>CM069858.1:206861019-207461019 GCA_036172795.1 Pelodytes ibericus | reverse complement strand
GGTATAGCCCTGCAGTCCATGGAGTAGCTGATCTACCAGCCACTGAAACATGGCTGGGGTATTCTTCATCCCAAACAGCATGACCTGAAATTGGTACAGGACGAATGGGGTGATGAATACCGACTTGGGGACAGCATCTGCAGTCAACGGGATCTCCCAATACCCCTGGCTAAGGTAAAGCATTAAAACCCAGGAAGCCCCCCGCTAACCAGTCAAAAAAGTCATCTATTCTGGGCATAGGGTAGGCATCGGTGGTCCACACAGAAGCGGGTAGTCCCGTCCTTCTTAGGCACTAGAACTACCATGGAAGCCAAGGGGCTGTGAGAGGGCTCTATAACTCCCAAGTCCCTCATCTACTCAAACTCCTTCCTAATGTGTCCCTTGACTGCTTCAGGTACACGGTAAGCAGGTTGCCTAAGAGGGCTCTGACCGGGGTTCTCTACTCTGTGCTGGGCTAAGGCTTAGCTGTTCTCCAAGATCGACTTGGGTAATATCCCCAGGGTGGACGTACTCAGCTAGGAGGTCCAGGAAAGACTCCTGCCTCTATGTGTGATGGGGGACAGATAGAGGTCACCTCTTCGGTATGTTCTAAGTAGGGATTAAGAACATTGATGTGGCAGAGTCGCCATGTCTGATCCCTGGCTCCTTATGACTTGCGCTTCCCCTCCCAGTACTCGCTCAGAATATCTAGGGGGCCCCTTACCCTTCGCCCATAGAGGAGTTTGAATGGTGAATATCCTGTGGACTCCTGCGAGACCTCCCGGTAAGCGAACAAAAAATGGGGCATAAACTTATCCCAGTCAACATGATCCACTATGAACATCCGGATCATCTGTTTCAAGGTTCCATTGAACATTTCACAGAGTCCATTCATTTGCGGATGATAGGCGGACGTGCACAGGGACGCGCAGAGGGTCCATACCTGCTGGTGCAACTCAGAGGTAATTTGCGTGCCCTGATCATTGGGGAAAGCCTACCCAGGAGAATATAGCCAGCATGGCATTTGCCACTATCTCAGCAGAAATATTTGGCAGAGCCATGGCTTCATGGTAGAGGGTGGCAAAGTCTACTACCGCGAGGATATACTTTTCCCCGTCTTAATAGGACGGGCAAGGGGGCCAATGAGATCTATGGCCACCCTACTGAAAGGTTCCCCAATAAGTATAAAAGGCTGCAAGGGGAGCCTCAACGCTTCAGGTCTCTTCCCTACCCGCTGGCACAGCTCACAGGTGCGGCAAGGGTGTTTAACATCCCAAGAGATCCCTGGCCCCCAGCCACTCGCACATCCATTTTGAGGTTATCCGGCTGGTTAGGGGTTAAAGTACAGGGCTGGACCAGCATGAGGGTAGCTCCAGAATCCCTTAGTCCCTCGGTCGGCTGCCCATTTATGGTGACAAGCTGGTAGTAGTGCTCTCGGTTGTCTTTCCGAGGATGCTGGGCCAGAGAGGCCTTGTCTGAGTAACACTTTTATGGGGTAAAATGTTCTGGGGAACAGTAATGGTAATCCACATTTGGGTCGGAGTTGGCTGGACAAAAATCCTGGGCCTGACTCACATACTGAGCCTGGCGAGCCATCCAAGGGGCTGGGGATGGGTTTTCCTCCGAGGACCATTGGGGGAAGCCCTAAGCTGTAGTTGGGGACAATTTTGCCGAATGTGGCCAGGTTTCCGACAGTGAAAACATCCCATAGAAGCCCCACTAGGTCTAGCATTTGGTGCATACAATCTATTCTGGTGGGCTCCATAGGTCCGCTTTCGTAGAGGGAAGGGTGTCTTGAGAATGGGCGGCAGACATCCACAAATTTGTCCGCTAGCTAGGCTGCCTCTTCCAGGTTTATGGGGTCTTGGTCTTTTACCCAGTCTCGGACCTCTGCTGGTATGAAGAAAAAATTGCTCCAATAGAAACTGTTGAAGGCATTCTTGCCAAGTGGTGACTTGCCTCCCTTGTATTCAGCTGGTAGTGGCTCAGGTCATGCAATGTGCCCACTCTGTGTAAGTGTATCTGGGACCCATCCTATTCTCTCGTAATTTCCTGCTGTACTTGTCGGGGGTGATTGCATATCGGGCCAGCAGCCGGGTCTTTACCTCGTGGTAGTTTCTAACCCATTCATCTGGGATCGCTCTGTTCATTTCCACAGCTCATCCAGATAGCTTGCCCACAAGTATAGGTACCCAGTCATGATAGTGTCCACGTTGTGGAGCAGGCAATGTTGTTCTAAGTCTTGTAAGAATCCATCGATATCAACGACAGCATCTTCAAACTGTTTGAAGGACTGGTGGGTAACTTTGATTGGGAACATAAAGGTGGAGCTCTGCACTGAGTGTGAATCCTTTGCGGCCGGTCCAGAGATAGTGGTTCTCCGGTCCATCAATGTGGCTTCTCTCTCCTGCTCTGCCACTTCCATGATGTGATCAATAATTTCCACGGATGGGTCCATAAAACGCCAATCTCTCCATTGCCCTCCGTGAGATCTCATCATTCTCGGCACAAGGGGGTTCCATGAACCGGGAGGGGATGTATGCTGCTTGACCCACAATCTGGCTAGGAGCGCGGATATCCTCCCTTTCAAGTGCCACCAATTTGCTCTTTTTCAAGCATTCAGTGTCCTGGTCTTTTTGGGCAAACAAGTCTTGCAGCACAGCCACCGTGAGGGACTTGTATGCTTCAGCAATAATAAGAGAAAATAATAATCCACTCGATAAATCCAAGGACCAGTGTGGGGAGAAAAGATCCCACTTCTTGACACCAGTGTTAAGGGAGGGCTACTAGATGGGTAGCTCCTACTGGAATCATTTCCACAAAATCACTTCTCAGGTCCAGGAAAATACAAATATACAAACAGGGCTATAGTCTCTGTTTCCATGCTAGCAATTCCCCAATATAGCGGACTAGACTGGTTGTGTTGTGTAAAACAAGAATAACTGTTTATTGACTCAAAACACAGGACATATATACAGGAACACATCTTGATAACATAACTTGAACAAAATAACTTGTTCACACATACACAGAGGACAATTGAATTTGGTGCCATACTATCTGGCAACCAATAAGATTAAAGGTAGGATTAGTTCCGACCAACCCCCAGCAGGTGGAGTGTTACATTTAAAACACCAGTTATCACAGGGGAAAATAGCTCAGCCGGAACATGGGCACTAAGGAACGGCAAAACATGGTTGTTGGGGTGGGGGGCTAAGGTGACATATTATTGTCACGGTAGCACCCCTCCAGACAACCATGTTTTTCCGTTCCTCAGTGCCCATGTTCCAGCTGAGTTATTTTCCCCTGTTCTAACTGTGTGTTTTACATGTATGGTGCCCTGTTAAAGAGCCTAATCCCTTGTACCCTTTCCCCAGGAATGTAGCTTCAGCAGCCACTTCAAAATCAAGGTTTATCCTGGCTGCTGAGCTCATTCTCTTCTTCAAAAGGTAGGCGGTTTTCCTATTGGTTGCTCAGACCAAGCCCCAGTGTAGGCACTGTTCTGATTGGTTGCTTAGTTAAATGCCCAATTTGCATATAATTGCTGATCTGTGGGGCATGTCCCCTGCTGGGGATTGGTTGCTACTAATCCTACCTTTCATCTGATTGGCTGCCAGGTACTGTCCTTTTGTGTAGGTGTGAAGAAGTTCTTTTGTTCAACTTTTGTTATCAAGATGTTTTCCTGTATATATGTCCTGTGTTTTGTGTCAATAAACAGTTCTTCTTGTTTTCCCAACACGACCAGTCTCGTCTGCTATGTTGGTGGAATTGCTTGCAGGGAAGCCTTGATCATAGCCCCGTTTGGCTATTGGATATTTACTGGACCTGAGGAGTGATTTTGTGGAACTGATTCCGGCAGGAGCTACCCATCTAGTAGCCCTCCCGTGACACTGGTGTCAAGAAGTGGGATCTCTCCTCCCAACACTGGTCCTTGGATTTATCAAGTGGATTATTGTTTCTTTTATTATGGCAGAAGCATACAAGTCCCTCACGGTGGCTGCGCTGCAAGACTTGCTTGCCCAAAAAGGCCAAGACACCGGAGGCTTGAAAAAGAACGAATTGGTGGCGGCTCTACTGGAACTTGAAAGGGAGGAGAGCCGCCCTCCCAGCCCGATTGTGGGGCAAGCAGCACACATCCCCTCCCGGTTCATGGAACCCCCTCGTGCTGAGAGTGATGAGATCTCACGGAGGGTAAGGGAGAGATTGGCGTTTTTTGGACCCAACCCGTCCGTAGAAATTGTTAATCGCATCATGGAAGTGGCAGAGCGGGAGAGAGAAGCCGAATTGGCGCACCGGAGAGCCACTATCTCTGGACCGGCCACAGAGGATTCACACTCAGTGCGCAGCACCACCTCTACGTGCCCGATCAAAGTTACCCACCAGTCCTTCAAACAGTTTGATGATGCTGTCGGGGATATCGATGGATTTCTACAAGACTTTGAACGACAGTGCCAGCTCCACAATGTGGACACCCAGGACTGGGTACCTATACTGGTGGGCAAGTTATCTGGGCGAGCTGCAGAAACGTACAGAGCGATCCCTGATGAATGGGCTAGAGATTACCCCGAAGTAAAGACCCGTCTGCTGGCCCGATATGCCATCACCCCTGATACATACCGTAGGAAATTCCGAGAGGCGAGGATGGGTCCAAGAGACACGTACACTGAGTGGGCACATCGCATGACCCGAGCCGCTACCAGCTGGATACAAGGGAGGCAAGTCACCACTTGGCAAGAATGCCTCCAACAGTTTTTACTGGAGCAATTTTTTCTTCATACGAGCACAGAGGTACGAGACTGGGTAAGAGACCAAGACCCCGTAAACCTGGAAGAGGCGGCAAAGCTAGCGGACAAATTTGTGGATGTCCGCCGCCCAGTCTCAAGACACCCTACCCCCTACCACAGCAGACCTCAGCCGCTAATGCACCGCCCCATGCCCCCAGCCTCCCCACCTACCCGACCCATGGGGTCTTATCCGAATAGGTCATACGCACCGAATGCTAGACCTAGTGGGGCTTCTACGGGATGTTTTCACTGTCGTCAACCTGGCCACATTCAGAAATACTGTCCCCAGCTACAGCCCAGGGCTCAACCCCATGGTCCTCGAAGGAACCAGTCCCCAGGCCCTTGGATGGCGCGCCAGGCTCAGTGCGTGAGCCGGACCCAGGATTCTGGTCCAGCTAACTCAGACCCAACTGTGGATTACAATTACTGTTCCCCGGAGCCTTTTGCCATACATGAGAGTTACTCAGATGAGGTCTATCTGGCTCAGCATCCTCGGAAGGACAACCGAGAGCACCACTACCAGCCCGTCACCATTAATGGGCAGCCAGCCGAGGGACTAAGGGATTCTGGAGCTACCCTCACACTGGTCCAGCCCCGTACTTTACCCCCTAACCAGCCAGTTAACTGCAAATTGGATGTGCGCGTGGCTGGGGGGCAGGTACATCAGCTACCCATGACCAGGGTATACCTAAAGTGGGGCACTGGGGAGGGCTACAGAGATGTGGGCATCATGGAGGGCTTACCCACGGATGTACTGCTGGGAAATGATTTGGGCTATTTGGAGAGCCGGTATGTGCCTGAGATGGATTGTACAGTGGATCCTGATTGCTTGGCTGTCACCCGTTCTCAGGCTAACCAACCTTCCGATTCTGGGACGCAGGTAAGCACTAACCCCGACGACCTACTCACAACTGACTCCCTACCATGGCTCCCCCCTGACGGTTTCCGTGCCCAACTGCTATCTGACCTCAGCCTTAGCCGCTATCGCAGCCGGGCAGAGACGGGAGAGAAAGGTACCTTCTCTGACCAGATTATATGGAGGAAAGACCTCTTATATAGGGCTACCCCAGGCAACACTAATGGTATTACCGAGGTTCCTCGGCTCCAATTGATAGTCCCCGCCATCCACCGCCCCGCTCTCCTCACCCTAGCCCACGAAGCCCCTCTATCCGGTCACCTCGGCGCCAGGCGGACAGAGTACAGACTCACCCGCACATTCTTTTGGCCAGGGATCTCCCGGGATGTTAAGCACCATTGCCGCACCTGCGAGCTGTGCCAGCGGGTAGGGAAGCGACCTGAAGTGTCACGAGTCCCTTTGCAGCCTCTACCCCTTATTGGGGAACCTTTCAGTAGGGTCGCCATAGATCTCATCGGCCCTCTTGCCCATCCTAGCAAGACGGGGGAAAAAGTACATCCTCACAGTAGTAGACTTTGCCACCCGCTACCCTGAAGCCACGGCCCTGCCAAATATTTCTGCTGAGACAGTGGCGAATGCCCTTCTGGCTATATTCTCACGGGTAGGATTTCCCAAAGAAGTACTCTCCGATCAGGGCACACAATTTACCTCTGAGTTGCTCCAGCAGGTATGGACCCTCTGTGGGGTTAAGTCCCTGCGCACGTCCCCCTATCATCCACAAACGAATGGACTTTGTGAAAGGTTCAATGGAACCTTGAAACAGATGATCCGGACGTTCATAGCAGATCATGTTGACTGGGAAAAATGTATGCCCCATTTTTTGTTTGCTTACCGGGAGGTCCCACAGGAGTCCACAGGATATTCACCATTCGAACTATTCTATGGGCGAAGGGTAAGGGGTCCCCTAGATATTCTGCGGGAATACTGGGAAGGGAAATGCGAGTCAGAGGAGACTCCACATATCACTTATGTAGTTGAGCTCCGGGAAAAATTAGACCGGCTCATGTCCCTAGCCCACGGGAACCTAAGGGCAGCCCAAGCCCGCCACAAGACCTTGTATGACCGCAACACTAAGCCCCGAGAGCTTCTAGTGGGTCAGCGGGTCCTGATGCTACGTCCTACCCGACAAAATAAATTACAGGCTGCCTGGATAGGACCATACGAGGTTGTAGAGCGCAGGGGAGAGACAACCTACGTTGTCGCCCGAGGAGCCAGGGGTCAGACCCGGCGACTCTGCCACGTAAATGCGCTCAAACCATACCTAGAACGTACAGAAGAGGTGTCCGTTATCTGTACCCCCTCGCACACGGAGGCAGGAGACCGGGCTATCCCAGACCTCCTTGCTGAGTCCGTCCACCCCGGGGATATTACCCAAGACAAGCTCGGAGAACAGCTGAGCCCCATAGAAAAAGCCCAAGTATTCCCGCTGCTAAAGCAGCACCTCCAGCTGTTCTCTGCTCTACCCGGCATCACATCATTAGCCCAGCATGGAGTAGAGACTCCCGGTCAGAGCCCTCTCAGGCAACCCGCTTACCGGGTCCCTGAAGCAGTCAAGGGACACATTAGGAAGGAGCTTGAAGAGATGAGGACCTTGGGAGAAATAGAACCCTCCCACAGCCCCTGGGCTTCTCCAGTTGTGCTAGTGCCTAAGAAGGACGGGACGACCCGCTTCTGTGTGGACTATCGTCGGCTAAATGAAAAGACGACCACTGATGCCTACCCTATGCCCCGAGTAGATGACCTGTTAGACCAGTTAGCGGGAGCGACCTGGGTTTCGACTCTAGACCTTAGCCGGGGTTATTGGCAGATCCCGTTGACGGCAGATGCTGTCCCCAAGTCGGCATTCATCACCCCATTCGGCCTGTACCAATTTCGGGTCATGCCGTTTGGGATGAAGAATGCCCCAGCTACATTTCAGCGGCTGGTAGATCAGCTACTCGAGGGTCTGCAGGGCTATACCTGCGCCTATCTCGACGATATAGCGATCTTCAGTGACTCTTGGGACGAGCACCTCCAGCATCTGGATGTGGTATTGGGCAGAATACAGGCAGCAGGGATGACTATCCGCCCCGACAAATGCCAAATAGGTATGGGCGAGGTCCAGTACTTGGGACACCGGGTGGGGAGTGGGAAACAGCGACCTGAACCCGCCAAAATTGAGGCTATTGTCAACTGGCCTGTACCGCTCAATAAGAAGCAGGTCCTAGCTTTCTTAGGTACCGCAGGGTATTACAGAAAATTTGTACCCAATTACAGTTCTTTGGCCAAACCCCTGACTGACCTTACCAAGAAAACCCTGCCCCGGACAGTCCTGTGGTCCCCAGAATGTGGTGCTGCCTTTGAAGCCTTAAAAACAGCCCTAGGAAATTCTCCGGTCTTGGCCGCTCCTAACTTCAATCAACGCTTTTTGGTCCACACAGACGCTTCCATGTTTGGGCTCGGGGCCGTGTTGAGCCAGGTCAACAGCCAAGGAGAGGAGCACCCAGTAGCATACCAAAGTCGCAAGCTACTGGAACGGGAGGTGGGCTATGCTGCTATTGAAAAAGAGTGCCTGGCTCTTGTGTGGGCACTAAAGCGGTTCCAACCTTACTTGTATGGCCGGGAATTCACTGTCTTAACTGACCACAACCCCCTTGTGTGGCTGAACAGAGTGTCCGGGGACAATGGTAGACTATTGCGGTGGAGCCTATCCCTTCAACCCTTTAATTTTACAGTGCAATACAGTCCGGGAAAGGACAATAAAAACGCAGATGGTTTATCACGGCAAGAAGACGTGTGAGTCAACACCACACCCAGTGTTTTTCCTCGCCACCTTCAGGCTTATCCGTGTGGACAACCCCGAGCTGGCTCTCTTTGAAAGGGGGAGAAATGTCACGGTAGCACCCCTCCAGACAACCATGTTTTTCCGTTCCTCAGTGCCCATGTTCCAGCTGAGTTATTTTCCCCTGTTCTAACTGTGTGTTTTACATGTATGGTGCCCTGTTAAAGAGCCTAATCCCTTGTACCCTTTCCCCAGGAATGTAGCTTCAGCAGCCACTTCAAAATAAAGGTTTATCCTGGCTGCTGAGCTCATTCTCTTCTTACAAAGGTAGGCGGTTTTCCTATTGGTTGCTCAGACCAAGCCCCAGTGTAGGCACTGTTCTGATTGGTTGCTTAGTTAAATGCCCAATTTGCATATAATTGCTGATCTGTGGGGCACGTCCCCTGCTGGGGATTGGTTGCTACTAATCCTACCTTTCATCTGATTGGCTGCCAGGTACTGTCCTTTTGTGTAGGTGTGAAGAAGTTCTTTTGTTCAACTTTTGTTATCAAGATGTTTTCCTGTATATATGTCCTGTGTTTTGTGTCAATAAACAGTTCTTCTTGTTTTCCCAACACGACCAGTCTCGTCTGCTATGTTGGTGGAATTGCTTGCAGGGAAGCCTTGATCATAGCCCCGTTTGGCTATTGGATATTTACTGGACCTGAGGAGTGATTTTGTGGAACTGATTCCGGTAGGAGCTACCCATCTAGTAGCCCTCCCGTGACAATTATATTTGTCACGGTACACACTGTGACTCTTACCCCTGGCGGGCACAAGGGGCTAGCCACCTGCCGAGAGACTATGGACCTTGTCTGTTGCCAAAGCCAGAAACTCCTAGGAGAACTAAAATCACTGGCCCCAAGCACACTGCTTTCTCCGTCTAACCGGAGTACAGCAGGAATCTGTCTGCCCGCTACAGTGTCTGGGGACAATGGTAGACTATTGCGGTGGAGCCTATCCCTTCAACCCTTTAATTTTACAGTGCAATACCATCCGGGAATGGACAATAAAAATGCAGATGGCTTATCACGGCAAGAAGACGTGTGTGTCAACACCACACCCAGTGTTTTCCTCGCCACCTTCAGGATTATCCGTGTGGACAACCCCGAGCTGGCTCTCTTAGAAAGGGGGAGAAATGTCACGGTAGCACCCCTCCAGACAACCATGTTTTTCCATTCCTCAGTGCCCATGTTATTTTCCCCTGTTCTAACTGTGTGTTTTACATGTATGGCGCCCTGTTAGAGAGCCTAATCCCTTGTACCCTTTCCCCAGGAATGTAGCTTCAGTAGCCACTTCACAATAAAGGTTTATCCTGGCTGCTGAGCTCATTCCAAGCTCAGACCAAGCCCCCAGTGTAGGCACTGTTCTGATTGGATGCTTAGTTAAATGCCCAATTTGAATATATTTGCTAATCTGTGGGCACGCCCCCTGCTGGGGATTGGCTGCTGCTAATCCTACCTTTCATCTGATTGGCTGCCAGGTACTGTCCTTTTGTTCAACTTATGTTATCAAGATGTTTTCCGGTAGTAGCTACCTATCTAGTAGCCCTCCCGTGACAGGTGTCAAGTGTCCTCGGGGGCTCAGACTTAAGCCATGTGCAAGAGGCAGTCTGGCAGGATGTCTGTACACGTGGGCAGTGATCAGCTGCCTACCACTAGATGCCAGTGCTGGAGAAGTCCTGTTGATGCAATCTGGATTCTGGGGCATGTTCTGGGTATTGGGGCATGTCTAAGGTTTACAATCTGGGTGCTGGGTCTGGTTCTGGGTGTGCAGTCTAAGTGTAGAGGCATGTCCGGAGCATGCAGTGTGGCAGTTTGGGTTTGTCCTGGACGTGCAGTGTGGCAGTTTGGGTATGTCCTAGGCGTGCAGTGTGGCAGTTTGGGTATGTCCTAGGCGTGTAGTGTGACGGTTTGGGCATGTCCTGGACTTGTAGTGTGGCTGTTTGTATATGTCCTGGGCATACACTGTGGCTGTTTAACATGTCCTGGGCATGCAATGTGGCGGTTTGGGTATGTCCTAGGCTTGCAGTGTGGCGGTTTGGGAATGTCCAGGACATGCATTGTGGCTGTTTGGGCATGTCCTGGGCGTGTAATGTGGCTGTTTGGGCATGTCCTGGGCCTGTAATGTGGCTGTTTTGGCATGTCCTGGGTGTGCAGTGTGGGTGCCGTTTCAAGTGTTGTGTTTACTGCAAGGTGGTGCTATGGCAAGTTATGTGGGGGCAAAGCAAAAGGAGGGCAGAAGAAATGGAAAGGGGGGTGTGCCCAGACCATTTGTAGCAGGCTCTGCAACCTATAGATAGTTTTTCATCATGACACTTTTACACTGACTGAATAACGTTTTACCCCCTAACAGTGACTAATGACTATTAGTGCTATGCCATAAAAAAAAAAACACTTTGTCTAACTTTGACCTGATTTTGCTGACAAACTTGGTGAGACTGATAAGCTGTGTCTGATGGTGGAGGAATGTGGGGGGCTTGATAAGATTGGGTCTCTTCAAACACATGAGAATGAACAAGTCTACAAAGCCTCATCTGGCCTGATAGAGAAATATTTCTTAACAGAGGATGAGGAACACTCTTCTCTTGCCCCAGAGGCTTCATCTGAAAGCTATGTATTTCCCATCCAGGAAGGAACACACACTACATTTAATTTTTGAGCACTGACATACTGTTTGTCTTATATATATGTTGTAGCACTTTCCTTTACTTGAATAGTTCTTTCAGCCTGTACATACTGTGAAACCTCTTTCTTTAAATATTGCTGTCTATATATTTTTAATATTTGCCCTGAGTTTAGAAATACCAATGTTTCCATGTTTGTCTATGTTTTATTTTCAAGTAATAGGGCAATAATCAATATTATTTTTTTTTTTTTTGTTTCCTAACCATTTTCTTCTACAGCGACCTTTTTACCCCAACTCTAACCCTAAATTTACCCTAACCCTAAATCTACCCCTACCCCTTAATGTAACCCTTGTACTAACCCGAACCTTCCTGGAACCCTGATTATAACCCTAATTATAACCCTAACCCTAAATCTAGGCTTAGCTTTTTCTATTTATTTGTTTATTTATTTATGTATTTATTTATTTATAACTGTAATGTTGCTGGCTCCCTCTAGGGGAACAGTTTCAGAGAGATGGAAGAGATTTTTTTTTTAATTCACTTCTGTTGCTCTCTGCTGGGCAATCTGTATTGGAGAAGAATGCTACTCCAATACAGCACCACGGTGATCATGGTGCCCTGGGATGTTGTGTGACATCATGGTGCTCTGATTCATACACAATTTGATGCAACATGGGGCAGACAATGGTGCCCACTTGATCAAAAAGACTTAGCCTCCTGAGCTTGAAATGGGTCAACATTTTGTCGCAAAAAAATTTTTTTGTTGATGTCCATGAACTTGGGGCTATTTGAGGAAGAATGTAATATCATTGTAAATTGCAACCTAGTCATTTGGGAATTTTGAAATTAAAGTAAAAGTATATAGTTTAAAAAAAAAAAAGCCCAAAACATTACTAGCTTTACTACCTGGCTTCACACTTACATTTTGATTCTCTTGTCTCTGCTCCTCAGTTCACTGTATTTCTGCTGTGCTTTCAGTTTTGAAATCGATCGGCCATGATGTCTGACTTGAGAGGTTTTTCGAGGTCACATCTGGGCATATTGTATAGCTCAAAATTCACCTTACGATATGGCGCCAATGTACCACAAATCTTTCTGCACTTCAGTTTAGTTAGCTTATAAAAGTGCTGTGAAGTTGATGAGTCATTGTTCTGCATCACCAGTGATGTCATAATCTGCTTTTGCCCATCCCCAATGGACATACTGTCAACATCCAGGTCAGTCATGTTGATATCTATAAAAATAATTTTTGAAATTTGTATAGCTTCCTCCATTTTTCTACCAATGCTGTAGCACAACAGCAAATAAGATTTATATCCTGAAGAATACTGCAGAGTGATGAACATAGTTCCAGCAGTCAAACACACCATGCTGGAATTCCAGCATAAATAAGCTGTCCAAATTTCATGATTCCAAAAATTCAGTGTTGGAGAGTTTTTCCTGCTTCAGACAGACACAATAATTTTCTGTTTTAAATATAAGATATATTTAGATCCGCAGAGCTGCGGATAATCTAGTCTTGTTCCAGCCATTCACCTTGTACCTTCGTTCAGCAGTGTTCCCAGAGGTTTTGAATCCAGTGACCATGTGTGACAACTATGGAGTTCCTTCCCCAATAATTCTCCCTGGGAGATGTGGACCCGACAACACCCCGGACATTTCAGGAGAGCAAAACCATAGCAGTAGCCAATGAATGGAGCGAGGATGACTTTGGAATACTACATGAGGTGGATACTCTCTGAGCCACCACAGCTTACAACTTACTGCACATTCAAGTGGTCTAGGTCAAGGTTGCACTTTACCTACAGAGATAGGGCGGGGACAGACCACGGGGCTATCAAGGGGGAGCAGGTGGAATTGTGTCTATTGTACAGAGTCACTTAAGGGAAGGGACCTACCAATGTGCCTGAGGTACAACTGGTGGTGCTGCAGAAATATTGCCATGACCTGCTACGCATCGGGCATGGCATTCCCTTGCCAGGGGCACCAGGGCACATCGAACCCTACTGTTGAGCTTTGGAGACCAGATTGCTGTGCCAGGCTGTTTATGCAGGGTATTTTGTTCATAAGTGGATGATGCTCTTAACAAATTTTGTTTTGGTATTTAAACCTGTGTGTTGCTAAAAAAAAAAGAAAAACTGTTCCTGTTTTACTTCAATAACAGTTCTGGGGAAGCAGTGTCTGAAGGAAACACCCATCTTGGGTGTCAGCCAGTACCGTCCCACATGCTTTTGTGCGTCTAGAGGTATAGTGTGTATAATTGGTACATGAAGTGCAAGTAGGATTTTTGGTAAGCCTAGTGTAGAAATCAGATTTCACCTTCTGCTTACAAAACCCTCCAGTCTTAGCCTCCTGTAAGAAAAGAGGCCATAGGGACCTTCACAATAATGTTTTGGGGTCAGGAGTCGTGAATTAAACATGGATGGAACATGGGAAAAAGAAAAAAAAGATAGTGAATAGTGAAGTATGAAATAACAATTTAATATACAATGCATACTAAAAATCACTAACAAACAAATAAATTACAGGTATCCACAGTAGAAATGCCAATAATGGTCCTGATTTCTACCTCAAATAAGAAGAGAGGGCGAGGGGAACATACCCAGGAGGGATTGTGCAAATGAATGCAAGTGAAACACGGCTGTTCAGCCCAGAACGAGGATAAAAATGGATTTGAAGATGTACTGTGACTGGGAGTCTTGCAGGGCTCTGGGGGCCAGAACACTCCATGTGAACTATGGACCTTGTCTGTTGATGTATTATGTCACGGGAGGGCTACTAGATGGGTAGCTCCTACCGGAATCAGTTCCACAAAATCACTCCTTAGGTCCGGTAAATATCCAATAGCCAAACGGGGCTATGATCAATGCTTCCCTGCAAGCAATTCCCCCAACATAGCAGACGAGACTGGTCGTGTTGGGAAAACAAGAAGAACTGTTTATTGACTCAAAACACAGGACATACCGTATTTATCGGCGTATAACACGTGCCGGCGTATAACACGCACCTCATTTTCAGAAGGAAATTTCAGGAAAAAAAACTTAAATTTCAAATAAAGAACTTTGAAGCCCAATATGCCATTTTAATATGCCAGGATATTGCCCCCAATATGTCATTTTAATATGCCAGATATTGCCCCCAATATGCCATTTAATATGCAGGATATTGACCCCAATATGCCATTTTAATATGCCAGGATATTGCCCCCAATATGCCATTTAATATGCCATGATATTGCCCCCAATATGCCAGGATATTGCCCCTTAGTATGCTCGTTATGCCACCCTCCTCCCCCCCTTCCCCAGACCCCAGCACTTACCTCGTTCCTGCTCTGTCCCCCGGTGCTCTGAAGCTGCGTGGCTGTGAGGGAAGCGTTGTGAGCTTCCCTCCAGCCGCGCGGAACAATAAAGTTTGTTTAAAAAAAAAAAACACATTTTATTGACCGCGCGGCTGGAGGGAAGCTCACAACGCTTCCCTCACAGCCACGCAGCTTCAGAGCACCAGGGGACAGAGCAGGAATAAGGTAAGTTTTAGATTTTTCGCGTATAACACGCACACACCATTTCCCCCCTATTTTCAGGGAGAAAAAGTGCGTGTTATACGCCAATAAATACGGTATATACAGGAAAATATGTTGATAAGATAAGTTGAACAAAAGAACTTCTTCACACCTACACAAAAACACCTACACAAAAGGACAGTACCTGGCAGCCAATCAGATGAAAGGTAGGATTAGTAGCAACCAATCCCCAGCAGGGCGCGTGCCCACAGATCAGCAAATATATTCAAATTGGGCATTTAACTAAGCATCCAATCAGAACAGTGCCTACACTGGGGGCTTGGTCTGAGCGACCAAAAGGAAAACCGCCTACCTTTTGAAGAAGAGAATGAGCTCAGCAGCCAGGATCAACCTTTATTGTGAAGCGGCTGCTGAAGCTACATTCCTGGGGAAAGGGTACAAGGGATTTGGCTCTTTAACAGGCCACCATACATGTAAAACACACAGTTAGAACAGGGGAAAATAACTCAACCGGAACAAGGCACTGAGGAACGGAAAAACACGGTTGTCTGGAGGGGTGCTACCGTGACAATAACATTTCCTAACCTTTGGGAAACACAATGAATGGGCCAAAGGCTTGGCCTTCCCAGGGTACGCATCCTGGCTGACATCTTGAGTTAGCCTGTGTTGAACTCCAGCTGTATGTCACTGGTGCTCCCAAAGTATGTACCCTCAAACCTAGGATATTCACAGACAGGGGTCCATAGCCCACAGGGAGGTGAGAGCCAAGAGCCCCAATAATGCAGGCTGTTAGAATCCACCACCAAACCTACCCAGGTATGACCTAACCATGACTCTTTACTTTTGACTAACCCCTTCCCTGTCATCAATCAATGATTTCGGGACCTTGACCCTGATCAATGTCACCCTATGGAGGTATAGAGAGAGGGCTGAGTCCGGAGAGTTAGGAAGCAACTCCAACCAGATAGTGTGTAGGGACGGGTTGCTGTATACAAATTTCAGTAGGAGCTACCCATCTAGCCCCCCGTGACAACATGCTTTTATTTCTATGAGACTGACCTGCACCAACTAAAAGAGGTTCTTTGAAACTTGTTTGGCAAAAAACTTATATCATAATTACACATTGTATGTCAAATAGATAGTGATTCTCTGTTTGTTTTACACTCATATTATAATGTGACCTGCTACATGTTTTGTTTCTTCATACAGAGTGTCAGGTAGCCCCCCCCCCCCCCCTTTGCAGTTTATCTTCCAATTGAGTACACCTCTGTTCAAAAGCTCCGCCCACTCAATATAATTAGCATAATGTAACCCCACCTACTTATCACAGTGTAGATTATATCACCAAGTTCCCACCAACATTACCAGCATCCTTGGTATACAACAGATACATTCACAGCACAACATCTACATCAGGAAATATCACTTTTACATGACATATAGTAAGACCTGGTGCAGATGTGCTTCAGTCAGAGAGCTGTGTCTACACCATCATACATTAGTGTAAACCTACCACTTCTGCTGGAAAGCCATTCATCATATCCACTCCCCAGTCTGTAAAGTAATACTGCCTGTCCTTGTCTTATATCTAGGATAGCCTTATACCTATCCCGTGCATGCTTCAACTCCTTCACTGTATTAACCTCTACCACTTATACTGGAAGACTATTCCATGCATCCACTACCCTCTCAGTAAAGTAATACTTCCATTAGTTACTGGCATTATCATAAATCTAGGATAGCCTTATACCTATCCCATACATGCTTATCCCACCTATCCCATGCTACTTCTTCACTGTATTAACCTTAACCTCTACCACTTCTACTGGAAGACTATTCCATGCATCCACTACCCTCTCAGTAATGTAATACTTTTATTAGTCCCTGGTAGTGTTGAGCGAACCCGGACCGCACTATTCGGGTTCATACCGGACATTACGGTGTCCGTGCCACAAACCCGAACCCGGACATATCACTGTATGTCCGTGTTGGAGTTCGAGGTTTGGCTATAAACCGAAAGTCTTTAAACCGAAAGTCATTTGGTTTAAAGACTTTCGGTTTATAGAATAGACAATAGCATTACATGTATTCTATAAGCCGAAAGTCTATAAACCGAAAGACATTTGGTTTATCGACTTTCAGTTTACAGAATACCTGTAATGCCATTGGCTATTCTATAAACAGAAAGTCTATAAACCGAACGACATTCGGTATATAGACTTTCTTTTTATAGAATAGCATTACAATAACATGTATTCTATAAAACGAAAGTTTATAAACCAAATGTCTTTCAGTTTATAGACTTTCAGTTTATGTAATACATGTAATGCTATTGCTATTATATGAACCAAAATAGAGTCCCCATTCATAAGAATAGGTCAATTGACCTATTCTTATGAATGGGGACTCTATTTTGGTTTCTAGAATAGCAATAGCATTACATGTCTTACATCTGAGAGTCAAATAGAACCGTCAAATGCTGTTCTTACAGCGCACTTTGAAAAATTGTAATAGTTTTGGGTGCTAAATAGTACATTTGTGTCTTGCGGTGCACTTCATATCTGAGAGTCAAATAGAACAGTGAAATACTGTGGTTACAGTGCACTTTGAAAAATTCTGGCTACCTCCTCCTCCTCCTCCTCCTCCTCTTCCAGCGCCGCGGTCACTGCCTCCTCAACCTATCGGTTACCTATACCACTTAGTATAAACTGAAAGAGAATACCCTGCACTCCAACCCTCTCTCAAATGGATAATTCTGTTGATCCCCCTGGCAGACATGCTTTAGATTTAGATGTATGTTCTTCCAAAGCTAAAATCAAAGATTCCATCTAGTGCTATTTCATGGCTCAGCTGTATTTTTAATTTGTATGTATTTTAAGTTATTTCCCTATCCACATTTGCTTGAAGGGAACTTGTCCTACTCTTACCCACATTTTTCCTTTTGCAGCCCTCTAGCCCTTTTCATGACTTTTTTTATAGGGATTTTAGTGGCCAAAAGTCTGTGTCCCCATTGACTTCTATGGGGTCCGTGTTCGGGGTCAAGTTCGAGCACGGACCCAGACTTTTTCCGAAGTTCGCTCCAACTTCTCAAACCCGAACATCCAGGTGTCAGCTCAACTCTAGTCCCTGGCCTTATCTTATATCTAGGACAGCCTTATACCTATCCCACACAAGCTTAAACTCCTTCACTGTATTAACTTCTACTGGAAGACTATTCCATACATCCACTACCCTCTCAGTAATGTAATACTTTCATTAGTCCCTGGCCTTATCTTATATCTAGGATAACCTTATACCTATCCCATTAATGCTTAAACTCACAAAAAATATGACAATTTAATTGCCAGTAATATGCCATAGTTTAATTGCCCAGTAATATGCCAGTTTAATTGCCCAGCATAATTGTCCAGTAATATGTCACAGTTTAATTGCCCAGTAATATGCCACAGTTTAATTGCCCAGTAATATGCCCAGCCTGATGCCCCAGTAATATGCCAGTTTAATTGCCCAGCCTGATGCACCAGTTTAATTTCCCTGTAATATGCCCAGCCTGATGCCCCAGTTTAAATGCCCAGTAATATGCCCCGATGCCCCAGTAACATGCCACCACCCTCCTTCCCCATAACGCAACGGCTCCATATCTCCTCTGTGCACCGGCAGAAGGTTTGTTTGTATTGATTAAAGTAAAAAAAAAAAAAAAAAAATCCCTTGTCTGTTCAGTCTGTGAGCTGAGCTCACATCAGACTGTTACCAGCCCTGTCACACGCGTCCTGCCTGCTTCCAGACTCGTGTCACAGGGATGGCTACAGCAGGCTGATGTGAGCTCAGCTCACAGACTGAACTGCGCGGGTTACGTGATATCAGGCAAGGACATCACGTGACCTGCGATCACGCTAAAACAGCACAATTTGTCGGGACAATCTCGGATTTCACAGGACTCTCCCGGCAAATCCGGGACAGTAGGCAACTATGGGTGCCCTGTTCAAGAGCCTAATCCCTTGTACCCTTTCCCCAGTAATGTAGCTTCAGCAGCCTCTTCACAATATACGGCTGACGGAGGTGCCAAGGAGTCTGTCACGCGTGTGTTGACAATAAAATCATAAACATTTAAATACCCTGTGTTTCTTTGTGACTAAGAAGCATGTGCAGTCTGGAAAAGACTCCAGTGTTTAGCACAGCAGCGCCATCTGGTGGTCTTTTCAAACACTGATGGACTAAGGCTTATAATAAGCAGTTATTTTATCCATAGTAATCTGAAACAGTAACTGAAAACTATTATGTCTCACTCGTTCTATTTGTTGAAAGACCAATAAAAGTATGATCTGAAACGCCAGGTTTGCCCTCGGTTTTAGAGCTTAAATCCAGTATCACTTACGATCATGGACCCTAAGGTCGCCCCCCCCCTCCATTTTTTTGTAACGATATCGATCTTATTAAAAGGAGCATTTGTATGACGAGTAGAAAAATAATTAAAATACGCGAAGCTTCCGGAGAATAAATGAGCTACACAGCAGCGCCACCTGGTGGTATTTCTCAAACAAACCAGGATACACTGCAAATAGGTTAAATACGACAGTCTTAAAAGTACGAAAGTAAAATGTTTAACTCATCCTCGTCAAATTAAAGTAAACCCTGTGACCGGTTTAAAAAAAAAAAAAAAAACATACAAAAACACACACACACACACACACAATAAGGCTTGTAGAGAAGCAGTTTCAGCTCTATTAAGGAGAAGTTGGGCGGCTCTTAAAAGAGCCTTTGTGTTAATGGATGTGTAGAGCGCAGCTGTTACTTGGCGCTAGTGTACTTGGTCACAGCCTTGGTTCCCTCGGATACAGCGTGCTTGGCCAGCTCCCCGGGCAGTAGCAGCCGCACGGCGGTCTGGATCTCCCGGGAAGTGATGGTGGAGCGCTTGTTGTAATGAGCCAGGCGGGAAGCCTCCCCTGCGATGCGCTCAAAGATGTCATTCACGAAAGAGTTCATGATCCCCATGGCCTTGGAGGAGATGCCAGTATCTGGGTGGACCTGCTTCAGTACTTTGTACACGTAGATAGCGTAACTCTCCTTCCTGCTCTTTCTACGCTTCTTCCCATCTTTCTTCTGGGTCTTGGTCACCGCTTTCTTGGAGCCTTTCTTAGGCGCAGGAGCAGACTTGGCTGGTTCAGGCATGATAGACAATAAGAAATGTTCTAACCGCTAAGAAACTGTGACTAGTGCCTCCTCCGGCAGCTCTATATATACTGCAGCGCATGCAAACGAGGTGGACAAGCTCTCTCCCTCTCTATTGGACAGATCTTTCATGTGATTTCAATAAGCTCCTCCTCTATGACAGCTCTAAATATTATTGGTGCAATGTAAAACTATCCAATCACAGAGCAGAGTGTTTGTATATTGGAGAGTATATATAGAGGCTGGTGGTCACGATGTAACACAGTTTGTATCTGATCTGTACCATATACCTGAAGATGTCTGGACGTGGCAAGCAAGGCGGCAAGGTTCGTGCCAAGGCAAAGACTCGCTCATCCAGAGCAGGACTGCAGTTTCCAGTTGGTCGGGTTCACCGTCTGTTGAGGAAAGGAAATTATGCGCAGCGTGTGGGTGCCGGTGCCCCAGTGTATCTGGCCGCTGTGCTGGAATACCTGACCGCTGAAATCCTGGAGCTGGCTGGTAACGCCGCCCGTGATAACAAGAAGACCCGAATCATCCCCCGCCACCTGCAACTCGCTGTGCGTAACGATGAGGAGCTCAACAAACTGCTGGGAGGAGTGACCATCGCTCAGGGTGGTGTCCTGCCCAACATCCAGGCTGTGCTACTGCCCAAGAAAACCGAGAGCCACAAGCCAGCCAAGGGCAAATAGACTGAAGACTCTTCCCTAACTACTCTCAACACAAAGGCTCTTTTAAGAGCCACCCACAATCTCCACAAAGAGCTTTAGTGTCACAAGCACCCATACCCTCTGCTATCCATTTATCATTTCCATTAGATATTGGTTTATAAGTAACGATATTAACATTATACTACTACCATCTTACTCTCTAGGTTGTCGCTATTTTCAATCAAGTGAGAAACCTTTAATTTGTTGCAATAGCGCAGACATCTGTTTCATTGTGATCTGCTCCGTACACAAGCCTAAAGCGGCACACGTGTTTCGCACTGACAAACGCTTCTCAATTGTTTTATTTAGCAGCAGTACAACGGAGTTTGAATAGGTTTGAATTCATGACTATACAGTTCTAGGGATGGTTGATGTAAAATGATCGCCACTCAAGGTTTCATTCAGTTTCTGGTCGTTGTGATTCTTTTAATAAAGGAGCTTTGTGTTTTACATGAATCGAACCGATAGATGTTTCCTAGTTGTGTGACACGTGTATTAAGAATTAGTACGGTTTGGGATACCTGAACGGTGTGTGTTACAATATCAAAGCCCATTTTATGTCCGATCTATTCGAACAGGTCACTGTGTGTAGAAGGATCTCCAGTCAATGACTTTCCCGTGCATTTATTTCTGCGATATCCTATATTGTGAAAATCTCTTCATTGATAATTTGGTGGCTCTTAAAAGAGCCTTTGTGTGTTTTGTGTCCAGTGCCTGCCCCCGTTTAAGCTCTCTCTCCCCGGATCCTGCGGGCAAGCTGGATGTCTTTGGGCATGATGGTCACCCTCTTGGCGTGGATGGCACACAGGTTGGTGTCCTCGAACAGACCCACCAGGTAAGCCTCGCTGGCCTCCTGCAGAGCCATGACTGCCGAACTCTGGAAGCGCAGATCGGTCTTGAAGTCCTGAGCGATCTCACGGACCAGGCGCTGGAAAGGCAGTTTGCGGATGAGGAGCTCGGTGGATTTCTGGTAACGCCGGATCTCCCTGAGAGCCACAGTGCCGGGGCGGTAACGGTGAGGCTTTTTCACTCCGCCGGTAGCCGGGGCGCTCTTCCTGGCAGCCTTGGTAGCCAGCTGCTTGCGGGGAGCCTTGCCTCCGGTGGATTTGCGGGCAGTCTGTTTTGTTCTGGCCATTGCGTAAAAATGTACTAAACGAATGATTACTAGGGCTGCTGGGCTGCTATTTATAGGCTGTACCGTTCAATGATTGGCTGCTCGGGAGGCGAGGCGGGCTTAGTGATTCATTGGGTAAAATAAACCGCCTTATATTTCAAAATGACCGCCAAATTCACAAACGTAAAATATAAATAGAAATCTGCTTCTTTCACGTTTCATAATTCTACCTAATTAATCCCCGTGATTTGTGCGTGTCTGTATTAGAATTGGTTTTCTCTTTTTGTATTATTTTTGTTAACATTTTAACCCCACCAATGACTGAAGAATGTGGGGGGTGAAACGTATTACTCAGCAGTTTGTGGATAAGTCCGTGTTCTAGTTTTCAGCATAGTAGATGGGATATCCCACTACTAATCCCTCTAAGCTGAAACCGCTAACATTTGATGTTAATAAATCAAACCATTTTTAAAGCTGTTTAATGGATTCCAGACTGTATACAGTGACGTCAGACACAATATGTATTTATTTGTTTATTTAACCAGTTCATGTAGTTTAACCTTAAGGTGTCACTGCAATGTAATTTTGAATTTGGATAGATTGTCCTTTATAAGAAACGTTATTTATTTATTGAAACCACTCTACTGTTAACTGAAGTTTTCATGATGCTGCTGGAGCATCATAGGGTGGGTCAGTGGCAGATTAATGAGTGGCTGGAGGAGGGGTGCCATTGGGCAGAATGCTGTCAAAGTAGTCACTGTGACTGCAGTGGTCTGGTTATCTGGACAGTGTTATGAGATGCCAGTTCATCTGGCACCATACTAATTTGGCTCCAAGTTTAATTATGCCTGGCTATTGTACGAGAGATGATCAGTTAAACTGTATATTGTTTTGTCCATGGTTATCTTCATTTTTCCATGTATAAATATTCTCCATTGTAGTCCCCATGACCAACCATGTTGTGCCCGTTCGTCAGTGCCTATGTTCCGGCTAAGTTATATGTGTTTTCCAGTACCTGTGCCAAAAAGGGCTATTTTCACTGCCTTTGTATTTCGGATGACCAGCCAGAGGCCAAGTTCCTCAATAAAGGTTAAGCCCGGTCTCTGCTGGCATTCACCACATTTGAATTGTCAGCAAGTTGCTGATTGGCCATCGGTTTAAAGGTCCACTAGCCGAATCAGAGACAAATTATATCGCTCATCCTCTGATTGGCTAGTGGGGTATAACGATTCGGCCATATCCTCTATAATAATCTTCAAGTGTCTCTGCGTCCAGAGAGAGAGATACAGAACAGGAGGTAGAGAGAAAGAACAGAGGGAGGGAGAAAGACAGAACAGGGGGAAGGGGGAGAGAGAGAGAGAGACAGACAGTACAGGGGGGGAGAGAGAGACAGTACAGGGGGAGAAAGAGAGAGACAGACGGGGAGGGAGGGAGAGGAAGACAGAACAGGGGGAATGGGGAGAGAGAGAGAGACAGAACAGGGCTAGAGAGACAGAACAGGGGGGGGAGAGACAGAACAGGGGGGGAGAGAGAGACAGGGGGAAGGGGGAGAGAGAGACAGGGGGAAGGGGGAGAGAGAGAGACAGACAGTACAGGAGGGGAGAGAGAGACAGAACAGGGGGAAGGGGGAGGGAGGGAGAGAAAGACAGAACAGGGGGAATGGGGAGAGAGAGAGACAGAACAGGGGGGGGAGAGAGACAGAACAGAGGAAGGGCAGGAGAGAGACAGAACAGAGGAAGGGAGGAGAGAGACAGAATAGAGGGAGAGAGAGAACAGGTATGGGGGAGTTAGAGAGAGACAGACAGGGCAATGAAGAGGAAAGGGACAAACATGGGAAAGCAGAGAGATACATACATGGGGGGGGTGCCATGGGGGAATCCCGCACAGGGCGCCGGAACACTTAAGGCCGGCCCTGCTGACAGATTTCTCGAGCAAATTCTCCTGCGCAATCGCAGGAGAATTTACTCATTGCGCATGCGCACAAAGTTACAGCTGATCACTCAGCTGTAACTTTGTAAAGACTGCGCATGCGAGAGCGGAGCGACGCTACCCACCTCCCGCCCCCTTCACACCACGCTAAGGTGGTAAGTAACACGGGGGGACGGGACATAAGGGGGCAACATAGGGGCAAGCACCCTGGCGAGGGGGGAGCCTTGAGGGCTGCCTCATCTTGATGGGAGTTGTGATCCCCCTGCTGCATCAATAATACAGCAGGAGGATCACAACTCCCATCAAGATGAGGCAGCCCTCAAGGCTCCCCCCCTCACCAGGGTGTTTGCCCCCCTATGTTGCCCCCTTATGTCCCCCCCCCCTCCACATATGTTCTAGCGCCCGTTAATTTAACGGGCTTAATGTCTAGTTTCATATAATATGTTTAAAAGTCCAGCACAGCGCTGACTGGTCACTTGTGTAAAGGGCCTAGTAGGCGCTGTGCTGTTTGGTTCCCCATTTTAAGAGCAGGCTTGAATTCCTTGGTGCTGCCAAGTCTGGCCCTAGACCATGCCCCTTTTTGGCAATTGTTCGGTCCTTGTTTACCCCGTCCCTATTGGTCGCTAACTAGTTTGGCACCAAATTCAATTATCCTTTTTGTATGTGTTAACTTGTAATCCCCTAAGTCTTGTTTCCATTCAGTATTCTATGTTAAACTTTAATCCTGTTATAGTTCCTTTGTCTAATCTATTTTATCAAGATTTTCAACTGTATATATTCTCTGTGTTATGAATCAATAAACGTTCTTGTGATTTTACCTAACACGACCGGTCTCGTCCGCTATGTTGTGGGATTGCTAGTGGGGAACCAGCAATGTATTTTCCTGGACCTTAGGAGTGTATCTCGTGGAGCTGATTCTGGTAGGAGATACCCATCCTAGTAGTCCTCCCATGACACTTTACAATAAATTGTTGTTCCTGTTAAACTCTGTAACGGGATGCCAAGAAATTGATGCTTCTTGCCCGCTTAGAGTACATAGGACACACCTCTGCTCACCTCTTGAAGAACCAACTTGGCTATAGGTCCTGTTAGCCCAGTTTAGTTTTCTCTCCCCACCAGGACAAAATACACTTGTAACGGGATGGGTACCCAAGGCCGGTAGCACCTCTGCTCATTGTAGAAAATCACCGCTCTAGCCCCTGATTAAAGCACAGCATCCACCCAGCAAGTCTTTCCTGGAGCCTTGCTCTTTGCTAGTGGTCCTGTCTACTATTTACGTACAGTTAGGTACAGCAAGAATTAAACCACATTATTGAAACAGAAACAGTCTTATAATCATGACAGTCAATAGACATGCAAGCAAGCATTCTGCTAGCATTTCCTGCTGCTCTATTGCATTGCCTACCTACGTTTAAGTCCTCTGAAATTATTACTCCTAAATCCCTTTCCTGAGATTACAATGTATAATGCACCGTTAAAAGAGCTTTATCACTTGTAACAGTTTCCCCAGTAATGTATTCTACAGTGAATCTGATTGGTTGTCAGGTATTCTGGCACCAAATGTAATTATCCATTGTGTAGGTGATGTCCTGTTTCCATTCACTATTCTTTGCAAAACTATAATCCTGTTAGAGTTCTTTTGTTCAAGTTATGTTATCAAGATGTGTTTCTGTATATATGTCCTTGTTTTACCCAACACGACCTGTCTCGCCTGGAATCTCCTACCGGAATCAGTTCCACAAAATCACCTCAGGTCCAGGAAAATAGCAAATATCCAAACAGGGCTATAGTCACTGTTCCCCTGCTAGCAATTCCCCAACATAGCGGATGAGACCAGTCGTTTTGTGTAAAACAAGAAGAACCGTTCATTGATTCAAAGCACAGGACATTTAAGAAAAATTGTTGTAACGGACCGTCTAACGGACATAGTAGACCCTCTGTCCGTTGTAGGAAAACACGTCCTTAGCCCCCGATTACAGCTCAGCATTCATCCGGCAAGTCTTTCCTGAACCCTTGCTCTTTGTACCCAAATAGCAGACAGGAGACTACTAGCAGTTAGGTACAGGAAAAATGAACAACTTTTTTTATTTGTGCAACAGCACAGACTTATATACACATAAACATGAAATCATAGACATTAGTATACAATGGGGGACGACGACAAAACTAAACTTAGTTCTCCAACTAACTGGGGCTAGGAATACATTAGACTTTCAGACTGCAAACCAAATAGGAATTGCAATACAGTGAGTAGACACACAGTAAGACACATAATGTACACAACATAATCAGTTTACCAGTTAATCCAGAACAATGGATGTTGGAGTAAACTATCAATTCTAGTCACTGACACACCATAACCCTTCAGAGTGGTCTACTCACAGAATTAAACATTACACAAACCATTCTACTAACAGAATATAACTAACTAACTAACAATATTCATGTATAGAGTTATGGTAGATAAGCCAGGGCCCATAATCTACTGGTTGGCCCTCTGGCCCTTCCAAGAATCCCAGTCAGGCAGGCTGTCAGAATTCACTTTGTGACAATCATAAAAGAGACTGAAAATATGTACTGGTTTTATAAACTGGAACCAGAAATGAACCAAAGGAATATGCATTCAAAAGCATCTCATTTCTTTTATTACCAACACTTGCCTTCTGACCATAGTTTAAATGGTAGCTGTGCTATTGGTCTTTGTAAAAAACACATCTTTATCTCTTTTATATGATTATGTTATAATTTAGTTGGTCACATGCTTTACACGAGATATTCTTCTTTCTCCTGCTTGAAGCAGGGTGAGAAATCTTTCAAACATATCACTTATAATGGTAAAAAAATAAGATGTGCTCAAATAAATCCATCAGGTACTAATGGGTATGTGTAACATTTCACTGACTGTAAAGGATATGTAATATAGATAGCAAACCTATCGTTGCTATATTTAAATGATGTGGAATCTCTGTGAGTAGTTCGTACAAAAACACCGTCTTTTTCATATACATATTTAGCACAAAATCCGACTTTTTTCAGCCTGGGAAACACAATATAGCAGCAGACTCTGTACAGCATAAGCTTGTAAACCGATGGGCGTGTCTGTGAAATATATCCAATCAGAAGGCGCATTCACCCACCAATCAGGTGGAAGCTGCAGCTTTATAAACACGGTGTGGTTTAATATTTGGCTATAATTATTGTTATCGATACAAAAATGGTTGAAACAGCACCTGACGCCGCTCCCGCCACAGCACCGGCTGAAAGCGGCACCAAGAAGAAGGCGTCGTCCAAGAAATCAGCGACCGCTAAAAAGCCAGTCAAATCTACTGGCCCCAGTGTGTCCGAACAGATCCTGAAATCAGTGGCTGCTTCTAAGGAACGCAGTGGGGTGTCTCTGGCCGCAGTGAAGAAGGCTTTAGCTGCCGGCGGATATGATGTGGAGAAGAATAACAGCCGCATCAAGGTGGCTGTGAAGAGCCTGGTCACTAAGGGAAGTCTTGTTCAAGTGAAAGGCACTGGAGCTTCCGGATCCTTTAAACTGAACAAGAAGCAGGTGGAGGACAAGGAGAAGGCGGCCAAGAAAAAGGCACCGGCCAAAGCTAAGAAACCAGTCCCTAAGAAAGTGTCCAAGTCTCCAAAGAAACCCAAGAAAGCTACAGCCGCAGCAAAGAGCCCCAAGAAGGCGAAAAAGCCGGCTGTCAAACCCAAGAAAGTGGCGAAGAGTCCCAAGAAGGTGAAAGCTGCCCAGCCGAAGAAAGCGGTGAAGAGTCCGGCTAAGAAAGCAGTGAAGCCTAAAGCGAAGAGCCCGGTCAAGGCGGCGCCAAAACCCAAAAGAGCCGCTCCTAAGAAGAGATAAACCCCGGTAACATGCTCTATTAACCCCAAAGGCTCTTTTCAGAGCCACCACATCCTCCTACCAGAGCTCATATCACACGGGGATTGGATGTTACTTTATTCAAGCAGCAGGGTGTCTTGTTTGAGGTCAAGAATGTGGTAACGCTGGTTACTGCGGAAACTAGTAATTAGCGTCACCTCCCAACCACTCTAATATTAGGACTTGAGGTTCTTTCATTTCCCATGTGTTTTGTAGTAATAGCTGTATTAAGCATGTCTACACTCCATCTACAATAAATTGTTGCACTGTTATGAGCAGGAGAATATCTCCTTTTGCTTTTTTAGCAGCATCTAGTGGCATGCAGCGCGCAAACCTTGTGGAAATGTAGTTCCATTAGAATATCGAGCTCTACTTAATGTATTGTAATGGAACCGATTCACCGTACGCTTTCATACTAGGTCGCACCAGTCAATGAAACCTAGGCACTCTTCTACTTGATTATACAACACTTCACTCTTGATTTCACAAAATTATTATTATTTTTTTTACAATTTCCAAAGCTCCAAGTCAATGTTATATCCACATTTTCAGAGACAGGAAATTATAAATCCACCAAGAAGACTATTTTATACTGTGACAACTTCATATCAAACGTTTGCTCAAATATGTGTAATCTTTTACATAGTGAAACCCCAGTGGCTGCGCATGTGCTGTGAGGGTACAGGGGCAGCACTTCAGGTGATCACACCTCTGATAACACGCAGGGCATCACGGGAAATGTAGTCCGATATCAATCCTGATGGTATAATACAAAGCTACACAGTATAAAACAAAAAGAGACGTTTATGTAAATGAAGTATATTTACTAGGGTGATAGTTTAATTAGATAAACCTTGTTCATGGTAACTAGTGCGTGTGGGAGATTTAGATAATATACTGCACGTAGTAAAACCTGAATATGATATAATAAGTGGTGTATAATGTCATGAATGTTTTCATGTATCTCAAACCGGCTCTAATACTGCCAGTTCTAAGAATTGTGGCTAAAACATCGATCATATATATGATTATATCGCCTGACTCCTCCTACTTGACTTGCAGTTCCCCATCAGGTTCGCTTACAGTGTTTATAAGGAGGAGTTTTCGGGTACGAGCTTCATTCATTCATTTATTCAGCTGAACGAAGACTTTCTGTATCATGTCTGGCCGAGGCAAAGGAGGAAAGGGACTTGGGAAAGGCGGCGCCAAGCGGCACAGGAAGGTACTGCGGGATAACATCCAGGGCATCACTAAGCCTGCAATCCGCCGCCTGGCCCGGAGAGGAGGAGTTAAACGAATCTCCGGTCTTATCTATGAGGAGACTCGCGGGGTGCTGAAGGTTTTCCTGGAGAATGTGATCCGAGACGCTGTCACCTATACCGAGCACGCTAAGAGGAAAACAGTCACCGCTATGGATGTGGTGTATGCTCTGAAACGCCAGGGCCGCACACTCTATGGCTTCGGAGGTTAAGTTTGCCGCCTATACTTGATTCGAACTACTATTATTCAAAGGTCCTTTTAAGGACCACCACATGTTTCAAAAACTGCTTTCACAAAACAAACGTGTTTTTTTTTTTTTTTTTTTAAATCTATATACTTTTCAAGTGTCATGATAAAAAATAAACTGCTTTGATCTACTGCACAGCAACACGAATATGTGTTAGATCCTACCATCAACTCTGGTTTTAACGCATTAGTGACAAGACATGTTTACCTAGACTTTCCATTGGGTATAACGGCTGTTTTGACATTTCTTGGGTGTTTGTGTTTAGCTGTAATTTTCTTCTTTCTCACATACTGTACCCACACAAATTGTTTTTATTGTCATAAGGGCTTTCATTAGATACAATTATGTGTATCATATCTTATAATTTACTTAAAAAAAAAAAAATCATAAAATATGATGAAAAATATAAAAAAAAACACTTTTTCTAAGTTTGACCAAATAAAATTTACACAAAGACTAATAGTTTAAATAGTTTCTACATGTTGTTCCGAGTTCAGAAATATGCATGTTTCCATTTTTTCTGTATTTTGTTGTGAGTTATGGGGCAAAAACCAAAAATAGTGTTGTTTTTTTTCCCCCATACTGACTTTTTAACCCGAACCCTAAATTTAACCCCAACTCTCTAACCCTTATGCTATCTCTTACTATATTTTAACCCTATCACTTATGCGAAAAATTATTTCATTTTAACCCTATAGGCTAATCTAACTATAATACCAGTTTTTAGCTAAATAAAATTAAAAAAACATTGCACTGTTACTTGCTGCCTCTAGGGGTAGTCAAAAATTTTGGTGCTGACTATTGCCTCAACATCGAGGCAATAGACCAGCACTGTTAACCCTTTAAGGACCAGGGATTTTCCTGGGCCAAGGACCAGAGCGTTTTTCAATTTTTAATACGCGGTTTTTGAAACATAATTTTCCTCTCTCTCATTTAACGTACACATACAAGTTATATGTTGTTTTTTAAAGGACAGTTAGAGCTTTCTTTTGATACCCTATACATAAAAATGATTTACATTTTAGTATTAAAAAATTAATATAAAAGAGGAAATTTTTGAGGAAAAAAAAGTTTTTCCCCATTATTTTCCCAGTAATAACCTACATAACTAGTGCAACACTAACCCACTTATCCCCCCTAATTAACTAACTAATAAAAAAGAAAAATATTGGTTCCCAAACCCCCCATAACAAAAAAGACAGAAAAAAACTCTGAAGAGTGCGATGTCAGATCAGTAAAAATCATGCAACAGGCAGGCAGGGGTTAAATTTTATTAAATAAATATATTAAAATTACCTTTATTTATTAAAAAAAACTTTATAAATTGTAAAAATAAAAAAATCTGTTAAAAAAAGAAAAACTAAATGAGGGCCATAAAGTGGAAGGAAACTGATCACAGTTAAAAACTGTGATCAGCAATGAAAGGGTTAATTTTTTTAATTTTTTTTTTTTTACCTTTGTATTTAATTAATTTATTTTTACTTACAGGTCACTCTCTGTGCTTCACTATAAGATTGTGAAGCACAGAGAGTGAATTAGAGGCAAAGTCAGTGTGTGAACACACTGACTTTGCATCTAATTTGCATGTTATCGCGGTGATGACTCAATCACCGCGATCACATGCCCGGAAATCGACCGATCGGGTCCAGGAGGTTTGCCTCGGGTGCGAGGCTTAGTCCTGGACCCGTTGCAGACTAGCTGGCGGTGCCCACGGAGCGCACCGCCGGCTAGACTGCATGACGAGTTAACTCGTCATAAGGACGGGAAGGGGTTAAAGTGTTTTTTTGCGATCGTTCATCGTGAAAACCGCTTGTTTCGCCGCAGGACGTGCAAGGCACGTCCATTGTTGAGAGTGGAGTTCCTGACAGGACGTGCAGGACATATCCATTGTCGTAAAGGGGTTGTAACAGACCGTCTAGCAGATGTAGTAGACCCTCTGTTCAGGGCCGATCCTAGGGTCACGGGCGCCTGCGTGTAGGTTTTCTTTTGGCGCCTAAAAGTGGGCGTGGTTATATTATGAACTCCTCCCCTTTATTTTAAATAAAGATATATATTTTGTCATAATACTGTGAAGTGGTTTTATTTATTTATATGATGCTCAGCCAGCAACATGGGAGAGTTTTTGCTGGCTAGCGGATGAATTTTTACTACCGTTCCCATGATGCCCAACCAGCCAAAGTCTGGTTGAGCATCACTGGAAAAGAAGTACACAAGGAGCGATAAATAATATTCCACCATGTCTCTCTCCCCACTCATACCCAATGTCTGTCTCTCTCTCTCTCTCTCCACGCTCATACCCAATATCTGTCTCTCTCTCTCTCTCTCCACCAATACCCAATGTCTGTCTCTCTCTCTCTCTCTCCACCAATACCCAATGTCTGTCTCTCTCCCCACTCATGCCCAATGTCTGTCTCTCTCTCTCTCCCCACTCATATCCAATGTCTGTCTCTCTCTCTCTCTCCACGCTCATACCCAATATCTGTCTCTCTCTCTCTCTCTCCACCAATACCCAATGTCTGTCTCTCTCTCTCTCTCTCTCTCCACCAATACCCAATGTCTGTCTCTCTCCCCACTCATGCCCAATGTCTGTCTCTCTCTCTCTCCCCACTCATATCCAATGTCTGTCTCTCTCTCTCTCTCCACGCTCATACCCAATATCTGTCTCTCTCTCTCTCTCTCCACCAATACCCAATGTCTGTCTCTCTCTCTCTCTCTCTCTCTCTCCACCAATACCCAATGTCTGTCTCTCTCCCCACTCATGCCCAATGTCTGTCTCTCTCTCTCTCCCCGCTCATACCCAATGTCTGTCTCTCTCTCTCTCTCTCCACCAATACCCAATGTCTGTCTCTCTCTCTCTCTCTCCACCAATACCCAATGTCTGTCTCTCTCCCCACTCATGCCCAATGTCTGTCTCTCTCTCTCTCCCCACTCATATCCAATGTCTGTCTCTCTCTCTCTCTCCACGCTCATACCCAATATCTGTCTCTCTCTCTCTCTCTCCACCAATACCCAATGTCTGTCTCTCTCTCTCTCTCTCTCTCTCTCTCTCCACCAATACCCAATGTCTGTCTCTCTCCCCACTCATGCCCAATGTCTGTCTCTCTCTCTCTCCCCACTCATATCCAATATCTGTCTCTCTCTCTCTCTCTCCACCAATACCCAATGTCTGTCTCTCTCCCCACTCATATCCAATGTCTGTCTCTCTCCCCACTCATGCCCAATGTCTGTCTCTCTCTCTCTCTCTCCACCAATACCCAATGTCTGTCTCTCTCCCCACTCATGCCCAATGTCTGTCTCTCTCTCTCTCCCCACTCATATCCAATGTCTGTCTCTCTCTCTCTCTCCACGCTCATACCCAATATCTGTCTCTCTCTCTCTCTCTCCACCAATACCCAATGTCTGTCTCTCTCCCCACTCATATCCAATGTCTGTCTCTCTCCCCACTCATGCCCAATGTCTGTCTCTCTCTCTCTCCCCGCTCATACCCAATGTTTGTCTCTCTCTCTCTCTCTCTCTCTCTCTCTCTCTCTCTCTCTCTCTCTCTCTCTCTCTCTCTCTCTCTCTCTCTCTCTCTCTCTCTCTCTCCACCAATACCCAATGTCTCTCTCTCTCTCTCCTCCTGCCCCCATGTCTGTCTCTCTCTCTGTCTCCACTCATTCCCCATATCAGGCACTTTTCAGTGCTTTATTTTTTAAACATAGGCTGCTCCCGAACAACGAGTGCGAACCAACTTAAATCTACGCATTCAGCGTAGATAACTCTTGTGAGTCTGTTTTATAAATTGGCGCACACGCCGATTGCACCAGTGTGTGCCGTGTTTATACATGTCTCCAATGTGTATATGTGATTATTTATGGATGCACATACATTATTAAATACAGTCACATAATCACACAGTCATATGCAAGTATGCAGTTACATAGACACACATTTATACAGTCACACACGCAGTCAGTCACATACACACAAACACACATATACAATCACATACATACACATACATATACAGTCACACATGCAGTCAGTCAAATTCACATACATACACACAGAAATGCTGTCGCCCTCCCTGCTTAATTACCTTTATGTGCTGAGAGGAGGACGTTCTCGATGGCAGGGCCGCTACCAGGAATTTCAGGGCCCCTTATTGAACACATTTTCTGCCCCCTCCCCCAATTAATATGCCAGGATTAAGCCAATTAATATTCCAGTGTTATGCCAATTAATATGTCAGGATTATGCCAATTAATATGTCAGGGTTATGCCAATTAATATGCCGGGAATTTGTCACTCAATATGTCAGGATTATCCCAATTAATATGTCAGGGTTATCCCAATTAATATGTCAGGGTTATGCTAATTAATATACCAGGGTTATGCCAATTAATAAGCCAGGAATTTGCCAATTAATATGCCAGGAATTTGCCAATTAATATGTCAGGGTTATGCCAATTAATATGTCAGGGTTATGCCAATTAATATGTCAGGGTTATGCCAATTAATATGCCGGGAATTTGTCACTCAATATGTCAGGATTATCCCAATTAATATGTCAGGGTTATGCCAATTATTATACCAGGGTTATGCCAATATATATGCCAGGAATTTGCCAATTAATATGTCAGGGTTATGCCAATTAATATGTCTGGGTTATGCCAATGAATTTGTCACTCAATATGTCAGGATTATCCCAATTAATATGTCAGGATTATCCCAATTAATATGTCAGGGTTATGCTAATTAATATACCAGGGTTATGCCCCACAGTATGCTCGTTTGCCACCCTCCTCCCCCCTGCCCCAGTACTTACCTCTGCTCTGTCTGGCCCAGGACGCCTGCTTGATGGTGTCTGCAGAGGCTGACACCGGCATCTAGTTTCTTCTGTCGGATGTCAGCTGACATCCGGCAGAATAAACTAGATGCCGGTGTCTGCCTCTGCAGACACCATCCTCCCTGCAGCCAATCAGAGCGCGACGGGGGCGGAGCTTGCACCCATCGCGCTGTGCTTGGTGTGATAGGGAGGTGCGGTAACCGCAGGCGCTCACCTGCGGCTCGCACCTCCTTGTCACACTAATCACAGCGCGACGGGTGCAAGCTACGCCTCGTCGCGCTCTGTGATTCAGGCGCCTCTCCTCCCGTGCGCCTGGGCGCGGTGCACCCCGTGCACCCGCCCAGGATCGGCCCTGCCTCTGTTGGTTGTAGGACATCACCTCCTTAGCCCCCGATTAAAGTTCAGCATTCACCCAGCAAGTCTTTCATGGACCCTTGTTTATTCATGCAGTATCTAACTGCTAGTAGTTGCCTGTCTGCTATGTGGGTACAAAGAGCAACTACTTTATTTGTCAAACAACACAGACTTAAAAAAAGACATAAACATGACATCACAGACATTAGTACACAATGGGGGGATGGAACTTGTCACGGTAGCACCCCCCCGCAGACAACCATGTTTTTCCGTTCCTCAGTTCCTCAGTTCCTCAGTGCCCATGTCCCTGTAAACCATTTAAATTGAATGGTGCCCTGTTAAATAGCCTAATCCATTTTACCATTTCCCCCTGGAATGTAGCTTCAACAGCCGCTTCACAATAAAGGTTTGTCCCGGCTGCTGAGCTCATTCCAAAATGTAGAGACTTTTTCTATTGGGTGCCCAGACCAAGCCCCAGTGTAGGCACAGTTCTGATTGGTTGCTTAGTTAAATGCCTGATTTTGAATATATTTGCTGATCTGTGGGCTCCAACTAGGAGGGCTACAAGATAGGTAGCTCCTACTGGAATCAGTACCACAAAATCACTCATCAGGTCTGGTAAATAGCAAATAGCCAAACAAGTGGTCACTGATCGAGTAAATCCCTTTAAACCTGGCATTTAACTCAGGGACCAATCTTAGCAGTGCCTCCACTTGGGGACCAATAGGAAAAAACATCTACATTTTGAAACAGAGAAATAAGCTCAGCTGCTGAAACTACATTCATGGGGAAAGTGTACAAGGGATGAGGCTCTTTAACAGTGCATTACGCATGTAAAACACACAGTTAACACAGGGGGAAACAGGGAGCATTTGTGAGGGAAGAAATGAACACAGTACGGATAACATTTCATATACATTTTGGTACACATTTGACTCAAGGACTAATCAGAGACAGAGCTACATTTAGCCCTTTAAATGGGCGACCAATCCGTATGTGAGCTACCAGAAAGCTGGTAGGCGGGCTGTTTGAATCAGCCAATGGGGAGAGAGACTACCCGGCACTTCTCCCCGGTGTCTGTGGTGGGCAGGGGTGCACCTGCAATGTGTTGTTTAGCTCCTGGGATATTCGTGCTGTACTCCGGTAAGACAGAGAAAGTAGTAGCAGGTATAGGACAGTCTGTGCAGGGGCCAGTGATTATAGCTTTCCTAGGACCTTCTGTCTTCAGCAACAAACCAGATCCATGGACTCTCGGCAGGTTACTGGCATCATGTGCCTGCTAGGGTAACGTGACAGTGTTTTTAAACTTTGTATGTAATCCTAGTGTAGCATGCGTTGAACCTATGGCAATTGTGCCCCAAGTTGCACACGGCCAGGTTCAGCTTTCACTGCTCCGTCGTCTGGGATGTGCAGGCATCAGTGTAATAGATGGGCGCCGCCGGTCACCTGCTTCTTCTCCAGATGATTGGCGCATGCGTGTTATGTGAAGAAGCGTTCAAGTCAGAAAACAATTAACTGTTTGCTTTCCAACTTGAACGCCTGATCATCCGGAGAAGAAGAAGGTGACTGGATGCGCCCGTCTATTACACTGATGCCTGCACCTCACGGACGGCAGAGCAGATAAGCGGTGAGAGCTGAACCTGTATGTGTGTGTGTGTGTGAGTATAAGAGTGTGTGTATGAGTATATGTGTGTGTGCTCTTGAGTATGTCACGGGAGGGCAACTAGATGGGTAGATCCTACCAGAATCAGTTCCAAAAAGTCACTCCTCAGGTCCAGGAAAATACAAATATCCAAACGGGGCTAAAGCCACTATTTTGCTGCCAGCAATTCCCCAACATAGCGGACGAGACCGGTCGTATTGGGTAAAACAAGAAGAAAGGATTATTGATTAAAAACCCAGGACATATATACAGGAACACATCTTAATATCATAACTTGAATAAAGAACTCTGACAGGATTAAAGTTTAGCATAGCATAGTAAAAGCAAACAGGACATAGGAGAGTACAAGTTCACACATACACAATGGATAATTGAATTTGGTGCCAGAATACCTGGCAACCAATCAGATTTACTGTAATACCTTCCTGGGGAAACTGTTACAAGTCATAAAGCTGTTTTAACTGTGCACTATACATTTTAAACACACAGTTAACACAGGGGAAAACACACATAAGCCAGAACATGAGCACTGAAGAACGGCAAAACATGGTTGGTTGTGGGGGCTACCGTGACATTTATCCCCCGTTCAAGGAAAGCCAGCTCGGGGTTGTCCAAACGGATAAGCCTAAAGGTGGCGAGGAAAAAAACGGGTGGAGGTGTACTCAGATGTCCTCTTGTCTGGACAAGCCATCCACATTTTTATTGTCCTTCCCCTGACAGTATTGAACCTTAAAGTTAAAAGGTTGAAGGGATAGGCTCCACTGCAGTAGACTGCCATTGTCCCCGGACACTCGGTTCAGCCACACCAGGGGATTGTGGATCTGTTAGGACTGTGAACTCCCGGCCATACAAATAAGGTGGGAAGCACTTTAATGCCCACACAAGAGCCAGGCACTCTTTCTTAATAGCAGCATTACCCTCCTCCTGTTCCAGTAGATTGTGACTCTGGTATGCTACCGGGTGCTCCTCTCCTTGGCGGTTGACCTGGCTCAACACAACTCTGAGCTCAAACATGGAAGCGTCCGTATGGTCCAAGAATCATTGATTAAAATTAAGACCAGCCAACTCAGGAGCATTTCTCGGTGCTGTTTTTAAGGCTTTGAAGGCAGCATCACATTCTGTGGACCACAGGACTGTCTGGGGCATGTTTTCTTGGTAAGGTCAGTCAGGGCTTTTGCCAGGCAATTGTAAGTGGTTACAATTTTTTTTTTAGTACCCTGGGGTACCTAAGAAAGCTAGGTCCAGAATATGGTGTGTTTTGTTTTTTATATGAATGAAAAAATAAAGAATTCATTTATGAACAAAAAAGAGAAAGAAAGCTAGGACCTGCTTCTTATTGAGCGGGACAGGCCAGTTGACAATAGCCTACATTTTAGCCGGTTCAGGTTGCTGTCTCCCACTTCCCACCTAGTGTCTGAAGTACTGGACCTCGGCCATAGATATCTGGCATTTGTCGGAGCGGATAGTCATCCCTGCTGCCTGTATACTGCCCAGTACCACATCCAGATGCTAGAGGTGCTCGCCCCAAGAGTCACTGAAGATCAATATATCATGAGGTAGGTGCAGGTATAGCCCTGCAGTCCATGGAGTAGCTGATCTACCAGCCACTGAAACATGGCTGGGGTATTCTTCATCCCAAACAGCATGACCTGAAATTGGTACAGGACGAATGGGGTGATGAATACCGACTTGGGGACAGCATCTGCAGTCAACGGGATCTCCCAATACCCCTGGCTAAGGTAAAGCATTAAAACCCAGGAAGCCCCCCGCTAACCAGTCAAAAAAGTCATCTATTCTGGGCATAGGGTAGGCATCGGTGGTCCACACAGAAGCGGGTAGTCCCGTCCTTCTTAGGCACTAGAACTACCATGGAAGCCAAGGGGCTGTGAGAGGGCTCTATAACTCCCAAGTCCCTCATCTACTCAAACTCCTTCCTAATGTGTCCCTTGACTGCTTCAGGTACACGGTAAGCAGGTTGCCTAAGAGGGCTCTGACCGGGGTTCTCTACTCTGTGCTGGGCTAAGGCTTAGCTGTTCTCCAAGATCGACTTGGGTAATATCCCCAGGGTGGACGTACTCAGCTAGGAGGTCCAGGAAAGACTCCTGCCTCTATGTGTGATGGGGGACAGATAGAGGTCACCTCTTCGGTATGTTCTAAGTAGGGATTAAGAACATTGATGTGGCAGAGTCGCCATGTCTGATCCCTGGCTCCTTATGACTTGCGCTTCCCCTCCCAGTACTCGCTCAGAATATCTAGGGGGCCCCTTACCCTTCGCCCATAGAGGAGTTTGAATGGTGAATATCCTGTGGACTCCTGCGAGACCTCCCGGTAAGCGAACAAAAAATGGGGCATAAACTTATCCCAGTCAACATGATCCACTATGAACATCCGGATCATCTGTTTCAAGGTTCCATTGAACATTTCACAGAGTCCATTCATTTGCGGATGATAGGCGGACGTGCACAGGGACGCGCAGAGGGTCCATACCTGCTGGTGCAACTCAGAGGTAATTTGCGTGCCCTGATCATTGGGGAAAGCCTACCCAGGAGAATATAGCCAGCATGGCATTTGCCACTATCTCAGCAGAAATATTTGGCAGAGCCATGGCTTCATGGTAGAGGGTGGCAAAGTCTACTACCGCGAGGATATACTTTTCCCCGTCTTAATAGGACGGGCAAGGGGGCCAATGAGATCTATGGCCACCCTACTGAAAGGTTCCCCAATAAGTATAAAAGGCTGCAAGGGGAGCCTCAACGCTTCAGGTCTCTTCCCTACCCGCTGGCACAGCTCACAGGTGCGGCAAGGGTGTTTAACATCCCAAGAGATCCCTGGCCCCCAGCCACTCGCACATCCATTTTGAGGTTATCCGGCTGGTTAGGGGTTAAAGTACAGGGCTGGACCAGCATGAGGGTAGCTCCAGAATCCCTTAGTCCCTCGGTCGGCTGCCCATTTATGGTGACAAGCTGGTAGTAGTGCTCTCGGTTGTCTTTCCGAGGATGCTGGGCCAGAGAGGCCTTGTCTGAGTAACACTTTTATGGGGTAAAATGTTCTGGGGAACAGTAATGGTAATCCACATTTGGGTCGGAGTTGGCTGGACAAAAATCCTGGGCCTGACTCACATACTGAGCCTGGCGAGCCATCCAAGGGGCTGGGGATGGGTTTTCCTCCGAGGACCATTGGGGGAAGCCCTAAGCTGTAGTTGGGGACAATTTTGCCGAATGTGGCCAGGTTTCCGACAGTGAAAACATCCCATAGAAGCCCCACTAGGTCTAGCATTTGGTGCATACAATCTATTCTGGTGGGCTCCATAGGTCCGCTTTCGTAGAGGGAAGGGTGTCTTGAGAATGGGCGGCAGACATCCACAAATTTGTCCGCTAGCTAGGCTGCCTCTTCCAGGTTTATGGGGTCTTGGTCTTTTACCCAGTCTCGGACCTCTGCTGGTATGAAGAAAAAATTGCTCCAATAGAAACTGTTGAAGGCATTCTTGCCAAGTGGTGACTTGCCTCCCTTGTATTCAGCTGGTAGTGGCTCAGGTCATGCAATGTGCCCACTCTGTGTAAGTGTATCTGGGACCCATCCTATTCTCTCGTAATTTCCTGCTGTACTTGTCGGGGGTGATTGCATATCGGGCCAGCAGCCGGGTCTTTACCTCGTGGTAGTTTCTAACCCATTCATCTGGGATCGCTCTGTTCATTTCCACAGCTCATCCAGATAGCTTGCCCACAAGTATAGGTACCCAGTCATGATAGTGTCCACGTTGTGGAGCAGGCAATGTTGTTCTAAGTCTTGTAAGAATCCATCGATATCAACGACAGCATCTTCAAACTGTTTGAAGGACTGGTGGGTAACTTTGATTGGGAACATAAAGGTGGAGCTCTGCACTGAGTGTGAATCCTTTGCGGCCGGTCCAGAGATAGTGGTTCTCCGGTCCATCAATGTGGCTTCTCTCTCCTGCTCTGCCACTTCCATGATGTGATCAATAATTTCCACGGATGGGTCCATAAAACGCCAATCTCTCCATTGCCCTCCGTGAGATCTCATCATTCTCGGCACAAGGGGGTTCCATGAACCGGGAGGGGATGTATGCTGCTTGACCCACAATCTGGCTAGGAGCGCGGATATCCTCCCTTTCAAGTGCCACCAATTTGCTCTTTTTCAAGCATTCAGTGTCCTGGTCTTTTTGGGCAAACAAGTCTTGCAGCACAGCCACCGTGAGGGACTTGTATGCTTCAGCAATAATAAGAGAAAATAATAATCCACTCGATAAATCCAAGGACCAGTGTGGGGAGAAAAGATCCCACTTCTTGACACCAGTGTTAAGGGAGGGCTACTAGATGGGTAGCTCCTACTGGAATCATTTCCACAAAATCACTTCTCAGGTCCAGGAAAATACAAATATACAAACAGGGCTATAGTCTCTGTTTCCATGCTAGCAATTCCCCAATATAGCGGACTAGACTGGTTGTGTTGTGTAAAACAAGAATAACTGTTTATTGACTCAAAACACAGGACATATATACAGGAACACATCTTGATAACATAACTTGAACAAAATAACTTGTTCACACATACACAGAGGACAATTGAATTTGGTGCCATACTATCTGGCAACCAATAAGATTAAAGGTAGGATTAGTTCCGACCAACCCCCAGCAGGTGGAGTGTTACATTTAAAACACCAGTTATCACAGGGGAAAATAGCTCAGCCGGAACATGGGCACTAAGGAACGGCAAAACATGGTTGTTGGGGTGACATATTATTGTCACGGTAGCACCCCTCCAGACAACCATGTTTTTCCGTTCCTCAGTGCCCATGTTCCAGCTGAGTTATTTTCCCCTGTTCTAACTGTGTGTTTTACATGTATGGTGCCCTGTTAAAGAGCCTAATCCCTTGTACCCTTTCCCCAGGAATGTAGCTTCAGCAGCCACTTCAAAATCAAGGTTTATCCTGGCTGCTGAGCTCATTCTCTTCTTCAAAAGGTAGGCGGTTTTCCTATTGGTTGCTCAGACCAAGCCCCAGTGTAGGCACTGTTCTGATTGGTTGCTTAGTTAAATGCCCAATTTGCATATAATTGCTGATCTGTGGGGCATGTCCCCTGCTGGGGATTGGTTGCTACTAATCCTACCTTTCATCTGATTGGCTGCCAGGTACTGTCCTTTTGTGTAGGTGTGAAGAAGTTCTTTTGTTCAACTTTTGTTATCAAGATGTTTTCCTGTATATATGTCCTGTGTTTTGTGTCAATAAACAGTTCTTCTTGTTTTCCCAACACGACCAGTCTCGTCTGCTATGTTGGTGGAATTGCTTGCAGGGAAGCCTTGATCATAGCCCCGTTTGGCTATTGGATATTTACTGGACCTGAGGAGTGATTTTGTGGAACTGATTCCGGTAGGAGCTACCCATCTAGTAGCCCTCCCGTGACACTGGTGTCAAGAAGTGGGATCTCTCCTCCCAACACTGGTCCTTGGATTTATCAAGTGGATTATTGTTTCTTTTATTATGGCAGAAGCATACAAGTCCCTCACGGTGGCTGCGCTGCAAGACTTGCTTGCCCAAAAAGGCCAAGACACCGGAGGCTTGAAAAAGAACGAATTGGTGGCGGCTCTACTGGAACTTGAAAGGGAGGAGAGCCGCCCTCCCAGCCCGATTGTGGGGCAAGCAGCACACATCCCCTCCCGGTTCATGGAACCCCCTCGTGCTGAGAGTGATGAGATCTCACGGAGGGTAAGGGAGAGATTGGCGTTTTTTGGACCCAACCCGTCCGTAGAAATTGTTAATCGCATCATGGAAGTGGCAGAGCGGGAGAGAGAAGCCGAATTGGCGCACCGGAGAGCCACTATCTCTGGACCGGCCACAGAGGATTCACACTCAGTGCGCAGCACCACCTCTACGTGCCCGATCAAAGTTACCCACCAGTCCTTCAAACAGTTTGATGATGCTGTCGGGGATATCGATGGATTTCTACAAGACTTTGAACGACAGTGCCAGCTCCACAATGTGGACACCCAGGACTGGGTACCTATACTGGTGGGCAAGTTATCTGGGCGAGCTGCAGAAACGTACAGAGCGATCCCTGATGAATGGGCTAGAGATTACCCCGAAGTAAAGACCCGTCTGCTGGCCCGATATGCCATCACCCCTGATACATACCGTAGGAAATTCCGAGAGGCGAGGATGGGTCCAAGAGACACGTACACTGAGTGGGCACATCGCATGACCCGAGCCGCTACCAGCTGGATACAAGGGAGGCAAGTCACCACTTGGCAAGAATGCCTCCAACAGTTTTTACTGGAGCAATTTTTTCTTCATACGAGCACAGAGGTACGAGACTGGGTAAGAGACCAAGACCCCGTAAACCTGGAAGAGGCGGCAAAGCTAGCGGACAAATTTGTGGATGTCCGCCGCCCAGTCTCAAGACACCCTACCCCCTACCACAGCAGACCTCAGCCGCTAATGCACCGCCCCATGCCCCCAGCCTCCCCACCTACCCGACCCATGGGGTCTTATCCGAATAGGTCATACGCACCGAATGCTAGACCTAGTGGGGCTTCTACGGGATGTTTTCACTGTCGTCAACCTGGCCACATTCAGAAATATTGTCCCCAGCTACAGCCCAGGGCTCAACCCCATGGTCCTCGAAGGAACCAGTCCCCAGGCCCTTGGATGGCGCGCCAGGCTCAGTGCGTGAGCCGGACCCAGGATTCTGGTCCAGCTAACTCAGACCCAACTGTGGATTACAATTACTGTTCCCCGGAGCCTTTTGCCATACATGAGAGTTACTCAGATGAGGTCTATCTGGCTCAGCATCCTCGGAAGGACAACCGAGAGCACCACTACCAGCCCGTCACCATTAATGGGCAGCCAGCCGAGGGACTAAGGGATTCTGGAGCTACCCTCACACTGGTCCAGCCCCGTACTTTACCCCCTAACCAGCCAGTTAACTGCAAATTGGATGTGCGCGTGGCTGGGGGGCAGGTACATCAGCTACCCATGACCAGGGTATACCTAAAGTGGGGCACTGGGGAGGGCTACAGAGATGTGGGCATCATGGAGGGCTTACCCACGGATGTACTGCTGGGAAATGATTTGGGCTATTTGGAGAGCCGGTATGTGCCTGAGATGGATTGTACAGTGGATCCTGATTGCTTGGCTGTCACCCGTTCTCAGGCTAACCAACCTTCCGATTCTGGGACGCAGGTAAGCACTAACCCCGACGACCTACTCACAACTGACTCCCTACCATGGCTCCCCCCTGACGGTTTCCGTGCCCAACTGCTATCTGACCTCAGCCTTAGCCGCTATCGCAGCCGGGCAGAGACGGGAGAGAAAGGTACCTTCTCTGACCAGATTATATGGAGGAAAGACCTCTTATATAGGGCTACCCCAGGCAACACTAATGGTATTACCGAGGTTCCTCGGCTCCAATTGATAGTCCCCGCCATCCACCGCCCCGCTCTCCTCACCCTAGCCCACGAAGCCCCTCTATCCGGTCACCTCGGCGCCAGGCGGACAGAGTACAGACTCACCGCACATTCTTTTGGCCAGGGATCTCCCGGGATGTTAAGCACCATTGCCGCACCTGCGAGCTGTGCCAGCGGGTAGGGAAGCGACCTGAAGTGTCACGAGTCCCTTTGCAGCCTCTACCCCTTATTGGGGAACCTTTCAGTAGGGTCGCCATAGATCTCATCGGCCCTCTTGCCCATCCTAGCAAGACGGGGGAAAAAGTACATCCTCACAGTAGTAGACTTTGCCACCCGCTACCCTGAAGCCACGGCCCTGCCAAATATTTCTGCTGAGACAGTGGCGAATGCCCTTCTGGCTATATTCTCACGGGTAGGATTTCCCAAAGAAGTACTCTCCGATCAGGGCACACAATTTACCTCTGAGTTGCTCCAGCAGGTATGGACCCTCTGTGGGGTTAAGTCCCTGCGCACGTCCCCCTATCATCCACAAACGAATGGACTTTGTGAAAGGTTCAATGGAACCTTGAAACAGATGATCCGGACGTTCATAGCAGATCATGTTGACTGGGAAAAATGTATGCCCCATTTTTTGTTTGCTTACCGGGAGGTCCCACAGGAGTCCACAGGATATTCACCATTCGAACTATTCTATGGGCGAAGGGTAAGGGGTCCCCTAGATATTCTGCGGGAATACTGGGAAGGGAAATGCGAGTCAGAGGAGACTCCACATATCACTTATGTAGTTGAGCTCCGGGAAAAATTAGACCGGCTCATGTCCCTAGCCCACGGGAACCTAAGGGCAGCCCAAGCCCGCCACAAGACCTTGTATGACCGCAACACTAAGCCCCGAGAGCTTCTAGTGGGTCAGCGGGTCCTGATGCTACGTCCTACCCGACAAAATAAATTACAGGCTGCCTGGATAGGACCATACGAGGTTGTAGAGCGCAGGGGAGAGACAACCTACGTTGTCGCCCGAGGAGCCAGGGGTCAGACCCGGCGACTCTGCCACGTAAATGCGCTCAAACCATACCTAGAACGTACAGAAGAGGTGTCCGTTATCTGTACCCCCTCGCACACGGAGGCAGGAGACCGGGCTATCCCAGACCTCCTTGCTGAGTCCGTCCACCCCGGGGATATTACCCAAGACAAGCTCGGAGAACAGCTGAGCCCCATAGAAAAAGCCCAAGTATTCCCGCTGCTAAAGCAGCACCTCCAGCTGTTCTCTGCTCTACCCGGCATCACATCATTAGCCCAGCATGGAGTAGAGACTCCCGGTCAGAGCCCTCTCAGGCAACCCGCTTACCGGGTCCCTGAAGCAGTCAAGGGACACATTAGGAAGGAGCTTGAAGAGATGAGGACCTTGGGAGAAATAGAACCCTCCCACAGCCCCTGGGCTTCTCCAGTTGTGCTAGTGCCTAAGAAGGACGGGACGACCCGCTTCTGTGTGGACTATCGTCGGCTAAATGAAAAGACGACCACTGATGCCTACCCTATGCCCCGAGTAGATGACCTGTTAGACCAGTTAGCGGGGGCGACCTGGGTTTCGACTCTAGACCTTAGCCGGGGTTATTGGCAGATCCCGTTGACGGCAGATGCTGTCCCCAAGTCGGCATTCATCACCCCATTCGGCCTGTACCAATTTCGGGTCATGCCGTTTGGGATGAAGAATGCCCCAGCTACATTTCAGCGGCTGGTAGATCAGCTACTCGAGGGTCTGCAGGGCTATACCTGCGCCTATCTCGACGATATAGCGATCTTCAGTGACTCTTGGGACGAGCACCTCCAGCATCTGGATGTGGTATTGGGCAGAATACAGGCAGCAGGGATGACTATCCGCCCCGACAAATGCCAAATAGGTATGGGCGAGGTCCAGTACTTGGGACACCGGGTGGGGAGTGGGAAACAGCGACCTGAACCCGCCAAAATTGAGGCTATTGTCAACTGGCCTGTACCGCTCAATAAGAAGCAGGTCCTAGCTTTCTTAGGTACCGCAGGGTATTACAGAAAATTTGTACCCAATTACAGTTCTTTGGCCAAACCCCTGACTGACCTTACCAAGAAAACCCTGCCCCGGACAGTCCTGTGGTCCCCAGAATGTGGTGCTGCCTTTGAAGCCTTAAAAACAGCCCTAGGAAATTCTCCGGTCTTGGCCGCTCCTAACTTCAATCAACGCTTTTTGGTCCACACAGACGCTTCCATGTTTGGGCTCGGGGCCGTGTTGAGCCAGGTCAACAGCCAAGGAGAGGAGCACCCAGTAGCATACCAAAGTCGCAAGCTACTGGAACGGGAGGTGGGCTATGCTGCTATTGAAAAAGAGTGCCTGGCTCTTGTGTGGGCACTAAAGCGGTTCCAACCTTACTTGTATGGCCGGGAATTCACTGTCTTAACTGACCACAACCCCCTTGTGTGGCTGAACAGAGTGTCCGGGGACAATGGTAGACTATTGCGGTGGAGCCTATCCCTTCAACCCTTTAATTTTACAGTGCAATACAGTCCGGGAAAGGACAATAAAAACGCAGATGGTTTATCACGGCAAGAAGACGTGTGAGTCAACACCACACCCAGTGTTTTTCCTCGCCACCTTCAGGCTTATCCGTGTGGACAACCCCGAGCTGGCTCTCTTTGAAAGGGGGAGAAATGTCACGGTAGCACCCCTCCAGACAACCATGTTTTTCCGTTCCTCAGTGCCCATGTTCCAGCTGAGTTATTTTCCCCTGTTCTAACTGTGTGTTTTACATGTATGGTGCCCTGTTAAAGAGCCTAATCCCTTGTACCCTTTCCCCAGGAATGTAGCTTCAGCAGCCACTTCAAAATAAAGGTTTATCCTGGCTGCTGAGCTCATTCTCTTCTTACAAAGGTAGGCGGTTTTCCTATTGGTTGCTCAGACCAAGCCCCAGTGTAGGCACTGTTCTGATTGGTTGCTTAGTTAAATGCCCAATTTGCATATAATTGCTGATCTGTGGGGCACGTCCCCTGCTGGGGATTGGTTGCTACTAATCCTACCTTTCATCTGATTGGCTGCCAGGTACTGTCCTTTTGTGTAGGTGTGAAGAAGTTCTTTTGTTCAACTTTTGTTATCAAGATGTTTTCCTGTATATATGTCCTGTGTTTTGTGTCAATAAACAGTTCTTCTTGTTTTCCCAACACGACCAGTCTCGTCTGCTATGTTGGTGGAATTGCTTGCAGGGAAGCCTTGATCATAGCCCCGTTTGGCTATTGGATATTTACTGGACCTGAGGAGTGATTTTGTGGAACTGATTCCGGTAGGAGCTACCCATCTAGTAGCCCTCCCGTGACAATTATATTTGTCACGGTACACACTGTGACTCTTACCCCTGGCGGGCACAAGGGGCTAGCCACCTGCCGAGAGACTATGGACCTTGTCTGTTGCCAAAGCCAGAAACTCCTAGGAGAACTAAAATCACTGGCCCCAAGCACACTGCTTTCTCCGTCTAACCGGAGTACAGCAGGAATCTGTCTGCCCGCTACAGTGTCTGGGGACAATGGTAGACTATTGCGGTGGAGCCTATCCCTTCAACCCTTTAATTTTACAGTGCAATACCATCCGGGAATGGACAATAAAAATGCAGATGGCTTATCACGGCAAGAAGACGTGTGTGTCAACACCACACCCAGTGTTTTCCTCGCCACCTTCAGGATTATCCGTGTGGACAACCCCGAGCTGGCTCTCTTAGAAAGGGGGAGAAATGTCACGGTAGCACCCCTCCAGACAACCATGTTTTTCCATTCCTCAGTGCCCATGTTATTTTCCCCTGTTCTAACTGTGTGTTTTACATGTATGGCGCCCTGTTAGAGAGCCTAATCCCTTGTACCCTTTCCCCAGGAATGTAGCTTCAGTAGCCACTTCACAATAAAGGTTTATCCTGGCTGCTGAGCTCATTCCAAGCTCAGACCAAGCCCCCAGTGTAGGCACTGTTCTGATTGGATGCTTAGTTAAATGCCCAATTTGAATATATTTGCTAATCTGTGGGCACGCCCCCTGCTGGGGATTGGCTGCTGCTAATCCTACCTTTCATCTGATTGGCTGCCAGGTACTGTCCTTTTGTTCAACTTATGTTATCAAGATGTTTTCCGGTAGTAGCTACCTATCTAGTAGCCCTCCCGTGACAGGTGTCAAGTGTCCTCGGGGGCTCAGACTTAAGCCATGTGCAAGAGGCAGTCTGGCAGGATGTCTGTACACGTGGGCAGTGATCAGCTGCCTACCACTAGATGCCAGTGCTGGAGAAGTCCTGTTGATGCAATCTGGATTCTGGGGCATGTTCTGGGTATTGGGGCATGTCTAAGGTTTACAATCTGGGTGCTGGGTCTGGTTCTGGGTGTGCAGTCTAAGTGTAGAGGCATGTCCGGAGCATGCAGTGTGGCAGTTTGGGTTTGTCCTGGACGTGCAGTGTGGCAGTTTGGGTATGTCCTAGGCGTGCAGTGTGGCAGTTTGGGTATGTCCTAGGCGTGTAGTGTGACGGTTTGGGCATGTCCTGGACTTGTAGTGTGGCTGTTTGTATATGTCCTGGGCATACACTGTGGCTGTTTAACATGTCCTGGGCATGCAATGTGGCGGTTTGGGTATGTCCTAGGCTTGCAGTGTGGCGGTTTGGGAATGTCCAGGACATGCATTGTGGCTGTTTGGGCATGTCCTGGGCGTGTAATGTGGCTGTTTGGGCATGTCCTGGGCCTGTAATGTGGCTGTTTTGGCATGTCCTGGGTGTGCAGTGTGGGTGCCGTTTCAAGTGTTGTGTTTACTGCAAGGTGGTGCTATGGCAAGTTATGTGGGGGCAAAGCAAAAGGAGGGCAGAATAAATGGAAAGGGGGGTGTGCCCAGACCATTTGTAGCAGGCTCTGCAACCTATAGATAGTTTTTCATCATGACACTTTTACACTGACTGAATAACGTTTTACCCCCTAACAGTGACTAATGACTATTAGTGCTATGCCATAAAAAAAAAAACACTTTGTCTAACTTTGACCTGATTTTGCTGACAAACTTGGTGAGACTGATAAGCTGTGTCTGATGGTGGAGGAATGTGGGGGGCTTGATAAGATTGGGTCTCTTCAAACACATGAGAATGAACAAGTCTACAAAGCCTCATCTGGCCTGATAGAGAAATATTTCTTAACAGAGGATGAGGAACACTCTTCTCTTGCCCCAGAGGCTTCATCTGAAAGCTATGTATTTCCCATCCAGGAAGGAACACACACTACATTTAATTTTTGAGCACTGACATACTGTTTGTCTTATATATATGTTGTAGCACTTTCCTTTACTTGAATAGTTCTTTCAGCCTGTACATACTGTGAAACCTCTTTCTTTAAATATTGCTGTCTATATATTTTTAATATTTGCCCTGAGTTTAGAAATACCAATGTTTCCATGTTTGTCTATGTTTTATTTTCAAGTAATAGGGCAATAATCAATATTATTTTTTTTTTTTTTGTTTCCTAACCATTTTCTTCTACAGCGACCTTTTTACCCCAACTCTAACCCTAAATTTACCCTAACCCTAAATCTACCCCTACCCCTTAATGTAACCCTTGTACTAACCCGAACCTTCCTGGAACCCTGATTATAACCCTAATTATAACCCTAACCCTAAATCTAGGCTTAGCTTTTTCTATTTATTTGTTTATTTATTTATGTATTTATTTATTTATAACTGTAATGTTGCTGGCTCCCTCTAGGGGAACAGTTTCAGAGAGATGGAAGAGATTTTTTTTTTAATTCACTTCTGTTGCTCTCTGCTGGGCAATCTGTATTGGAGAAGAATGCTACTCCAATACAGCACCACGGTGATCATGGTGCCCTGGGATGTTGTGTGACATCATGGTGCTCTGATTCATACACAATTTGATGCAACATGGGGCAGACAATGGTGCCCACTTGATCAAAAAGACTTAGCCTCCTGAGCTTGAAATGGGTCAACATTTTGTCGCAAAAAAATTTTTTTGTTGATGTCCATGAACTTGGGGCTATTTGAGGAAGAATGTAATATCATTGTAAATTGCAACCTAGTCATTTGGGAATTTTGAAATTAAAGTAAAAGTATATAGTTTAAAAAAAAAAAAGCCCAAAACATTACTAGCTTTACTACCTGGCTTCACACTTACATTTTGATTCTCTTGTCTCTGCTCCTCAGTTCACTGTATTTCTGCTGTGCTTTCAGTTTTGAAATCGATCGGCCATGATGTCTGACTTGAGAGGTTTTTCGAGGTCACATCTGGGCATATTGTATAGCTCAAAATTCACCTTACGATATGGCGCCAATGTACCACAAATCTTTCTGCACTTCAGTTTAGTTAGCTTATAAAAGTGCTGTGAAGTTGATGAGTCATTGTTCTGCATCACCAGTGATGTCATAATCTGCTTTTGCCCATCCCCAATGGACATACTGTCAACATCCAGGTCAGTCATGTTGATATCTATAAAAATAATTTTTGAAATTTGTATAGCTTCCTCCATTTTTCTACCAATGCTGTAGCACAACAGCAAATAAGATTTATATCCTGAAGAATACTGCAGAGTGATGAACATAGTTCCAGCAGTCAAACACACCATGCTGGAATTCCAGCATAAATAAGCTGTCCAAATTTCATGATTCCAAAAATTCAGTGTTGGAGAGTTTTTCCTGCTTCAGACAGACACAATAATTTTCTGTTTTAAATATAAGATATATTTAGATCCGCAGAGCTGCGGATAATCTAGTCTTGTTCCAGCCATTCACCTTGTACCTTCGTTCAGCAGTGTTCCCAGAGGTTTTGAATCCAGTGACCATGTGTGACAACTATGGAGTTCCTTCCCCAATAATTCTCCCTGGGAGATGTGGACCCGACAACACCCCGGACATTTCAGGAGAGCAAAACCATAGCAGTAGCCAATGAATGGAGCGAGGATGACTTTGGAATACTACATGAGGTGGATACTCTCTGAGCCACCACAGCTTACAACTTACTGCACATTCAAGTGGTCTAGGTCAAGGTTGCACTTTACCTACAGAGATAGGGCGGGGACAGACCACGGGGCTATCAAGGGGGAGCAGGTGGAATTGTGTCTATTGTACAGAGTCACTTAAGGGAAGGGACCTACCAATGTGCCTGAGGTACAACTGGTGGTGCTGCAGAAATATTGCCATGACCTGCTACGCATCGGGCATGGCATTCCCTTGCCAGGGGCACCAGGGCACATCGAACCCTACTGTTGAGCTTTGGAGACCAGATTGCTGTGCCAGGCTGTTTATGCAGGGTATTTTGTTCATAAGTGGATGATGCTCTTAACAAATTTTGTTTTGGTATTTAAACCTGTGTGTTGCTAAAAAAAAAAGAAAAACTGTTCCTGTTTTACTTCAATAACAGTTCTGGGGAAGCAGTGTCTGAAGGAAACACCCATCTTGGGTGTCAGCCAGTACCGTCCCACATGCTTTTGTGCGTCTAGAGGTATAGTGTGTATAATTGGTACATGAAGTGCAAGTAGGATTTTTGGTAAGCCTAGTGTAGAAATCAGATTTCACCTTCTGCTTACAAAACCCTCCAGTCTTAGCCTCCTGTAAGAAAAGAGGCCATAGGGACCTTCACAATAATGTTTTGGGGTCAGGAGTCGTGAATTAAACATGGATGGAACATGGGAAAAAGAAAAAAAAGATAGTGAATAGTGAAGTATGAAATAACAATTTAATATACAATGCATACTAAAAATCACTAACAAACAAATAAATTACAGGTATCCACAGTAGAAATGCCAATAATGGTCCTGATTTCTACCTCAAATAAGAAGAGAGGGCGAGGGGAACATACCCAGGAGGGATTGTGCAAATGAATGCAAGTGAAACACGGCTGTTCAGCCCAGAACGAGGATAAAAATGGATTTGAAGATGTACTGTGACTGGGAGTCTTGCAGGGCTCTGGGGGCCAGAACACTCCATGTGAACTATGGACCTTGTCTGTTGATGTATTATGTCACGGGAGGGCTACTAGATGGGTAGCTCCTACCGGAATCAGTTCCACAAAATCACTCCTTAGGTCCGGTAAATATCCAATAGCCAAACGGGGCTATGATCAATGCTTCCCTGCAAGCAATTCCCCCAACATAGCAGACGAGACTGGTCGTGTTGGGAAAACAAGAAGAACTGTTTATTGACTCAAAACACAGGACATACCGTATTTATCGGCGTATAACACGTGCCGGCGTATAACACGCACCTCATTTTCAGAAGGAAATTTCAGGAAAAAAAACTTAAATTTCAAATAAAGAACTTTGAAGCCCAATATGCCATTTTAATATGCCAGGATATTGCCCCCAATATGTCATTTTAATATGCCAGATATTGCCCCCAATATGCCATTTAATATGCAGGATATTGACCCCAATATGCCATTTTAATATGCCAGGATATTGCCCCCAATATGCCATTTAATATGCCATGATATTGCCCCCAATATGCCAGGATATTGCCCCTTAGTATGCTCGTTATGCCACCCTCCTCCCCCCCTTCCCCAGACCCCAGCACTTACCTCGTTCCTGCTCTGTCCCCCGGTGCTCTGAAGCTGCGTGGCTGTGAGGGAAGCGTTGTGAGCTTCCCTCCAGCCGCGCGGAACAATAAAGTTTGTTTAAAAAAAAAAAACACATTTTATTGACCGCGCGGCTGGAGGGAAGCTCACAACGCTTCCCTCACAGCCACGCAGCTTCAGAGCACCAGGGGACAGAGCAGGAATAAGGTAAGTTTTAGAATTTTCGCGTATAACACGCACACACCATTTCCCCACGACTGGTCGTGTTGGGAAAACAAGAAGAACTGTTTATTGACTCAAAACACAGGACATACCGTATTTATCGGCGTATAACACGTGCCGGCGTATAACACGCACCTCATTTTCAGAAGGAAATTTCAGGAAAAAAAACTTAAATTTCAAATAAAGAACTTTGAAGCCCAATATGCCATTTTAATATGCCAGGATATTGCCCCCAATATGTCATTTTAATATGCCAGATATTGCCCCCAATATGCCATTTAATATGCAGGATATTGACCCCAATATGCCATTTTAATATGCCAGGATATTGCCCCCAATATGCCATTTAATATGCCATGATATTGCCCCCAATATGCCAGGATATTGCCCCTTAGTATGCTCGTTATGCCACCCTCCTCCCCCCCTTCCCCAGACCCCAGCACTTACCTCGTTCCTGCTCTGTCCCCCGGTGCTCTGAAGCTGCGTGGCTGTGAGGGAAGCGTTGTGAGCTTCCCTCCAGCCGCGCGGAACAATAAAGTTTGTTTAAAAAAAAAAAACACATTTTATTGACCGCGCGGCTGGAGGGAAGCTCACAACGCTTCCCTCACAGCCACGCAGCTTCAGAGCACCAGGGGACAGAGCAGGAATAAGGTAAGTTTTAGATTTTTCGCGTATAACACGCACACACCATTTCCCCCCTATTTTCAGGGAGAAAAAGTGCGTGTTATACGCCAATAAATACGGTATATACAGGAAAATATGTTGATAAGATAAGTTGAACAAAAGAACTTCTTCACACCTACACAAAAACACCTACACAAAAGGACAGTACCTGGCAGCCAATCAGATGAAAGGTAGGATTAGTAGCAACCAATCCCCAGCAGGGCGCGTGCCCACAGATCAGCAAATATATTCAAATTGGGCATTTAACTAAGCATCCAATCAGAACAGTGCCTACACTGGGGGCTTGGTCTGAGCGACCAAAAGGAAAACCGCCTACCTTTTGAAGAAGAGAATGAGCTCAGCAGCCAGGATCAACCTTTATTGTGAAGCGGCTGCTGAAGCTACATTCCTGGGGAAAGGGTACAAGGGATTTGGCTCTTTAACAGGCCACCATACATGTAAAACACACAGTTAGAACAGGGGAAAATAACTCAACCGGAACAAGGGCACTGAGGAACGGAAAAACACGGTTGTCTGGAGGGGTGCTACCGTGACAATAACATTTCCTAACCTTTGGGAAACACAATGAATGGGCCAAAGGCTTGGCCTTCCCAGGGTACGCATCCTGGCTGACATCTTGAGTTAGCCTGTGTTGAACTCCAGCTGTATGTCACTGGTGCTCCCAAAGTATGTACCCTCAAACCTAGGATATTCACAGACAGGGGTCCATAGCCCACAGGGAGGTGAGAGCCAAGAGCCCCAATAATGCAGGCTGTTAGAATCCACCACCAAACCTACCCAGGTATGACCTAACCATGACTCTTTACTTTTGACTAACCCCTTCCCTGTCATCAATCAATGATTTCGGGACCTTGACCCTGATCAATGTCACCCTATGGAGGTATAGAGAGAGGGCTGAGTCCGGAGAGTTAGGAAGCAACTCCAACCAGATAGTGTGTAGGGACGGGTTGCTGTATACAAATTTCAGTAGGAGCTACCCATCTAGCCCCCCGTGACAACATGCTTTTATTTCTATGAGACTGACCTGCACCAACTAAAAGAGGTTCTTTGAAACTTGTTTGGCAAAAAACTTATATCATAATTACACATTGTATGTCAAATAGATAGTGATTCTCTGTTTGTTTTACACTCATATTATAATGTGACCTGCTACATGTTTTGTTTCTTCATACAGAGTGTCAGGTAGCCCCCCCCCCTTTGCAGTTTATCTTCCAATTGAGTACACCTCTGTTCAAAAGCTCCGCCCACTCAATATAATTAGCATAATGTAACCCCACCTACTTATCACAGTGTAGATTATATCACCAAGTTCCCACCAACATTACCAGCATCCTTGGTATACAACAGATACATTCACAGCACAACATCTACATCAGGAAATATCACTTTTACATGACATATAGTAAGACCTGGTGCAGATGTGCTTCAGTCAGAGAGCTGTGTCTACACCATCATACATTAGTGTAAACCTACCACTTCTGCTGGAAAGCCATTCATCATATCCACTCCCCAGTCTGTAAAGTAATACTGCCTGTCCTTGTCTTATATCTAGGATAGCCTTATACCTATCCCGTGCATGCTTCAACTCCTTCACTGTATTAACCTCTACCACTTATACTGGAAGACTATTCCATGCATCCACTACCCTCTCAGTAAAGTAATACTTCCATTAGTTACTGGCATTATCATAAATCTAGGATAGCCTTATACCTATCCCATACATGCTTATCCCACCTATCCCATGCTACTTCTTCACTGTATTAACCTTAACCTCTACCACTTCTACTGGAAGACTATTCCATGCATCCACTACCCTCTCAGTAATGTAATACTTTTATTAGTCCCTGGTAGTGTTGAGCGAACCCGGACCGCACTATTCGGGTTCATACCGGACATTACGGTGTCCGTGCCACAAACCCGAACCCGGACATATCACTGTATGTCCGTGTTGGAGTTCGAGGTTTGGCTATAAACCGAAAGTCTTTAAACCGAAAGTAATTTGGTTTAAAGACTTTCGGTTTATAGAATAGACAATAGCATTACATGTATTCTATAAGCCGAAAGTCTATAAACCGAAAGACATTTGGTTTATCGACTTTCAGTTTACAGAATACCTGTAATGCCATTGGCTATTCTATAAACAGAAAGTCTATAAACCGAACGACATTCGGTATATAGACTTTCTTTTTATAGAATAGCATTACAATAACATGTATTCTATAAAACGAAAGTTTATAAACCAAATGTCTTTCAGTTTATAGACTTTCAGTTTATGTAATACATGTAATGCTATTGCTATTATATGAACCAAAATAGAGTCCCCATTCATAAGAATAGGTCAATTGACCTATTCTTATGAATGGGGACTCTATTTTGGTTTCTAGAATAGCAATAGCATTACATGTCTTACATCTGAGAGTCAAATAGAACCGTCAAATGCTGTTCTTACAGCGCACTTTGAAAAATTGTAATAGTTTTGGGTGCTAAATAGTACATTTGTGTCTTGCGGTGCACTTCATATCTGAGAGTCAAATAGAACAGTGAAATACTGTGGTTACAGTGCACTTTGAAAAATTCTGGCTACCTCCTCCTCCTCCTCCTCCTCCTCCTACTCCTCCTCCTCTTCCAGCGCCGCGGTCACTGCCTCCTCAACCTATCGGTCACTTAGTATAAACTGAAAGAGAATACCCTGCACTCCAACCCTCTCTCAAATGGATAATTCTGTTGATCCCCCTGGCAGACATGCTTTAGATTTAGATGTATGTTCTTCCAAAGCTAAAATCAAAGATTCCATCTAGTGCTATTTCATGGCTCAGCTGTATTTTTAATTTGTATGTATTTTAAGTTATTTCCCTATCCACATTTGCTTGAAGGGAACTTGTCCTACTCTTACCCACATTTTTCCTTTTGCAGCCCTCTAGCCCTTTTCATGACTTTTTTTATAGGGATTTTAGTGGCCAAAAGTCTGTGTCCCCATTGACTTCTATGGGGTCCGTGTTCGGGGTCAAGTTCGAGCACGGACCCAGACTTTTTCCGAAGTTCGCTACAACTTCTCAAACCCGAACATCCAGGTGTCAGCTCAACTCTAGTCCCTGGCCTTATCTTATATCTAGGACAGCCTTATACCTATCCCACACAAGCTTAAACTCCTTCACTGTATTAACTTCTACTGGAAGACTATTCCATACATCCACTACCCTCTCAGTAATGTAATACTTTCATTAGTCCCTGGCCTTATCTTATATCTAGGATAACCTTATACCTATCCCATTAATGCTTAAACTCACAAAAAATATGACAATTTAATTGCCAGTAATATGCCATAGTTTAATTGCCCAGTAATATGCCAGTTTAATTGCCCAGCATAATTGTCCAGTAATATGTCACAGTTTAATTGCCCAGTAATATGCCACAGTTTAATTGCCCAGTAATATGCCCAGCCTGATGCCCCAGTAATATGCCACAATTTAATTGCCCAGCCTGATCCCCCAGTAATATGCCAGTTTAATTGCCCAGCCTGATGCACCAGTTTAATTTCCCTGTAATATGCCCAGCCTGATGCCCCAGTTTAAATGCCCAGTAATATGCCCCGATGCCCCAGTAACATGCCACCACCCTCCTTCCCCATAACGCAACGGCTCCATGTCTCCTCTGTGCACCGGCAGAAGGTTTGTTTGTATTGATTAAAGTAAAAAAAAAAAAAAAAAAAATCCCTTGTCTGTTCAGTCTGTGAGCTGAGCTCACATCAGACTGTTACCAGCCCTGTCACACGCGTCCTGCCTGCTTCCAGACTCGTGTCACAGGGATGGCTACAGCAGGCTGATGTGAGCTCAGCTCACAGACTGAACTGCGCGGGTTACGTGATATCAGGCAAGGACATCACGTGACCTGCGATCACGCTAAAACAGCACAATTTGTCGGGACAATCTCGGATTTCACAGGACTCTCCCGCAAATCCGGGACAGTAGGCAACTATGGGTGCCCTGTTCAAGAGCCTAATCCCTTGTACCCTTTCCCCAGTAATGTAGCTTCAGCAGCCTCTTCACAATATACGGCTGACGGAGGTGCCAAGGAGTCTGTCACGCGTGTGTTGACAATAAAATCATAAACATTTAAATACCCTGTGTTTCTTTGTGACTATGAAGCATGTGCAGTCTGGAAAAGACTCCAGTGTTTAGCACAGCAGCGCCATCTGGTGGTCTTTTCAAACACTGATGGACTAAGGCTTATAATAAGCAGTTATTTTATCCATAGTAATCTGAAACAGTAACTGAAAACTATTATGTCTCACTCGTTCTATTTGTTGAAAGACCAATAAAAGTATGATCTGAAACGCCAGGTTTGCCCTCGGTTTTAGAGCTTAAATCCAGTATCACTTACGATCATGGACCCTAAGGTCGCCCCCCCTCCATTTTTTTGTAACGATATCGATCTTATTAAAAGGAGCATTTGTATGACGAGTAGAAAAATAATTAAAATACGCGAAGCTTCCGGAGAATAAATGAGCTACACAGCAGCGCCACCTGGTGGTATTTCTCAAACAAATCCGGATACACTGCAAATAGGTTAAATACGACAGTCTTAAAAGTACGAAAGTAAAATGTTTAACTCATCCTCGTCAAATTAAAGTAAACCCTGTGACCGGTTTAAAAAAAAAAAACATACAAAAACACACACACACACACACACAATAAGGCTTGTAGAGAAGCAGTTTCAGCTCTATTAAGGAGAAGTTGGGCGGCTCTTAAAAGAGCCTTTGTGTTAATGGATGTGTAGAGCGCAGCTGTTACTTGGCGCTAGTGTACTTGGTCACAGCCTTGGTTCCCTCGGATACAGCGTGCTTGGCCAGCTCCCCGGGCAGTAGCAGCCGCACGGCGGTCTGGATCTCCCGGGAAGTGATGGTGGAGCGCTTGTTGTAATGAGCCAGGCGGGAAGCCTCCCCTGCGATGCGCTCAAAGATGTCATTCACGAAAGAGTTCATGATACCCATGGCCTTGGAGGAGATGCCAGTATCTGGGTGGACCTGCTTCAGTACTTTGTACACGTAGATAGCGTAACTCTCCTTCCTGCTCTTTCTACGCTTCTTCCCATCTTTCTTCTGGGTCTTGGTCACCGCTTTCTTGGAGCCTTTCTTAGGCGCAGGAGCAGACTTGGCTGGTTCAGGCATGATAGACAATAAGAAATGTTCTAACCGCTAAGAAACTGTGACTAGTGCCTCCTCCGGCAGCTCTATATATACTGCAGCACATGCAAACGAGGTGGACAAGCTCTCTCCCTCTCTATTGGACAGATCTTTCATGTGATTTCAATAAGCTCCTCCTCTATGACAGCTCTAAATATTATTGGTGCAATGTAAAACTATCCAATCACAGAGCAGAGTGTTTGTATATTGGAGAGTATATATAGAGGCTGGTGGTCACGATGTAACACAGTTTGTATCTGATCTGTACCATATACCTGAAGATGTCTGGACGTGGCAAGCAAGGCGGCAAGGTTCGTGCCAAGGCAAAGACTCGCTCATCCAGAGCAGGACTGCAGTTTCCAGTTGGTCGGGTTCACCGTCTGTTGAGGAAAGGGAATTATGCGCAGCGTGTGGGTGCCGGTGCCCCAGTGTATCTGGCCGCTGTGCTGGAATACCTGACCGCTGAAATCCTGGAGCTGGCTGGTAACGCCGCCCGTGATAACAAGAAGACCCGAATCATCCCCCGCCACCTGCAACTCGCTGTGCGTAACGATGAGGAGCTCAACAAACTGCTGGGAGGAGTGACCATCGCTCAGGGTGGTGTCCTGCCCAACATCCAGGCTGTGCTACTGCCCAAGAAAACCGAGAGCCACAAGGCAGCCAAGGGCAAATAGACTGAAGACTCTTCCCTAACTACTCTCAACACAAAGGCTCTTTTAAGAGCCACCCACAATCTCCACAAAGAGCTTTAGTGTCACAAGCACCCATACCCTCTGCTATCCATTTATCATTTCCATTAGATATTGGTTTATAAGTAACGATATTAACATTATACTACTACCATCTTACTCTCTAGGTTGTCGCTATTTTCAATCAAGTGAGAAACCTTTAATTTGTTGCAATAGCGCAGACATCTGTTTCATTGTGATCTGCTCCGTACACAAGCCTAAAGCGGCACACGTGTTTCGCACTGACAAACGCTTCTCAATTGTTTTATTTAGCAGCAGTACAACGGAGTTTGAATAGGTTTGAATTTGAGTTTGAATTCATGACTATACAGTTCTAGGGATGGTTGATGTAAAATGATCGCCACTCAAGGTTTCATTCAGTTTCTGGTCGTTGTGATTCTTTTAATAAAGGAGCTTTGTGTTTTACATGAATCGAACCGATAGATGTTTCCTAGTTGTGTGACACGTGTATTAAGAATTAGTACGGTTTGGGATACCTGAACGGTGTGTGTTACAATATCAAAGCCCATTTTATGTCCGATCTATTCGAACAGGTCACTTGTGTGTAGAAGGATCTCCAGTCAATGACTTTCCCGTGCATTTATTTCTGCGATATCCTATATTGTGAAAATCTCTTCATTGATAATTTGGTGGCTCTTAAAAGAGCCTTTGTGTGTTTTGTGTCCAGTGCCTGCCCCCGTTTAAGCTCTCTCTCCCCGGATCCTGCGGGCAAGCTGGATGTCTTTGGGCATGATGGTCACCCTCTTGGCGTGGATGGCACACAGGTTGGTGTCCTCGAACAGACCCACCAGGTAAGCCTCGCTGGCCTCCTGCAGAGCCATGACTGCCGAACTCTGGAAGCGCAGATCGGTCTTGAAGTCCTGAGCGATCTCACGGACCAGGCGCTGGAAAGGCAGTTTGCGGATGAGGAGCTCGGTGGATTTCTGGTAACGCCGGATCTCCCTGAGAGCCACAGTGCCGGGCGGTAACGGTGAGGCTTTTTCACTCCGCCGGTAGCCGGGGCGCTCTTCCTGGCAGCCTTGGTAGCCAGCTGCTTGCGGGGAGCCTTGCCTCCGGTGGATTTGCGGGCAGTCTGTTTTGTTCTGGCCATTGCGTAAAAATGTACTAAACGAATGATTACTAGGGCTGCTGGGCTGCTATTTATAGGCTGTACCGCTCAATGATTGGCTGCTCGGGAGGCGAGGCGGGCTTAGTGATTCATTGGGTAAAATAAACCGCCTTATATTTCAAAATGACCGCCAAATTCACAAACGTAAAATATAAATAGAAATCTGCTTCTTTCACGTTTCATAATTCTACCTAATTAATCCCCGTGATTTGTGCGTGTCTGTATTAGAATTGGTTTTCTCTTTTTGTATTATTTTTGTTAACATTTTAACCCCACCAATGACTGAAGAATGTGGGGGGTGAAACGTATTACTCAGCAGTTTGTGGATAAGTCCGTGTTCTAGTTTTCAGCATAGTAGATGGGATATCCCACTACTAATCCCTCTAAGCTGAAACCGCTAACATTTGATGTTAATAAATCAAACCATTTTTAAAGCTGTTTAATGGATTCCAGACTGTATACAGTGACGTCAGACACAATATGTATTTATCTGTTTATTTAACCAGTTCATGTAGTTTAACCTTAAGGTGTCACTGCAATGTAATTTTGAATTTGGATAGATTGTCCTTTATAAGAAAAGTTATTTATTTATTGAAACCACTCTACTGTTAACTGAAGTTTTCATGATGCTGCTGGAGCATCATAGGGTGGGTCAGTGGCAGATTAATGAGTGGCTGGAGGAGGGGTGCCATTGGGCAGAATGCTGTCAAAGTAGTCACTGTGACTGCAGTGGTCTGGTTATCTGGACAGTGTTATGAGATGCCAGTTCATCTGGCACCATACTAATTTGGCTCCAAGTTTAATTATGCCTGGCTATTGTACGAGAGATGATCAGTTAAACTGTATATTGTTTTGTCCATGGTTATCTTCATTTTTCCATGTATAAATATTCTCCATTGTAGTCCCCATGACCAACCATGTTGTGCCCGTTCGTCAGTGCCTATGTTCCGGCTAAGTTATATGTGTTTTCCAGTACCTGTGCCAAAAAGGGCTATTTTCACTGCCTTTGTATTTCGGATGACCAGCCAGAGGCCAAGTTCCTCAATAAAGGTTAAGCCCGGTCTCTGCTGGCATTCACCACATTTGAATTGTCAGCAAGTTGCTGATTGGCCATCGGTTTAAAGGTCCACTAGCCGAATCAGAGACAAATTATATCGCTCATCCTCTGATTGGCTAGTGGGGTATAACGATTCGGCCATATCCTCTATAATAATCTTCAAGTGTCTCTGCGTCCAGAGAGAGAGATACAGAACAGGAGGTAGAGAGAAAGAACAGAGGGAGGGAGAAAGACAGAACAGGGGGAAGGGGGAGAGAGAGAGAGAGACAGACAGTACAGGGGGGGAGAGAGAGACAGTACAGGGGGAGAAAGAGAGAGACAGACGGGGAGGGAGGGAGAGGAAGACAGAACAGGGGGAATGGGGAGAGAGAGAGACAGAAAAGGGCTAGAGAGACAGAACAGGGGGGGGGAGAGACAGAACAGGGGGGGAGAGAGAGACAGGGGGAAGGGGGAGAGAGAGAGACAGACAGTACAGGAGGGGAGAGAGAGACAGAACAGGGGGAAGGGGGAGGGAGGGAGAGAAAGACAGAACAGGGGGAATGGGGAGAGAGAGAGACAGAACAGGGGGGGAGAGAGACAGAACAGAGGAAGGGCAGGAGAGAGACAGAACAGAGGAAGGGAGGAGAGAGACAGAATAGAGGGAGAGAGAGAACAGGTATGGGGGAGTTAGAGAGAGACAGACAGGGCAATGAAGAGGAAAGGGACAAACATGGGAAAGCAGAGAGATACATACATGGGGGGGGTGCCATGGGGGAATCCCGCACAGGGCGCCGGAACACTTAAGGCCGGCCCTGCTGACAGATTTCTCGAGCAAATTCTCCTGCGCAATCGCAGGAGAATTTACTCATTGCGCATGCGCACAAAGTTACAGCTGATCACTCAGCTGTAACTTTGTAAAGACTGCGCATGCGAGAGCGGAGCGACGCTACCCACCTCCCGCCCCCTTCACACCACGCTAAGGTGGTAAGTAACACGGGGGGACGGGACATAAGGGGGCAACATAGGGGCAAGCACCCTGGCGAGGGGGGAGCCTTGAGGGCTGCCTCATCTTGATGGGAGTTGTGATCCCCCTGCTGCATCAATAATACAGCAGGAGGATCACAACTCCCATCAAGATGAGGCAGCCCTCAAGGCTCCCCCCCTCACCAGGGTGTTTGCCCCCCTATGTTGCCCCCTTATGTCCCCCCCCCCTCCACATATGTTCTAGCGCCCGTTAATTTAACGGGCTTAGTGTCTAGTTTCATATAATATGTTTAAAAGTCCAGCACAGCGCTGACTGGTCACTTGTGTAAAGGGCCTAGTAGGCGCTGTGCTGTTTGGTTCCCCATTTTAAGAGCAGGCTTGAATTCCTTGGTGCTGCCAAGTCTGGCCCTAGACCATGCCCCTTTTTGGCAATTGTTCGGTCCTTGTTTACCCCGTCCCTATTGGTCGCTAACTAGTTTGGCACCAAATTCAATTATCCTTTTTGTATGTGTTAACTTGTAATCCCCTAAGTCTTGTTTCCATTCAGTATTCTATGTTAAACTTTAATCCTGTTATAGTTCCTTTGTCTAATCTATTTTATCAAGATTTTCAACTGTATATATTCTCTGTGTTATGAATCAATAAACGTTCTTGTGATTTTACCTAACACGACCGGTCTCGTCCGCTATGTTGTGGGATTGCTAGTGGGGAACCAGCAATGTATTTTCCTGGACCTTAGGAGTGTATCTCGTGGAGCTGATTCTGGTAGGAGATACCCATCCTAGTAGTCCTCCCATGACACTTTACAATAAATTGTTGTTCCTGTTAAACTCTGTAACGGGATGCCAAGAAATTGATGCTTCTTGCCCGCTTAGAGTACATAGGACACACCTCTGCTCACCTCTTGAAGAACCAACTTGGCTATAGGTCCTGTTAGCCCAGTTTAGTTTTCTCTCCCCACCAGGACAAAATACACTTGTAACGGGATGGGTACCCAAGGCCGGTAGCACCTCTGCTCATTGTAGAAAATCACCGCTCTAGCCCCTGATTAAAGCACAGCATCCACCCAGCAAGTCTTTCCTGGAGCCTTGCTCTTTGCTAGTGGTCCTGTCTACTATTTACGTACAGTTAGGTACAGCAAGAATTAAACCACATTATTGAAACAGAAACAGTCTTATAATCATGACAGTCAATAGACATGCAAGCAAGCATTCTGCTAGCATTTCCTGCTGCTCTATTGCATTGCCTACCTACGTTTAAGTCCTCTGAAATTATTACTCCTAAATCCCTTTCCTGAGATTACAATGTATAATGCACCGTTAAAAGAGCTTTATCACTTGTAACAGTTTCCCCAGTAATGTATTCTACAGTGAATCTGATTGGTTGTCAGGTATTCTGGCACCAAATGTAATTATCCATTGTGTAGGTGATGTCCTGTTTCCATTCACTATTCTTTGCAAAACTATAATCCTGTTAGAGTTTTTTTGTTCAAGTTATGTTATCAAGATGTGTTTCTGTATATATGTCCTTGTTTTACCCAACACGACCTGTCTCGCCTGGAATCTCCTACCGGAATCAGTTCCACAAAATCACCTCAGGTCCAGGAAAATAGCAAATATCCAAACAGGGCTATAGTCACTGTTCCCCTGCTAGCAATTCCCCAACATAGCGGATGAGACCAGTCGTTTTGTGTAAAACAAGAAGAACCGTTCATTGATTCAAAGCACAGGACATTTAAGAAAAATTGTTGTAACGGACCGTCTAACGGACATAGTAGACCCTCTGTCCGTTGTAGGAAAACACGTCCTTAGCCCCCGATTACAGCTCAGCATTCATCCGGCAAGTCTTTCCTGAACCCTTGCTCTTTGTACCCAAATAGCAGACAGGAGACTACTAGCAGTTAGGTACAGGAAAAATGAACAACTTTTTTTATTTGTGCAACAGCACAGACTTATATACACATAAACATGAAATCATAGACATTAGTATACAATGGGGGACGACGACAAAACTAAACTTAGTTCTCCAACTAACTGGGGCTAGGAATACATTAGACTTTCAGACTGCAAACCAAATAGGAATTACAATACAGTGAGTAGACACACAGTAAGACACATAATGTACACAACATAATCAGTTTACCAGTTAATCCAGAACAATGGATGTTGGAGTAAACTATCAATTCTAGTCACTGACACACCATAACCCTTCAGAGTGGTCTACTCACAGAATTAAACATTACACAAACCATTCTACTAACAGAATATAACTAACTAACTAACAATATTCATGTATAGAGTTATGGTAGATAAGCCAGGGCCCATAATCTACTGGTTGGCCCTCTGGCCCTTCCAAGAATCCCAGTCAGGCAGGCTGTCAGAATTCACTTTGTGACAATCATAAAAGAGACTGAAAATATGTACTGGTTTTATAAACTGGAACCAGAAATGAACCAAAGGAATATGCATTCAAAAGCATCTCATTTCTTTTATTACCAACACTTGCCTTCTGACCATAGTTTAAATGGTAGCTGTGCTATTGGTCTTTGTAAAAAACACATCTTTATCTCTTTTATATGATTATGTTATAATTTAGTTGGTCACATGCTTTACACGAGATATTCTTCTTTCTCCTGCTTGAAGCAGGGTGAGAAATCTTTCAAACATATCACTTATAATGGTAAAAAAATAAGATGTGCTCAAATAAATCCATCAGGTACTAATGGGTATGTGTAACATTTCACTGACTGTAAAGGATATGTAATATAGATAGCAAACCTATCGTTGCTATATTTAAATGATGTGGAATCTCTGTGAGTAGTTCGTACAAAAACACCGTCTTTTTCATATACATATTTAGCACAAAATCCGACTTTTTTCAGCCTGGGAAACACAATGTAGCAGCAGACTCTGTACAGCATAAGCTTGTAAACCGATGGGCGTGTCTGTGAAATATATCCAATCAGAAGGCGCATTCACCCACCAATCAGGTGGAAGCTGCAGCTTTATAAACACGGTGTGGTTTAATATTTGGCTATAATTATTGTTATCGATACAAAAATGGTTGAAACAGCACCTGACGCCGCTCCCGCCACAGCACCGGCTGAAAGCGGCACCAAGAAGAAGGCGTCGTCCAAGAAATCAGCGACCGCTAAAAAGCCAGTCAAATCTACTGGCCCCAGTGTGTCCGAACAGATCCTGAAATCAGTGGCTGCTTCTAAGGAACGCAGTGGGGTGTCTCTGGCCGCAGTGAAGAAGGCTTTAGCTGCCGGCGGATATGATGTGGAGAAGAATAACAGCCGCATCAAGGTGGCTGTGAAGAGCCTGGTCGCTAAGGGAAGTCTTGTTCAAGTGAAAGGCACTGGAGCTTCCGGATCCTTTAAACTGAACAAGAAGCAGGTGGAGGACAAGGAGAAGGCGGCCAAGAAAAAGGCACCGGCCAAAGCTAAGAAACCAGTCCCTAAGAAAGTGACCAAGTCTCCAAAGAAACCCAAGAAAGCTCCAGCCGCAGCAAAGAGCCCCAAGAAGGCGAAAAAGCCGGCTGTCAAACCCAAGAAAGTGGCGAAGAGTCCCAAGAAGGTGAAAGCTGCCCAGCCGAAGAAAGCGGTGAAGAGTCCGGCTAAGAAAGCAGTGAAGCCTAAAGCGAAGAGCCCGGTCAAGGCGGCGCCAAAACCCAAAAGAGCCGCTCCTAAGAAGAGATAAACCCCGGTAACATGCTCTATTAACCCCAAAGGCTCTTTTCAGAGCCACCACATCCTCCTACCAGAGCTCATATCACACGGGGATTGGATGTTACTTTATTCAAGCAGCAGGGTGTCTTGTTTGAGGTCAAGAATGTGGTAACGCTGGTTACTGCGGAAACTAGTAATTAGCGTCACCTCCCAACCACTCTAATATTAGGACTTGAGGTTCTTTCATTTCCCATGTGTTTTGTAGTAATAGCTGTATTAAGCATGTCTACACTCCATCTACAATAAATTGTTGCACTGTTATGAGCAGGAGAATATCTCCTTTTGCTTTTTTAGCAGCATCTAGTGGCATGCAGCGCGCAAACCTTGTGGAAATGTAGTTCCATTAGAATATCGAGCTCTACTTAATGTATTGTAATGGAACCGATTCACCGTACGCTTTCATACTAGGTCGCACCAGTCAATGAAACCTAGGCACTCTTCTACTTGATTATACAACACTTCACTCTTGATTTCACAAAATTATTATTATTTTTTTTACAATTTCCAAAGCTCCAAGTCAATGTTATATCCACATTTTCAGAGACAGGAAATTATAAATCCACCAAGAAGACTATTTTATACTGTGACAACTTCATATCAAACGTTTGCTCAAATATGTGTAATCTTTTACATAGTGAAACCCCAGTGGCTGCGCATGTGCTGTGAGGGTACAGGGGCAGCACTTCAGGTGATCACACCTCTGATAACACGCAGGGCATCACGGGAAATGTAGTCCGATATCAATCCTGATGGTATAATACAAAGCTACACAGTATAAAACAAAAAGAGACGTTTATGTAAATGAAGTATATTTACTAGGGTGATAGTTTAATTAGATAAACCTTGTTCATGGTAACTAGTGCGTGTGGGAGATTTAGATAATATACTGCACGTAGTAAAACCTGAATATGATATAATAAGTGGTGTATAATGTCATGAATGTTTTCATGTATCTCAAACCGGCTCTAATACTGCCAGGTCTAAGAATTGTGGCTAAAACATCGATCATATATATGATTATATCGCCTGACTCCTCCTACTTGACTTGCAGTTCCCCATCAGGTTCGCTTACAGTGTTTATAAGGAGGAGTTTTCGGGTACGAGCTTTATTCATTCATTCAGCTGAACGAAGACTTTCTGTATCATGTCTGGCCGAGGCAAAGGAGGAAAGGGACTTGGGAAAGGCGGCGCCAAGCGGCACAGGAAGGTACTGCGGGATAACATCCAGGGCATCACTAAGCCTGCAATCCGCCGCCTGGCCCGGAGAGGAGGAGTTAAACGAATCTCCGGTCTTATCTATGAGGAGACTCGCGGGGTGCTGAAGGTTTTCCTGGAGAATGTGATCCGAGACGCTGTCACCTATACCGAGCACGCTAAGAGGAAAACAGTCACCGCTATGGATGTGGTGTATGCTCTGAAACGCCAGGGCCGCACACTCTATGGCTTCGGAGGTTAAGTTTGCCGCCTATACTTGATTCGAACTACTATTATTCAAAGGTCCTTTTAAGGACCACCACATGTTTCAAAAACTGCTTTCACAAAACAAACGTGTTTTTTTTTTTTTTTTTTTAAATCTATATACTTTTCAAGTGTCATGATAAAAAATAAACTGCTTTGATCTACTGCACAGCAACACGAATATGTGTTAGATCCTACCATCAACTCTGGTTTTAACGCATTAGTGACAAGACATGTTTACCTAGACTTTCCATTGGGTATAACGGCTGTTTTGACATTTCTTGGGTGTTTGTGTTTAGCTGTAATTTTCTTCTTTCTCACATACTGTACCCACACAAATTGTTTTTATTGTCATAAGGGCTTTCATTAGATACAATTATGTGTATCATATCTTATAATTTACTTAAAAAAAAAAAAATCATAAAATATGATGAAAAATATAAAAAAAAACACTTTTTCTAAGTTTGACCAAATAAAATTTACACAAAGACTAATAGTTTAAATAGTTTCTACATGTTGTTCCGAGTTCAGAAATATGCATGTTTCCATTTTTTCTGTATTTTGTTGTGAGTTATGGGGCAAAAACCAAAAATAGTGTTGTTTTTTTTCCCCCATACTGACTTTTTAACCCGAACCCTAAATTTAACCCCAACTCTCTAACCCTTATGCTATCTCTTACTATATTTTAACCCTATCACTTATGCGAAAAATTATTTCATTTTAACCCTATAGGCTAATCTAACTATAATACCAGTTTTTAGCTAAATAAAATTAAAAAAACATTGCACTGTTACTTGCTGCCTCTAGGGGTAGTCAAAAATTTTGGTGCTGACTATTGCCTCAACATCGAGGCAATAGACCAGCACTGTTAACCCTTTAAGGACCAGGGATTTTCCTGGGCCAAGGACCAGAGCGTTTTTCAATTTTTAATACGCGGTTTTTGAAACATAATTTTCCTCTCTCTCATTTAACGTACACATACAAGTTATATGTTGTTTTTTAAAGGACAGTTAGAGCTTTCTTTTGATACCCTATACATAAAAATGATTTACATTTTAGTATTAAAAAATTAATATAAAAGAGGAAATTTTTGAGGAAAAAAAAGTTTTTCCCCATTATTTTCCCAGTAATAACCTACATAACTAGTGCAACACTAACCCACTTATCCCCCCTAATTAACTAACTAATAAAAAAGAAAAATATTGGTTCCCAAACCCCCCATAACAAAAAAGACAGAAAAAAACTCTGAAGAGTGCGATGTCAGATCAGTAAAAATCATGCAACAGGCAGGCAGGGGTTAAATTTTATTAAATAAATATATTAAAATTACCTTTATTTATTAAAAAAAACTTTATAAATTGTAAATATAAAAAAATCTGTTAAAAAAAGAAAAACTAAATGAGGGCCATAAAGTGGAAGGAAACTGATCACAGTTAAAAACTGTGATCAGCAATGAAAGGGTTAATTTTTTTAATTTTTTTTTTTTTACCTTTGTATTTAATTAATTTATTTTTACTTACAGGTCACTCTCTGTGCTTCACTATAAGATTGTGAAGCACAGAGAGTGAATTAGAGGCAAAGTCAGTGTGTGAACACACTGACTTTGCATCTAATTTGCATGTTATCGCGGTGATGACTCAATCACCGCGATCACATGCCCGGAAATCGACCGATCGGGTCCAGGAGGTTTGCCTCGGGTGCGAGGCTTAGTCCTGGACCCGTTGCAGACTAGCTGGCGGTGCCCACGGAGCGCACCGCCGGCTAGACTGCATGACGAGTTAACTCGTCATAAGGTCGCTAACGCGGCGGCTCTTATGACGAGTTAACTCGTCATAAGGACGGGAAAGGGTTAAAGTGTTTTTTTGCGATCGTTCATCGTGAAAACCGCTTGTTTCGCCGCAGGACGTGCAAGGCACGTCCATTGTTGAGAGTGGAGTTCCTGACAGGACGTGCAGGACATATCCATTGTCGTAAAGGGGTTGTAACAGACCGTCTAGCAGATGTAGTAGACCCTCTGTTCAGGGCCGATCCTAGGGTCACGGGCGCCTGCGTGTAGGTTTTCTTTTGGCGCCTAAAAGTGGGCGTGGTTATATTATGAACTCCTCCCCTTTATTTTAAATAAAGATATATATTTTGCCATAATACTGTGAAGTGGTTTTATTTATTTATATGATGCTCAGCCAGCAACATGGGAGAGTTTTTGCTGGCTAGCGGATGAATTTTTACTACCGTTCCCATGATGCCCAACCAGCCAAAGTCTGGTTGAGCATCACTGGAAAAGAAGTACACAAGGAGCGATAAATAATATTCCACCATGTCTCTCTCCCCACTCATACCCAATGTCTGTCTCTCTCTCTCTCTCTCTCCACGCTCATACCCAATATCTGTCTCTCTCTCTCCACCAATACCCAATGTCTGTCTCTCTCCCCACTCATATCCAATGTCTGTCTCTCTCCCCACTCATGCCCAATGTCTGTCTCTCTCTCTCTCCCCGCTCATACCCAATGTTTGTCTCTCTCTCTCTCTCTCTCTCTCTCTCTCTCTCTCTCTCTCTCTCTCTCTCTCTCTCTCTCTCCACCAATACCCAATGTCTCTCTCTCTCTCTCCTCCTGCCCCCATGTCTGTCTCTCTCTCTGTCTCCACTCATTCCCCATATCAGGCACTTTTCAGTGCTTTATTTTTTAAACATAGGCTGCTCCCGAACAACGAGCGCGAACCAACTTAAATCTACGCATTCAGCGTAGATAACTCTTGTGAGTCTGTTTTATAAATTGGCGCACACGCTGATTGCACCAGTGTGTGCCGTGTTTATACATATCTCCAATGTTTATATGTGATTATTTATGGATGCACATACATTATTAAATACAGTCACATAATCACCCAGTCATATGCAAGTATGCAGTTACATAGACACACATTTATACAGTCACACACGCAGTCAGTCACATACACACAAACACACATATACAATCACATACATACACATACATATACAGTCACTCATGCAGTCAGTCAAATTCACATACATACACACAGAAATGCTGTCGCCCTCCCTGCTTAATTACCTTTATGTGCTGAGAGGAGGACGTTCTCGATGGCAGGGCCGCTACCAGGAATTTCAGGGCCCCTTATTGAACACATTTTCTGCCCCCTCCCCCAATTAATATGCCAGGATTATGCCAATTAATATTCCAGTGTTATGCCAATTAATATGTCAGGATTATGCCAATTAATATGTCAGGGTTATGCCAATTAATATGCCGGGAATTTGTCACTCAATATGTCAGGATTATCCCAATTAATATGTCAGGGTTATCCCAATTAATATGTCAGGGTTATGCTAATTAATATACCAGGGTTATGCCAATTAATAAGCCAGGAATTTGCCAATTAATATGTCAGGGTTATGCCAATTAATATGTCAGGGTTATGCCAATTAATATGTCAGGGTTATGCCAATTAATATGCCGGGAATTTGTCACTCAATATGTCAGGATTATCCCAATTAATATGTCAGGGTTATGCCAATTATTATACCAGGGTTATGCCAATATATATGCCAGGAATTTGCCAATTAATATGTCAGGGTTATGCCAATTAATATGTCTGGGTTATGCCAATGAATTTGTCACTCAATATGTCAGGATTATCCCAATTAATATGTCAGGATTATCCCAATTAATATGTCAGGGTTATGCTAATTAATATACCAGGGTTATGCCAATTAATATGCCAGGAATTTGCCAATTAATATGTCAGGGTTATGCCAATTAATATGTCAGGGTTATGCCCCACAGTATGCTCGTTTGCCACCCTCCTCCCCCCTGCCCCAGTACTTACCTCTGCTCTGTCTGGCCCAGGACGCCTGCTTGATGGTGTCTGCAGAGGCTGACACCGGCATCTAGTTTCTTCTGTCGGATGTCAGCTGACATCCGGCAGAATAAACTAGATGCCGGTGTCTGCCTCTGCAGACACCATCCTCCCTGCAGCCAATCAGAGCGCGACGGGGGCGGAGCTTGCACCCATCACGCTGTGCTTGGTGTGATAGGGAGGTGCGGTAACCGCAGGCGCTCACCTGCGGCTCGCACCTCCTTGTCACACTAATCACAGCGCGACGGGTGCAAGCTACGCCTCGTCGCGCTCTGTGATTCAGGCGCCTCTCCTCCCGTGCGCCTGGGCGCGGTGCACCCCGTGCACCCGCCCAGGATCGGCCCTGCCTCTGTTGGTTGTAGGACATCACCTCCTTAGCCCCCGATTAAAGTTCAGCATTCACCCAGCAAGTCTTTCATGGACCCTTGTTTATTCATGCAGTATCTAGTAGTTGCCTGTCTGCTATGTGGGTACAAAGAGCAACTACTTTATTTGTCAAACAACACAGACTTAAAAAAAGACATAAACATGACATCACAGACATTAGTATACAATGGGGGGATGGAACTTGTCACGGTAGCACCCCCCCGCAGACAACCATGTTTTTCCGTTCCTCAGTTCCTCAGTGCCCATGTCCCTGTAAACCATTTATATTGAATGGTGCCCTGTTAAATAGCCTAATCCATTTTACCATTTCCCCCTGGAATGTAGCTTCAACAGCCGCTTCACAATAAAGGTTTATCCCGGCTGCTGAGCTCATTCCAAAATGTAGAGACTTTTTCTATTGGGTGCCCAGACCAAGCCCCAGTGTAGGCACAGTTCTGATTGGTTGCTTAGTTAAATGCCTGATTTTGAATATATTTGCTGATCTGTGGGCTCCTACTAGGAGGGCTACAAGATAGGTAGCTCCTACTGGAATCAGTACCACAAAATCACTCATCAGGTCTGGTAAATAGCAAATAGCCAAACAAGTGGTCACTGATCGAGTAAATCCCTTTAAACCTGGCATTTAACTCAGGGACCAATCTTAGCAGTGCCTCCACTTGGGGACCAATAGGAAAAAACATCTATATTTTGAAACAGAGAAATAAGCTCAGCTGCTGAAACTACATTCATGGGGAAAGTGTACAAGGGATGAGGCTCTTTAACAGTGCATTACGCATGTAAAACACACAGTTAACACAGGGGGAAACAGGGAGCATTTGTGAGGGAAGAAATGAACACAGTACGGATAACATTTCATATACATTTTGGTACACATTTGACTCAAGGACTAATCAGAGACAGAGCTACATTTAGCCCTTTAAATGGGCGACCAATCCGTATGTGAGCTACCAGAAAGCTGGTAGGCGGGCTGTTTGAATCAGCCAATGGGGAGAGAGACTACCCGGCACTTCTCCCCGGTGTCTGTGGTGGGCAGGGGTGCACCTGCAATGTGTTGTTTAGCTCCTGGGATATTCGTGCTGTACTCCGGTAAGACAGAGAAAGTAGTAGCAGGTATAGGACAGTCTGTGCAGGGGCCAGTGATTATAGCTTTCCTAGGACCTTCTGTCTTCAGCAACAAACCAGATCCATGGACTCTCGGCAGGTTACTGGCATCATGTGCCTGCTAGGGTAACGTGACAGTGTTTTTAAACTTTGTATGTAATCCTAGTGTAGCATGCGTTGAACCTATGGCAATTGTGCCCCAAGTTGCACACGGCCAGGTTCAGCTTTCACTGCTCCGTCGTCTGGGATGTGCAGGCATCAGTGTAATAGATGGGCGCCGCCGGTCACCTGCTTCTTCTCCAGATGATTGGCGCATGCGTGTTATGTGAAGAAGCGTTCAAGTCAGAAAACAATTAACTGTTTGCTTTCCAACTTGAACGCCTGATCATCCGGAGAAGAAGAAGGTGACTGGATGCGCCCGTCTATTACACTGATGCCTGCACCTCACGGACGGCAGAGCAGATTAGCGGTGAGAGCTGAACCTGTATGTGTGTGTGTGTGAGTATAAGTGTGTGTGTATGAGTATATGTGTGTGTGCTCATGAGTATGTCACGGGAGGGCAACTAGATGGGTAGATCCTACCAGAATCAGTTCCAAAAAGTCACTCCTCAGGTCCAGGAAAATACAAATATCCAAACGGGGCTAAAGCCACTATTTTGCTGCCAGCAATTCCCCAACATAGCGGACGAGACCGGTCGTATTGGGTAAAACAAGAAGAAAGGATTATTGATTAAAAACCCAGGACATATATACAGGAACACATCTTAATATCATAACTTGAATAAAGAACTCTGACAGGATTAAAGTTTAGCATAGCATAGTAAAAGCAAACAGGACATAGGAGAGTACAAGTTCACACATACACAATGGATAATTGAATTTGGTGCCAGAATACCTGGCAACCAATCAGATTTACTGTAATACCTTCCTGGGGAAACTGTTACAAGTCATAAAGCTGTTTTAACTGTGCACTATACATTTTAAACACACAGTTAACACAGGGGAAAACACACATAAGCCAGAACATGAGCACTGAAGAACGGCAAAACATGGTTGGTTGTGGGGGCTACCGTGACATTTATCCCCCGTTCAAGGAAAGCCAGCTCGGGGTTGTCCAAACGGATAAGCCTAAAGGTGGCGAGGAAAAAAACGGGTGGAGGTGTACTCAGATGTCCTCTTGTCTGGACAAGCCATCCACATTTGTATTGTCCTTCCCCTGACAGTATTGAACCTTAAAGTTAAAAGGTTGAAGGGATAGGCTCCACTGCAGTAGACTGCCATTGTCCCCGGACACTCGGTTCAGCCACACCAGGGGATTGTGGATCTGTTAGGACTGTGAACTCCCGGCCATACAAATAAGGTGGGAAGCACTTTAATGCCCACACAAGAGCCAGGCACTCTTTCTTAATAGCAGCATTACCCTCCTCCTGTTCCAGTAGATTGTGACTCTGGTATGCTACCGGGTGCTCCTCTCCTTGGCGGTTGACCTGGCTCAACACAACTCTGAGCTCAAACATGGAAGCGTCCGTATGGTCCAAGAATCATTGATTAAAATTAAGACCAGCCAACTCAGGAGCATTTCTCGGTGCTGTTTTTAAGGCTTTGAAGGCAGCATCACATTCTGTGGACCACAGGACTGTCTGGGGCATGTTTTCTTGGTAAGGTCAGTCAGGGCTTTTGCCAGGCAATTGTAAGTGGTTACAATTTTTTTTTTAGTACCCTGCGGTACCTAAGAAAGCTAGGTCCAGAATATGGTGTGTTTTGTTTTTTATATGAATGAAAAAATAAAGAATTCATTTATGAACAAAAAAGAGAAAGAAAGCTAGGACCTGCTTCTTATTGAGCGGGACAGGCCAGTTGACAATAGCCTACATTTTAGCCGGTTCAGGTCGCTGTCTCCCACTTCCCACCTAGTGTCTGAAGTACTGGACCTCGGCCATAGATATCTGGCATTTGTCGGAGCGGATAGTCATCCCTGCTGCCTGTATACTGCCCAGTACCACATCCAGATGCTAGAGGTGCTCGCCCCAAGAGTCACTGAAGATCAATATATCATGAGGTAGGTGCAGGTATAGCCCTGCAGTCCATGGAGTAGCTGATCTACCAGCCACTGAAACATGGCTGGGGTATTCTTCATCCCAAACAGCATGACCTGAAATTGGTACAGGACGAATGGGGTGATGAATACCGACTTGGGGACAGCATCTGCAGTCAACGGGATCTCCCAATACCCCTGGCTAAGGTAAAGCATTAAAACCCAGGAAGCCCCCCGCTAACCAGTCAAAAAAGTCATCTATTCTGGGCATAGGGTAGGCATCGGTGGTCCACACAGAAGCGGGTAGTCCCGTCCTTCTTAGGCACTAGAACTACCATGGAAGCCAAGGGGCTGTGAGAGGGCTCTATAACTCCCAAGTCCCTCATCTACTCAAACTCCTTCCTAATGTGTCCCTTGACTGCTTCAGGTACACGGTAAGCAGGTTGCCTAAGAGGGCTCTGACCGGGGTTCTCTACTCTGTGCTGGGCTAAGGCTTAGCTGTTCTCCAAGATCGACTTGGGTAATATCCCCAGGGTGGACGTACTCAGCTAGGAGGTCCAGGAAAGACTCCTGCCTCTATGTGTGATGGGGGACAGATAGAGGTCACCTCTTCGGTATGTTCTAAGTAGGGATTAAGAACATTGATGTGGCAGAGTCGCCATGTCTGATCCCTGGCTCCTTATGACTTGCGCTTCCCCTCCCAGTACTCGCTCAGAATATCTAGGGGGCCCCTTACCCTTCGCCCATAGAGGAGTTTGAATGGTGAATATCCTGTGGACTCCTGCGAGACCTCCCGGTAAGCGAACAAAAAATGGGGCATAAACTTATCCCAGTCAACATGATCCACTATGAACATCCGGATCATCTGTTTCAAGGTTCCATTGAACATTTCACAGAGTCCATTCATTTGCGGATGATAGGCGGACGTGCACAGGGACGCGCAGAGGGTCCATACCTGCTGGTGCAACTCAGAGGTAATTTGCGTGCCCTGATCATTGGGGAAAGCCTACCCAGGAGAATATAGCCAGCATGGCATTTGCCACTATCTCAGCAGAAATATTTGGCAGAGCCATGGCTTCATGGTAGAGGGTGGCAAAGTCTACTACCGCGAGGATATACTTTTCCCCGTCTTAATAGGACGGGCAAGGGGGCCAATGAGATCTATGGCCACCCTACTGAAAGGTTCCCCAATAAGTATAAAAGGCTGCAAGGGGAGCCTCAACGCTTCAGGTCTCTTCCCTACCCGCTGGCACAGCTCACAGGTGCGGCAAGGGTGTTTAACATCCCAAGAGATCCCTGGCCCCCAGCCACTCGCACATCCATTTTGAGGTTATCCGGCTGGTTAGGGGTTAAAGTACAGGGCTGGACCAGCATGAGGGTAGCTCCAGAATCCCTTAGTCCCTCGGTCGGCTGCCCATTTATGGTGACAAGCTGGTAGTAGTGCTCTCGGTTGTCTTTCCGAGGATGCTGGGCCAGAGAGGCCTTGTCTGAGTAACACTTTTATGGGGTAAAATGTTCTGGGGAACAGTAATGGTAATCCACATTTGGGTCGGAGTTGGCTGGACAAAAATCCTGGGCCTGACTCACATACTGAGCCTGGCGAGCCATCCAAGGGGCTGGGGATGGGTTTTCCTCCGAGGACCATTGGGGGAAGCCCTAAGCTGTAGTTGGGGACAATTTTGCCGAATGTGGCCAGGTTTCCGACAGTGAAAACATCCCATAGAAGCCCCACTAGGTCTAGCATTTGGTGCATACAATCTATTCTGGTGGGCTCCATAGGTCCGCTTTCGTAGAGGGAAGGGTGTCTTGAGAATGGGCGGCAGACATCCACAAATTTGTCCGCTAGCTAGGCTGCCTCTTCCAGGTTTATGGGGTCTTGGTCTTTTACCCAGTCTCGGACCTCTGCTGGTATGAAGAAAAAATTGCTCCAATAGAAACTGTTGAAGGCATTCTTGCCAAGTGGTGACTTGCCTCCCTTGTATTCAGCTGGTAGTGGCTCAGGTCATGCAATGTGCCCACTCTGTGTAAGTGTATCTGGGACCCATCCTATTCTCTCGTAATTTCCTGCTGTACTTGTCGGGGGTGATTGCATATCGGGCCAGCAGCCGGGTCTTTACCTCGTGGTAGTTTCTAACCCATTCATCTGGGATCGCTCTGTTCATTTCCACAGCTCATCCAGATAGCTTGCCCACAAGTATAGGTACCCAGTCATGATAGTGTCCACGTTGTGGAGCAGGCAATGTTGTTCTAAGTCTTGTAAGAATCCATCGATATCAACGACAGCATCTTCAAACTGTTTGAAGGACTGGTGGGTAACTTTGATTGGGAACATAAAGGTGGAGCTCTGCACTGAGTGTGAATCCTTTGCGGCCGGTCCAGAGATAGTGGTTCTCCGGTCCATCAATGTGGCTTCTCTCTCCTGCTCTGCCACTTCCATGATGTGATCAATAATTTCCACGGATGGGTCCATAAAACGCCAATCTCTCCATTGCCCTCCGTGAGATCTCATCATTCTCGGCACAAGGGGGTTCCATGAACCGGGAGGGGATGTATGCTGCTTGACCCACAATCTGGCTAGGAGCGCGGATATCCTCCCTTTCAAGTGCCACCAATTTGCTCTTTTTCAAGCATTCAGTGTCCTGGTCTTTTTGGGCAAACAAGTCTTGCAGCACAGCCACCGTGAGGGACTTGTATGCTTCAGCAATAATAAGAGAAAATAATAATCCACTCGATAAATCCAAGGACCAGTGTGGGGAGAAAAGATCCCACTTCTTGACACCAGTGTTAAGGGAGGGCTACTAGATGGGTAGCTCCTACTGGAATCATTTCCACAAAATCACTTCTCAGGTCCAGGAAAATACAAATATACAAACAGGGCTATAGTCTCTGTTTCCATGCTAGCAATTCCCCAATATAGCGGACTAGACTGGTTGTGTTGTGTAAAACAAGAATAACTGTTTATTGACTCAAAACACAGGACATATATACAGGAACACATCTTGATAACATAACTTGAACAAAATAACTTGTTCACACATACACAGAGGACAATTGAATTTGGTGCCATACTATCTGGCAACCAATAAGATTAAAGGTAGGATTAGTTCCGACCAACCCCCAGCAGGTGGAGTGTTACATTTAAAACACCAGTTATCACAGGGGAAAATAGCTCAGCCGGAACATGGGCACTAAGGAACGGCAAAACATGGTTGTTGGGGTGACATATTATTGTCACGGTAGCACCCCTCCAGACAACCATGTTTTTCCGTTCCTCAGTGCCCATGTTCCAGCTGAGTTATTTTCCCCTGTTCTAACTGTGTGTTTTACATGTATGGTGCCCTGTTAAAGAGCCTAATCCCTTGTACCCTTTCCCCAGGAATGTAGCTTCAGCAGCCACTTCAAAATCAAGGTTTATCCTGGCTGCTGAGCTCATTCTCTTCTTACAAAGGTAGGCGGTTTTCCTATTGGTTGCTCAGACCAAGCCCCAGTGTAGGCACTGTTCTGATTGGTTGCTTAGTTAAATGCCCAATTTGCATATAATTGCTGATCTGTGGGGCACGTCCCCTGCTGGGGATTGGTTGCTACTAATCCTACCTTTCATCTGATTGGCTGCCAGGTACTGTCCTTTTGTGTAGGTGTGAAGAAGTTCTTTTGTTCAACTTTTGTTATCAAGATGTTTTCCTGTATATATGTCCTGTGTTTTGTGTCAATAAACAGTTCTTCTTGTTTTCCCAACACGACCAGTCTCGTCTGCTATGTTGGTGGAATTGCTTGCAGGGAAGCCTTGATCATAGCCCCGTTTGGCTATTGGATATTTACTGGACCTGAGGAGTGATTTTGTGGAACTGATTCCGGTAGGAGCTACCCATCTAGTAGCCCTCCCGTGACACTGGTGTCAAGAAGTGGGATCTCTCCTCCCAACACTGGTCCTTGGATTTATCAAGTGGATTATTGTTTCTTTTATTATGGCAGAAGCATACAAGTCCCTCACGGTGGCTGCGCTGCAAGACTTGCTTGCCCAAAAAGGCCAAGACACCGGAGGCTTGAAAAAGAACGAATTGGTGGCGGCTCTACTGGAACTTGAAAGGGAGGAGAGCCGCCCTCCCAGCCCGATTGTGGGGCAAGCAGCACACATCCCCTCCCGGTTCATGGAACCCCCTCGTGCTGAGAGTGATGAGATCTCACGGAGGGTAAGGGAGAGATTGGCGTTTTTTGGACCCAACCCGTCCGTAGAAATTGTTAATCGCATCATGGAAGTGGCAGAGCGGGAGAGAGAAGCCGAATTGGCGCACCGGAGAGCCACTATCTCTGGACCGGCCACAGAGGATTCACACTCAGTGCGCAGCACCACCTCTACGTGCCCGATCAAAGTTACCCACCAGTCCTTCAAACAGTTTGATGATGCTGTCGGGGATATCGATGGATTTCTACAAGACTTTGAACGACAGTGCCAGCTCCACAATGTGGACACCCAGGACTGGGTACCTATACTGGTGGGCAAGTTATCTGGGCGAGCTGCAGAAACGTACAGAGCGATCCCTGATGAATGGGCTAGAGATTACCCCGAAGTAAAGACCCGTCTGCTGGCCCGATATGCCATCACCCCTGATACATACCGTAGGAAATTCCGAGAGGCGAGGATGGGTCCAAGAGACACGTACACTGAGTGGGCACATCGCATGACCCGAGCCGCTACCAGCTGGATACAAGGGAGGCAAGTCACCACTTGGCAAGAATGCCTCCAACAGTTTTTACTGGAGCAATTTTTTCTTCATACGAGCACAGAGGTACGAGACTGGGTAAGAGACCAAGACCCCGTAAACCTGGAAGAGGCGGCAAAGCTAGCGGACAAATTTGTGGATGTCCGCCGCCCAGTCTCAAGACACCCTACCCCCTACCACAGCAGACCTCAGCCGCTAATGCACCGCCCCATGCCCCCAGCCTCCCCACCTACCCGACCCATGGGGTCTTATCCGAATAGGTCATACGCACCGAATGCTAGACCTAGTGGGGCTTCTACGGGATGTTTTCACTGTCGTCAACCTGGCCACATTCAGAAATATTGTCCCCAGCTACAGCCCAGGGCTCAACCCCATGGTCCTCGAAGGAACCAGTCCCCAGGCCCTTGGATGGCGCGCCAGGCTCAGTGCGTGAGCCGGACCCAGGATTCTGGTCCAGCTAACTCAGACCCAACTGTGGATTACAATTACTGTTCCCCGGAGCCTTTTGCCATACATGAGAGTTACTCAGATGAGGTCTATCTGGCTCAGCATCCTCGGAAGGACAACCGAGAGCACCACTACCAGCCCGTCACCATTAATGGGCAGCCAGCCGAGGGACTAAGGGATTCTGGAGCTACCCTCACACTGGTCCAGCCCCGTACTTTACCCCCTAACCAGCCAGTTAACTGCAAATTGGATGTGCGCGTGGCTGGGGGGCAGGTACATCAGCTACCCATGACCAGGGTATACCTAAAGTGGGGCACTGGGGAGGGCTACAGAGATGTGGGCATCATGGAGGGCTTACCCACGGATGTACTGCTGGGAAATGATTTGGGCTATTTGGAGAGCCGGTATGTGCCTGAGATGGATTGTACAGTGGATCCTGATTGCTTGGCTGTCACCCGTTCTCAGGCTAACCAACCTTCCGATTCTGGGACGCAGGTAAGCACTAACCCCGACGACCTACTCACAACTGACTCCCTACCATGGCTCCCCCCTGACGGTTTCCGTGCCCAACTGCTATCTGACCTCAGCCTTAGCCGCTATCGCAGCCGGGCAGAGACGGGAGAGAAAGGTACCTTCTCTGACCAGATTATATGGAGGAAAGACCTCTTATATAGGGCTACCCCAGGCAACACTAATGGTATTACCGAGGTTCCTCGGCTCCAATTGATAGTCCCCGCCATCCACCGCCCCGCTCTCCTCACCCTAGCCCACGAAGCCCCTCTATCCGGTCACCTCGGCGCCAGGCGGACAGAGTACAGACTCACCGCACATTCTTTTGGCCAGGGATCTCCCGGGATGTTAAGCACCATTGCCGCACCTGCGAGCTGTGCCAGCGGGTAGGGAAGCGACCTGAAGTGTCACGAGTACCTTTGCAGCCTCTACCCCTTATTGGGGAACCTTTCAGTAGGGTCGCCATAGATCTCATCGGCCCTCTTGCCCATCCTAGCAAGACGGGGGAAAAAGTACATCCTCACAGTAGTAGACTTTGCCACCCGCTACCCTGAAGCCACGGCCCTGCCAAATATTTCTGCTGAGACAGTGGCGAATGCCCTTCTGGCTATATTCTCACGGGTAGGATTTCCCAAAGAAGTACTCTCCGATCAGGGCACACAATTTACCTCTGAGTTGCTCCAGCAGGTATGGACCCTCTGTGGGGTTAAGTCCCTGCGCACGTCCCCCTATCATCCACAAACGAATGGACTTTGTGAAAGGTTCAATGGAACCTTGAAACAGATGATCCGGACGTTCATAGCAGATCATGTTGACTGGGAAAAATGTATGCCCCATTTTTTGTTTGCTTACCGGGAGGTCCCACAGGAGTCCACAGGATATTCACCATTCGAACTATTCTATGGGCGAAGGGTAAGGGGTCCCCTAGATATTCTGCGGGAATACTGGGAAGGGAAATGCGAGTCAGAGGAGACTCCACATATCACTTATGTAGTTGAGCTCCGGGAAAAATTAGACCGGCTCATGTCCCTAGCCCACGGGAACCTAAGGGCAGCCCAAGCCCGCCACAAGACCTTGTATGACCGCAACACTAAGCCCCGAGAGCTTCTAGTGGGTCAGCGGGTCCTGATGCTACGTCCTACCCGACAAAATAAATTACAGGCTGCCTGGATAGGACCATACGAGGTTGTAGAGCGCAGGGGAGAGACAACCTACGTTGTCGCCCGAGGAGCCAGGGGTCAGACCCGGCGACTCTGCCACGTAAATGCGCTCAAACCATACCTAGAACGTACAGAAGAGGTGTCCGTTATCTGTACCCCCTCGCACACGGAGGCAGGAGACCGGGCTATCCCAGACCTCCTTGCTGAGTCCGTCCACCCCGGGGATATTACCCAAGACAAGCTCGGAGAACAGCTGAGCCCCATAGAAAAAGCCCAAGTATTCCCGCTGCTAAAGCAGCACCTCCAGCTGTTCTCTGCTCTACCCGGCATCACATCATTAGCCCAGCATGGAGTAGAGACTCCCGGTCAGAGCCCTCTCAGGCAACCCGCTTACCGGGTCCCTGAAGCAGTCAAGGGACACATTAGGAAGGAGCTTGAAGAGATGAGGACCTTGGGAGAAATAGAACCCTCCCACAGCCCCTGGGCTTCTCCAGTTGTGCTAGTGCCTAAGAAGGACGGGACGACCCGCTTCTGTGTGGACTATCGTCGGCTAAATGAAAAGACGACCACTGATGCCTACCCTATGCCCCGAGTAGATGACCTGTTAGACCAGTTAGCGGGGGCGACCTGGGTTTCGACTCTAGACCTTAGCCGGGGTTATTGGCAGATCCCGTTGACGGCAGATGCTGTCCCCAAGTCGGCATTCATCACCCCATTCGGCCTGTACCAATTTCGGGTCATGCCGTTTGGGATGAAGAATGCCCCAGCTACATTTCAGCGGCTGGTAGATCAGCTACTCGAGGGTCTGCAGGGCTATACCTGCGCCTATCTCGACGATATAGCGATCTTCAGTGACTCTTGGGACGAGCACCTCCAGCATCTGGATGTGGTATTGGGCAGAATACAGGCAGCAGGGATGACTATCCGCCCCGACAAATGCCAAATAGGTATGGGCGAGGTCCAGTACTTGGGACACCGGGTGGGGAGTGGGAAACAGCGACCTGAACCCGCCAAAATTGAGGCTATTGTCAACTGGCCTGTACCGCTCAATAAGAAGCAGGTCCTAGCTTTCTTAGGTACCGCAGGGTATTACAGAAAATTTGTACCCAATTACAGTTCTTTGGCCAAACCCCTGACTGACCTTACCAAGAAAACCCTGCCCCGGACAGTCCTGTGGTCCCCAGAATGTGGTGCTGCCTTTGAAGCCTTAAAAACAGCCCTAGGAAATTCTCCGGTCTTGGCCGCTCCTAACTTCAATCAACGCTTTTTGGTCCACACAGACGCTTCCATGTTTGGGCTCGGGGCCGTGTTGAGCCAGGTCAACAGCCAAGGAGAGGAGCACCCAGTAGCATACCAAAGTCGCAAGCTACTGGAACGGGAGGTGGGCTATGCTGCTATTGAAAAAGAGTGCCTGGCTCTTGTGTGGGCACTAAAGCGGTTCCAACCTTACTTGTATGGCCGGGAATTCACTGTCTTAACTGACCACAACCCCCTTGTGTGGCTGAACAGAGTGTCCGGGGACAATGGTAGACTATTGCGGTGGAGCCTATCCCTTCAACCCTTTAATTTTACAGTGCAATACAGTCCGGGAAAGGACAATAAAAACGCAGATGGTTTATCACGGCAAGAAGACGTGTGAGTCAACACCACACCCAGTGTTTTTCCTCGCCACCTTCAGGCTTATCCGTGTGGACAACCCCGAGCTGGCTCTCTTTGAAAGGGGGAGAAATGTCACGGTAGCACCCCTCCAGACAACCATGTTTTTCCGTTCCTCAGTGCCCATGTTCCAGCTGAGTTATTTTCCCCTGTTCTAACTGTGTGTTTTACATGTATGGTGCCCTGTTAAAGAGCCTAATCCCTTGTACCCTTTCCCCAGGAATGTAGCTTCAGCAGCCACTTCAAAATAAAGGTTTATCCTGGCTGCTGAGCTCATTCTCTTCTTACAAAGGTAGGCGGTTTTCCTATTGGTTGCTCAGACCAAGCCCCAGTGTAGGCACTGTTCTGATTGGTTGCTTAGTTAAATGCCCAATTTGCATATAATTGCTGATCTGTGGGGCACGTCCCCTGCTGGGGATTGGTTGCTACTAATCCTACCTTTCATCTGATTGGCTGCCAGGTACTGTCCTTTTGTGTAGGTGTGAAGAAGTTCTTTTGTTCAACTTTTGTTATCAAGATGTTTTCCTGTATATATGTCCTGTGTTTTGTGTCAATAAACAGTTCTTCTTGTTTTCCCAACACGACCAGTCTCGTCTGCTATGTTGGTGGAATTGCTTGCAGGGAAGCCTTGATCATAGCCCCGTTTGGCTATTGGATATTTACTGGACCTGAGGAGTGATTTTGTGGAACTGATTCCGGTAGGAGCTACCCATCTAGTAGCCCTCCCGTGACAATTATATTTGTCACGGTACACACTGTGACTCTTACCCCTGGCGGGCACAAGGGGCTAGCCACCTGCCGAGAGACTATGGACCTTGTCTGTTGCCAAAGCCAGAAACTCCTAGGAGAACTAAAATCACTGGCCCCAAGCACACTGCTTTCTCCGTCTAACCGGAGTACAGCAGGAATCTGTCTGCCCGCTACAGTGTCTGGGGACAATGGTAGACTATTGCGGTGGAGCCTATCCCTTCAACCCTTTAATTTTACAGTGCAATACCATCCGGGAATGGACAATAAAAATGCAGATGGCTTATCACGGCAAGAAGACGTGTGTGTCAACACCACACCCAGTGTTTTCCTCGCCACCTTCAGGATTATCCGTGTGGACAACCCCGAGCTGGCTCTCTTAGAAAGGGGGAGAAATGTCACGGTAGCACCCCTCCAGACAACCATGTTTTTCCATTCCTCAGTGCCCATGTTATTTTCCCCTGTTCTAACTGTGTGTTTTACATGTATGGCGCCCTGTTAGAGAGCCTAATCCCTTGTACCCTTTCCCCAGGAATGTAGCTTCAGTAGCCACTTCACAATAAAGGTTTATCCTGGCTGCTGAGCTCATTCCAAGCTCAGACCAAGCCCCCAGTGTAGGCACTGTTCTGATTGGATGCTTAGTTAAATGCCCAATTTGAATATATTTGCTAATCTGTGGGCACGCCCCCTGCTGGGGATTGGCTGCTGCTAATCCTACCTTTCATCTGATTGGCTGCCAGGTACTGTCCTTTTGTTCAACTTATGTTATCAAGATGTTTTCCGGTAGTAGCTACCTATCTAGTAGCCCTCCCGTGACAGGTGTCAAGTGTCCTCGGGGGCTCAGACTTAAGCCATGTGCAAGAGGCAGTCTGGCAGGATGTCTGTACACGTGGGCAGTGATCAGCTGCCTACCACTAGATGCCAGTGCTGGAGAAGTCCTGTTGATGCAATCTGGATTCTGGGGCATGTTCTGGGTATTGGGGCATGTCTAAGGTTTACAATCTGGGTGCTGGGTCTGGTTCTGGGTGTGCAGTCTAAGTGTAGAGGCATGTCCGGAGCATGCAGTGTGGCAGTTTGGGTTTGTCCTGGACGTGCAGTGTGGCAGTTTGGGTATGTCCTAGGCGTGCAGTGTGGCAGTTTGGGTATGTCCTAGGCGTGTAGTGTGACGGTTTGGGCATGTCCTGGACTTGTAGTGTGGCTGTTTGTATATGTCCTGGGCATACACTGTGGCTGTTTAACATGTCCTGGGCATGCAATGTGGCGGTTTGGGTATGTCCTAGGCTTGCAGTGTGGCGGTTTGGGAATGTCCAGGACATGCATTGTGGCTGTTTGGGCATGTCCTGGGCGTGTAATGTGGCTGTTTGGGCATGTCCTGGGCCTGTAATGTGGCTGTTTTGGCATGTCCTGGGTGTGCAGTGTGGGTGCCGTTTCAAGTGTTGTGTTTACTGCAAGGTGGTGCTATGGCAAGTTATGTGGGGGCAAAGCAAAAGGAGGGCAGAAGAAATGGAAAGGGGGGTGTGCCCAGACCATTTGTAGCAGGCTCTGCAACCTATAGATAGTTTTTCATCATGACACTTTTACACTGACTGAATAACGTTTTACCCCCTAACAGTGACTAATGACTATTAGTGCTATGCCATAAAAAAAAAAACACTTTGTCTAACTTTGACCTGATTTTGCTGACAAACTTGGTGAGACTGATAAGCTGTGTCTGATGGTGGAGGAATGTGGGGGGCTTGATAAGATTGGGTCTCTTCAAACACATGAGAATGAACAAGTCTACAAAGCCTCATCTGGCCTGATAGAGAAATATTTCTTAACAGAGGATGAGGAACACTCTTCTCTTGCCCCAGAGGCTTCATCTGAAAGCTATGTATTTCCCATCCAGGAAGGAACACACACTACATTTAATTTTTGAGCACTGACATACTGTTTGTCTTATATATATGTTGTAGCACTTTCCTTTACTTGAATAGTTCTTTCAGCCTGTACATACTGTGAAACCTCTTTCTTTAAATATTGCTGTCTATATATTTTTAATATTTGCCCTGAGTTTAGAAATACCAATGTTTCCATGTTTGTCTATGTTTTATTTTCAAGTAATAGGGCAATAATCAATATTATTTTTTTTTTTTTTGTTTCCTAACCATTTTCTTCTACAGCGACCTTTTTACCCCAACTCTAACCCTAAATTTACCCTAACCCTAAATCTACCCCTACCCCTTAATGTAACCCTTGTACTAACCCGAACCTTCCTGGAACCCTGATTATAACCCTAATTATAACCCTAACCCTAAATCTAGGCTTAGCTTTTTCTATTTATTTGTTTATTTATTTATGTATTTATTTATTTATAACTGTAATGTTGCTGGCTCCCTCTAGGGGAACAGTTTCAGAGAGATGGAAGAGATTTTTTTTTTAATTCACTTCTGTTGCTCTCTGCTGGGCAATCTGTATTGGAGAAGAATGCTACTCCAATACAGCACCACGGTGATCATGGTGCCCTGGGATGTTGTGTGACATCATGGTGCTCTGATTCATACACAATTTGATGCAACATGGGGCAGACAATGGTGCCCACTTGATCAAAAAGACTTAGCCTCCTGAGCTTGAAATGGGTCAACATTTTGTCGCAAAAAAATTTTTTTGTTGATGTCCATGAACTTGGGGCTATTTGAGGAAGAATGTAATATCATTGTAAATTGCAACCTAGTCATTTGGGAATTTTGAAATTAAAGTAAAAGTATATAGTTTAAAAAAAAAAAAGCCCAAAACATTACTAGCTTTACTACCTGGCTTCACACTTACATTTTGATTCTCTTGTCTCTGCTCCTCAGTTCACTGTATTTCTGCTGTGCTTTCAGTTTTGAAATCGATCGGCCATGATGTCTGACTTGAGAGGTTTTTCGAGGTCACATCTGGGCATATTGTATAGCTCAAAATTCACCTTACGATATGGCGCCAATGTACCACAAATCTTTCTGCACTTCAGTTTAGTTAGCTTATAAAAGTGCTGTGAAGTTGATGAGTCATTGTTCTGCATCACCAGTGATGTCATAATCTGCTTTTGCCCATCCCCAATGGACATACTGTCAACATCCAGGTCAGTCATGTTGATATCTATAAAAATAATTTTTGAAATTTGTATAGCTTCCTCCATTTTTCTACCAATGCTGTAGCACAACAGCAAATAAGATTTATATCCTGAAGAATACTGCAGAGTGATGAACATAGTTCCAGCAGTCAAACACACCATGCTGGAATTCCAGCATAAATAAGCTGTCCAAATTTCATGATTCCAAGAATTCAGTGTTGGAGAGTTTTTCCTGCTTCAGACAGACACAATAATTTTCTGTTTTAAATATAAGATATATTTAGATCCGCAGAGCTGCGGATAATCTAGTCTTGTTCCAGCCATTCACCTTGTACCTTCGTTCAGCAGTGTTCCCAGAGGTTTTGAATCCAGTGACCATGTGTGACAACTATGGAGTTCCTTCCCCAATAATTCTCCCTGGGAGATGTGGACCCGACAACACCCCGGACATTTCAGGAGAGCAAAACCATAGCAGTAGCCAATGAATGGAGCGAGGATGACTTTGGAATACTACATGAGGTGGATACTCTCTGAGCCACCACAGCTTACAACTTACTGCACATTCAAGTGGTCTAGGTCAAGGTTGCACTTTACCTACAGAGATAGGGCGGGGACAGACCACGGGGCTATCAAGGGGGAGCAGGTGGAATTGTGTCTATTGTACAGAGTCACTTAAGGGAAGGGACCTACCAATGTGCCTGAGGTACAACTGGTGGTGCTGCAGAAATATTGCCATGACCTGCTACGCATCGGGCATGGCATTCCCTTGCCAGGGGCACCAGGGCACATCGAACCCTACTGTTGAGCTTTGGAGACCAGATTGCTGTGCCAGGCTGTTTATGCAGGGTATTTTGTTCATAAGTGGATGATGCTCTTAACAAATTTTGTTTTGGTATTTAAACCTGTGTGTTGCTAAAAAAAAAAGAAAAACTGTTCCTGTTTTACTTCAATAACAGTTCTGGGGAAGCAGTGTCTGAAGGAAACACCCATCTTGGGTGTCAGCCAGTACCGTCCCACATGCTTTTGTGCGTCTAGAGGTATAGTGTGTATAATTGGTACATGAAGTGCAAGTAGGATTTTTGGTAAGCCTAGTGTAGAAATCAGATTTCACCTTCTGCTTACAAAACCCTCCAGTCTTAGTCTCCTGTAAGAAAAGAGGCCATAGGGACCTTCACAATAATGTTTTGGGGTCAGGAGTCGTGAATTAAACATGGATGGAACATGGGAAAAAGAAAAAAAAGATAGTGAATAGTGAAGTATGAAATAACAATTTAATATACAATGCATACTAAAAATCACTAACAAACAAATAAATTACAGGTATCCACAGTAGAAATGCCAATAATGGTCCTGATTTCTACCTCAAATAAGAAGAGAGGGCGAGGGGAACATACCCAGGAGGGATTGTGCAAATGAATGCAAGTGAAACACGGCTGTTCAGCCCAGAACGAGGATAAAAATGGATTTGAAGATGTACTGTGACTGGGAGTCTTGCAGGGCTCTGGGGGCCAGAACACTCCATGTGAACTATGGACCTTGTCTGTTGATGTATTATGTCACGGGAGGGCTACTAGATGGGTAGCTCCTACCGGAATCAGTTCCACAAAATCACTCCTTAGGTCCGGTAAATATCCAATAGCCAAACGGGGCTATGATCAATGCTTCCCTGCAAGCAATTCCCCCAACATAGCAGACGAGACTGGTCGTGTTGGGAAAACAAGAAGAACTGTTTATTGACTCAAAACACAGGACATACCGTATTTATCGGCGTATAACACGTGCCGGCGTATAACACGCACCTCATTTTCAGAAGGAAATTTCAGGAAAAAAAACTTAAATTTCAAATAAAGAACTTTGAAGCCCAATATGCCATTTTAATATGCCAGGATATTGCCCCCAATATGTCATTTTAATATGCCAGATATTGCCCCCAATATGCCATTTAATATGCAGGATATTGACCCCAATATGCCATTTTAATATGCCAGGATATTGCCCCCAATATGCCATTTAATATGCCATGATATTGCCCCCAATATGCCAGGATATTGCCCCTTAGTATGCTCGTTATGCCACCCTCCTCCCCCCCTTCCCCAGACCCCAGCACTTACCTCGTTCCTGCTCTGTCCCCCGGTGCTCTGAAGCTGCGTGGCTGTGAGGGAAGCGTTGTGAGCTTCCCTCCAGCCGCGCGGAACAATAAAGTTTGTTTAAAAAAAAAAAACACATTTTATTGACCGCGCGGCTGGAGGGAAGCTCACAACGCTTCCCTCACAGCCACGCAGCTTCAGAGCACCAGGGGACAGAGCAGGAATAAGGTAAGTTTTAGAATTTTCGCGTATAACACGCACACACCATTTCCCCACGACTGGTCGTGTTGGGAAAACAAGAAGAACTGTTTATTGACTCAAAACACAGGACATACCGTATTTATCGGCGTATAACACGTGCCGGCGTATAACACGCACCTCATTTTCAGAAGGAAATTTCAGGAAAAAAAACTTAAATTTCAAATAAAGAACTTTGAAGCCCAATATGCCATTTTAATATGCCAGGATATTGCCCCCAATATGTCATTTTAATATGCCAGATATTGCCCCCAATATGCCATTTAATATGCAGGATATTGACCCCAATATGCCATTTTAATATGCCAGGATATTGCCCCCAATATGCCATTTAATATGCCATGATATTGCCCCCAATATGCCAGGATATTGCCCCTTAGTATGCTCGTTATGCCACCCTCCTCCCCCCCTTCCCCAGACCCCAGCACTTACCTCGTTCCTGCTCTGTCCCCCGGTGCTCTGAAGCTGCGTGGCTGTGAGGGAAGCGTTGTGAGCTTCCCTCCAGCCGCGCGGAACAATAAAGTTTGTTTAAAAAAAAAAAACACATTTTATTGACCGCGCGGCTGGAGGGAAGCTCACAACGCTTCCCTCACAGCCACGCAGCTTCAGAGCACCAGGGGACAGAGCAGGAATAAGGTAAGTTTTAGATTTTTCGCGTATAACACGCACACACCATTTCCCCCCTATTTTCAGGGAGAAAAAGTGCGTGTTATACGCCAATAAATACGGTATATACAGGAAAATATGTTGATAAGATAAGTTGAACAAAAGAACTTCTTCACACCTACACAAAAACACCTACACAAAAGGACAGTACCTGGCAGCCAATCAGATGAAAGGTAGGATTAGTAGCAACCAATCCCCAGCAGGGCGCGTGCCCACAGATCAGCAAATATATTCAAATTGGGCATTTAACTAAGCATCCAATCAGAACAGTGCCTACACTGGGGGCTTGGTCTGAGCGACCAAAAGGAAAACCGCCTACCTTTTGAAGAAGAGAATGAGCTCAGCAGCCAGGATCAACCTTTATTGTGAAGCGGCTGCTGAAGCTACATTCCTGGGGAAAGGGTACAAGGGATTTGGCTCTTTAACAGGCCACCATACATGTAAAACACACAGTTAGAACAGGGGAAAATAACTCAACCGGAACAAGGGCACTGAGGAACGGAAAAACACGGTTGTCTGGAGGGGTGCTACCGTGACAATAACATTTCCTAACCTTTGGGAAACACAATGAATGGGCCAAAGGCTTGGCCTTCCCAGGGTACGCATCCTGGCTGACATCTTGAGTTAGCCTGTGTTGAACTCCAGCTGTATGTCACTGGTGCTCCCAAAGTATGTACCCTCAAACCTAGGATATTCACAGACAGGGGTCCATAGCCCACAGGGAGGTGAGAGCCAAGAGCCCCAATAATGCAGGCTGTTAGAATCCACCACCAAACCTACCCAGGTATGACCTAACCATGACTCTTTACTTTTGACTAACCCCTTCCCTGTCATCAATCAATGATTTCGGGACCTTGACCCTGATCAATGTCACCCTATGGAGGTATAGAGAGAGGGCTGAGTCCGGAGAGTTAGGAAGCAACTCCAACCAGATAGTGTGTAGGGACGGGTTGCTGTATACAAATTTCAGTAGGAGCTACCCATCTAGCCCCCCGTGACAACATGCTTTTATTTCTATGAGACTGACCTGCACCAACTAAAAGAGGTTCTTTGAAACTTGTTTGGCAAAAAACTTATATCATAATTACACATTGTATGTCAAATAGATAGTGATTCTCTGTTTGTTTTACACTCATATTATAATGTGACCTGCTACATGTTTTGTTTCTTCATACAGAGTGTCAGGTAGCCCCCCCCCCTTTGCAGTTTATCTTCCAATTGAGTACACCTCTGTTCAAAAGCTCCGCCCACTCAATATAATTAGCATAATGTAACCCCACCTACTTATCACAGTGTAGATTATATCACCAAGTTCCCACCAACATTACCAGCATCCTTGGTATACAACAGATACATTCACAGCACAACATCTACATCAGGAAATATCACTTTTACATGACATATAGTAAGACCTGGTGCAGATGTGCTTCAGTCAGAGAGCTGTGTCTACACCATCATACATTAGTGTAAACCTACCACTTCTGCTGGAAAGCCATTCATCATATCCACTCCCCAGTCTGTAAAGTAATACTGCCTGTCCTTGTCTTATATCTAGGATAGCCTTATACCTATCCCGTGCATGCTTCAACTCCTTCACTGTATTAACCTCTACCACTTATACTGGAAGACTATTCCATGCATCCACTACCCTCTCAGTAAAGTAATACTTCCATTAGTTACTGGCATTATCATAAATCTAGGATAGCCTTATACCTATCCCATACATGCTTATCCCACCTATCCCATGCTACTTCTTCACTGTATTAACCTTAACCTCTACCACTTCTACTGGAAGACTATTCCATGCATCCACTACCCTCTCAGTAATGTAATACTTTTATTAGTCCCTGGTAGTGTTGAGCGAACCCGGACCGCACTATTCGGGTTCATACCGGACATTACGGTGTCCGTGCCACAAACCCGAACCCGGACATATCACTGTATGTCCGTGTTGGAGTTCGAGGTTTGGCTATAAACCGAAAGTCTTTAAACCGAAAGTAATTTGGTTTAAAGACTTTCGGTTTATAGAATAGACAATAGCATTACATGTATTCTATAAGCCGAAAGTCTATAAACCGAAAGACATTTGGTTTATCGACTTTCAGTTTACAGAATACCTGTAATGCCATTGGCTATTCTATAAACAGAAAGTCTATAAACCGAACGACATTCGGTATATAGACTTTCTTTTTATAGAATAGCATTACAATAACATGTATTCTATAAAACGAAAGTTTATAAACCAAATGTCTTTCAGTTTATAGACTTTCAGTTTATGTAATACATGTAATGCTATTGCTATTATATGAACCAAAATAGAGTCCCCATTCATAAGAATAGGTCAATTGACCTATTCTTATGAATGGGGACTCTATTTTGGTTTCTAGAATAGCAATAGCATTACATGTCTTACATCTGAGAGTCAAATAGAACCGTCAAATGCTGTTCTTACAGCGCACTTTGAAAAATTGTAATAGTTTTGGGTGCTAAATAGTACATTTGTGTCTTGCGGTGCACTTCATATCTGAGAGTCAAATAGAACAGTGAAATACTGTGGTTACAGTGCACTTTGAAAAATTCTGGCTACCTCCTCCTCCTCCTCCTCCTCCTCCTACTCCTCCTCCTCTTCCAGCGCCGCGGTCACTGCCTCCTCAACCTATCGGTCACTTAGTATAAACTGAAAGAGAATACCCTGCACTCCAACCCTCTCTCAAATGGATAATTCTGTTGATCCCCCTGGCAGACATGCTTTAGATTTAGATGTATGTTCTTCCAAAGCTAAAATCAAAGATTCCATCTAGTGCTATTTCATGGCTCAGCTGTATTTTTAATTTGTATGTATTTTAAGTTATTTCCCTATCCACATTTGCTTGAAGGGAACTTGTCCTACTCTTACCCACATTTTTCCTTTTGCAGCCCTCTAGCCCTTTTCATGACTTTTTTTATAGGGATTTTAGTGGCCAAAAGTCTGTGTCCCCATTGACTTCTATGGGGTCCGTGTTCGGGGTCAAGTTCGAGCACGGACCCAGACTTTTTCCGAAGTTCGCTACAACTTCTCAAACCCGAACATCCAGGTGTCAGCTCAACTCTAGTCCCTGGCCTTATCTTATATCTAGGACAGCCTTATACCTATCCCACACAAGCTTAAACTCCTTCACTGTATTAACTTCTACTGGAAGACTATTCCATACATCCACTACCCTCTCAGTAATGTAATACTTTCATTAGTCCCTGGCCTTATCTTATATCTAGGATAACCTTATACCTATCCCATTAATGCTTAAACTCACAAAAAATATGACAATTTAATTGCCAGTAATATGCCATAGTTTAATTGCCCAGTAATATGCCAGTTTAATTGCCCAGCATAATTGTCCAGTAATATGTCACAGTTTAATTGCCCAGTAATATGCCACAGTTTAATTGCCCAGTAATATGCCCAGCCTGATGCCCCAGTAATATGCCACAATTTAATTGCCCAGCCTGATCCCCCAGTAATATGCCAGTTTAATTGCCCAGCCTGATGCACCAGTTTAATTTCCCTGTAATATGCCCAGCCTGATGCCCCAGTTTAAATGCCCAGTAATATGCCCCGATGCCCCAGTAACATGCCACCACCCTCCTTCCCCATAACGCAACGGCTCCATGTCTCCTCTGTGCACCGGCAGAAGGTTTGTTTGTATTGATTAAAGTAAAAAAAAAAAAAAAAAAAATCCCTTGTCTGTTCAGTCTGTGAGCTGAGCTCACATCAGACTGTTACCAGCCCTGTCACACGCGTCCTGCCTGCTTCCAGACTCGTGTCACAGGGATGGCTACAGCAGGCTGATGTGAGCTCAGCTCACAGACTGAACTGCGCGGGTTACGTGATATCAGGCAAGGACATCACGTGACCTGCGATCACGCTAAAACAGCACAATTTGTCGGGACAATCTCGGATTTCACAGGACTCTCCCGCAAATCCGGGACAGTAGGCAACTATGGGTGCCCTGTTCAAGAGCCTAATCCCTTGTACCCTTTCCCCAGTAATGTAGCTTCAGCAGCCTCTTCACAATATACGGCTGACGGAGGTGCCAAGGAGTCTGTCACGCGTGTGTTGACAATAAAATCATAAACATTTAAATACCCTGTGTTTCTTTGTGACTATGAAGCATGTGCAGTCTGGAAAAGACTCCAGTGTTTAGCACAGCAGCGCCATCTGGTGGTATTTTCAAACACTGATGGACTAAGGCTTATAATAAGCAGTTATTTTATCCATAGTAATCTGAAACAGTAACTGAAAACTATTATGTCTCACTCGTTCTATTTGTTGAAAGACCAATAAAAGTATGATCTGAAACGCCAGGTTTGCCCTCGGTTTTAGAGCTTAAATCCAGTATCACTTACGATCATGGACCCTAAGGTCGCCCCCCCTCCATTTTTTTGTAACGATATCGATCTTATTAAAAGGAGCATTTGTATGACGAGTAGAAAAATAATTAAAATACGCGAAGCTTCCGGAGAATAAATGAGCTACACAGCAGCGCCACCTGGTGGTATTTCTCAAACAAATCCGGATACACTGCAAATAGGTTAAATACGACAGTCTTAAAAGTACGAAAGTAAAATGTTTAACTCATCCTCGTCAAATTAAAGTAAACCCTGTGACCGGTTTAAAAAAAAAAAACATACAAAAACACACACACACACACACACACAATAAGGCTTGTAGAGAAGCAGTTTCAGCTCTATTAAGGAGAAGTTGGGCGGCTCTTAAAAGAGCCTTTGTGTTAATGGATGTGTAGAGCGCAGCTGTTACTTGGCGCTAGTGTACTTGGTCACAGCCTTGGTTCCCTCGGATACAGCGTGCTTGGCCAGCTCCCCGGGCAGTAGCAGCCGCACGGCGGTCTGGATCTCCCGGGAAGTGATGGTGGAGCGCTTGTTGTAATGAGCCAGGCGGGAAGCCTCCCCTGCGATGCGCTCAAAGATGTCATTCACGAAAGAGTTCATGATCCCCATGGCCTTGGAGGAGATGCCAGTATCTGGGTGGACCTGCTTCAGTACTTTGTACACGTAGATAGCGTAACTCTCCTTCCTGCTCTTTCTACGCTTCTTCCCATCTTTCTTCTGGGTCTTGGTCACCGCTTTCTTGGAGCCTTTCTTAGGCGCAGGAGCAGACTTGGCTGGTTCAGGCATGATAGACAATAAGAAATGTTCTAACCGCTAAGAAACTGTGACTAGCGCCTCCTCCGGCAGCTCTATATATACTGCAGCACATGCAAACGAGGTGGACAAGCTCTCTCCCTCTCTATTGGACAGATCTTTCATGTGATTTCAATAAGCTCCTCCTCTATGACAGCTCTAAATATTATTGGTGCAATGTAAAACTATCCAATCACAGAGCAGAGTGTTTGTATATTGGAGAGTATATATAGAGGCTGGTGGTCACGATGTAACACAGTTTGTATCTGATCTGTACCATATACCTGAAGATGTCTGGACGTGGCAAGCAAGGCGGCAAGGTTCGTGCCAAGGCAAAGACTCGCTCATCCAGAGCAGGACTGCAGTTTCCAGTTGGTCGGGTTCACCGTCTGTTGAGGAAAGGGAATTATGCGCAGCGTGTGGGTGCCGGTGCCCCAGTGTATCTGGCCGCTGTGCTGGAATACCTGACCGCTGAAATCCTGGAGCTGGCTGGTAACGCCGCCCGTGATAACAAGAAGACCCGAATCATCCCCCGCCACCTGCAACTCGCTGTGCGTAACGATGAGGAGCTCAACAAACTGCTGGGAGGAGTGACCATCGCTCAGGGTGGTGTCCTGCCCAACATCCAGGCTGTGCTACTGCCCAAGAAAACCGAGAGCCACAAGGCAGCCAAGGGCAAATAGACTGAAGACTCTTCCCTAACTACTCTCAACACAAAGGCTCTTTTAAGAGCCACCCACAATCTCCACAAAGAGCTTTAGTGTCACAAGCACCCATACCCTCTGCTATCCATTTATCATTTCCATTAGATATTGGTTTATAAGTAACGATATTAACATTATACTACTACCATCTTACTCTCTAGGTTGTCGCTATTTTCAATCAAGTGAGAAACCTTTAATTTGTTGCAATAGCGCAGACATCTGTTTCATTGTGATCTGCTCCGTACACAAGCCTAAAGCGGCACACGTGTTTCGCACTGACAAACGCTTCTCAATTGTTTTATTTAGCAGCAGTACAACGGAGTTTGAATAGGTTTGAATTCATGACTATACAGTTCTAGGGATGGTTGATGTAAAATGATCGCCACTCAAGGTTTCATTCAGTTTCTGGTCGTTGTGATTCTTTTAATAAAGGAGCTTTGTGTTTTACATGAATCGAACCGATAGATGTTTCCTAGTTGTGTGACACGTGTATTAAGAATTAGTACGGTTTGGGATACCTGAACGGTGTGTGTTACAATATCAAAGCCCATTTTATGTCCGATCTATTCGAACAGGTCACTGTGTGTAGAAGGATCTCCAGTCAATGACTTTCCCGTGCATTTATTTCTGCGATATCCTATATTGTGAAAATCTCTTCATTGATAATTTGGTGGCTCTTAAAAGAGCCTTTGTGTGTTTTGTGTCCAGTGCCTGCCCCCGTTTAAGCTCTCTCTCCCCGGATCCTGCGGGCAAGCTGGATGTCTTTGGGCATGATGGTCACCCTCTTGGCGTGGATGGCACACAGGTTGGTGTCCTCGAACAGACCCACCAGGTAAGCCTCGCTGGCCTCCTGCAGAGCCATGACTGCCGAACTCTGGAAGCGCAGATCGGTCTTGAAGTCCTGAGCGATCTCACGGACCAGGCGCTGGAAAGGCAGTTTGCGGATGAGGAGCTCGGTGGATTTCTGGTAACGCCGGATCTCCCTGAGAGCCACAGTGCCGGGGCGGTAACGGTGAGGCTTTTTCACTCCGCCGGTAGCCGGGGCGCTCTTCCTGGCAGCCTTGGTAGCCAGCTGCTTGCGGGGAGCCTTGCCTCCGGTGGATTTGCGGGCAGTCTGTTTTGTTCTGGCCATTGCGTAAAAATGTACTAAACGAATGATTACTAGGGCTGCTGGGCTGCTATTTATAGGCTGTACCGCTCAATGATTGGCTGCTCGGGAGGCGAGGCGGGCTTAGTGATTCATTGGGTAAAATAAACCGCCTTATATTTCAAAATGACCGCCAAATTCACAAACGTAAAATATAAATAGAAATCTGCTTCTTTCACGTTTCATAATTCTACCTAATTAATCCCCGTGATTTGTGCGTGTCTGTATTAGAATTGGTTTTCTCTTTTTGTATTATTTTTGTTAACATTTTAACCCCACCAATGACTGAAGAATGTGGGGGGTGAAACGTATTACTCAGCAGTTTGTGGATAAGTCCGTGTTCTAGTTTTCAGCATAGTAGATGGGATATCCCACTACTAATCCCTCTAAGCTGAAACCGCTAACATTTGATGTTAATAAATCAAACCATTTTTAAAGCTGTTTAATGGATTCCAGACTGTATACAGTGACGTCAGACACAATATGTATTTATTTGTTTATTTAACCAGTTCATGTAGTTTAACCTTAAGGTGTCACTGCAATGTAATTTTGAATTTGGATAGATTGTCCTTTATAAGAAACGTTATTTATTTATTGAAACCACTCTACTGTTAACTGAAGTTTTCATGATGCTGCTGGAGCATCATAGGGTGGGTCAGTGGCAGATTAATGAGTGGCTGGAGGAGGGGTGCCATTGGGCAGAATGCTGTCAAAGTAGTCACTGTGACTGCAGTGGTCTGGTTATCTGGACAGTGTTATGAGATGCCAGTTCATCTGGCACCATACTAATTTGGCTCCAAGTTTAATTATGCCTGGCTATTGTACGAGAGATGATCAGTTAAACTGTATATTGTTTTGTCCATGGTTATCTTCATTTTTCCATGTATAAATATTCTCCATTGTAGTCCCCATGACCAACCATGTTGTGCCCGTTCGTCAGTGCCTATGTTCCGGCTAAGTTATATGTGTTTTCCAGTACCTGTGCCAAAAAGGGCTATTTTCACTGCCTTTGTATTTCGGATGACCAGCCAGAGGCCAAGTTCCTCAATAAAGGTTAAGCCCGGTCTCTGCTGGCATTCACCACATTTGAATTGTCAGCAAGTTGCTGATTGGCCATCGGTTTAAAGGTCCACTAGCCGAATCAGAGACAAATTATATCGCTCATCCTCTGATTGGCTAGTGGGGTATAACGATTCGGCCATATCCTCTATAATAATCTTCAAGTGTCTCTGCGTCCAGAGAGAGAGATACAGAACAGGAGGTAGAGAGAAAGAACAGAGGGAGGGAGAAAGACAGAACAGGGGGAAGGGGGAGAGAGAGAGAGAGACAGACAGTACAGGGGGGGAGAGAGAGACAGTACAGGGGGAGAAAGAGAGAGACAGACGGGGAGGGAGGGAGAGGAAGACAGAACAGGGGGAATGGGGAGAGAGAGAGAGACAGAACAGGGCTAGAGAGACAGAACAGGGGGGGGAGAGACAGAACAGGGGGGGAGAGAGAGACAGGGGGAAGGGGGAGAGAGAGACAGGGGGAAGGGGGAGAGAGAGAGACAGACAGTACAGGAGGGGAGAGAGAGACAGAACAGGGGGAAGGGGGAGGGAGGGAGAGAAAGACAGAACAGGGGGAATGGGGAGAGAGAGAGACAGAACAGGGGGGGGAGAGAGACAGAACAGAGGAAGGGCAGGAGAGAGACAGAACAGAGGAAGGGAGGAGAGAGACAGAATAGAGGGAGAGAGAGAACAGGTATGGGGGAGTTAGAGAGAGACAGACAGGGCAATGAAGAGGAAAGGGACAAACATGGGAAAGCAGAGAGATACATACATGGGGGGGGTGCCATGGGGGAATCCCGCACAGGGCGCCGGAACACTTAAGGCCGGCCCTGCTGACAGATTTCTCGAGCAAATTCTCCTGCGCAATCGCAGGAGAATTTACTCATTGCGCATGCGCACAAAGTTACAGCTGATCACTCAGCTGTAACTTTGTAAAGACTGCGCATGCGAGAGCGGAGCGACGCTACCCACCTCCCGCCCCCTTCACACCACGCTAAGGTGGTAAGTAACACGGGGGGACGGGACATAAGGGGGCAACATAGGGGCAAGCACCCTGGCGAGGGGGGAGCCTTGAGGGCTGCCTCATCTTGATGGGAGTTGTGATCCCCCTGCTGCATCAATAATACAGCAGGAGGATCACAACTCCCATCAAGATGAGGCAGCCCTCAAGGCTCCCCCCCTCACCAGGGTGTTTGCCCCCCTATGTTGCCCCCTTATGTCCCCCCCCCCCTCCACATATGTTCTAGCGCCCGTTAATTTAACGGGCTTAATGTCTAGTTTCATATAATATGTTTAAAAGTCCAGCACAGCGCTGACTGGTCACTTGTGTAAAGGGCCTAGTAGGCGCTGTGCTGTTTGGTTCCCCATTTTAAGAGCAGGCTTGAATTCCTTGGTGCTGCCAAGTCTGGCCCTAGACCATGCCCCTTTTTGGCAATTGTTCGGTCCTTGTTTACCCCGTCCCTATTGGTCGCTAACTAGTTTGGCACCAAATTCAATTATCCTTTTTGTATGTGTTAACTTGTAATCCCCTAAGTCTTGTTTCCATTCAGTATTCTATGTTAAACTTTAATCCTGTTATAGTTCCTTTGTCTAATCTATTTTATCAAGATTTTCAACTGTATATATTCTCTGTGTTATGAATCAATAAACGTTCTTGTGATTTTACCTAACACGACCGGTCTCGTCCGCTATGTTGTGGGATTGCTAGTGGGGAACCAGCAATGTATTTTCCTGGACCTTAGGAGTGTATCTCGTGGAGCTGATTCCGGTAGGAGATACCCATCCTAGTAGTCCTCCCATGACACTTTACAATAAATTGTTGTTCCTGTTAAACTCTGTAACGGGATGCCAAGAAATTGATGCTTCTTGCCCGCTTAGAGTACATAGGACACACCTCTGCTCACCTCTTGAAGAACCAACTTGGCTATAGGTCCTGTTAGCCCAGTTTAGTTTTCTCTCCCCACCAGGACAAAATACACTTGTAACGGGATGGGTACCCAAGGCCGGTAGCACCTCTGCTCATTGTAGAAAATCACCGCTCTAGCCCCTGATTAAAGCACAGCATCCACCCAGCAAGTCTTTCCTGGAGCCTTGCTCTTTGCTAGTGGTCCTGTCTACTATTTACGTACAGTTAGGTACAGCAAGAATTAAACCACATTATTGAAACAGAAACAGTCTTATAATCATGACAGTCAATAGACATGCAAGCAAGCATTCTGCTAGCATTTCCTGCTGCTCTATTGCATTGCCTACCTACGTTTAAGTCCTCTGAAATTATTACTCCTAAATCCCTTTCCTGAGATTACAATGTATAATGCACCGTTAAAAGAGCTTTATCACTTGTAACAGTTTCCCCAGTAATGTATTCTACAGTGAATCTGATTGGTTGTCAGGTATTCTGGCACCAAATGTAATTATCCATTGTGTAGGTGATGTCCTGTTTCCATTCACTATTCTTTGCAAAACTATAATCCTGTTAGAGTTCTTTTGTTCAAGTTATGTTATCAAGATGTGTTTCTGTATATATGTCCTTGTTTTACCCAACACGACCTGTCTCGCCTGGAATCTCCTACCGGAATCAGTTCCACAAAATCACCTCAGGTCCAGGAAAATAGCAAATATCCAAACAGGGCTATAGTCACTGTTCCCCTGCTAGCAATTCCCCAACATAGCGGATGAGACCAGTCGTTTTGTGTAAAACAAGAAGAACCGTTCATTGATTCAAAGCACAGGACATTTAAGAAAAATTGTTGTAACGGACCGTCTAACGGACATAGTAGACCCTCTGTCCGTTGTAGGAAAACACGTCCTTAGCCCCCGATTACAGCTCAGCATTCATCCGGCAAGTCTTTCCTGAACCCTTGCTCTTTGTACCCAAATAGCAGACAGGAGACTACTAGCAGTTAGGTACAGGAAAAATGAACAACTTTTTTTATTTGTGCAACAGCACAGACTTATATACACATAAACATGAAATCATAGACATTAGTATACAATGGGGGACGACGACAAAACTAAACTTAGTTCTCCAACTAACTGGGGCTAGGAATACATTAGACTTTCAGACTGCAAACCAAATAGGAATTGCAATACAGTGAGTAGACACACAGTAAGACACATAATGTACACAACATAATCAGTTTACCAGTTAATCCAGAACAATGGATGTTGGAGTAAACTATCAATTCTAGTCACTGACACACCATAACCCTTCAGAGTGGTCTACTCACAGAATTAAACATTACACAAACCATTCTACTAACAGAATATAACTAACTAACTAACAATATTCATGTATAGAGTTATGGTAGATAAGCCAGGGCCCATAATCTACTGGTTGGCCCTCTGGCCCTTCCAAGAATCCCAGTCAGGCAGGCTGTCAGAATTCACTTTGTGACAATCATAAAAGAGACTGAAAATATGTACTGGTTTTATAAACTGGAACCAGAAATGAACCAAAGGAATATGCATTCAAAAGCATCTCATTTCTTTTATTACCAACACTTGCCTTCTGACCATAGTTTAAATGGTAGCTGTGCTATTGGTCTTTGTAAAAAACACATCTTTATCTCTTTTATATGATTATGTTATAATTTAGTTGGTCACATGCTTTACACGAGATATTCTTCTTTCTCCTGCTTGAAGCAGGGTGAGAAATCTTTCAAACATATCACTTATAATGGTAAAAAAATAAGATGTGCTCAAATAAATCCATCAGGTACTAATGGGTATGTGTAACATTTCACTGACTGTAAAGGATATGTAATATAGATAGCAAACCTATCGTTGCTATATTTAAATGATGTGGAATCTCTGTGAGTAGTTCGTACAAAAACACCGTCTTTTTCATATACATATTTAGCACAAAATCCGACTTTTTTCAGCCTGGGAAACACAATGTAGCAGCAGACTCTGTACAGCATAAGCTTGTAAACCGATGGGCGTGTCTGTGAAATATATCCAATCAGAAGGCGCATTCACCCACCAATCAGGTGGAAGCTGCAGCTTTATAAACACGGTGTGGTTTAATATTTGGCTATAATTATTGTTATCGATACAGAAATGGTTGAAACAGCACCTGACGCCGCTCCCGCCACAGCACCGGCTGAAAGCGGCACCAAGAAGAAGGCGTCGTCCAAGAAATCAGCGACCGCTAAAAAGCCAGTCAAATCTACTGGCCCCAGTGTGTCCGAACAGATCCTGAAATCAGTGGCTGCTTCTAAGGAACGCAGTGGGGTGTCTCTGGCCGCAGTGAAGAAGGCTTTAGCTGCCGGCGGATATGATGTGGAGAAGAATAACAGCCGCATCAAGGTGGCTGTGAAGAGCCTGGTCACTAAGGGAAGTCTTGTTCAAGTGAAAGGCACTGGAGCTTCCGGATCCTTTAAACTGAACAAGAAGCAGGTGGAGGACAAGGAGAAGGCGGCCAAGAAAAAGGCACCGGCCAAAGCTAAGAAACCAGTCCCTAAGAAAGTGACCAAGTCTCCAAAGAAACCCAAGAAAGCTCCAGCTGCAGCAAAGAGCCCCAAGAAGGCTAAAAAGCCGGCTGTCAAACCCAAGAAAGTGGCGAAGAGTCCCAAGAAGGTGAAAGCTGCCCAGCCGAAGAAAGCGGTGAAGAGTCCGGCTAAGAAAGCAGTGAAGCCTAAAGCGAAGAGCCCGGTCAAGGCGGCGCCAAAACCCAAAAGAGCCGCTCCTAAGAAGAGATAAACCCCGGTAACATGCTCTATTAACCCCAAAGGCTCTTTTCAGAGCCACCACATCCTCCTACCAGAGCTCATATCACACGGGGATTGGATGTTACTTTATTCAAGCAGCAGGGTGTCTTGTTTGAGGTCAAGAATGTGGTAACGCTGGTTACTGCGGAAACTAGTAATTAGCGTCACCTCCCAACCACTCTAATATTAGGACTTGAGGTTCTTTCATTTCCCATGTGTTTTGTAGTAATAGCTGTATTAAGCATGTCTACACTCCATCTACAATAAATTGTTGCACTGTTATGAGCAGGAGAATATCTCCTTTTGCTTTTTTAGCAGCATCTAGTGGCATGCAGCGCGCAAACCTTGTGGAAATGTAGTTCCATTAGAATATCGAGCTCTACTTAATGTATTGTAATGGAACCGATTCACCGTACGCTTTCATACTAGGTCGCACCAGTCAATGAAACCTAGGCACTCTTCTACTTGATTATACAACACTTCACTCTTGATTTCACAAAATTATTATTATTTTTTTTACAATTTCCAAAGCTCCAAGTCAATGTTATATCCACATTTTCAGAGACAGGAAATTATAAATCCACCAAGAAGACTATTTTATACTGTGACAACTTCATATCAAACGTTTGCTCAAATATGTGTAATCTTTTACATAGTGAAACCCCAGTGGCTGCGCATGTGCTGTGAGGGTACAGGGGCAGCACTTCAGGTGATCACACCTCTGATAACACGCAGGGCATCACGGGAAATGTAGTCCGATATCAATCCTGATGGTATAATACAAAGCTACACAGTATAAAACAAAAAGAGACGTTTATGTAAATGAAGTATATTTACTAGGGTGATAGTTTAATTAGATAAACCTTGTTCATGGTAACTAGTGCGTGTGGGAGATTTAGATAATATACTGCACGTAGTAAAACCTGAATATGATATAATAAGTGGTGTATAATGTCATGAATGTTTTCATGTATCTCAAACCGGCTCTAATACTGCCAGTTCTAAGAATTGTGGCTAAAACATCGATCATATATATGATTATATCGCCTGACTCCTCCTACTTGACTTGCAGTTTCCCATCAGGTTCGCTTACAGTGTTTATAAGGAGGAGTTTTCGGGTACGAGCTTCATTCATTCATTTATTCAGCTGAACGAAGACTTTCTGTATCATGTCTGGCCGAGGCAAAGGAGGAAAGGGACTTGGGAAAGGCGGCGCCAAGCGGCACAGGAAGGTACTGCGGGATAACATCCAGGGCATCACTAAGCCTGCAATCCGCCGCCTGGCCCGGAGAGGAGGAGTTAAACGAATCTCCGGTCTTATCTATGAGGAGACTCGCGGGGTGCTGAAGGTTTTCCTGGAGAATGTGATCCGAGACGCTGTCACCTATACCGAGCACGCTAAGAGGAAAACAGTCACCGCTATGGATGTGGTGTATGCTCTGAAACGCCAGGGCCGCACACTCTATGGCTTCGGAGGTTAAGTTTGCCGCCTATACTTGATTCGAACTACTATTATTCAAAGGTCCTTTTAAGGACCACCACATGTTTCAAAAACTGCTTTCACAAAACAAACGTGTTTTTTTTTTTTTTTTTTTTAAATCTATATACTTTTCAAGTGTCATGATAAAAAATAAACTGCTTTGATCTACTGCACAGCAACACGAATATGTGTTAGATCCTACCATCAACTCTGGTTTTAACGCATTAGTGACAAGACATGTTTACCTAGACTTTCCATTGGGTATAACGGCTGTTTTGACATTTCTTGGGTGTTTGTGTTTAGCTGTAATTTTCTTCTTTCTCACATACTGTACCCACACAAATTGTTTTTATTGTCATAAGGGCTTTCATTAGATACAATTATGTGTATCATATCTTATAATTTACTTAAAAAAAAAAAAATCATAAAATATGATGAAAAATATAAAAAAAAACACTTTTTCTAAGTTTGACCAAATAAAATTTACACAAAGACCAATAGTTTAAATAGTTTCTACATGTTGTTCCGAGTTCAGAAATATGCATGTTTCCATTTTTTCTGTATTTTGTTGTGAGTTATGGGGCAAAAACCAAAAATAGTGTTGTTTTTTTTCCCCCATACTGACTTTTTAACCCGAACCCTAAATTTAACCCCAACTCTCTAACCCTTATGCTATCTCTTACTATATTTTAACCCTATCACTTATGCGAAAAATTATTTCATTTTAACCCTATAGGCTAATCTAACTATAATACCAGTTTTTAGCTAAATAAAATTAAAAAAACATTGCACTGTTACTTGCTGCCTCTAGGGGTAGTCAAAAATTTTGGTGCTGACTATTGCCTCAACATCGAGGCAATAGACCAGCACTGTTAACCCTTTAAGGACCAGGGATTTTCCTGGGCCAAGGACCAGAGCGTTTTTCAATTTTTAATACGCGGTTTTTGAAACATAATTTTCCTCTCTCTCATTTAACGTACACATACAAGTTATATGTTGTTTTTTAAAGGACAGTTAGAGCTTTCTTTTGATACCCTATACATAAAAATGATTTACATTTTAGTATTAAAAAATTAATATAAAAGAGGAAATTTTTGAGGAAAAAAAAGTTTTTCCCCATTATTTTCCCAGTAATAACCTACATAACTAGTGCAACACTAACCCACTTATCCCCCCTAATTAACTAACTAATAAAAAAGAAAAATATTGGTTCCCAAACCCCCCATAACAAAAAAGACAGAAAAAAACTCTGAAGAGTGCGATGTCAGATCAGTAAAAATCATGCAACAGGCAGGCAGGGGTTAAATTTTATTAAATAAATATATTAAAATTACCTTTATTTATTAAAAAAAACTTTATAAATTGTAAAAATAAAAAAATCTGTTAAAAAAAGAAAAACTAAATGAGGGCCATAAAGTGGAAGGAAACTGATCACAGTTAAAAACTGTGATCAGCAATGAAAGGGTTAATTTTTTTAATTTTTTTTTTTTTACCTTTGTATTTAATTAATTTATTTTTACTTACAGGTCACTCTCTGTGCTTCACTATAAGATTGTGAAGCACAGAGAGTGAATTAGAGGCAAAGTCAGTGTGTGAACACACTGACTTTGCATCTAATTTGCATGTTATCGCGGTGATGACTCAATCACCGCGATCACATGCCCGGAAATCGACCGATCGGGTCCAGGAGGTTTGCCTCGGGTGCGAGGCTTAGTCCTGGACCCGTTGCAGACTAGCTGGCGGTGCCCACGGAGCGCACCGCCGGCTAGACTGCATGACGAGTTAACTCGTCATAAGGACGGGAAGGGGTTAAAGTGTTTTTTTGCGATCGTTCATCGTGAAAACCGCTTGTTTCGCCGCAGGACGTGCAAGGCACGTCCATTGTTGAGAGTGGAGTTCCTGACAGGACGTGCAGGACATATCCATTGTCGTAAAGGGGTTGTAACAGACCGTCTAGCAGATGTAGTAGACCCTCTGTTCAGGGCCGATCCTAGGGTCACGGGCGCCTGCGTGTAGGTTTTCTTTTGGCGCCTAAAAGTGGGCGTGGTTATATTATGAACTCCTCCCCTTTATTTTAAATAAAGATATATATTTTGTCATAATACTGTGAAGTGGTTTTATTTATTTATATGATGCTCAGCCAGCAACATGGGAGAGTTTTTGCTGGCTAGCGGATGAATTTTTACTACCGTTCCCATGATGCCCAACCAGCCAAAGTCTGGTTGAGCATCACTGGAAAAGAAGTACACAAGGAGCGATAAATAATATTCCACCATGTCTCTCTCCCCACTCATACCCAATGTCTGTCTCTCTCTCTCTCTCTCCACGCTCATACCCAATATCTGTCTCTCTCTCTCTCTCTCCACCAATACCCAATGTCTGTCTCTCTCTCTCTCTCTCCACCAATACCCAATGTCTGTCTCTCTCCCCACTCATGCCCAATGTCTGTCTCTCTCTCTCTCCCCACTCATATCCAATGTCTGTCTCTCTCTCTCTCTCCACGCTCATACCCAATATCTGTCTCTCTCTCTCTCTCTCCACCAATACCCAATGTCTGTCTCTCTCTCTCTCTCTCTCTCCACCAATACCCAATGTCTGTCTCTCTCCCCACTCATGCCCAATGTCTGTCTCTCTCTCTCTCCCCACTCATATCCAATGTCTGTCTCTCTCTCTCTCTCCACGCTCATACCCAATATCTGTCTCTCTCTCTCTCTCTCCACCAATACCCAATGTCTGTCTCTCTCTCTCTCTCTCTCTCTCTCTCCACCAATACCCAATGTCTGTCTCTCTCCCCACTCATGCCCAATGTCTGTCTCTCTCTCTCTCCCCGCTCATACCCAATGTCTGTCTCTCTCTCTCTCTCTCCACCAATACCCAATGTCTGTCTCTCTCTCTCTCTCTCCACCAATACCCAATGTCTGTCTCTCTCCCCACTCATGCCCAATGTCTGTCTCTCTCTCTCTCCCCACTCATATCCAATGTCTGTCTCTCTCTCTCTCTCCACGCTCATACCCAATATCTGTCTCTCTCTCTCTCTCTCCACCAATACCCAATGTCTGTCTCTCTCTCTCTCTCTCTCTCTCTCCACCAATACCCAATGTCTGTCTCTCTCCCCACTCATGCCCAATGTCTGTCTCTCTCTCTCTCCCCACTCATATCCAATATCTGTCTCTCTCTCTCTCCCCACTCATATCCAATATCTGTCTCTCTCTCTCTCTCTCCACCAATACCCAATGTCTGTCTCTCTCCCCACTCATATCCAATGTCTGTCTCTCTCCCCACTCATGCCCAATGTCTGTCTCTCTCTCTCTCTCTCCACCAATACCCAATGTCTGTCTCTCTCCCCACTCATGCCCAATGTCTGTCTCTCTCTCTCTCCCCACTCATATCCAATGTCTGTCTCTCTCTCTCTCTCCACGCTCATACACAATATCTGTCTCTCTCTCTCTCTCTCCACCAATACCCAATGTCTGTCTCTCTCCCCACTCATATCCAATGTCTGTCTCTCTCCCCACTCATGCCCAATGTCTGTCTCTCTCTCTCTCCCCGCTCATACCCAATGTTTGTCTCTCTCTCTCTCTCTCTCTCTCTCTCTCTCTCTCTCTCTCTCTCTCTCTCTCTCTCTCTCTCTCTCTCTCTCTCTCTCTCTCTCTCTCTCCACCAATACCCAATGTCTCTCTCTCTCTCTCCTCCTGCCCCCATGTCTGTCTCTCTCTCTGTCTCCACTCATTCCCCATATCAGGCACTTTTCAGTGCTTTATTTTTTAAACATAGGCTGCTCCCGAACAACGAGTGCGAACCAACTTAAATCTACGCATTCAGCGTAGATAACTCTTGTGAGTCTGTTTTATAAATTGGCGCACACGCCGATTGCACCAGTGTGTGCCGTGTTTATACATGTCTCCAATGTGTATATGTGATTATTTATGGATGCACATACATTATTAAATACAGTCACATAATCACACAGTCATATGCAAGTATGCAGTTACATAGACACACATTTATACAGTCACACACGCAGTCAGTCACATACACACAAACACACATATACAATCACATACATACACATACATATACAGTCACACATGCAGTCAGTCAAATTCACATACATACACACAGAAATGCTGTCGCCCTCCCTGCTTAATTACCTTTATGTGCTGAGAGGAGGACGTTCTCGATGGCAGGGCCGCTACCAGGAATTTCAGGGCCCCTTATTGAACACATTTTCTGCCCCCTCCCCCAATTAATATGCCAGGATTAAGCCAATTAATATTCCAGTGTTATGCCAATTAATATGTCAGGATTATGCCAATTAATATGTCAGGGTTATGCCAATTAATATGCCGGGAATTTGTCACTCAATATGTCAGGATTATCCCAATTAATATGTCAGGGTTATCCCAATTAATATGTCAGGGTTATGCTAATTAATATACCAGGGTTATGCCAATTAATAAGCCAGGAATTTGCCAATTAATATGCCAGGAATTTGCCAATTAATATGTCAGGGTTATGCCAATTAATATGTCAGGGTTATGCCAATTAATATGTCAGGGTTATGCCAATTAATATGCCGGGAATTTGTCACTCAATATGTCAGGATTATCCCAATTAATATGTCAGGGTTATGCCAATTATTATACCAGGGTTATGCCAATATATATGCCAGGAATTTGCCAATTAATATGTCAGGGTTATGCCAATTAATATGTCTGGGTTATGCCAATGAATTTGTCACTCAATATGTCAGGATTATCCCAATTAATATGTCAGGATTATCCCAATTAATATGTCAGGGTTATGCTAATTAATATACCAGGGTTATGCCAATTAATATGTCAGGAATTTGCCAATTAATATGTCAGGGTTATGCCAATTAATATGTCAGGGTTATGCCCCACAGTATGCTCGTTTGCCACCCTCCTCCCCCCTGCCCCAGTACTTACCTCTGCTCTGTCTGGCCCAGGACGCCTGCTTGATGGTGTCTGCAGAGGCTGACACCGGCATCTAGTTTCTTCTGTCGGATGTCAGCTGACATCCGGCAGAATAAACTAGATGCCGGTGTCTGCCTCTGCAGACACCATCCTCCCTGCAGCCAATCAGAGCGCGACGGGGGCGGAGCTTGCACCCATCGCGCTGTGCTTGGTGTGATAGGGAGGTGCGGTAACCGCAGGCGCTCACCTGCGGCTCGCACCTCCTTGTCACACTAATCACAGCGCGACGGGTGCAAGCTACGCCTCGTCGCGCTCTGTGATTCAGGCGCCTCTCCTCCCGTGCGCCTGGGCGCGGTGCACCCCGTGCACCCGCCCAGGATCGGCCCTGCCTCTGTTGGTTGTAGGACATCACCTCCTTAGCCCCCGATTAAAGTTCAGCATTCACCCAGCAAGTCTTTCATGGACCCTTGTTTATTCATGCAGTATCTAACTGCTAGTAGTTGCCTGTCTGCTATGTGGGTACAAAGAGCAACTACTTTATTTGTCAAACAACACAGACTTAAAAAAAGACATAAACATGACATCACAGACATTAGTACACAATGGGGGGATGGAACTTGTCACGGTAGCACCCCCCCGCAGACAACCATGTTTTTCCGTTCCTCAGTTCCTCAGTTCCTCAGTGCCCATGTCCCTGTAAACCATTTAAATTGAATGGTGCCCTGTTAAATAGCCTAATCCATTTTACCATTTCCCCCTGGAATGTAGCTTCAACAGCCGCTTCACAATAAAGGTTTGTCCCGGCTGCTGAGCTCATTCCAAAATGTAGAGACTTTTTCTATTGGGTGCCCAGACCAAGCCCCAGTGTAGGCACAGTTCTGATTGGTTGCTTAGTTAAATGCCTGATTTTGAATATATTTGCTGATCTGTGGGCTCCAACTAGGAGGGCTACAAGATAGGTAGCTCCTACTGGAATCAGTACCACAAAATCACTCATCAGGTCTGGTAAATAGCAAATAGCCAAACAAGTGGTCACTGATCGAGTAAATCCCTTTAAACCTGGCATTTAACTCAGGGACCAATCTTAGCAGTGCCTCCACTTGGGGACCAATAGGAAAAAACATCTACATTTTGAAACAGAGAAATAAGCTCAGCTGCTGAAACTACATTCATGGGGAAAGTGTACAAGGGATGAGGCTCTTTAACAGTGCATTACGCATGTAAAACACACAGTTAACACAGGGGGAAACAGGGAGCATTTGTGAGGGAAGAAATGAACACAGTACGGATAACATTTCATATACATTTTGGTACACATTTGACTCAAGGACTAATCAGAGACAGAGCTACATTTAGCCCTTTAAATGGGCGACCAATCCGTATGTGAGCTACCAGAAAGCTGGTAGGCGGGCTGTTTGAATCAGCCAATGGGGAGAGAGACTACCCGGCACTTCTCCCCGGTGTCTGTGGTGGGCAGGGGTGCACCTGCAATGTGTTGTTTAGCTCCTGGGATATTCGTGCTGTACTCCGGTAAGACAGAGAAAGTAGTAGCAGGTATAGGACAGTCTGTGCAGGGGCCAGTGATTATAGCTTTCCTAGGACCTTCTGTCTTCAGCAACAAACCAGATCCATGGACTCTCGGCAGGTTACTGGCATCATGTGCCTGCTAGGGTAACGTGACAGTGTTTTTAAACTTTGTATGTAATCCTAGTGTAGCATGCGTTGAACCTATGGCAATTGTGCCCCAAGTTGCACACGGCCAGGTTCAGCTTTCACTGCTCCGTCGTCTGGGATGTGCAGGCATCAGTGTAATAGATGGGCGCCGCCGGTCACCTGCTTCTTCTCCAGATGATTGGCGCATGCGTGTTATGTGAAGAAGCGTTCAAGTCAGAAAACAATTAACTGTTTGCTTTCCAACTTGAACGCCTGATCATCCGGAGAAGAAGAAGGTGACTGGATGCGCCCGTCTATTACACTGATGCCTGCACCTCACGGACGGCAGAGCAGATAAGCGGTGAGAGCTGAACCTGTATGTGTGTGTGTGTGTGAGTATAAGAGTGTGTGTATGAGTATATGTGTGTGTGCTCTTGAGTATGTCACGGGAGGGCAACTAGATGGGTAGATCCTACCAGAATCAGTTCCAAAAAGTCACTCCTCAGGTCCAGGAAAATACAAATATCCAAACGGGGCTAAAGCCACTATTTTGCTGCCAGCAATTCCCCAACATAGCGGACGAGACCGGTCGTATTGGGTAAAACAAGAAGAAAGGATTATTGATTAAAAACCCAGGACATATATACAGGAACACATCTTAATATCATAACTTGAATAAAGAACTCTGACAGGATTAAAGTTTAGCATAGCATAGTAAAAGCAAACAGGACATAGGAGAGTACAAGTTCACACATACACAATGGATAATTGAATTTGGTGCCAGAATACCTGGCAACCAATCAGATTTACTGTAATACCTTCCTGGGGAAACTGTTACAAGTCATAAAGCTGTTTTAACTGTGCACTATACATTTTAAACACACAGTTAACACAGGGGAAAACACACATAAGCCAGAACATGAGCACTGAAGAACGGCAAAACATGGTTGGTTGTGGGGGCTACCGTGACATTTATCCCCCGTTCAAGGAAAGCCAGCTCGGGGTTGTCCAAACGGATAAGCCTAAAGGTGGCGAGGAAAAAAACGGGTGGAGGTGTACTCAGATGTCCTCTTGTCTGGACAAGCCATCCACATTTTTATTGTCCTTCCCCTGACAGTATTGAACCTTAAAGTTAAAAGGTTGAAGGGATAGGCTCCACTGCAGTAGACTGCCATTGTCCCCGGACACTCGGTTCAGCCACACCAGGGGATTGTGGATCTGTTAGGACTGTGAACTCCCGGCCATACAAATAAGGTGGGAAGCACTTTAATGCCCACACAAGAGCCAGGCACTCTTTCTTAATAGCAGCATTACCCTCCTCCTGTTCCAGTAGATTGTGACTCTGGTATGCTACCGGGTGCTCCTCTCCTTGGCGGTTGACCTGGCTCAACACAACTCTGAGCTCAAACATGGAAGCGTCCGTATGGTCCAAGAATCATTGATTAAAATTAAGACCAGCCAACTCAGGAGCATTTCTCGGTGCTGTTTTTAAGGCTTTGAAGGCAGCATCACATTCTGTGGACCACAGGACTGTCTGGGGCATGTTTTCTTGGTAAGGTCAGTCAGGGCTTTTGCCAGGCAATTGTAAGTGGTTACAATTTTTTTTTTAGTACCCTGGGGTACCTAAGAAAGCTAGGTCCAGAATATGGTGTGTTTTGTTTTTTATATGAATGAAAAAATAAAGAATTAATTTATGAACAAAAAAGAGAAAGAAAGCTAGGACCTGCTTCTTATTGAGCGGGACAGGCCAGTTGACAATAGCCTACATTTTAGCCGGTTCAGGTCGCTGTCTCCCACTTCCCACCTAGTGTCTGAAGTACTGGACCTCGGCCATAGATATCTGGCATTTGTCGGAGCGGATAGTCATCCCTGCTGCCTGTATACTGCCCAGTACCACATCCAGATGCTAGAGGTGCTCGCCCCAAGAGTCACTGAAGATCAATATATCATGAGGTAGGTGCAGGTATAGCCCTGCAGTCCATGGAGTAGCTGATCTACCAGCCACTGAAACATGGCTGGGGTATTCTTCATCCCAAACAGCATGACCTGAAATTGGTACAGGACGAATGGGGTGATGAATACCGACTTGGGGACAGCATCTGCAGTCAACGGGATCTCCCAATACCCCTGGCTAAGGTAAAGCATTAAAACCCAGGAAGCCCCCCGCTAACCAGTCAAAAAAGTCATCTATTCTGGGCATAGGGTAGGCATCGGTGGTCCACACAGAAGCGGGTAGTCCCGTCCTTCTTAGGCACTAGAACTACCATGGAAGCCAAGGGGCTGTGAGAGGGCTCTATAACTCCCAAGTCCCTCATCTACTCAAACTCCTTCCTAATGTGTCCCTTGACTGCTTCAGGTACACGGTAAGCAGGTTGCCTAAGAGGGCTCTGACCGGGGTTCTCTACTCTGTGCTGGGCTAAGGCTTAGCTGTTCTCCAAGATCGACTTGGGTAATATCCCCAGGGTGGACGTACTCAGCTAGGAGGTCCAGGAAAGACTCCTGCCTCTATGTGTGATGGGGGACAGATAGAGGTCACCTCTTCGGTATGTTCTAAGTAGGGATTAAGAACATTGATGTGGCAGAGTCGCCATGTCTGATCCCTGGCTCCTTATGACTTGCGCTTCCCCTCCCAGTACTCGCTCAGAATATCTAGGGGGCCCCTTACCCTTCGCCCATAGAGGAGTTTGAATGGTGAATATCCTGTGGACTCCTGCGAGACCTCCCGGTAAGCGAACAAAAAATGGGGCATAAACTTATCCCAGTCAACATGATCCACTATGAACATCCGGATCATCTGTTTCAAGGTTCCATTGAACATTTCACAGAGTCCATTCATTTGCGGATGATAGGCGGACGTGCACAGGGACGCGCAGAGGGTCCATACCTGCTGGTGCAACTCAGAGGTAATTTGCGTGCCCTGATCATTGGGGAAAGCCTACCCAGGAGAATATAGCCAGCATGGCATTTGCCACTATCTCAGCAGAAATATTTGGCAGAGCCATGGCTTCATGGTAGAGGGTGGCAAAGTCTACTACCGCGAGGATATACTTTTCCCCGTCTTAATAGGACGGGCAAGGGGGCCAATGAGATCTATGGCCACCCTACTGAAAGGTTCCCCAATAAGTATAAAAGGCTGCAAGGGGAGCCTCAACGCTTCAGGTCTCTTCCCTACCCGCTGGCACAGCTCACAGGTGCGGCAAGGGTGTTTAACATCCCAAGAGATCCCTGGCCCCCAGCCACTCGCACATCCATTTTGAGGTTATCCGGCTGGTTAGGGGTTAAAGTACAGGGCTGGACCAGCATGAGGGTAGCTCCAGAATCCCTTAGTCCCTCGGTCGGCTGCCCATTTATGGTGACAAGCTGGTAGTAGTGCTCTCGGTTGTCTTTCCGAGGATGCTGGGCCAGAGAGGCCTTGTCTGAGTAACACTTTTATGGGGTAAAATGTTCTGGGGAACAGTAATGGTAATCCACATTTGGGTCGGAGTTGGCTGGACAAAAATCCTGGGCCTGACTCACATACTGAGCCTGGCGAGCCATCCAAGGGGCTGGGGATGGGTTTTCCTCCGAGGACCATTGGGGGAAGCCCTAAGCTGTAGTTGGGGACAATTTTGCCGAATGTGGCCAGGTTTCCGACAGTGAAAACATCCCATAGAAGCCCCACTAGGTCTAGCATTTGGTGCATACAATCTATTCTGGTGGGCTCCATAGGTCCGCTTTCGTAGAGGGAAGGGTGTCTTGAGAATGGGCGGCAGACATCCACAAATTTGTCCGCTAGCTAGGCTGCCTCTTCCAGGTTTATGGGGTCTTGGTCTTTTACCCAGTCTCGGACCTCTGCTGGTATGAAGAAAAAATTGCTCCAATAGAAACTGTTGAAGGCATTCTTGCCAAGTGGTGACTTGCCTCCCTTGTATTCAGCTGGTAGTGGCTCAGGTCATGCAATGTGCCCACTCTGTGTAAGTGTATCTGGGACCCATCCTATTCTCTCGTAATTTCCTGCTGTACTTGTCGGGGGTGATTGCATATCGGGCCAGCAGCCGGGTCTTTACCTCGTGGTAGTTTCTAACCCATTCATCTGGGATCGCTCTGTTCATTTCCACAGCTCATCCAGATAGCTTGCCCACAAGTATAGGTACCCAGTCATGATAGTGTCCACGTTGTGGAGCAGGCAATGTTGTTCTAAGTCTTGTAAGAATCCATCGATATCAACGACAGCATCTTCAAACTGTTTGAAGGACTGGTGGGTAACTTTGATTGGGAACATAAAGGTGGAGCTCTGCACTGAGTGTGAATCCTTTGCGGCCGGTCCAGAGATAGTGGTTCTCCGGTCCATCAATGTGGCTTCTCTCTCCTGCTCTGCCACTTCCATGATGTGATCAATAATTTCCACGGATGGGTCCATAAAACGCCAATCTCTCCATTGCCCTCCGTGAGATCTCATCATTCTCGGCACAAGGGGGTTCCATGAACCGGGAGGGGATGTATGCTGCTTGACCCACAATCTGGCTAGGAGCGCGGATATCCTCCCTTTCAAGTGCCACCAATTTGCTCTTTTTCAAGCATTCAGTGTCCTGGTCTTTTTGGGCAAACAAGTCTTGCAGCACAGCCACCGTGAGGGACTTGTATGCTTCAGCAATAATAAGAGAAAATAATAATCCACTCGATAAATCCAAGGACCAGTGTGGGGAGAAAAGATCCCACTTCTTGACACCAGTGTTAAGGGAGGGCTACTAGATGGGTAGCTCCTACTGGAATCATTTCCACAAAATCACTTCTCAGGTCCAGGAAAATACAAATATACAAACAGGGCTATAGTCTCTGTTTCCATGCTAGCAATTCCCCAATATAGCGGACTAGACTGGTTGTGTTGTGTAAAACAAGAATAACTGTTTATTGACTCAAAACACAGGACATATATACAGGAACACATCTTGATAACATAACTTGAACAAAATAACTTGTTCACACATACACAGAGGACAATTGAATTTGGTGCCATACTATCTGGCAACCAATAAGATTAAAGGTAGGATTAGTTCCGACCAACCCCCAGCAGGTGGAGTGTTACATTTAAAACACCAGTTATCACAGGGGAAAATAGCTCAGCCGGAACATGGGCACTAAGGAACGGCAAAACATGGTTGTTGGGGTGACATATTATTGTCACGGTAGCACCCCTCCAGACAACCATGTTTTTCCGTTCCTCAGTGCCCATGTTCCAGCTGAGTTATTTTCCCCTGTTCTAACTGTGTGTTTTACATGTATGGTGCCCTGTTAAAGAGCCTAATCCCTTGTACCCTTTCCCCAGGAATGTAGCTTCAGCAGCCACTTCAAAATCAAGGTTTATCCTGGCTGCTGAGCTCATTCTCTTCTTCAAAAGGTAGGCGGTTTTCCTATTGGTTGCTCAGACCAAGCCCCAGTGTAGGCACTGTTCTGATTGGTTGCTTAGTTAAATGCCCAATTTGCATATAATTGCTGATCTGTGGGGCATGTCCCCTGCTGGGGATTGGTTGCTACTAATCCTACCTTTCATCTGATTGGCTGCCAGGTACTGTCCTTTTGTGTAGGTGTGAAGAAGTTCTTTTGTTCAACTTTTGTTATCAAGATGTTTTCCTGTATATATGTCCTGTGTTTTGTGTCAATAAACAGTTCTTCTTGTTTTCCCAACACGACCAGTCTCGTCTGCTATGTTGGTGGAATTGCTTGCAGGGAAGCCTTGATCATAGCCCCGTTTGGCTATTGGATATTTACTGGACCTGAGGAGTGATTTTGTGGAACTGATTCCGGTAGGAGCTACCCATCTAGTAGCCCTCCCGTGACACTGGTGTCAAGAAGTGGGATCTCTCCTCCCAACACTGGTCCTTGGATTTATCAAGTGGATTATTGTTTCTTTTATTATGGCAGAAGCATACAAGTCCCTCACGGTGGCTGCGCTGCAAGACTTGCTTGCCCAAAAAGGCCAAGACACCGGAGGCTTGAAAAAGAACGAATTGGTGGCGGCTCTACTGGAACTTGAAAGGGAGGAGAGCCGCCCTCCCAGCCCGATTGTGGGGCAAGCAGCACACATCCCCTCCCGGTTCATGGAACCCCCTCGTGCTGAGAGTGATGAGATCTCACGGAGGGTAAGGGAGAGATTGGCGTTTTTTGGACCCAACCCGTCCGTAGAAATTGTTAATCGCATCATGGAAGTGGCAGAGCGGGAGAGAGAAGCCGAATTGGCGCACCGGAGAGCCACTATCTCTGGACCGGCCACAGAGGATTCACACTCAGTGCGCAGCACCACCTCTACGTGCCCGATCAAAGTTACCCACCAGTCCTTCAAACAGTTTGATGATGCTGTCGGGGATATCGATGGATTTCTACAAGACTTTGAACGACAGTGCCAGCTCCACAATGTGGACACCCAGGACTGGGTACCTATACTGGTGGGCAAGTTATCTGGGCGAGCTGCAGAAACGTACAGAGCGATCCCTGATGAATGGGCTAGAGATTACCCCGAAGTAAAGACCCGTCTGCTGGCCCGATATGCCATCACCCCTGATACATACCGTAGGAAATTCCGAGAGGCGAGGATGGGTCCAAGAGACACGTACACTGAGTGGGCACATCGCATGACCCGAGCCGCTACCAGCTGGATACAAGGGAGGCAAGTCACCACTTGGCAAGAATGCCTCCAACAGTTTTTACTGGAGCAATTTTTTCTTCATACGAGCACAGAGGTACGAGACTGGGTAAGAGACCAAGACCCCGTAAACCTGGAAGAGGCGGCAAAGCTAGCGGACAAATTTGTGGATGTCCGCCGCCCAGTCTCAAGACACCCTACCCCCTACCACAGCAGACCTCAGCCGCTAATGCACCGCCCCATGCCCCCAGCCTCCCCACCTACCCGACCCATGGGGTCTTATCCGAATAGGTCATACGCACCGAATGCTAGACCTAGTGGGGCTTCTACGGGATGTTTTCACTGTCGTCAACCTGGCCACATTCAGAAATATTGTCCCCAGCTACAGCCCAGGGCTCAACCCCATGGTCCTCGAAGGAACCAGTCCCCAGGCCCTTGGATGGCGCGCCAGGCTCAGTGCGTGAGCCGGACCCAGGATTCTGGTCCAGCTAACTCAGACCCAACTGTGGATTACAATTACTGTTCCCCGGAGCCTTTTGCCATACATGAGAGTTACTCAGATGAGGTCTATCTGGCTCAGCATCCTCGGAAGGACAACCGAGAGCACCACTACCAGCCCGTCACCATTAATGGGCAGCCAGCCGAGGGACTAAGGGATTCTGGAGCTACCCTCACACTGGTCCAGCCCCGTATTTTACCCCCTAACCAGCCAGTTAACTGCAAATTGGATGTGCGCGTGGCTGGGGGGCAGGTACATCAGCTACCCATGACCAGGGTATACCTAAAGTGGGGCACTGGGGAGGGCTACAGAGATGTGGGCATCATGGAGGGCTTACCCACGGATGTACTGCTGGGAAATGATTTGGGCTATTTGGAGAGCCGGTATGTGCCTGAGATGGATTGTACAGTGGATCCTGATTGCTTGGCTGTCACCCGTTCTCAGGCTAACCAACCTTCCGATTCTGGGACGCAGGTAAGCACTAACCCCGACGACCTACTCACAACTGACTCCCTACCATGGCTCCCCCCTGACGGTTTCCGTGCCCAACTGCTATCTGACCTCAGCCTTAGCCGCTATCGCAGCCGGGCAGAGACGGGAGAGAAAGGTACCTTCTCTGACCAGATTATATGGAGGAAAGACCTCTTATATAGGGCTACCCCAGGCAACACTAATGGTATTACCGAGGTTCCTCGGCTCCAATTGATAGTCCCCGCCATCCACCGCCCCGCTCTCCTCACCCTAGCCCACGAAGCCCCTCTATCCGGTCACCTCGGCGCCAGGCGGACAGAGTACAGACTCACCGCACATTCTTTTGGCCAGGGATCTCCCGGGATGTTAAGCACCATTGCCGCACCTGCGAGCTGTGCCAGCGGGTAGGGAAGCGACCTGAAGTGTCACGAGTCCCTTTGCAGCCTCTACCCCTTATTGGGGAACCTTTCAGTAGGGTCGCCATAGATCTCATCGGCCCTCTTGCCCATCCTAGCAAGACGGGGGAAAAAGTACATCCTCACAGTAGTAGACTTTGCCACCCGCTACCCTGAAGCCACGGCCCTGCCAAATATTTCTGCTGAGACAGTGGCGAATGCCCTTCTGGCTATATTCTCACGGGTAGGATTTCCCAAAGAAGTACTCTCCGATCAGGGCACACAATTTACCTCTGAGTTGCTCCAGCAGGTATGGACCCTCTGTGGGGTTAAGTCCCTGCGCACGTCCCCCTATCATCCACAAACGAATGGACTTTGTGAAAGGTTCAATGGAACCTTGAAACAGATGATCCGGACGTTCATAGCAGATCATGTTGACTGGGAAAAATGTATGCCCCATTTTTTGTTTGCTTACCGGGAGGTCCCACAGGAGTCCACAGGATATTCACCATTCAAACTATTCTATGGGCGAAGGGTAAGGGGTCCCCTAGATATTCTGCGGGAATACTGGGAAGGGAAATGCGAGTCAGAGGAGACTCCACATATCACTTATGTAGTTGAGCTCCGGGAAAAATTAGACCGGCTCATGTCCCTAGCCCACGGGAACCTAAGGGCAGCCCAAGCCCGCCACAAGACCTTGTATGACCGCAACACTAAGCCCCGAGAGCTTCTAGTGGGTCAGCGGGTCCTGATGCTACGTCCTACCCGACAAAATAAATTACAGGCTGCCTGGATAGGACCATACGAGGTTGTAGAGCGCAGGGGAGAGACAACCTACGTTGTCGCCCGAGGAGCCAGGGGTCAGACCCGGCGACTCTGCCACGTAAATGCGCTCAAACCATACCTAGAACGTACAGAAGAGGTGTCCGTTATCTGTACCCCCTCGCACACGGAGGCAGGAGACCGGGCTATCCCAGACCTCCTTGCTGAGTCCGTCCACCCCGGGGATATTACCCAAGACAAGCTCGGAGAACAGCTGAGCCCCATAGAAAAAGCCCAAGTATTCCCGCTGCTAAAGCAGCACCTCCAGCTGTTCTCTGCTCTACCCGGCATCACATCATTAGCCCAGCATGGAGTAGAGACTCCCGGTCAGAGCCCTCTCAGGCAACCCGCTTACCGGGTCCCTGAAGCAGTCAAGGGACACATTAGGAAGGAGCTTGAAGAGATGAGGACCTTGGGAGAAATAGAACCCTCCCACAGCCCCTGGGCTTCTCCAGTTGTGCTAGTGCCTAAGAAGGACGGGACGACCCGCTTCTGTGTGGACTATCGTCGGCTAAATGAAAAGACGACCACTGATGCCTACCCTATGCCCCGAGTAGATGACCTGTTAGACCAGTTAGCGGGGGCGACCTGGGTTTCGACTCTAGACCTTAGCCGGGGTTATTGGCAGATCCCGTTGACGGCAGATGCTGTCCCCAAGTCGGCATTCATCACCCCATTCGGCCTGTACCAATTTCGGGTCATGCCGTTTGGGATGAAGAATGCCCCAGCTACATTTCAGCGGCTGGTAGATCAGCTACTCGAGGGTCTGCAGGGCTATACCTGCGCCTATCTCGACGATATAGCGATCTTCAGTGACTCTTGGGACGAGCACCTCCAGCATCTGGATGTGGTATTGGGCAGAATACAGGCAGCAGGGATGACTATCCGCCCCGACAAATGCCAAATAGGTATGGGCGAGGTCCAGTACTTGGGACACCGGGTGGGGAGTGGGAAACAGCGACCTGAACCCGCCAAAATTGAGGCTATTGTCAACTGGCCTGTACCGCTCAATAAGAAGCAGGTCCTAGCTTTCTTAGGTACCGCAGGGTATTACAGAAAATTTGTACCCAATTACAGTTCTTTGGCCAAACCCCTGACTGACCTTACCAAGAAAACCCTGCCCCGGACAGTCCTGTGGTCCCCAGAATGTGGTGCTGCCTTTGAAGCCTTAAAAACAGCCCTAGGAAATTCTCCGGTCTTGGCCGCTCCTAACTTCAATCAACGCTTTTTGGTCCACACAGACGCTTCCATGTTTGGGCTCGGGGCCGTGTTGAGCCAGGTCAACAGCCAAGGAGAGGAGCACCCAGTAGCATACCAAAGTCGCAAGCTACTGGAACGGGAGGTGGGCTATGCTGCTATTGAAAAAGAGTGCCTGGCTCTTGTGTGGGCACTAAAGCGGTTCCAACCTTACTTGTATGGCCGGGAATTCACTGTCTTAACTGACCACAACCCCCTTGTGTGGCTGAACAGAGTGTCCGGGGACAATGGTAGACTATTGCGGTGGAGCCTATCCCTTCAACCCTTTAATTTTACAGTGCAATACAGTCCGGGAAAGGACAATAAAAACGCAGATGGTTTATCACGGCAAGAAGACGTGTGAGTCAACACCACACCCAGTGTTTTTCCTCGCCACCTTCAGGCTTATCCGTGTGGACAACCCCGAGCTGGCTCTCTTTGAAAGGGGGAGAAATGTCACGGTAGCACCCCTCCAGACAACCATGTTTTTCCGTTCCTCAGTGCCCATGTTCCAGCTGAGTTATTTTCCCCTGTTCTAACTGTGTGTTTTACATGTATGGTGCCCTGTTAAAGAGCCTAATCCCTTGTACCCTTTCCCCAGGAATGTAGCTTCAGCAGCCACTTCAAAATAAAGGTTTATCCTGGCTGCTGAGCTCATTCTCTTCTTACAAAGGTAGGCGGTTTTCCTATTGGTTGCTCAGACCAAGCCCCAGTGTAGGCACTGTTCTGATTGGTTGCTTAGTTAAATGCCCAATTTGCATATAATTGCTGATCTGTGGGGCACGTCCCCTGCTGGGGATTGGTTGCTACTAATCCTACCTTTCATCTGATTGGCTGCCAGGTACTGTCCTTTTGTGTAGGTGTGAAGAAGTTCTTTTGTTCAACTTTTGTTATCAAGATGTTTTCCTGTATATATGTCCTGTGTTTTGTGTCAATAAACAGTTCTTCTTGTTTTCCCAACACGACCAGTCTCGTCTGCTATGTTGGTGGAATTGCTTGCAGGGAAGCCTTGATCATAGCCCCGTTTGGCTATTGGATATTTACTGGACCTGAGGAGTGATTTTGTGGAACTGATTCCGGTAGGAGCTACCCATCTAGTAGCCCTCCCGTGACAATTATATTTGTCACGGTACACACTGTGACTCTTACCCCTGGCGGGCACAAGGGGCTAGCCACCTGCCGAGAGACTATGGACCTTGTCTGTTGCCAAAGCCAGAAACTCCTAGGAGAACTAAAATCACTGGCCCCAAGCACACTGCTTTCTCCGTCTAACCGGAGTACAGCAGGAATCTGTCTGCCCGCTACAGTGTCTGGGGACAATGGTAGACTATTGCGGTGGAGCCTATCCCTTCAACCCTTTAATTTTACAGTGCAATACCATCCGGGAATGGACAATAAAAATGCAGATGGCTTATCACGGCAAGAAGACGTGTGTGTCAACACCACACCCAGTGTTTTCCTCGCCACCTTCAGGATTATCCGTGTGGACAACCCCGAGCTGGCTCTCTTAGAAAGGGGGAGAAATGTCACGGTAGCACCCCTCCAGACAACCATGTTTTTCCATTCCTCAGTGCCCATGTTATTTTCCCCTGTTCTAACTGTGTGTTTTACATGTATGGCGCCCTGTTAGAGAGCCTAATCCCTTGTACCCTTTCCCCAGGAATGTAGCTTCAGTAGCCACTTCACAATAAAGGTTTATCCTGGCTGCTGAGCTCATTCCAAGCTCAGACCAAGCCCCCAGTGTAGGCACTGTTCTGATTGGATGCTTAGTTAAATGCCCAATTTGAATATATTTGCTAATCTGTGGGCACGCCCCCTGCTGGGGATTGGCTGCTGCTAATCCTACCTTTCATCTGATTGGCTGCCAGGTACTGTCCTTTTGTTCAACTTATGTTATCAAGATGTTTTCCGGTAGTAGCTACCTATCTAGTAGCCCTCCCGTGACAGGTGTCAAGTGTCCTCGGGGGCTCAGACTTAAGCCATGTGCAAGAGGCAGTCTGGCAGGATGTCTGTACACGTGGGCAGTGATCAGCTGCCTACCACTAGATGCCAGTGCTGGAGAAGTCCTGTTGATGCAATCTGGATTCTGGGGCATGTTCTGGGTATTGGGGCATGTCTAAGGTTTACAATCTGGGTGCTGGGTCTGGTTCTGGGTGTGCAGTCTAAGTGTAGAGGCATGTCCGGAGCATGCAGTGTGGCAGTTTGGGTTTGTCCTGGACGTGCAGTGTGGCAGTTTGGGTATGTCCTAGGCGTGCAGTGTGGCAGTTTGGGTATGTCCTAGGCGTGTAGTGTGACGGTTTGGGCATGTCCTGGACTTGTAGTGTGGCTGTTTGTATATGTCCTGGGCATACACTGTGGCTGTTTAACATGTCCTGGGCATGCAATGTGGCGGTTTGGGTATGTCCTAGGCTTGCAGTGTGGCGGTTTGGGAATGTCCAGGACATGCATTGTGGCTGTTTGGGCATGTCCTGGGCGTGTAATGTGGCTGTTTGGGCATGTCCTGGGCCTGTAATGTGGCTGTTTTGGCATGTCCTGGGTGTGCAGTGTGGGTGCCGTTTCAAGTGTTGTGTTTACTGCAAGGTGGTGCTATGGCAAGTTATGTGGGGGCAAAGCAAAAGGAGGGCAGAAGAAATGGAAAGGGGGGTGTGCCCAGACCATTTGTAGCAGGCTCTGCAACCTATAGATAGTTTTTCATCATGACACTTTTACACTGACTGAATAACTTTTTACCCCCTAACAGTGACTAATGACTATTAGTGCTATGCCATAAAAAAAAAACACTTTGTCTAACTTTGACCTGATTTTGCTGACAAACTTGGTGAGACTGATAAGCTGTGTCTGATGGTGGAGGAATGTGGGGGGCTTGATAAGATTGGGTCTCTTCAAACACATGAGAATGAACAAGTCTACAAAGCCTCATCTGGCCTGATAGAGAAATATTTCTTAACAGAGGATGAGGAACACTCTTCTCTTGCCCCAGAGGCTTCATCTGAAAGCTATGTATTTCCCATCCAGGAAGGAACACACACTACATTTAATTTTTGAGCACTGACATACTGTTTGTCTTATATATATGTTGTAGCACTTTCCTTTACTTGAATAGTTCTTTCAGCCTGTACATACTGTGAAACCTCTTTCTTTAAATATTGCTGTCTATATATTTTTAATATTTGCCCTGAGTTTAGAAATACCAATGTTTCCATGTTTGTCTATGTTTTATTTTCAAGTAATAGGGCAATAATCAATATTATTTTTTTTTTTTTTGTTTCCTAACCATTTTCTTCTACAGCGACCTTTTTACCCCAACTCTAACCCTAAATTTACCCTAACCCTAAATCTACCCCTACCCCTTAATGTAACCCTTGTACTAACCCGAACCTTCCTGGAACCCTGATTATAACCCTAATTATAACCCTAACCCTAAATCTAGGCTTAGCTTTTTCTATTTATTTGTTTATTTATTTATGTATTTATTTATTTATAACTGTAATGTTGCTGGCTCCCTCTAGGGGAACAGTTTCAGAGAGATGGAAGAGATTTTTTTTTTAATTCACTTCTGTTGCTCTCTGCTGGGCAATCTGTATTGGAGAAGAATGCTACTCCAATACAGCACCACGGTGATCATGGTGCCCTGGGATGTTGTGTGACATCATGGTGCTCTGATTCATACACAATTTGATGCAACATGGGGCAGACAATGGTGCCCACTTGATCAAAAAGACTTAGCCTCCTGAGCTTGAAATGGGTCAACATTTTGTCGCAAAAAAATTTTTTTGTTGATGTCCATGAACTTGGGGCTATTTGAGGAAGAATGTAATATCATTGTAAATTGCAACCTAGTCATTTGGGAATTTTGAAATTAAAGTAAAAGTATATAGTTTAAAAAAAAAAAAGCCCAAAACATTACTAGCTTTACTACCTGGCTTCACACTTACATTTTGATTCTCTTGTCTCTGCTCCTCAGTTCACTGTATTTCTGCTGTGCTTTCAGTTTTGAAATCGATCGGCCATGATGTCTGACTTGAGAGGTTTTTCGAGGTCACATCTGGGCATATTGTATAGCTCAAAATTCACCTTACGATATGGCGCCAATGTACCACAAATCTTTCTGCACTTCAGTTTAGTTAGCTTATAAAAGTGCTGTGAAGTTGATGAGTCATTGTTCTGCATCACCAGTGATGTCATAATCTGCTTTTGCCCATCCCCAATGGACATACTGTCAACATCCAGGTCAGTCATGTTGATATCTATAAAAATAATTTTTGAAATTTGTATAGCTTCCTCCATTTTTCTACCAATGCTATAGCACAACAGCAAATAAGATTTATATCCTGAAGAATACTGCAGAGTGATGAACATAGTTCCAGCAGTCAAACACACCATGCTGGAATTCCAGCATAAATAAGCTGTCCAAATTTCATGATTCCAAAAATTCAGTGTTGGAGAGTTTTTCCTGCTTCAGACAGACACAATAATTTTCTGTTTTAAATATAAGATATATTTAGATCCGCAGAGCTGCGGATAATCTAGTCTTGTTCCAGCCATTCACCTTGTACCTTCGTTCAGCAGTGTTCCCAGAGGTTTTGAATCCAGTGACCATGTGTGACAACTATGGAGTTCCTTCCCCAATAATTCTCCCTGGGAGATGTGGACCCGACAACACCCCGGACATTTCAGGAGAGCAAAACCATAGCAGTAGCCAATGAATGGAGCGAGGATGACTTTGGAATACTACATGAGGTGGATACTCTCTGAGCCACCACAGCTTACAACTTACTGCACATTCAAGTGGTCTAGGTCAAGGTTGCACTTTACCTACAGAGATAGGGCGGGGACAGACCACGGGGCTATCAAGGGGGAGCAGGTGGAATTGTGTCTATTGTACAGAGTCACTTAAGGGAAGGGACCTACCAATGTGCCTGAGGTACAACTGGTGGTGCTGCAGAAATATTGCCATGACCTGCTACGCATCGGGCATGGCATTCCCTTGCCAGGGGCACCAGGGCACATCGAACCCTACTGTTGAGCTTTGGAGACCAGATTGCTGTGCCAGGCTGTTTATGCAGGGTATTTTGTTCATAAGTGGATGATGCTCTTAACAAATTTTGTTTTGGTATTTAAACCTGTGTGTTGCTAAAAAAAAAAGAAAAACTGTTCCTGTTTTACTTCAATAACAGTTCTGGGGAAGCAGTGTCTGAAGGAAACACCCATCTTGGGTGTCAGCCAGTACCGTCCCACATGCTTTTGTGCGTCTAGAGGTATAGTGTGTATAATTGGTACATGAAGTGCAAGTAGGATTTTTGGTAAGCCTAGTGTAGAAATCAGATTTCACCTTCTGCTTACAAAACCCTCCAGTCTTAGCCTCCTGTAAGAAAAGAGGCCATAGGGACCTTCACAATAATGTTTTGGGGTCAGGAGTCGTGAATTAAACATGGATGGAACATGGGAAAAAGAAAAAAAAGATAGTGAATAGTGAAGTATGAAATAACAATTTAATATACAATGCATACTAAAAATCACTAACAAACAAATAAATTACAGGTATCCACAGTAGAAATGCCAATAATGGTCCTGATTTCTACCTCAAATAAGAAGAGAGGGCGAGGGGAACATACCCAGGAGGGATTGTGCAAATGAATGCAAGTGAAACACGGCTGTTCAGCCCAGAACGAGGATAAAAATGGATTTGAAGATGTACTGTGACTGGGAGTCTTGCAGGGCTCTGGGGGCCAGAACACTCCATGTGAACTATGGACCTTGTCTGTTGATGTATTATGTCACGGGAGGGCTACTAGATGGGTAGCTCCTACCGGAATCAGTTCCACAAAATCACTCCTTAGGTCCGGTAAATATCCAATAGCCAAACGGGGCTATGATCAATGCTTCCCTGCAAGCAATTCCCCCAACATAGCAGACGAGACTGGTCGTGTTGGGAAAACAAGAAGAACTGTTTATTGACTCAAAACACAGGACATACCGTATTTATCGGCGTATAACACGTGCCGGCGTATAACACGCACCTCATTTTCAGAAGGAAATTTCAGGAAAAAAAACTTAAATTTCAAATAAAGAACTTTGAAGCCCAATATGCCATTTTAATATGCCAGGATATTGCCCCCAATATGTCATTTTAATATGCCAGATATTGCCCCCAATATGCCATTTAATATGCAGGATATTGACCCCAATATGCCATTTTAATATGCCAGGATATTGCCCCCAATATGCCATTTAATATGCCATGATATTGCCCCCAATATGCCAGGATATTGCCCCTTAGTATGCTCGTTATGCCACCCTCCTCCCCCCCTTCCCCAGACCCCAGCACTTACCTCGTTCCTGCTCTGTCCCCCGGTGCTCTGAAGCTGCGTGGCTGTGAGGGAAGCGTTGTGAGCTTCCCTCCAGCCGCGCGGAACAATAAAGTTTGTTTTAAAAAAAAAAACACATTTTATTGACCGCGCGGCTGGAGGGAAGCTCACAACGCTTCCCTCACAGCCACGCAGCTTCAGAGCACCAGGGGACAGAGCAGGAATAAGGTAAGTTTTAGATTTTTCGCGTATAACACGCACACACCATTTCCCCCCTATTTTCAGGGAGAAAAAGTGCGTGTTATACGCCAATAAATACGGTATATACAGGAAAATATGTTGATAAGATAAGTTGAACAAAAGAACTTCTTCACACCTACACAAAAACACCTACACAAAAGGACAGTACCTGGCAGCCAATCAGATGAAAGGTAGGATTAGTAGCAACCAATCCCCAGCAGGGCGCGTGCCCACAGATCAGCAAATATATTCAAATTGGGCATTTAACTAAGCATCCATTCAGAACAGTGCCTACACTGGGGGCTTGGTCTGAGCGACCAAAAGGAAAACCGCCTACCTTTTGAAGAAGAGAATGAGCTCAGCAGCCAGGATCAACCTTTATTGTGAAGCGGCTGCTGAAGCTACATTCCTGGGGAAAGGGTACAAGGGATTTGGCTCTTTAACAGGCCACCATACATGTAAAACACACAGTTAGAACAGGGGAAAATAACTCAACCGGAACAAGGGCACTGAGGAACGGAAAAACACGGTTGTCTGGAGGGGTGCTACCGTGACAATAACATTTCCTAACCTTTGGGAAACACAATGAATGGGCCAAAGGCTTGGCCTTCCCAGGGTACGCATCCTGGCTGACATCTTGAGTTAGCCTGTGTTGAACTCCAGCTGTATGTCACTGGTGCTCCCAAAGTATGTACCCTCAAACCTAGGATATTCACAGACAGGGGTCCATAGCCCACAGGGAGGTGAGAGCCAAGAGCCCCAATAATGCAGGCTGTTAGAATCCACCACCAAACCTACCCAGGTATGACCTAACCATGACTCTTTAATTTTGACTAACCCCTTCCCTGTCATCAATCAATGATTTCGGGACCTTGACCCTGATCAATGTCACCCTATGGAGGTATAGAGAGAGGGCTGAGTCCGGAGAGTTAGGAAGCAACTCCAACCAGATAGTGTGTAGGGACGGGTTGCTGTATACAAATTTCAGTAGGAGCTACCCATCTAGCCCCCCGTGACAACATGCTTTTATTTCTATGAGACTGACCTGCACCAACTAAAAGAGGTTCTTTGAAACTTGTTTGGCAAAAAACTTATATCATAATTACACATTGTATGTCAAATAGATAGTGATTCTCTGTTTGTTTTACACTCATATTATAATGTGACCTGCTACATGTTTTGTTTCTTCATACAGAGTGTCAGGTAGCCCCCCCCCCCCCCCCCCCCCTTTGCAGTTTATCTTCCAATTGAGTACACCTCTGTTCAAAAGCTCCGCCCACTCAATATAATTAGCATAATGTAACCCCACCTACTTATCACAGTGTAGATTATATCACCAAGTTCCCACCAACATTACCAGCATCCTTGGTATACAACAGATACATTCACAGCACAACATCTACATCAGGAAATATCACTTTTACATGACATATAGTAAGACCTGGTGCAGATGTGCTTCAGTCAGAGAGCTGTGTCTACACCATCATACATTAGTGTAAACCTACCACTTCTGCTGGAAAGCCATTCATCATATCCACTCCCCAGTCTGTAAAGTAATACTGCCTGTCCTTGTCTTATATCTAGGATAGCCTTATACCTATCCCGTGCATGCTTCAACTCCTTCACTGTATTAACCTCTACCACTTATACTGGAAGACTATTCCATGCATCCACTACCCTCTCAGTAAAGTAATACTTCCATTAGTTACTGGCATTATCATAAATCTAGGATAGCCTTATACCTATCCCATACATGCTTATCCCACCTATCCCATGCTACTTCTTCACTGTATTAACCTTAACCTCTACCACTTCTACTGGAAGACTATTCCATGCATCCACTACCCTCTCAGTAATGTAATACTTTTATTAGTCCCTGGTAGTGTTGAGCGAACCCGGACCGCACTATTCGGGTTCATACCGGACATTACGGTGTCCGTGCCACAAACCCGAACCCGGACATATCACTGTATGTCCGTGTTGGAGTTCGAGGTTTGGCTATAAACCGAAAGTCTTTAAACCGAAAGTCATTTGGTTTAAAGACTTTCGGTTTATAGAATAGACAATAGCATTACATGTATTCTATAAGCCGAAAGTCTATAAACCGAAAGACATTTGGTTTATCGACTTTCAGTTTACAGAATACCTGTAATGCCATTGGCTATTCTATAAACAGAAAGTCTATAAACCGAACGACATTCGGTATATAGACTTTCTTTTTATAGAATAGCATTACAATAACATGTATTCTATAAAACGAAAGTTTATAAACCAAATGTCTTTCAGTTTATAGACTTTCAGTTTATGTAATACATGTAATGCTATTGCTATTATATGAACCAAAATAGAGTCCCCATTCATAAGAATAGGTCAATTGACCTATTCTTATGAATGGGGACTCTATTTTGGTTTCTAGAATAGCAATAGCATTACATGTCTTACATCTGAGAGTCAAATAGAACCGTCAAATGCTGTTCTTACAGCGCACTTTGAAAAATTGTAATAGTTTTGGGTGCTAAATAGTACATTTGTGTCTTGCGGTGCACTTCATATCTGAGAGTCAAATAGAACAGTGAAATACTGTGGTTACAGTGCACTTTGAAAAATTCTGGCTACCTCCTCCTCCTCCTCCTCTTCCAGCGCCGCGGTCACTGCCTCCTCAACCTATCGGTTACCTATACCACTTAGTATAAACTGAAAGAGAATACCCTGCACTCCAACCCTCTCTCAAATGGATAATTCTGTTGATCCCCCTGGCAGACATGCTTTAGATTTAGATGTATGTTCTTCCAAAGCTAAAATCAAAGATTCCATCTAGTGCTATTTCATGGCTCAGCTGTATTTTTAATTTGTATGTATTTTAAGTTATTTCCCTATCCACATTTGCTTGAAGGGAACTTGTCCTACTCTTACCCACATTTTTCCTTTTGCAGCCCTCTAACCCTTTTCATGACTTTTTTTATAGGGATTTTAGTGGCCAAAAGTCTGTGTCCCCATTGACTTCTATGGGGTCCGTGTTCGGGGTCAAGTTCGAGCACGGACCCAGACTTTTTCCGAAGTTCGCTCCAACTTCTCAAACCCGAACATCCAGGTGTCAGCTCAACTCTAGTCCCTGGCCTTATCTTATATCTAGGACAGCCTTATACCTATCCCACACAAGCTTAAACTCCTTCACTGTATTAACTTCTACTGGAAGACTATTCCATACATCCACTACCCTCTCAGTAATGTAATACTTTCATTAGTCCCTGGCCTTATCTTATATCTAGGATAACCTTATACCTATCCCATTAATGCTTAAACTCACAAAAAATATGACAATTTAATTGCCAGTAATATGCCATAGTTTAATTGCCCAGTAATATGCCAGTTTAATTGCCCAGCATAATTGTCCAGTAATATGTCACAGTTTAATTGCCCAGTAATATGCCACAGTTTAATTGCCCAGTAATATGCCCAGCCTGATGCCCCAGTAATATGCCACAATTTAATTGCCCAGCCTGATCCCCCAGTAATATGCCAGTTTAATTGCCCAGCCTGATGCACCAGTTTAATTTCCCTGTAATATGCCCAGCCTGATGCCCCAGTTTAAATGCCCAGTAATATGCCCCGATGCCCCAGTAACATGCCACCACCCTCCTTCCCCATAACGCAACGGCTCCATATCTCCTCTGTGCACCGGCAGAAGGTTTGTTTGTATTGATTAAAGTAAAAAAAAAAAAAAAAAAATCCCTTGTCTGTTCAGTCTGTGAGCTGAGCTCACATCAGACTGTTACCAGCCCTGTCACACGCGTCCTGCCTGCTTCCAGACTCGTGTCACAGGGATGGCTACAGCAGGCTGATGTGAGCTCAGCTCACAGACTGAACTGCGCGGGTTACGTGATATCAGGCAAGGACATCACGTGACCTGCGATCACGCTAAAACAGCACAATTTGTCGGGACAATCTCGGATTTCACAGGACTCTCCCGGCAAATCCGGGACAGTAGGCAACTATGGGTGCCCTGTTCAAGAGCCTAATCCCTTGTACCCTTTCCCCAGTAATGTAGCTTCAGCAGCCTCTTCACAATATACGGCTGACGGAGGTGCCAAGGAGTCTGTCACGCGTGTGTTGACAATAAAATCATAAACATTTAAATACCCTGTGTTTCTTTGTGACTAAGAAGCATGTGCAGTCTGGAAAAGACTCCAGTGTTTAGCACAGCAGCGCCATCTGGTGGTCTTTTCAAACACTGATGGACTAAGGCTTATAATAAGCAGTTATTTTATCCATAGTAATCTGAAACAGTAACTGAAAACTATTATGTCTCACTCGTTCTATTTGTTGAAAGACCAATAAAAGTATGATCTGAAACGCCAGGTTTGCCCTCGGTTTTAGAGCTTAAATCCAGTATCACTTACGATCATGGACCCTAAGGTCGCCCCCCCCCTCCATTTTTTTGTAACGATATCGATCTTATTAAAAGGAGCATTTGTATGACGAGTAGAAAAATAATTAAAATACGCGAAGCTTCCGGAGAATAAATGAGCTACACAGCAGCGCCACCTGGTGGTATTTCTCAAACAAACCAGGATACACTGCAAATAGGTTAAATACGACAGTCTTAAAAGTACGAAAGTAAAATGTTTAACTCATCCTCGTCAAATTAAAGTAAACCCTGTGACCGGTTTAAAAAAAAAAAAAAACATACAAAAACACACACACACAATAAGGCTTGTAGAGAAGCAGTTTCAGCTCTATTAAGGAGAAGTTGGGCGGCTCTTAAAAGAGCCTTTGTGTTAATGGATGTGTAGAGCGCAGCTGTTACTTGGCGCTAGTGTACTTGGTCACAGCCTTGGTTCCCTCGGATACAGCGTGCTTGGCCAGCTCCCCGGGCAGTAGCAGCCGCACGGCGGTCTGGATCTCCCGGGAAGTGATGGTGGAGCGCTTGTTGTAATGAGCCAGGCGGGAAGCCTCCCCTGCGATGCGCTCAAAGATGTCATTCACGAAAGAGTTCATGATCCCCATGGCCTTGGAGGAGATGCCAGTATCTGGGTGGACCTGCTTCAGTACTTTGTACACGTAGATAGCGTAACTCTCCTTCCTGCTCTTTCTACGCTTCTTCCCATCTTTCTTCTGGGTCTTGGTCACCGCTTTCTTGGAGCCTTTCTTAGGCGCAGGAGCAGACTTGGCTGGTTCAGGCATGATAGACAATAAGAAATGTTCTAACCGCTAAGAAACTGTGACTAGTGCCTCCTCCGGCAGCTCTATATATACTGCAGCGCATGCAAACGAGGTGGACAAGCTCTCTCCCTCTCTATTGGACAGATCTTTCATGTGATTTCAATAAGCTCCTCCTCTATGACAGCTCTAAATATTATTGGTGCAATGTAAAACTATCCAATCACAGAGCAGAGTGTTTGTATATTGGAGAGTATATATAGAGGCTGGTGGTCACGATGTAACACAGTTTGTATCTGATCTGTACCATATACCTGAAGATGTCTGGACGTGGCAAGCAAGGCGGCAAGGTTCGTGCCAAGGCAAAGACTCGCTCATCCAGAGCAGGACTGCAGTTTCCAGTTGGTCGGGTTCACCGTCTGTTGAGGAAAGGGAATTATGCGCAGCGTGTGGGTGCCGGTGCCCCAGTGTATCTGGCCGCTGTGCTGGAATACCTGACCGCTGAAATCCTGGAGCTGGCTGGTAACGCCGCCCGTGATAACAAGAAGACCCGAATCATCCCCCGCCACCTGCAACTCGCTGTGCGTAACGATGAGGAGCTCAACAAACTGCTGGGAGGAGTGACCATCGCTCAGGGTGGTGTCCTGCCCAACATCCAGGCTGTGCTACTGCCCAAGAAAACCGAGAGCCACAAGCCAGCCAAGGGCAAATAGACTGAAGACTCTTCCCTAACTACTCTCAACACAAAGGCTCTTTTAAGAGCCACCCACAATCTCCACAAATAGCTTTAGTGTCACAAGCACCCATACCCTCTGCTATCCATTTATCATTTCCATTAGATATTGGTTTATAAGTAACGATATTAACATTATACTACTACCATCTTACTCTCTAGGTTGTCGCTATTTTCAATCAAGTGAGAAACCTTTAATTTGTTGCAATAGCGCAGACATCTGTTTCATTGTGATCTGCTCCGTACACAAGCCTAAAGCGGCACACGTGTTTCGCACTGACAAACGCTTCTCAATTGTTTTATTTAGCAGCAGTACAACGGAGTTTGAATAGGTTTGAATTTGAGTTTGAATTCATGACTATACAGTTCTAGGGATGGTTGATGTAAAATGATCGCCACTCAAGGTTTCATTCAGTTTCTGGTCGTTGTGATTCTTTTAATAAAGGAGCTTTGTGTTTTACATGAATCGAACCGATAGATGTTTCCTAGTTGTGTGACACGTGTATTAAGAATTAGTACGGTTTGGGATACCTGAACGGTGTGTGTTACAATATCAAAGCCCATTTTATGTCCGATCTATTCGAACAGGTCACTTGTGTGTAGAAGGATCTCCAGTCAATGACTTTCCCGTGCATTTATTTCTGCGATATCCTATATTGTGAAAATCTCTTCATTGATAATTTGGTGGCTCTTAAAAGAGCCTTTGTGTGTTTTGTGTCCAGTGCCTGCCCCCGTTTAAGCTCTCTCTCCCCGGATCCTGCGGGCAAGCTGGATGTCTTTGGGCATGATGGTCACCCTCTTGGCGTGGATGGCACACAGGTTGGTGTCCTCGAACAGACCCACCAGGTAAGCCTCGCTGGCCTCCTGCAGAGCCATGACTGCCGAACTCTGGAAGCGCAGATCGGTCTTGAAGTCCTGAGCGATCTCACGGACCAGGCGCTGGAAAGGCAGTTTGCGGATGAGGAGCTCGGTGGATTTCTGGTAACGCCGGATCTCCCTGAGAGCCACAGTGCCGGGGCGGTAACGGTGAGGCTTTTTCACTCCGCCGGTAGCCGGGGCGCTCTTCCTGGCAGCCTTGGTAGCCAGCTGCTTGCGGGGAGCCTTGCCTCCGGTGGATTTGCGGGCAGTCTGTTTTGTTCTGGCCATTGCGTAAAAATGTACTAAACGAATGATTACTAGGGCTGCTGGGCTGCTATTTATAGGCTGTACCGTTCAATGATTGGCTGCTCGGGAGGCGAGGCGGGCTTAGTGATTCATTGGGTAAAATAAACCGCCTTATATTTCAAAATGACCGCCAAATTCACAAACGTAAAATATAAATAGAAATCTGCTTCTTTCACGTTTCATAATTCTACCTAATTAATCCCCGTGATTTGTGCGTGTCTGTATTAGAATTGGTTTTCTCTTTTTGTATTATTTTTGTTAACATTTTAACCCCACCAATGACTGAAGAATGTGGGGGGTGAAACGTATTACTCAGCAGTTTGTGGATAAGTCCGTGTTCTAGTTTTCAGCATAGTAGATGGGATATCCCACTACTAATCCCTCTAAGCTGAAACCGCTAACATTTGATGTTAATAAATCAAACCATTTTTAAAGCTGTTTAATGGATTCCAGACTGTATACAGTGACGTCAGACACAATATGTATTTATTTGTTTATTTAACCAGTTCATGTAGTTTAACCTTAAGGTGTCACTGCAATGTAATTTTGAATTTGGATAGATTGTCCTTTATAAGAAACGTTATTTATTTATTGAAACCACTCTACTGTTAACTGAAGTTTTCATGATGCTGCTGGAGCATCATAGGGTGGGTCAGTGGCAGATTAATGAGTGGCTGGAGGAGGGGTGCCATTGGGCAGAATGCTGTCAAAGTAGTCACTGTGACTGCAGTGGTCTGGTTATCTGGACAGTGTTATGAGATGCCAGTTCATCTGGCACCATACTAATTTGGCTCCAAGTTTAATTATGCCTGGCTATTGTACGAGAGATGATCAGTTAAACTGTATATTGTTTTGTCCATGGTTATCTTCATTTTTCCATGTATAAATATTCTCCATTGTAGTCCCCATGACCAACCATGTTGTGCCCGTTCGTCAGTGCCTATGTTCCGGCTAAGTTATATGTGTTTTCCAGTACCTGTGCCAAAAAGGGCTATTTTCACTGCCTTTGTATTTCGGATGACCAGCCAGAGGCCAAGTTCCTCAATAAAGGTTAAGCCCGGTCTCTGCTGGCATTCACCACATTTGAATTGTCAGCAAGTTGCTGATTGGCCATCGGTTTAAAGGTCCACTAGCCGAATCAGAGACAAATTATATCGCTCATCCTCTGATTGGCTAGTGGGGTATAACGATTCGGCCATATCCTCTATAATAATCTTCAAGTGTCTCTGCGTCCAGAGAGAGAGATACAGAACAGGAGGTAGAGAGAAAGAACAGAGGGAGGGAGAAAGACAGAACAGGGGGAAGGGGGAGAGAGAGAGAGAGACAGACAGTACAGGGGGGGAGAGAGAGACAGTACAGGGGGAGAAAGAGAGAGACAGACGGGGAGGGAGGGAGAGGAAGACAGAACAGGGGGAATGGGGAGAGAGAGAGAGACAGAACAGGGCTAGAGAGACAGAACAGGGGGGGGAGAGACAGAACAGGGGGGGAGAGAGAGACAGGGGGAAGGGGGAGAGAGAGACAGGGGGAAGGGGGAGAGAGAGAGACAGACAGTACAGGAGGGGAGAGAGAGACAGAACAGGGGGAAGGGGGAGGGAGGGAGAGAAAGACAGAACAGGGGGAATGGGGAGAGAGAGAGACAGAACAGGGGGGGGAGAGAGACAGAACAGAGGAAGGGCAGGAGAGAGACAGAACAGAGGAAGGGAGGAGAGAGACAGAATAGAGGGAGAGAGAGAACAGGTATGGGGGAGTTAGAGAGAGACAGACAGGGCAATGAAGAGGAAAGGGACAAACATGGGAAAGCAGAGAGATACATACATGGGGGGGGTGCCATGGGGGAATCCCGCACAGGGCGCCGGAACACTTAAGGCCGGCCCTGCTGACAGATTTCTCGAGCAAATTCTCCTGCGCAATCGCAGGAGAATTTACTCATTGCGCATGCGCACAAAGTTACAGCTGATCACTCAGCTGTAACTTTGTAAAGACTGCGCATGCGAGAGCGGAGCGACGCTACCCACCTCCCGCCCCCTTCACACCACGCTAAGGTGGTAAGTAACACGGGGGGACGGGACATAAGGGGGCAACATAGGGGCAAGCACCCTGGCGAGGGGGGAGCCTTGAGGGCTGCCTCATCTTGATGGGAGTTGTGATCCCCCTGCTGCATCAATAATACAGCAGGAGGATCACAACTCCCATCAAGATGAGGCAGCCCTCAAGGCTCCCCCCCTCACCAGGGTGTTTGCCCCCCTATGTTGCCCCCTTATGTCCCCCCCCCCTCCACATATGTTCTAGCGCCCGTTAATTTAACGGGCTTAATGTCTAGTTTCATATAATATGTTTAAAAGTCCAGCACAGCGCTGACTGGTCACTTGTGTAAAGGGCCTAGTAGGCGCTGTGCTGTTTGGTTCCCCATTTTAAGAGCAGGCTTGAATTCCTTGGTGCTGCCAAGTCTGGCCCTAGACCATGCCCCTTTTTGGCAATTGTTCGGTCCTTGTTTACCCCGTCCCTATTGGTCGCTAACTAGTTTGGCACCAAATTCAATTATCCTTTTTGTATGTGTTAACTTGTAATCCCCTAAGTCTTGTTTCCATTCAGTATTCTATGTTAAACTTTAATCCTGTTATAGTTCCTTTGTCTAATCTATTTTATCAAGATTTTCAACTGTATATATTCTCTGTGTTATGAATCAATAAACGTTCTTGTGATTTTACCTAACACGACCGGTCTCGTCCGCTATGTTGTGGGATTGCTAGTGGGGAACCAGCAATGTATTTTCCTGGACCTTAGGAGTGTATCTCGTGGAGCTGATTCTGGTAGGAGATACCCATCCTAGTAGTCCTCCCATGACACTTTACAATAAATTGTTGTTCCTGTTAAACTCTGTAACGGGATGCCAAGAAATTGATGCTTCTTGCCCGCTTAGAGTACATAGGACACACCTCTGCTCACCTCTTGAAGAACCAACTTGGCTATAGGTCCTGTTAGCCCAGTTTAGTTTTCTCTCCCCACCAGGACAAAATACACTTGTAACGGGATGGGTACCCAAGGCCGGTAGCACCTCTGCTCATTGTAGAAAATCACCGCTCTAGCCCCTGATTAAAGCACAGCATCCACCCAGCAAGTCTTTCCTGGAGCCTTGCTCTTTGCTAGTGGTCCTGTCTACTATTTACGTACAGTTAGGTACAGCAAGAATTAAACCACATTATTGAAACAGAAACAGTCTTATAATCATGACAGTCAATAGACATGCAAGCAAGCATTCTGCTAGCATTTCCTGCTGCTCTATTGCATTGCCTACCTACGTTTAAGTCCTCTGAAATTATTACTCCTAAATCCCTTTCCTGAGATTACAATGTATAATGCACCGTTAAAAGAGCTTTATCACTTGTAACAGTTTCCCCAGTAATGTATTCTACAGTGAATCTGATTGGTTGTCAGGTATTCTGGCACCAAATGTAATTATCCATTGTGTAGGTGATGTCCTGTTTCCATTCACTATTCTTTGCAAAACTATAATCCTGTTAGAGTTCTTTTGTTCAAGTTATGTTATCAAGATGTGTTTCTGTATATATGTCCTTGTTTTACCCAACACGACCTGTCTCGCCTGGAATCTCCTACCGGAATCAGTTCCACAAAATCACCTCAGGTCCAGGAAAATAGCAAATATCCAAACAGGGCTATAGTCACTGTTCCCCTGCTAGCAATTCCCCAACATAGCGGATGAGACCAGTCGTTTTGTGTAAAACAAGAAGAACCGTTCATTGATTCAAAGCACAGGACATTTAAGAAAAATTGTTGTAACGGACCGTCTAACGGACATAGTAGACCCTCTGTCCGTTGTAGGAAAACACGTCCTTAGCCCCCGATTACAGCTCAGCATTCATCCGGCAAGTCTTTCCTGAACCCTTGCTCTTTGTACCCAAATAGCAGACAGGAGACTACTAGCAGTTAGGTACAGGAAAAATGAACAACTTTTTTTATTTGTGCAACAGCACAGACTTATATACACATAAACATGAAATCATAGACATTAGTATACAATGGGGGACGACGACAAAACTAAACTTAGTTCTCCAACTAACTGGGGCTAGGAATACATTAGACTTTCAGACTGCAAACCAAATAGGAATTGCAATACAGTGAGTAGACACACAGTAAGACACATAATGTACACAACATAATCAGTTTACCAGTTAATCCAGAACAATGGATGTTGGAGTAAACTATCAATTCTAGTCACTGACACACCATAACCCTTCAGAGTGGTCTACTCACAGAATTAAACATTACACAAACCATTCTACTAACAGAATATAACTAACTAACTAACAATATTCATGTATAGAGTTATGGTAGATAAGCCAGGGCCCATAATCTACTGGTTGGCCCTCTGGCCCTTCCAAGAATCCCAGTCAGGCAGGCTGTCAGAATTCACTTTGTGACAATCATAAAAGAGACTGAAAATATGTACTGGTTTTATAAACTGGAACCAGAAATGAACCAAAGGAATATGCATTCAAAAGCATCTCATTTCTTTTATTACCAACACTTGCCTTCTGACCATAGTTTAAATGGTAGCTGTGCTATTGGTCTTTGTAAAAAACACATCTTTATCTCTTTTATATGATTATGTTATAATTTAGTTGGTCACATGCTTTACACGAGATATTCTTCTTTCTCCTGCTTGAAGCAGGGTGAGAAATCTTTCAAACATATCACTTATAATGGTAAAAAAATAAGATGTGCTCAAATAAATCCATCAGGTACTAATGGGTATGTGTAACATTTCACTGACTGTAAAGGATATGTAATATAGATAGCAAACCTATCGTTGCTATATTTAAATGATGTGGAATCTCTGTGAGTAGTTCGTACAAAAACACCGTCTTTTTCATATACATATTTAGCACAAAATCCGACTTTTTTCAGCCTGGGAAACACAATGTAGCAGCAGACTCTGTACAGCATAAGCTTGTAAACCGATGGGCGTGTCTGTGAAATATATCCAATCAGAAGGCGCATTCACCCACCAATCAGGTGGAAGCTGCAGCTTTATAAACACGGTGTGGTTTAATATTTGGCTATAATTATTGTTATCGATACAGAAATGGTTGAAACAGCACCTGACGCCGCTCCCGCCACAGCACCGGCTGAAAGCGGCACCAAGAAGAAGGCGTCGTCCAAGAAATCAGCGACCGCTAAAAAGCCAGTCAAATCTACTGGCCCCAGTGTGTCCGAACAGATCCTGAAATCAGTGGCTGCTTCTAAGGAACGCAGTGGGGTGTCTCTGGCCGCAGTGAAGAAGGCTTTAGCTGCCGGCGGATATGATGTGGAGAAGAATAACAGCCGCATCAAGGTGGCTGTGAAGAGCCTGGTCACTAAGGGAAGTCTTGTTCAAGTGAAAGGCACTGGAGCTTCCGGATCCTTTAAACTGAACAAGAAGCAGGTGGAGGACAAGGAGAAGGCGGCCAAGAAAAAGGCACCGGCCAAAGCTAAGAAACCAGTCCCTAAGAAAGTGACCAAGTCTCCAAAGAAACCCAAGAAAGCTCCAGCCGCAGCAAAGAGCCCCAAGAAGGCGAAAAAGCCGGCTGTCAAACCCAAGAAAGTGGCGAAGAGTCCCAAGAAGGTGAAAGCTGCCCAGCCGAAGAAAGCGGTGAAGAGTCCGGCTAAGAAAGCAGTGAAGCCTAAAGCGAAGAGCCCGGTCAAGGCGGCGCCAAAACCCAAAAGAGCCGCTCCTAAGAAGAGATAAACCCCGGTAACATGCTCTATTAACCCCAAAGGCTCTTTTCAGAGCCACCACATCCTCCTACCAGAGCTCATATCACACGGGGATTGGATGTTACTTTATTCAAGCAGCAGGGTGTCTTGTTTGAGGTCAAGAATGTGGTAACGCTGGTTACTGCGGAAACTAGTAATTAGCGTCACCTCCCAACCACTCTAATATTAGGACTTGAGGTTCTTTCATTTCCCATGTGTTTTGTAGTAATAGCTGTATTAAGCATGTCTACACTCCATCTACAATAAATTGTTGCACTGTTATGAGCAGGAGAATATCTCCTTTTGCTTTTTTAGCAGCATCTAGTGGCATGCAGCGCGCAAACCTTGTGGAAATGTAGTTCCATTAGAATATCGAGCTCTACTTAATGTATTGTAATGGAACCGATTCACCGTACGCTTTCATACTAGGTCGCACCAGTCAATGAAACCTAGGCACTCTTCTACTTGATTATACAACACTTCACTCTTGATTTCACAAAATTATTATTATTTTTTTTACAATTTCCAAAGCTCCAAGTCAATGTTATATCCACATTTTCAGAGACAGGAAATTATAAATCCACCAAGAAGACTATTTTATACTGTGACAACTTCATATCAAACGTTTGCTCAAATATGTGTAATCTTTTACATAGTGAAACCCCAGTGGCTGCGCATGTGCTGTGAGGGTACAGGGGCAGCACTTCAGGTGATCACACCTCTGATAACACGCAGGGCATCACGGGAAATGTAGTCCGATATCAATCCTGATGGTATAATACAAAGCTACACAGTATAAAACAAAAAGAGACGTTTATGTAAATGAAGTATATTTACTAGGGTGATAGTTTAATTAGATAAACCTTGTTCATGGTAACTAGTGCGTGTGGGAGATTTAGATAATATACTGCACGTAGTAAAACCTGAATATGATATAATAAGTGGTGTATAATGTCATGAATGTTTTCATGTATCTCAAACCGGCTCTAATACTGCCAGTTCTAAGAATTGTGGCTAAAACATCGATCATATATATGATTATATCGCCTGACTCCTCCTACTTGACTTGCAGTTCCCCATCAGGTTCGCTTACAGTGTTTATAAGGAGGAGTTTTCGGGTACGAGCTTCATTCATTCATTTATTCAGCTGAACGAAGACTTTCTGTATCATGTCTGGCCGAGGCAAAGGAGGAAAGGGACTTGGGAAAGGCGGCGCCAAGCGGCACAGGAAGGTACTGCGGGATAACATCCAGGGCATCACTAAGCCTGCAATCCGCCGCCTGGCCCGGAGAGGAGGAGTTAAACGAATCTCCGGTCTTATCTATGAGGAGACTCGCGGGGTGCTGAAGGTTTTCCTGGAGAATGTGATCCGAGACGCTGTCACCTATACCGAGCACGCTAAGAGGAAAACAGTCACCGCTATGGATGTGGTGTATGCTCTGAAACGCCAGGGCCGCACACTCTATGGCTTCGGAGGTTAAGTTTGCCGCCTATACTTGATTCGAACTACTATTATTCAAAGGTCCTTTTAAGGACCACCACATGTTTCAAAAACTGCTTTCACAAAACAAACGTGTTTTTTTTTTTTTTTTTTTAAATCTATATACTTTTCAAGTGTCATGATAAAAAATAAACTGCTTTGATCTACTGCACAGCAACACGAATATGTGTTAGATCCTACCATCAACTCTGGTTTTAACGCATTAGTGACAAGACATGTTTACCTAGACTTTCCATTGGGTATAACGGCTGTTTTGACATTTCTTGGGTGTTTGTGTTTAGCTGTAATTTTCTTCTTTCTCACATACTGTACCCACACAAATTGTTTTTATTGTCATAAGGGCTTTCATTAGATACAATTATGTGTATCATATCTTATAATTTACTTAAAAAAAAAAAAATCATAAAATATGATGAAAAATATAAAAAAAAACACTTTTTCTAAGTTTGACCAAATAAAATTTACACAAAGACTAATAGTTTAAATAGTTTCTACATGTTGTTCCGAGTTCAGAAATATGCATGTTTCCATTTTTTCTGTATTTTGTTGTGAGTTATGGGGCAAAAACCAAAAATAGTGTTGTTTTTTTTCCCCCATACTGACTTTTTAACCCGAACCCTAAATTTAACCCCAACTCTCTAACCCTTATGCTATCTCTTACTATATTTTAACCCTATCACTTATGCGAAAAATTATTTCATTTTAACCCTATAGGCTAATCTAACTATAATACCAGTTTTTAGCTAAATAAAATTAAAAAAACATTGCACTGTTACTTGCTGCCTCTAGGGGTAGTCAAAAATTTTGGTGCTGACTATTGCCTCAACATCGAGGCAATAGACCAGCACTGTTAACCCTTTAAGGACCAGGGATTTTCCTGGGCCAAGGACCAGAGCGTTTTTCAATTTTTAATACGCGGTTTTTGAAACATAATTTTCCTCTCTCTCATTTAACGTACACATACAAGTTATATGTTGTTTTTTAAAGGACAGTTAGAGCTTTCTTTTGATACCCTATACATAAAAATGATTTACATTTTAGTATTAAAAAATTAATATAAAAGAGGAAATTTTTGAGGAAAAAAAAGTTTTTCCCCATTATTTTCCCAGTAATAACCTACATAACTAGTGCAACACTAACCCACTTATCCCCCCTAATTAACTAACTAATAAAAAAGAAAAATATTGGTTCCCAAACCCCCCATAACAAAAAAGACAGAAAAAAACTCTGAAGAGTGCGATGTCAGATCAGTAAAAATCATGCAACAGGCAGGCAGGGGTTAAATTTTATTAAATAAATATATTAAAATTACCTTTATTTATTAAAAAAAACTTTATAAATTGTAAAAATAAAAAAATCTGTTAAAAAAAGAAAAACTAAATGAGGGCCATAAAGTGGAAGGAAACTGATCACAGTTAAAAACTGTGATCAGCAATGAAAGGGTTAATTTTTTTAATTTTTTTTTTTTTACCTTTGTATTTAATTAATTTATTTTTACTTACAGGTCACTCTCTGTGCTTCACTATAAGATTGTGAAGCACAGAGAGTGAATTAGAGGCAAAGTCAGTGTGTGAACACACTGACTTTGCATCTAATTTGCATGTTATCGCGGTGATGACTCAATCACCGCGATCACATGCCCGGAAATCGACCGATCGGGTCCAGGAGGTTTGCCTCGGGTGCGAGGCTTAGTCCTGGACCCGTTGCAGACTAGCTGGCGGTGCCCACGGAGCGCACCGCCGGCTAGACTGCATGACGAGTTAACTCGTCATAAGGACGGGAAGGGGTTAAAGTGTTTTTTTGCGATCGTTCATCGTGAAAACCGCTTGTTTCGCCGCAGGACGTGCAAGGCACGTCCATTGTTGAGAGTGGAGTTCCTGACAGGACGTGCAGGACATATCCATTGTCGTAAAGGGGTTGTAACAGACCGTCTAGCAGATGTAGTAGACCCTCTGTTCAGGGCCGATCCTAGGGTCACGGGCGCCTGCGTGTAGGTTTTCTTTTGGCGCCTAAAAGTGGGCGTGGTTATATTATGAACTCCTCCCCTTTATTTTAAATAAAGATATATATTTTGTCATAATACTGTGAAGTGGTTTTATTTATTTATATGATGCTCAGCCAGCAACATGGGAGAGTTTTTGCTGGCTAGCGGATGAATTTTTACTACCGTTCCCATGATGCCCAACCAGCCAAAGTCTGGTTGAGCATCACTGGAAAAGAAGTACACAAGGAGCGATAAATAATATTCCACCATGTCTCTCTCCCCACTCATACCCAATGTCTGTCTCTCTCTCTCTCTCTCCACGCTCATACCCAATATCTGTCTCTCTCTCTCTCTCTCCACCAATACCCAATGTCTGTCTCTCTCTCTCTCTCTCCACCAATACCCAATGTCTGTCTCTCTCCCCACTCATGCCCAATGTCTGTCTCTCTCTCTCTCCCCACTCATATCCAATGTCTGTCTCTCTCTCTCTCTCCACGCTCATACCCAATATCTGTCTCTCTCTCTCTCTCTCCACCAATACCCAATGTCTGTCTCTCTCTCTCTCTCTCTCTCCACCAATACCCAATGTCTGTCTCTCTCCCCACTCATGCCCAATGTCTGTCTCTCTCTCTCTCCCCACTCATATCCAATGTCTGTCTCTCTCTCTCTCTCCACGCTCATACCCAATATCTGTCTCTCTCTCTCTCTCTCCACCAATACCCAATGTCTGTCTCTCTCTCTCTCTCTCTCTCTCTCCACCAATACCCAATGTCTGTCTCTCTCCCCACTCATGCCCAATGTCTGTCTCTCTCTCTCTCCCCGCTCATACCCAATGTCTGTCTCTCTCTCTCTCTCTCCACCAATACCCAATGTCTGTCTCTCTCTCTCTCTCTCCACCAATACCCAATGTCTGTCTCTCTCCCCACTCATGCCCAATGTCTGTCTCTCTCTCTCTCCCCACTCATATCCAATGTCTGTCTCTCTCTCTCTCTCCACGCTCATACCCAATATCTGTCTCTCTCTCTCTCTCTCCACCAATACCCAATGTCTGTCTCTCTCTCTCTCTCTCTCTCTCTCCACCAATACCCAATGTCTGTCTCTCTCCCCACTCATGCCCAATGTCTGTCTCTCTCTCTCTCCCCACTCATATCCAATATCTGTCTCTCTCTCTCTCCCCACTCATATCCAATATCTGTCTCTCTCTCTCTCTCTCCACCAATACCCAATGTCTGTCTCTCTCCCCACTCATATCCAATGTCTGTCTCTCTCCCCACTCATGCCCAATGTCTGTCTCTCTCTCTCTCTCTCCACCAATACCCAATGTCTGTCTCTCTCCCCACTCATGCCCAATGTCTGTCTCTCTCTCTCTCCCCACTCATATCCAATGTCTGTCTCTCTCTCTCTCTCCACGCTCATACCCAATATCTGTCTCTCTCTCTCTCTCTCCACCAATACCCAATGTCTGTCTCTCTCCCCACTCATATCCAATGTCTGTCTCTCTCCCCACTCATGCCCAATGTCTGTCTCTCTCTCTCTCCCCGCTCATACCCAATGTTTGTCTCTCTCTCTCTCTCTCTCTCTCTCTCTCTCTCTCTCTCTCTCTCTCTCTCTCTCTCTCTCTCTCTCTCTCTCTCTCTCTCTCTCTCCACCAATACCCAATGTCTCTCTCTCTCTCTCCTCCTGCCCCCATGTCTGTCTCTCTCTCTGTCTCCACTCATTCCCCATATCAGGCACTTTTCAGTGCTTTATTTTTTAAACATAGGCTGCTCCCGAACAACGAGTGCGAACCAACTTAAATCTACGCATTCAGCGTAGATAACTCTTGTGAGTCTGTTTTATAAATTGGCGCACACGCCGATTGCACCAGTGTGTGCCGTGTTTATACATGTCTCCAATGTGTATATGTGATTATTTATGGATGCACATACATTATTAAATACAGTCACATAATCACACAGTCATATGCAAGTATGCAGTTACATAGACACACATTTATACAGTCACACACGCAGTCAGTCACATACACACAAACACACATATACAATCACATACATACACATACATATACAGTCACACATGCAGTCAGTCAAATTCACATACATACACACAGAAATGCTGTCGCCCTCCCTGCTTAATTACCTTTATGTGCTGAGAGGAGGACGTTCTCGATGGCAGGGCCGCTACCAGGAATTTCAGGGCCCCTTATTGAACACATTTTCTGCCCCCTCCCCCAATTAATATGCCAGGATTAAGCCAATTAATATTCCAGTGTTATGCCAATTAATATGTCAGGATTATGCCAATTAATATGTCAGGGTTATGCCAATTAATATGCCGGGAATTTGTCACTCAATATGTCAGGATTATCCCAATTAATATGTCAGGGTTATCCCAATTAATATGTCAGGGTTATGCTAATTAATATACCAGGGTTATGCCAATTAATAAGCCAGGAATTTGCCAATTAATATGCCAGGAATTTGCCAATTAATATGTCAGGGTTATGCCAATTAATATGTCAGGGTTATGCCAATTAATATGTCAGGGTTATGCCAATTAATATGCCGGGAATTTGTCACTCAATATGTCAGGATTATCCCAATTAATATGTCAGGGTTATGCCAATTATTATACCAGGGTTATGCCAATATATATGCCAGGAATTTGCCAATTAATATGTCAGGGTTATGCCAATTAATATGTCTGGGTTATGCCAATGAATTTGTCACTCAATATGTCAGGATTATCCCAATTAATATGTCAGGATTATCCCAATTAATATGTCAGGGTTATGCTAATTAATATACCAGGGTTATGCCAATTAATATGTCAGGAATTTGCCAATTAATATGTCAGGGTTATGCCAATTAATATGTCAGGGTTATGCCCCACAGTATGCTCGTTTGCCACCCTCCTCCCCCCTGCCCCAGTACTTACCTCTGCTCTGTCTGGCCCAGGACGCCTGCTTGATGGTGTCTGCAGAGGCTGACACCGGCATCTAGTTTCTTCTGTCGGATGTCAGCTGACATCCGGCAGAATAAACTAGATGCCGGTGTCTGCCTCTGCAGACACCATCCTCCCTGCAGCCAATCAGAGCGCGACGGGGGCGGAGCTTGCACCCATCGCGCTGTGCTTGGTGTGATAGGGAGGTGCGGTAACCGCAGGCGCTCACCTGCGGCTCGCACCTCCTTGTCACACTAATCACAGCGCGACGGGTGCAAGCTACGCCTCGTCGCGCTCTGTGATTCAGGCGCCTCTCCTCCCGTGCGCCTGGGCGCGGTGCACCCCGTGCACCCGCCCAGGATCGGCCCTGCCTCTGTTGGTTGTAGGACATCACCTCCTTAGCCCCCGATTAAAGTTCAGCATTCACCCAGCAAGTCTTTCATGGACCCTTGTTTATTCATGCAGTATCTAACTGCTAGTAGTTGCCTGTCTGCTATGTGGGTACAAAGAGCAACTACTTTATTTGTCAAACAACACAGACTTAAAAAAAGACATAAACATGACATCACAGACATTAGTACACAATGGGGGGATGGAACTTGTCACGGTAGCACCCCCCCGCAGACAACCATGTTTTTCCGTTCCTCAGTTCCTCAGTTCCTCAGTGCCCATGTCCCTGTAAACCATTTAAATTGAATGGTGCCCTGTTAAATAGCCTAATCCATTTTACCATTTCCCCCTGGAATGTAGCTTCAACAGCCGCTTCACAATAAAGGTTTGTCCCGGCTGCTGAGCTCATTCCAAAATGTAGAGACTTTTTCTATTGGGTGCCCAGACCAAGCCCCAGTGTAGGCACAGTTCTGATTGGTTGCTTAGTTAAATGCCTGATTTTGAATATATTTGCTGATCTGTGGGCTCCAACTAGGAGGGCTACAAGATAGGTAGCTCCTACTGGAATCAGTACCACAAAATCACTCATCAGGTCTGGTAAATAGCAAATAGCCAAACAAGTGGTCACTGATCGAGTAAATCCCTTTAAACCTGGCATTTAACTCAGGGACCAATCTTAGCAGTGCCTCCACTTGGGGACCAATAGGAAAAAACATCTACATTTTGAAACAGAGAAATAAGCTCAGCTGCTGAAACTACATTCATGGGGAAAGTGTACAAGGGATGAGGCTCTTTAACAGTGCATTACGCATGTAAAACACACAGTTAACACAGGGGGAAACAGGGAGCATTTGTGAGGGAAGAAATGAACACAGTACGGATAACATTTCATATACATTTTGGTACACATTTGACTCAAGGACTAATCAGAGACAGAGCTACATTTAGCCCTTTAAATGGGCGACCAATCCGTATGTGAGCTACCAGAAAGCTGGTAGGCGGGCTGTTTGAATCAGCCAATGGGGAGAGAGACTACCCGGCACTTCTCCCCGGTGTCTGTGGTGGGCAGGGGTGCACCTGCAATGTGTTGTTTAGCTCCTGGGATATTCGTGCTGTACTCCGGTAAGACAGAGAAAGTAGTAGCAGGTATAGGACAGTCTGTGCAGGGGCCAGTGATTATAGCTTTCCTAGGACCTTCTGTCTTCAGCAACAAACCAGATCCATGGACTCTCGGCAGGTTACTGGCATCATGTGCCTGCTAGGGTAACGTGACAGTGTTTTTAAACTTTGTATGTAATCCTAGTGTAGCATGCGTTGAACCTATGGCAATTGTGCCCCAAGTTGCACACGGCCAGGTTCAGCTTTCACTGCTCCGTCGTCTGGGATGTGCAGGCATCAGTGTAATAGATGGGCGCCGCCGGTCACCTGCTTCTTCTCCAGATGATTGGCGCATGCGTGTTATGTGAAGAAGCGTTCAAGTCAGAAAACAATTAACTGTTTGCTTTCCAACTTGAACGCCTGATCATCCGGAGAAGAAGAAGGTGACTGGATGCGCCCGTCTATTACACTGATGCCTGCACCTCACGGACGGCAGAGCAGATAAGCGGTGAGAGCTGAACCTGTATGTGTGTGTGTGTGTGAGTATAAGAGTGTGTGTATGAGTATATGTGTGTGTGCTCTTGAGTATGTCACGGGAGGGCAACTAGATGGGTAGATCCTACCAGAATCAGTTCCAAAAAGTCACTCCTCAGGTCCAGGAAAATACAAATATCCAAACGGGGCTAAAGCCACTATTTTGCTGCCAGCAATTCCCCAACATAGCGGACGAGACCGGTCGTATTGGGTAAAACAAGAAGAAAGGATTATTGATTAAAAACCCAGGACATATATACAGGAACACATCTTAATATCATAACTTGAATAAAGAACTCTGACAGGATTAAAGTTTAGCATAGCATAGTAAAAGCAAACAGGACATAGGAGAGTACAAGTTCACACATACACAATGGATAATTGAATTTGGTGCCAGAATACCTGGCAACCAATCAGATTTACTGTAATACCTTCCTGGGGAAACTGTTACAAGTCATAAAGCTGTTTTAACTGTGCACTATACATTTTAAACACACAGTTAACACAGGGGAAAACACACATAAGCCAGAACATGAGCACTGAAGAACGGCAAAACATGGTTGGTTGTGGGGGCTACCGTGACATTTATCCCCCGTTCAAGGAAAGCCAGCTCGGGGTTGTCCAAACGGATAAGCCTAAAGGTGGCGAGGAAAAAAACGGGTGGAGGTGTACTCAGATGTCCTCTTGTCTGGACAAGCCATCCACATTTTTATTGTCCTTCCCCTGACAGTATTGAACCTTAAAGTTAAAAGGTTGAAGGGATAGGCTCCACTGCAGTAGACTGCCATTGTCCCCGGACACTCGGTTCAGCCACACCAGGGGATTGTGGATCTGTTAGGACTGTGAACTCCCGGCCATACAAATAAGGTGGGAAGCACTTTAATGCCCACACAAGAGCCAGGCACTCTTTCTTAATAGCAGCATTACCCTCCTCCTGTTCCAGTAGATTGTGACTCTGGTATGCTACCGGGTGCTCCTCTCCTTGGCGGTTGACCTGGCTCAACACAACTCTGAGCTCAAACATGGAAGCGTCCGTATGGTCCAAGAATCATTGATTAAAATTAAGACCAGCCAACTCAGGAGCATTTCTCGGTGCTGTTTTTAAGGCTTTGAAGGCAGCATCACATTCTGTGGACCACAGGACTGTCTGGGGCATGTTTTCTTGGTAAGGTCAGTCAGGGCTTTTGCCAGGCAATTGTAAGTGGTTACAATTTTTTTTTTAGTACCCTGGGGTACCTAAGAAAGCTAGGTCCAGAATATGGTGTGTTTTGTTTTTTATATGAATGAAAAAATAAAGAATTCATTTATGAACAAAAAAGAGAAAGAAAGCTAGGACCTGCTTCTTATTGAGCGGGACAGGCCAGTTGACAATAGCCTACATTTTAGCCGGTTCAGGTCGCTGTCTCCCACTTCCCACCTAGTGTCTGAAGTACTGGACCTCGGCCATAGATATCTGGCATTTGTCGGAGCGGATAGTCATCCCTGCTGCCTGTATACTGCCCAGTACCACATCCAGATGCTAGAGGTGCTCGCCCCAAGAGTCACTGAAGATCAATATATCATGAGGTAGGTGCAGGTATAGCCCTGCAGTCCATGGAGTAGCTGATCTACCAGCCACTGAAACATGGCTGGGGTATTCTTCATCCCAAACAGCATGACCTGAAATTGGTACAGGACGAATGGGGTGATGAATACCGACTTGGGGACAGCATCTGCAGTCAACGGGATCTCCCAATACCCCTGGCTAAGGTAAAGCATTAAAACCCAGGAAGCCCCCCGCTAACCAGTCAAAAAAGTCATCTATTCTGGGCATAGGGTAGGCATCGGTGGTCCACACAGAAGCGGGTAGTCCCGTCCTTCTTAGGCACTAGAACTACCATGGAAGCCAAGGGGCTGTGAGAGGGCTCTATAACTCCCAAGTCCCTCATCTACTCAAACTCCTTCCTAATGTGTCCCTTGACTGCTTCAGGTACACGGTAAGCAGGTTGCCTAAGAGGGCTCTGACCGGGGTTCTCTACTCTGTGCTGGGCTAAGGCTTAGCTGTTCTCCAAGATCGACTTGGGTAATATCCCCAGGGTGGACGTACTCAGCTAGGAGGTCCAGGAAAGACTCCTGCCTCTATGTGTGATGGGGGACAGATAGAGGTCACCTCTTCGGTATGTTCTAAGTAGGGATTAAGAACATTGATGTGGCAGAGTCGCCATGTCTGATCCCTGGCTCCTTATGACTTGCGCTTCCCCTCCCAGTACTCGCTCAGAATATCTAGGGGGCCCCTTACCCTTCGCCCATAGAGGAGTTTGAATGGTGAATATCCTGTGGACTCCTGCGAGACCTCCCGGTAAGCGAACAAAAAATGGGGCATAAACTTATCCCAGTCAACATGATCCACTATGAACATCCGGATCATCTGTTTCAAGGTTCCATTGAACATTTCACAGAGTCCATTCATTTGCGGATGATAGGCGGACGTGCACAGGGACGCGCAGAGGGTCCATACCTGCTGGTGCAACTCAGAGGTAATTTGCGTGCCCTGATCATTGGGGAAAGCCTACCCAGGAGAATATAGCCAGCATGGCATTTGCCACTATCTCAGCAGAAATATTTGGCAGAGCCATGGCTTCATGGTAGAGGGTGGCAAAGTCTACTACCGCGAGGATATACTTTTCCCCGTCTTAATAGGACGGGCAAGGGGGCCAATGAGATCTATGGCCACCCTACTGAAAGGTTCCCCAATAAGTATAAAAGGCTGCAAGGGGAGCCTCAACGCTTCAGGTCTCTTCCCTACCCGCTGGCACAGCTCACAGGTGCGGCAAGGGTGTTTAACATCCCAAGAGATCCCTGGCCCCCAGCCACTCGCACATCCATTTTGAGGTTATCCGGCTGGTTAGGGGTTAAAGTACAGGGCTGGACCAGCATGAGGGTAGCTCCAGAATCCCTTAGTCCCTCGGTCGGCTGCCCATTTATGGTGACAAGCTGGTAGTAGTGCTCTCGGTTGTCTTTCCGAGGATGCTGGGCCAGAGAGGCCTTGTCTGAGTAACACTTTTATGGGGTAAAATGTTCTGGGGAACAGTAATGGTAATCCACATTTGGGTCGGAGTTGGCTGGACAAAAATCCTGGGCCTGACTCACATACTGAGCCTGGCGAGCCATCCAAGGGGCTGGGGATGGGTTTTCCTCCGAGGACCATTGGGGGAAGCCCTAAGCTGTAGTTGGGGACAATTTTGCCGAATGTGGCCAGGTTTCCGACAGTGAAAACATCCCATAGAAGCCCCACTAGGTCTAGCATTTGGTGCATACAATCTATTCTGGTGGGCTCCATAGGTCCGCTTTCGTAGAGGGAAGGGTGTCTTGAGAATGGGCGGCAGACATCCACAAATTTGTCCGCTAGCTAGGCTGCCTCTTCCAGGTTTATGGGGTCTTGGTCTTTTACCCAGTCTCGGACCTCTGCTGGTATGAAGAAAAAATTGCTCCAATAGAAACTGTTGAAGGCATTCTTGCCAAGTGGTGACTTGCCTCCCTTGTATTCAGCTGGTAGTGGCTCAGGTCATGCAATGTGCCCACTCTGTGTAAGTGTATCTGGGACCCATCCTATTCTCTCGTAATTTCCTGCTGTACTTGTCGGGGGTGATTGCATATCGGGCCAGCAGCCGGGTCTTTACCTCGTGGTAGTTTCTAACCCATTCATCTGGGATCGCTCTGTTCATTTCCACAGCTCATCCAGATAGCTTGCCCACAAGTATAGGTACCCAGTCATGATAGTGTCCACGTTGTGGAGCAGGCAATGTTGTTCTAAGTCTTGTAAGAATCCATCGATATCAACGACAGCATCTTCAAACTGTTTGAAGGACTGGTGGGTAACTTTGATTGGGAACATAAAGGTGGAGCTCTGCACTGAGTGTGAATCCTTTGCGGCCGGTCCAGAGATAGTGGTTCTCCGGTCCATCAATGTGGCTTCTCTCTCCTGCTCTGCCACTTCCATGATGTGATCAATAATTTCCACGGATGGGTCCATAAAACGCCAATCTCTCCATTGCCCTCCGTGAGATCTCATCATTCTCGGCACAAGGGGGTTCCATGAACCGGGAGGGGATGTATGCTGCTTGACCCACAATCTGGCTAGGAGCGCGGATATCCTCCCTTTCAAGTGCCACCAATTTGCTCTTTTTCAAGCATTCAGTGTCCTGGTCTTTTTGGGCAAACAAGTCTTGCAGCACAGCCACCGTGAGGGACTTGTATGCTTCAGCAATAATAAGAGAAAATAATAATCCACTCGATAAATCCAAGGACCAGTGTGGGGAGAAAAGATCCCACTTCTTGACACCAGTGTTAAGGGAGGGCTACTAGATGGGTAGCTCCTACTGGAATCATTTCCACAAAATCACTTCTCAGGTCCAGGAAAATACAAATATACAAACAGGGCTATAGTCTCTGTTTCCATGCTAGCAATTCCCCAATATAGCGGACTAGACTGGTTGTGTTGTGTAAAACAAGAATAACTGTTTATTGACTCAAAACACAGGACATATATACAGGAACACATCTTGATAACATAACTTGAACAAAATAACTTGTTCACACATACACAGAGGACAATTGAATTTGGTGCCATACTATCTGGCAACCAATAAGATTAAAGGTAGGATTAGTTCCGACCAACCCCCAGCAGGTGGAGTGTTACATTTAAAACACCAGTTATCACAGGGGAAAATAGCTCAGCCGGAACATGGGCACTAAGGAACGGCAAAACATGGTTGTTGGGGTGACATATTATTGTCACGGTAGCACCCCTCCAGACAACCATGTTTTTCCGTTCCTCAGTGCCCATGTTCCAGCTGAGTTATTTTCCCCTGTTCTAACTGTGTGTTTTACATGTATGGTGCCCTGTTAAAGAGCCTAATCCCTTGTACCCTTTCCCCAGGAATGTAGCTTCAGCAGCCACTTCAAAATCAAGGTTTATCCTGGCTGCTGAGCTCATTCTCTTCTTCAAAAGGTAGGCGGTTTTCCTATTGGTTGCTCAGACCAAGCCCCAGTGTAGGCACTGTTCTGATTGGTTGCTTAGTTAAATGCCCAATTTGCATATAATTGCTGATCTGTGGGGCATGTCCCCTGCTGGGGATTGGTTGCTACTAATCCTACCTTTCATCTGATTGGCTGCCAGGTACTGTCCTTTTGTGTAGGTGTGAAGAAGTTCTTTTGTTCAACTTTTGTTATCAAGATGTTTTCCTGTATATATGTCCTGTGTTTTGTGTCAATAAACAGTTCTTCTTGTTTTCCCAACACGACCAGTCTCGTCTGCTATGTTGGTGGAATTGCTTGCAGGGAAGCCTTGATCATAGCCCCGTTTGGCTATTGGATATTTACTGGACCTGAGGAGTGATTTTGTGGAACTGATTCCGGTAGGAGCTACCCATCTAGTAGCCCTCCCGTGACACTGGTGTCAAGAAGTGGGATCTCTCCTCCCAACACTGGTCCTTGGATTTATCAAGTGGATTATTGTTTCTTTTATTATGGCAGAAGCATACAAGTCCCTCACGGTGGCTGCGCTGCAAGACTTGCTTGCCCAAAAAGGCCAAGACACCGGAGGCTTGAAAAAGAACGAATTGGTGGCGGCTCTACTGGAACTTGAAAGGGAGGAGAGCCGCCCTCCCAGCCCGATTGTGGGGCAAGCAGCACACATCCCCTCCCGGTTCATGGAACCCCCTCGTGCTGAGAGTGATGAGATCTCACGGAGGGTAAGGGAGAGATTGGCGTTTTTTGGACCCAACCCGTCCGTAGAAATTGTTAATCGCATCATGGAAGTGGCAGAGCGGGAGAGAGAAGCCGAATTGGCGCACCGGAGAGCCACTATCTCTGGACCGGCCACAGAGGATTCACACTCAGTGCGCAGCACCACCTCTACGTGCCCGATCAAAGTTACCCACCAGTCCTTCAAACAGTTTGATGATGCTGTCGGGGATATCGATGGATTTCTACAAGACTTTGAACGACAGTGCCAGCTCCACAATGTGGACACCCAGGACTGGGTACCTATACTGGTGGGCAAGTTATCTGGGCGAGCTGCAGAAACGTACAGAGCGATCCCTGATGAATGGGCTAGAGATTACCCCGAAGTAAAGACCCGTCTGCTGGCCCGATATGCCATCACCCCTGATACATACCGTAGGAAATTCCGAGAGGCGAGGATGGGTCCAAGAGACACGTACACTGAGTGGGCACATCGCATGACCCGAGCCGCTACCAGCTGGATACAAGGGAGGCAAGTCACCACTTGGCAAGAATGCCTCCAACAGTTTTTACTGGAGCAATTTTTTCTTCATACGAGCACAGAGGTACGAGACTGGGTAAGAGACCAAGACCCCGTAAACCTGGAAGAGGCGGCAAAGCTAGCGGACAAATTTGTGGATGTCCGCCGCCCAGTCTCAAGACACCCTACCCCCTACCACAGCAGACCTCAGCCGCTAATGCACCGCCCCATGCCCCCAGCCTCCCCACCTACCCGACCCATGGGGTCTTATCCGAATAGGTCATACGCACCGAATGCTAGACCTAGTGGGGCTTCTACGGGATGTTTTCACTGTCGTCAACCTGGCCACATTCAGAAATATTGTCCCCAGCTACAGCCCAGGGCTCAACCCCATGGTCCTCGAAGGAACCAGTCCCCAGGCCCTTGGATGGCGCGCCAGGCTCAGTGCGTGAGCCGGACCCAGGATTCTGGTCCAGCTAACTCAGACCCAACTGTGGATTACAATTACTGTTCCCCGGAGCCTTTTGCCATACATGAGAGTTACTCAGATGAGGTCTATCTGGCTCAGCATCCTCGGAAGGACAACCGAGAGCACCACTACCAGCCCGTCACCATTAATGGGCAGCCAGCCGAGGGACTAAGGGATTCTGGAGCTACCCTCACACTGGTCCAGCCCCGTACTTTACCCCCTAACCAGCCAGTTAACTGCAAATTGGATGTGCGCGTGGCTGGGGGGCAGGTACATCAGCTACCCATGACCAGGGTATACCTAAAGTGGGGCACTGGGGAGGGCTACAGAGATGTGGGCATCATGGAGGGCTTACCCACGGATGTACTGCTGGGAAATGATTTGGGCTATTTGGAGAGCCGGTATGTGCCTGAGATGGATTGTACAGTGGATCCTGATTGCTTGGCTGTCACCCGTTCTCAGGCTAACCAACCTTCCGATTCTGGGACGCAGGTAAGCACTAACCCCGACGACCTACTCACAACTGACTCCCTACCATGGCTCCCCCCTGACGGTTTCCGTGCCCAACTGCTATCTGACCTCAGCCTTAGCCGCTATCGCAGCCGGGCAGAGACGGGAGAGAAAGGTACCTTCTCTGACCAGATTATATGGAGGAAAGACCTCTTATATAGGGCTACCCCAGGCAACACTAATGGTATTACCGAGGTTCCTCGGCTCCAATTGATAGTCCCCGCCATCCACCGCCCCGCTCTCCTCACCCTAGCCCACGAAGCCCCTCTATCCGGTCACCTCGGCGCCAGGCGGACAGAGTACAGACTCACCGCACATTCTTTTGGCCAGGGATCTCCCGGGATGTTAAGCACCATTGCCGCACCTGCGAGCTGTGCCAGCGGGTAGGGAAGCGACCTGAAGTGTCACGAGTCCCTTTGCAGCCTCTACCCCTTATTGGGGAACCTTTCAGTAGGGTCGCCATAGATCTCATCGGCCCTCTTGCCCATCCTAGCAAGACGGGGGAAAAAGTACATCCTCACAGTAGTAGACTTTGCCACCCGCTACCCTGAAGCCACGGCCCTGCCAAATATTTCTGCTGAGACAGTGGCGAATGCCCTTCTGGCTATATTCTCACGGGTAGGATTTCCCAAAGAAGTACTCTCCGATCAGGGCACACAATTTACCTCTGAGTTGCTCCAGCAGGTATGGACCCTCTGTGGGGTTAAGTCCCTGCGCACGTCCCCCTATCATCCACAAACGAATGGACTTTGTGAAAGGTTCAATGGAACCTTGAAACAGATGATCCGGACGTTCATAGCAGATCATGTTGACTGGGAAAAATGTATGCCCCATTTTTTGTTTGCTTACCGGGAGGTCCCACAGGAGTCCACAGGATATTCACCATTCGAACTATTCTATGGGCGAAGGGTAAGGGGTCCCCTAGATATTCTGCGGGAATACTGGGAAGGGAAATGCGAGTCAGAGGAGACTCCACATATCACTTATGTAGTTGAGCTCCGGGAAAAATTAGACCGGCTCATGTCCCTAGCCCACGGGAACCTAAGGGCAGCCCAAGCCCGCCACAAGACCTTGTATGACCGCAACACTAAGCCCCGAGAGCTTCTAGTGGGTCAGCGGGTCCTGATGCTACGTCCTACCCGACAAAATAAATTACAGGCTGCCTGGATAGGACCATACGAGGTTGTAGAGCGCAGGGGAGAGACAACCTACGTTGTCGCCCGAGGAGCCAGGGGTCAGACCCGGCGACTCTGCCACGTAAATGCGCTCAAACCATACCTAGAACGTACAGAAGAGGTGTCCGTTATCTGTACCCCCTCGCACACGGAGGCAGGAGACCGGGCTATCCCAGACCTCCTTGCTGAGTCCGTCCACCCCGGGGATATTACCCAAGACAAGCTCGGAGAACAGCTGAGCCCCATAGAAAAAGCCCAAGTATTCCCGCTGCTAAAGCAGCACCTCCAGCTGTTCTCTGCTCTACCCGGCATCACATCATTAGCCCAGCATGGAGTAGAGACTCCCGGTCAGAGCCCTCTCAGGCAACCCGCTTACCGGGTCCCTGAAGCAGTCAAGGGACACATTAGGAAGGAGCTTGAAGAGATGAGGACCTTGGGAGAAATAGAACCCTCCCACAGCCCCTGGGCTTCTCCAGTTGTGCTAGTGCCTAAGAAGGACGGGACGACCCGCTTCTGTGTGGACTATCGTCGGCTAAATGAAAAGACGACCACTGATGCCTACCCTATGCCCCGAGTAGATGACCTGTTAGACCAGTTAGCGGGGGCGACCTGGGTTTCGACTCTAGACCTTAGCCGGGGTTATTGGCAGATCCCGTTGACGGCAGATGCTGTCCCCAAGTCGGCATTCATCACCCCATTCGGCCTGTACCAATTTCGGGTCATGCCGTTTGGGATGAAGAATGCCCCAGCTACATTTCAGCGGCTGGTAGATCAGCTACTCGAGGGTCTGCAGGGCTATACCTGCGCCTATCTCGACGATATAGCGATCTTCAGTGACTCTTGGGACGAGCACCTCCAGCATCTGGATGTGGTATTGGGCAGAATACAGGCAGCAGGGATGACTATCCGCCCCGACAAATGCCAAATAGGTATGGGCGAGGTCCAGTACTTGGGACACCGGGTGGGGAGTGGGAAACAGCGACCTGAACCCGCCAAAATTGAGGCTATTGTCAACTGGCCTGTACCGCTCAATAAGAAGCAGGTCCTAGCTTTCTTAGGTACCGCAGGGTATTACAGAAAATTTGTACCCAATTACAGTTCTTTGGCCAAACCCCTGACTGACCTTACCAAGAAAACCCTGCCCCGGACAGTCCTGTGGTCCCCAGAATGTGGTGCTGCCTTTGAAGCCTTAAAAACAGCCCTAGGAAATTCTCCGGTCTTGGCCGCTCCTAACTTCAATCAACGCTTTTTGGTCCACACAGACGCTTCCATGTTTGGGCTCGGGGCCGTGTTGAGCCAGGTCAACAGCCAAGGAGAGGAGCACCCAGTAGCATACCAAAGTCGCAAGCTACTGGAACGGGAGGTGGGCTATGCTGCTATTGAAAAAGAGTGCCTGGCTCTTGTGTGGGCACTAAAGCGGTTCCAACCTTACTTGTATGGCCGGGAATTCACTGTCTTAACTGACCACAACCCCCTTGTGTGGCTGAACAGAGTGTCCGGGGACAATGGTAGACTATTGCGGTGGAGCCTATCCCTTCAACCCTTTAATTTTACAGTGCAATACAGTCCGGGAAAGGACAATAAAAACGCAGATGGTTTATCACGGCAAGAAGACGTGTGAGTCAACACCACACCCAGTGTTTTTCCTCGCCACCTTCAGGCTTATCCGTGTGGACAACCCCGAGCTGGCTCTCTTTGAAAGGGGGAGAAATGTCACGGTAGCACCCCTCCAGACAACCATGTTTTTCCGTTCCTCAGTGCCCATGTTCCAGCTGAGTTATTTTCCCCTGTTCTAACTGTGTGTTTTACATGTATGGTGCCCTGTTAAAGAGCCTAATCCCTTGTACCCTTTCCCCAGGAATGTAGCTTCAGCAGCCACTTCAAAATAAAGGTTTATCCTGGCTGCTGAGCTCATTCTCTTCTTACAAAGGTAGGCGGTTTTCCTATTGGTTGCTCAGACCAAGCCCCAGTGTAGGCACTGTTCTGATTGGTTGCTTAGTTAAATGCCCAATTTGCATATAATTGCTGATCTGTGGGGCACGTCCCCTGCTGGGGATTGGTTGCTACTAATCCTACCTTTCATCTGATTGGCTGCCAGGTACTGTCCTTTTGTGTAGGTGTGAAGAAGTTCTTTTGTTCAACTTTTGTTATCAAGATGTTTTCCTGTATATATGTCCTGTGTTTTGTGTCAATAAACAGTTCTTCTTGTTTTCCCAACACGACCAGTCTCGTCTGCTATGTTGGTGGAATTGCTTGCAGGGAAGCCTTGATCATAGCCCCGTTTGGCTATTGGATATTTACTGGACCTGAGGAGTGATTTTGTGGAACTGATTCCGGTAGGAGCTACCCATCTAGTAGCCCTCCCGTGACAATTATATTTGTCACGGTAAAACACTGTGACTCTTACCCCTGGCGGGCACAAGGGGCTAGCCACCTGCCGAGAGACTATGGACCTTGTCTGTTGCCAAAGCCAGAAACTCCTAGGAGAACTAAAATCACTGGCCCCAAGCACACTGCTTTCTCCGTCTAACCGGAGTACAGCAGGAATCTGTCTGCCCGCTACAGTGTCTGGGGACAATGGTAGACTATTGCGGTGGAGCCTATCCCTTCAACCCTTTAATTTTACAGTGCAATACCATCCGGGAATGGACAATAAAAATGCAGATGGCTTATCACGGCAAGAAGACGTGTGTGTCAACACCACACCCAGTGTTTTCCTCGCCACCTTCAGGATTATCCGTGTGGACAACCCCGAGCTGGCTCTCTTAGAAAGGGGGAGAAATGTCACGGTAGCACCCCTCCAGACAACCATGTTTTTCCATTCCTCAGTGCCCATGTTATTTTCCCCTGTTCTAACTGTGTGTTTTACATGTATGGCGCCCTGTTAGAGAGCCTAATCCCTTGTACCCTTTCCCCAGGAATGTAGCTTCAGTAGCCACTTCACAATAAAGGTTTATCCTGGCTGCTGAGCTCATTCCAAGCTCAGACCAAGCCCCCAGTGTAGGCACTGTTCTGATTGGATGCTTAGTTAAATGCCCAATTTGAATATATTTGCTAATCTGTGGGCACGCCCCCTGCTGGGGATTGGCTGCTGCTAATCCTACCTTTCATCTGATTGGCTGCCAGGTACTGTCCTTTTGTTCAACTTATGTTATCAAGATGTTTTCCGGTAGTAGCTACCTATCTAGTAGCCCTCCCGTGACAGGTGTCAAGTGTCCTCGGGGGCTCAGACTTAAGCCATGTGCAAGAGGCAGTCTGGCAGGATGTCTGTACACGTGGGCAGTGATCAGCTGCCTACCACTAGATGCCAGTGCTGGAGAAGTCCTGTTGATGCAATCTGGATTCTGGGGCATGTTCTGGGTATTGGGGCATGTCTAAGGTTTACAATCTGGGTGCTGGGTCTGGTTCTGGGTGTGCAGTCTAAGTGTAGAGGCATGTCCGGAGCATGCAGTGTGGCAGTTTGGGTTTGTCCTGGACGTGCAGTGTGGCAGTTTGGGTATGTCCTAGGCGTGCAGTGTGGCAGTTTGGGTATGTCCAAGGCGTGTAGTGTGACGGTTTGGGCATGTCCTGGACTTGTAGTGTGGCTGTTTGTATATGTCCTGGGCATACACTGTGGCTGTTTAACATGTCCTGGGCATGCAATGTGGCGGTTTGGGTATGTCCTAGGCTTGCAGTGTGGCGGTTTGGGAATGTCCAGGACATGCATTGTGGCTGTTTGGGCATGTCCTGGGCGTGTAATGTGGCTGTTTGGGCATGTCCTGGGCCTGTAATGTGGCTGTTTTGGCATGTCCTGGGTGTGCAGTGTGGGTGCCGTTTCAAGTGTTGTGTTTACTGCAAGGTGGTGCTATGGCAAGTTATGTGGGGGCAAAGCAAAAGGAGGGCAGAAGAAATGGAAAGGGGGGTGTGCCCAGACCATTTGTAGCAGGCTCTGCAACCTATAGATAGTTTTTCATCATGACACTTTTACACTGACTGAATAACGTTTTACCCCCTAACAGTGACTAATGACTATTAGTGCTATGCCATAAAAAAAAAAACACTTTGTCTAACTTTGACCTGATTTTGCTGACAAACTTGGTGAGACTGATAAGCTGTGTCTGATGGTGGAGGAATGTGGGGGGCTTGATAAGATTGGGTCTCTTCAAACACATGAGAATGAACAAGTCTACAAAGCCTCATCTGGCCTGATAGAGAAATATTTCTTAACAGAGGATGAGGAACACTCTTCTCTTGCCCCAGAGGCTTCATCTGAAAGCTATGTATTTCCCATCCAGGAAGGAACACACACTACATTTAATTTTTGAGCACTGACATACTGTTTGTCTTATATATATGTTGTAGCACTTTCCTTTACTTGAATAGTTCTTTCAGCCTGTACATACTGTGAAACCTCTTTCTTTAAATATTGCTGTCTATATATTTTTAATATTTGCCCTGAGTTTAGAAATACCAATGTTTCCATGTTTGTCTATGTTTTATTTTCAAGTAATAGGGCAATAATCAATATTATTTTTTTTTTTTTTGTTTCCTAACCATTTTCTTCTACAGCGACCTTTTTACCCCAACTCTAACCCTAAATTTACCCTAACCCTAAATCTACCCCTACCCCTTAATGTAACCCTTGTACTAACCCGAACCTTCCTGGAACCCTGATTATAACCCTAATTATAACCCTAACCCTAAATCTAGGCTTAGCTTTTTCTATTTATTTGTTTATTTATTTATGTATTTATTTATTTATAACTGTAATGTTGCTGGCTCCCTCTAGGGGAACAGTTTCAGAGAGATGGAAGAGATTTTTTTTTTAATTCACTTCTGTTGCTCTCTGCTGGGCAATCTGTATTGGAGAAGAATGCTACTCCAATACAGCACCACGGTGATCATGGTGCCCTGGGATGTTGTGTGACATCATGGTGCTCTGATTCATACACAATTTGATGCAACATGGGGCAGACAATGGTGCCCACTTGATCAAAAAGACTTAGCCTCCTGAGCTTGAAATGGGTCAACATTTTGTCGCAAAAAAATTTTTTTGTTGATGTCCATGAACTTGGGGCTATTTGAGGAAGAATGTAATATCATTGTAAATTGCAACCTAGTCATTTGGGAATTTTGAAATTAAAGTAAAAGTATATAGTTTAAAAAAAAAAAAGCCCAAAACATTACTAGCTTTACTACCTGGCTTCACACTTACATTTTGATTCTCTTGTCTCTGCTCCTCAGTTCACTGTATTTCTGCTGTGCTTTCAGTTTTGAAATCGATCGGCCATGATGTCTGACTTGAGAGGTTTTTCGAGGTCACATCTGGGCATATTGTATAGCTCAAAATTCACCTTACGATATGGCGCCAATGTACCACAAATCTTTCTGCACTTCAGTTTAGTTAGCTTATAAAAGTGCTGTGAAGTTGATGAGTCATTGTTCTGCATCACCAGTGATGTCATAATCTGCTTTTGCCCATCCCCAATGGACATACTGTCAACATCCAGGTCAGTCATGTTGATATCTATAAAAATAATTTTTGAAATTTGTATAGCTTCCTCCATTTTTCTACCAATGCTGTAGCACAACAGCAAATAAGATTTATATCCTGAAGAATACTGCAGAGTGATGAACATAGTTCCAGCAGTCAAACACACCATGCTGGAATTCCAGCATAAATAAGCTGTCCAAATTTCATGATTCCAAAAATTCAGTGTTGGAGAGTTTTTCCTGCTTCAGACAGACACAATAATTTTCTGTTTTAAATATAAGATATATTTAGATCCGCAGAGCTGCGGATAATCTAGTCTTGTTCCAGCCATTCACCTTGTACCTTCGTTCAGCAGTGTTCCCAGAGGTTTTGAATCCAGTGACCATGTGTGACAACTATGGAGTTCCTTCCCCAATAATTCTCCCTGGGAGATGTGGACCCGACAACACCCCGGACATTTCAGGAGAGCAAAACCATAGCAGTAGCCAATGAATGGAGCGAGGATGACTTTGGAATACTACATGAGGTGGATACTCTCTGAGCCACCACAGCTTACAACTTACTGCACATTCAAGTGGTCTAGGTCAAGGTTGCACTTTACCTACAGAGATAGGGCGGGGACAGACCACGGGGCTATCAAGGGGGAGCAGGTGGAATTGTGTCTATTGTACAGAGTCACTTAAGGGAAGGGACCTACCAATGTGCCTGAGGTACAACTGGTGGTGCTGCAGAAATATTGCCATGACCTGCTACGCATCGGGCATGGCATTCCCTTGCCAGGGGCACCAGGGCACATCGAACCCTACTGTTGAGCTTTGGAGACCAGATTGCTGTGCCAGGCTGTTTATGCAGGGTATTTTGTTCATAAGTGGATGATGCTCTTAACAAATTTTGTTTTGGTATTTAAACCTGTGTGTTGCTAAAAAAAAAAGAAAAACTGTTCCTGTTTTACTTCAATAACAGTTCTGGGGAAGCAGTGTCTGAAGGAAACACCCATCTTGGGTGTCAGCCAGTACCGTCCCACATGCTTTTGTGCGTCTAGAGGTATAGTGTGTATAATTGGTACATGAAGTGCAAGTAGGATTTTTGGTAAGCCTAGTGTAGAAATCAGATTTCACCTTCTGCTTACAAAACCCTCCAGTCTTAGCCTCCTGTAAGAAAAGAGGCCATAGGGACCTTCACAATAATGTTTTGGGGTCAGGAGTCGTGAATTAAACATGGATGGAACATGGGAAAAAGAAAAAAAAGATAGTGAATAGTGAAGTATGAAATAACAATTTAATATACAATGCATACTAAAAATCACTAACAAACAAATAAATTACAGGTATCCACAGTAGAAATGCCAATAATGGTCCTGATTTCTACCTCAAATAAGAAGAGAGGGCGAGGGGAACATACCCAGGAGGGATTGTGCAAATGAATGCAAGTGAAACACGGCTGTTCAGCCCAGAACGAGGATAAAAATGGATTTGAAGATGTACTGTGACTGGGAGTCTTGCAGGGCTCTGGGGGCCAGAACACTCCATGTGAACTATGGACCTTGTCTGTTGATGTATTATGTCACGGGAGGGCTACTAGATGGGTAGCTCCTACCGGAATCAGTTCCACAAAATCACTCCTTAGGTCCGGTAAATATCCAATAGCCAAACGGGGCTATGATCAATGCTTCCCTGCAAGCAATTCCCCCAACATAGCAGACGAGACTGGTCGTGTTGGGAAAACAAGAAGAACTGTTTATTGACTCAAAACACAGGACATACCGTATTTATCGGCGTATAACACGTGCCGGCGTATAACACGCACCTCATTTTCAGAAGGAAATTTCAGGAAAAAAAACTTAAATTTCAAATAAAGAACTTTGAAGCCCAATATGCCATTTTAATATGCCAGGATATTGCCCCCAATATGTCATTTTAATATGCCAGATATTGCCCCCAATATGCCATTTAATATGCAGGATATTGACCCCAATATGCCATTTTAATATGCCAGGATATTGCCCCCAATATGCCATTTAATATGCCATGATATTGCCCCCAATATGCCAGGATATTGCCCCTTAGTATGCTCGTTATGCCACCCTCCTCCCCCCCTTCCCCAGACCCCAGCACTTACCTCGTTCCTGCTCTGTCCCCCGGTGCTCTGAAGCTGCGTGGCTGTGAGGGAAGCGTTGTGAGCTTCCCTCCAGCCGCGCGGAACAATAAAGTTTGTTTAAAAAAAAAAAACACATTTTATTGACCGCGCGGCTGGAGGGAAGCTCACAACGCTTCCCTCACAGCCACGCAGCTTCAGAGCACCAGGGGACAGAGCAGGAATAAGGTAAGTTTTAGAATTTTCGCGTATAACACGCACACACCATTTCCCCACGACTGGTCGTGTTGGGAAAACAAGAAGAACTGTTTATTGACTCAAAACACAGGACATACCGTATTTATCGGCGTATAACACGTGCCGGCGTATAACACGCACCTCATTTTCAGAAGGAAATTTCAGGAAAAAAAACTTAAATTTCAAATAAAGAACTTTGAAGCCCAATATGCCATTTTAATATGCCAGGATATTGCCCCCAATATGTCATTTTAATATGCCAGATATTGCCCCCAATATGCCATTTAATATGCAGGATATTGACCCCAATATGCCATTTTAATATGCCAGGATATTGCCCCCAATATGCCATTTAATATGCCATGATATTGCCCCCAATATGCCAGGATATTGCCCCTTAGTATGCTCGTTATGCCACCCTCCTCCCCCCCTTCCCCAGACCCCAGCACTTACCTCGTTCCTGCTCTGTCCCCCGGTGCTCTGAAGCTGCGTGGCTGTGAGGGAAGCGTTGTGAGCTTCCCTCCAGCCGCGCGGAACAATAAAGTTTGTTTAAAAAAAAAAAACACATTTTATTGACCGCGCGGCTGGAGGGAAGCTCACAACGCTTCCCTCACAGCCACGCAGCTTCAGAGCACCAGGGGACAGAGCAGGAACGAGGTAAGTTTTAGATTTTTCGCGTATAACACGCACACACCATTTCCCCCCTATTTTCAGGGAGAAAAAGTGCGTGTTATACGCCAATAAATACGGTATATACAGGAAAATATGTTGATAAGATAAGTTGAACAAAAGAACTTCTTCACACCTACACAAAAACACCTACACAAAAGGACAGTACCTGGCAGCCAATCAGATGAAAGGTAGGATTAGTAGCAACCAATCCCCAGCAGGGCGCGTGCCCACAGATCAGCAAATATATTCAAATTGGGCATTTAACTAAGCATCCAATCAGAACAGTGCCTACACTGGGGGCTTGGTCTGAGCGACCAAAAGGAAAACCGCCTACCTTTTGAAGAAGAGAATGAGCTCAGCAGCCAGGATCAACCTTTATTGTGAAGCGGCTGCTGAAGCTACATTCCTGGGGAAAGGGTACAAGGGATTTGGCTCTTTAACAGGCCACCATACATGTAAAACACACAGTTAGAACAGGGGAAAATAACTCAACCGGAACAAGGGCACTGAGGAACGGAAAAACACGGTTGTCTGGAGGGGTGCTACCGTGACAATAACATTTCCTAACCTTTGGGAAACACAATGAATGGGCCAAAGGCTTGGCCTTCCCAGGGTACGCATCCTGGCTGACATCTTGAGTTAGCCTGTGTTGAACTCCAGCTGTATGTCACTGGTGCTCCCAAAGTATGTACCCTCAAACCTAGGATATTCACAGACAGGGGTCCATAGCCCACAGGGAGGTGAGAGCCAAGAGCCCCAATAATGCAGGCTGTTAGAATCCACCACCAAACCTACCCAGGTATGACCTAACCATGACTCTTTACTTTTGACTAACCCCTTCCCTGTCATCAATCAATGATTTCGGGACCTTGACCCTGATCAATGTCACCCTATGGAGGTATAGAGAGAGGGCTGAGTCCGGAGAGTTAGGAAGCAACTCCAACCAGATAGTGTGTAGGGACGGGTTGCTGTATACAAATTTCAGTAGGAGCTACCCATCTAGCCCCCCGTGACAACATGCTTTTATTTCTATGAGACTGACCTGCACCAACTAAAAGAGGTTCTTTGAAACTTGTTTGGCAAAAAACTTATATCATAATTACACATTGTATGTCAAATAGATAGTGATTCTCTGTTTGTTTTACACTCATATTATAATGTGACCTGCTACATGTTTTGTTTCTTCATACAGAGTGTCAGGTAGCCCCCCCCCCCCCCCCCCCTTTGCAGTTTATCTTCCAATTGAGTACACCTCTGTTCAAAAGCTCCGCCCACTCAATATAATTAGCATAATGTAACCCCACCTACTTATCACAGTGTAGATTATATCACCAAGTTCCCACCAACATTACCAGCATCCTTGGTATACAACAGATACATTCACAGCACAACATCTACATCAGGAAATATCACTTTTACATGACATATAGTAAGACCTGGTGCAGATGTGCTTCAGTCAGAGAGCTGTGTCTACACCATCATACATTAGTGTAAACCTACCACTTCTGCTGGAAAGCCATTCATCATATCCACTCCCCAGTCTGTAAAGTAATACTGCCTGTCCTTGTCTTATATCTAGGATAGCCTTATACCTATCCCGTGCATGCTTCAACTCCTTCACTGTATTAACCTCTACCACTTATACTGGAAGACTATTCCATGCATCCACTACCCTCTCAGTAAAGTAATACTTCCATTAGTTACTGGCATTATCATAAATCTAGGATAGCCTTATACCTATCCCATACATGCTTATCCCACCTATCCCATGCTACTTCTTCACTGTATTAACCTTAACCTCTACCACTTCTACTGGAAGACTATTCCATGCATCCACTACCCTCTCAGTAATGTAATACTTTTATTAGTCCCTGGTAGTGTTGAGCGAACCCGGACCGCACTATTCGGGTTCATACCGGACATTACGGTGTCCGTGCCACAAACCCGAACCCGGACATATCACTGTATGTCCGTGTTGGAGTTCGAGGTTTGGCTATAAACCGAAAGTCTTTAAACCGAAAGTCATTTGGTTTAAAGACTTTCGGTTTATAGAATAGACAATAGCATTACATGTATTCTATAAGCCGAAAGTCTATAAACCGAAAGACATTTGGTTTATCGACTTTCAGTTTACAGAATACCTGTAATGCCATTGGCTATTCTATAAACAGAAAGTCTATAAACCGAACGACATTCGGTATATAGACTTTCTTTTTATAGAATAGCATTACAATAACATGTATTCTATAAAACGAAAGTTTATAAACCAAATGTCTTTCAGTTTATAGACTTTCAGTTTATGTAATACATGTAATGCTATTGCTATTATATGAACCAAAATAGAGTCCCCATTCATAAGAATAGGTCAATTGACCTATTCTTATGAATGGGGACTCTATTTTGGTTTCTAGAATAGCAATAGCATTACATGTCTTACATCTGAGAGTCAAATAGAACCGTCAAATGCTGTTCTTACAGCGCACTTTGAAAAATTGTAATAGTTTTGGGTGCTAAATAGTACATTTGTGTCTTGCGGTGCACTTCATATCTGAGAGTCAAATAGAACAGTGAAATACTGTGGTTACAGTGCACTTTGAAAAATTCTGGCTACCTCCTCCTCCTCCTCCTCCTCCTCTTCCAGCGCCGCGGTCACTGCCTCCTCAACCTATCGGTCACTTAGTATAAACTGAAAGAGAATACCCTGCACTCCAACCCTCTCTCAAATGGATAATTCTGTTGATCCCCCTGGCAGACATGCTTTAGATTTAGATGTATGTTCTTCCAAAGCTAAAATCAAAGATTCCATCTAGTGCTATTTCATGGCTCAGCTGTATTTTTAATTTGTATGTATTTTAAGTTATTTCCCTATCCACATTTGCTTGAAGGGAACTTGTCCTACTCTTACCCACATTTTTCCTTTTGCAGCCCTCTAGCCCTTTTCATGACTTTTTTTATAGGGATTTTAGTGGCCAAAAGTCTGTGTCCCCATTGACTTCTATGGGGTCCGTGTTCGGGGTCAAGTTCGAGCACGGACCCAGACTTTTTCCGAAGTTCGCTACAACTTCTCAAACCCGAACATCCAGGTGTCAGCTCAACTCTAGTCCCTGGCCTTATCTTATATCTAGGACAGCCTTATACCTATCCCACACAAGCTTAAACTCCTTCACTGTATTAACTTCTACTGGAAGACTATTCCATACATCCACTACCCTCTCAGTAATGTAATACTTTCATTAGTCCCTGGCCTTATCTTATATCTAGGATAACCTTATACCTATCCCATTAATGCTTAAACTCACAAAAAATATGACAATTTAATTGCCAGTAATATGCCATAGTTTAATTGCCCAGTAATATGCCAGTTTAATTGCCCAGCATAATTGTCCAGTAATATGTCACAGTTTAATTGCCCAGTAATATGCCCAGCCTGATGCCCCAGTAATATGCCACAATTTAATTGCCCAGTCTGATCCCCCAGTAATATGCCAGTTTAATTGCCCAGCCTGATGCACCAGTTTAATTTCCCTGTAATATGCCCAGCCTGATGCCCCAGTTTAAATGCCCAGTAATATGCCCCGATGCCCCAGTAACATGCCACCACCCTCCTTCCCCATAACGCAACGGCTCCATGTCTCCTCTGTGCACCGGCAGAAGGTTTGTTTGTATTGATTAAAGTAAAAAAAAAAAAAAAAAAAATCCCTTGTCTGTTCAGTCTGTGAGCTGAGCTCACATCAGACTGTTACCAGCCCTGTCACACGCGTCCTGCCTGCTTCCAGACTCGTGTCACAGGGATGGCTACAGCAGGCTGATGTGAGCTCAGCTCACAGACTGAACTGCGCGGGTTACGTGATATCAGGCAAGGACATCACGTGACCTGCGATCACGCTAAAACAGCACAATTTGTCGGGACAATCTCGGATTTCACAGGACTCTCCCGCAAATCCGGGACAGTAGGCAACTATGGGTGCCCTGTTCAAGAGCCTAATCCCTTGTACCCTTTCCCCAGTAATGTAGCTTCAGCAGCCTCTTCACAATATACGGCTGACGGAGGTGCCAAGGAGTCTGTCACGCGTGTGTTGACAATAAAATCATAAACATTTAAATACCCTGTGTTTCTTTGTGACTATGAAGCATGTGCAGTCTGGAAAAGACTCCAGTGTTTAGCACAGCAGCGCCATCTGGTGGTCTTTTCAAACACTGATGGACTAAGGCTTATAATAAGCAGTTATTTTATCCATAGTAATCTGAAACAGTAACTGAAAACTATTATGTCTCACTCGTTCTATTTGTTGAAAGACCAATAAAAGTATGATCTGAAACGCCAGGTTTGCCCTCGGTTTTAGAGCTTAAATCCAGTATCACTTACGATCATGGACCCTAAGGTCGCCCCCCCTCCATTTTTTTGTAACGATATCGATCTTATTAAAAGGAGCATTTGTATGACGAGTAGAAAAATAATTAAAATACGCGAAGCTTCCGGAGAATAAATGAGCTACACAGCAGCGCCACCTGGTGGTATTTCTCAAACAAATCCGGATACACTGCAAATAGGTTAAATACGACAGTCTTAAAAGTACGAAAGTAAAATGTTTAACTCATCCTCGTCAAATTAAAGTAAACCCTGTGACCGGTTTAAAAAAAAAAAAACATACAAAAACACACACACACACACACACACAATAAGGCTTGTAGAGAAGCAGTTTCAGCTCTATTAAGGAGAAGTTGGGCGGCTCTTAAAAGAGCCTTTGTGTTAATGGATGTGTAGAGCGCAGCTGTTACTTGGCGCTAGTGTACTTGGTCACAGCCTTGGTTCCCTCGGATACAGCGTGCTTGGCCAGCTCCCCGGGCAGTAGCAACCGCACGGCGGTCTGGATCTCCCGGGAAGTGATGGTGGAGCGCTTGTTGTAATGAGCCAGGCGGGAAGCCTCCCCTGCGATGCGCTCAAAGATGTCATTCACGAAAGAGTTCATGATCCCCATGGCCTTGGAGGAGATGCCAGTATCTGGGTGGACCTGCTTCAGTACTTTGTACACGTAGATAGCGTAACTCTCCTTCCTGCTCTTTCTACGCTTCTTCCCATCTTTCTTCTGGGTCTTGGTCACCGCTTTCTTGGAGCCTTTCTTAGGCGCAGGAGCAGACTTGGCTGGTTCAGGCATGATAGACAATAAGAAATGTTCTAACCGCTAAGAAACTGTGACTAGCGCCTCCTCCGGCAGCTCTATATATACTGCAGCACATGCAAACGAGGTGGACAAGCTCTCTCCCTCTCTATTGGACAGATCTTTCATGTGATTTCAATAAGCTCCTCCTCTATGACAGCTCTAAATATTATTGGTGCAATGTAAAACTATCCAATCACAGAGCAGAGTGTTTGTATATTGGAGAGTATATATAGAGGCTGGTGGTCACGATGTAACACAGTTTGTATCTGATCTGTACCATATACCTGAAGATGTCTGGACGTGGCAAGCAAGGCGGCAAGGTTCGTGCCAAGGCAAAGACTCGCTCATCCAGAGCAGGACTGCAGTTTCCAGTTGGTCGGGTTCACCGTCTGTTGAGGAAAGGGAATTATGCGCAGCGTGTGGGTGCCGGTGCCCCAGTGTATCTGGCCGCTGTGCTGGAATACCTGACCGCTGAAATCCTGGAGCTGGCTGGTAACGCCGCCCGTGATAACAAGAAGACCCGAATCATCCCCCGCCACCTGCAACTCGCTGTGCGTAACGATGAGGAGCTCAACAAACTGCTGGGAGGAGTGACCATCGCTCAGGGTGGTGTCCTGCCCAACATCCAGGCTGTGCTACTGCCCAAGAAAACCGAGAGCCACAAGGCAGCCAAGGGCAAATAGACTGAAGACTCTTCCCTAACTACTCTCAACACAAAGGCTCTTTTAAGAGCCACCCACAATCTCCACAAAGAGCTTTAGTGTCACAAGCACCCATACCCTCTGCTATCCATTTATCATTTCCATTAGATATTGGTTTATAAGTAACGATATTAACATTATACTACTACCATCTTACTCTCTAGGTTGTCGCTATTTTCAATCAAGTGAGAAACCTTTAATTTGTTGCAATAGCGCAGACATCTGTTTCATTGTGATCTGCTCCGTACACAAGCCTAAAGCGGCACACGTGTTTCGCACTGACAAACGCTTCTCAATTGTTTTATTTAGCAGCAGTACAACGGAGTTTGAATAGGTTTGAATTCATGACTATACAGTTCTAGGGATGGTTGATGTAAAATGATCGCCACTCAAGGTTTCATTCAGTTTCTGGTCGTTGTGATTCTTTTAATAAAGGAGCTTTGTGTTTTACATGAATCGAACCGATAGATGTTTCCTAGTTGTGTGACACGTGTATTAAGAATTAGTACGGTTTGGGATACCTGAACGGTGTGTGTTACAATATCAAAGCCCATTTTATGTCCGATCTATTCGAACAGGTCACTTGTGTGTAGAAGGATCTCCAGTCAATGACTTTCCCGTGCATTTATTTCTGCGATATCCTATATTGTGAAAATCTCTTCATTGATAATTTGGTGGCTCTTAAAAGAGCCTTTGTGTGTTTTGTGTCCAGTGCCTGCCCCCGTTTAAGCTCTCTCTCCCCGGATCCTGCGGGCAAGCTGGATGTCTTTGGGCATGATGGTCACCCTCTTGGCGTGGATGGCACACAGGTTGGTGTCCTCGAACAGACCCACCAGGTAAGCCTCGCTGGCCTCCTGCAGAGCCATGACTGCCGAACTCTGGAAGCGCAGATCGGTCTTGAAGTCCTGAGCGATCTCACGGACCAGGCGCTGGAAAGGCAGTTTGCGGATGAGGAGCTCGGTGGATTTCTGGTAACGCCGGATCTCCCTGAGAGCCACAGTGCCGGGGCGGTAACGGTGAGGCTTTTTCACTCCGCCGGTAGCCGGGGCGCTCTTCCTGGCAGCCTTGGTAGCCAGCTGCTTGCGGGGAGCCTTGCCTCCGGTGGATTTGCGGGCAGTCTGTTTTGTTCTGGCCATTGCGTAAAAATGTACTAAACGAATGATTACTAGGGCTGCTGGGCTGCTATTTATAGGCTGTACCGCTCAATGATTGGCTGCTCGGGAGGCGAGGCGGGCTTAGTGATTCATTGGGTAAAATAAACCGCCTTATATTTCAAAATGACCGCCAAATTCACAAACGTAAAATATAAATAGAAATCTGCTTCTTTCACGTTTCATAATTCTACCTAATTAATCCCCGTGATTTGTGCGTGTCTGTATTAGAATTGGTTTTCTCTTTTTGTATTATTTTTGTTAACATTTTAACCCCACCAATGACTGAAGAATGTGGGGGGTGAAACGTATTACTCAGCAGTTTGTGGATAAGTCCGTGTTCTAGTTTTCAGCATAGTAGATGGGATATCCCACTACTAATCCCTCTAAGCTGAAACCGCTAACATTTGATGTTAATAAATCAAACCATTTTTAAAGCTGTTTAATGGATTCCAGACTGTATACAGTGACGTCAGACACAATATGTATTTATTTGTTTATTTAACCAGTTCATGTAGTTTAACCTTAAGGTGTCACTGCAATGTAATTTTGAATTTGGATAGATTGTCCTTTATAAGAAACGTTATTTATTTATTGAAACCACTCTACTGTTAACTGAAGTTTTCATGATGCTGCTGGAGCATCATAGGGTGGGTCAGTGGCAGATTAATGAGTGGCTGGAGGAGGGGTGCCATTGGGCAGAATGCTGTCAAAGTAGTCACTGTGACTGCAGTGGTCTGGTTATCTGGACAGTGTTATGAGATGCCAGTTCATCTGGCACCATACTAATTTGGCTCCAAGTTTAATTATGCCTGGCTATTGTACGAGAGATGATCAGTTAAACTGTATATTGTTTTGTCCATGGTTATCTTCATTTTTCCATGTATAAATATTCTCCATTGTAGTCCCCATGACCAACCATGTTGTGCCCGTTCGTCAGTGCCTATGTTCCGGCTAAGTTATATGTGTTTTCCAGTACCTGTGCCAAAAAGGGCTATTTTCACTGCCTTTGTATTTCGGATGACCAGCCAGAGGCCAAGTTCCTCAATAAAGGTTAAGCCCGGTCTCTGCTGGCATTCACCACATTTGAATTGTCAGCAAGTTGCTGATTGGCCATCGGTTTAAAGGTCCACTAGCCGAATCAGAGACAAATTATATCGCTCATCCTCTGATTGGCTAGTGGGGTATAACGATTCGGCCATATCCTCTATAATAATCTTCAAGTGTCTCTGCGTCCAGAGAGAGAGATACAGAACAGGAGGTAGAGAGAAAGAACAGAGGGAGGGAGAAAGACAGAACAGGGGGAAGGGGGAGAGAGAGAGAGAGACAGACAGTACAGGGGGGGAGAGAGAGACAGTACAGGGGGAGAAAGAGAGAGACAGACGGGGAGGGAGGGAGAGGAAGACAGAACAGGGGGAATGGGGAGAGAGAGAGAGACAGAACAGGGCTAGAGAGACAGAACAGGGGGGGGAGAGACAGAACAGGGGGGGAGAGAGAGACAGGGGGAAGGGGGAGAGAGAGAGACAGACAGTACAGGAGGGGAGAGAGAGACAGAACAGGGGGAAGGGGGAGGGAGGGAGAGAAAGACAGAACAGGGGGAATGGGGAGAGAGAGAGACAGAACAGGGGGGGGAGAGAGACAGAACAGAGGAAGGGCAGGAGAGAGACAGAACAGAGGAAGGGAGGAGAGAGACAGAATAGAGGGAGAGAGAGAACAGGTATGGGGGAGTTAGAGAGAGACAGACAGGGCAATGAAGAGGAAAGGGACAAACATGGGAAAGCAGAGAGATACATACATGGGGGGGGTGCCATGGGGGAATCCCGCACAGGGCGCCGGAACACTTAAGGCCGGCCCTGCTGACAGATTTCTCGAGCAAATTCTCCTGCGCAATCGCAGGAGAATTTACTCATTGCGCATGCGCACAAAGTTACAGCTGATCACTCAGCTGTAACTTTGTAAAGACTGCGCATGCGAGAGCGGAGCGACGCTACCCACCTCCCGCCCCCTTCACACCACGCTAAGGTGGTAAGTAACACGGGGGGACGGGACATAAGGGGGCAACATAGGGGCAAGCACCCTGGCGAGGGGGGAGCCTTGAGGGCTGCCTCATCTTGATGGGAGTTGTGATCCCCCTGCTGCATCAATAATACAGCAGGAGGATCACAACTCCCATCAAGATGAGGCAGCCCTCAAGGCTCCCCCCCTCACCAGGGTGTTTGCCCCCCTATGTTGCCCCCTTATGTCCCCCCCCCCCTCCACATATGTTCTAGCGCCCGTTAATTTAACGGGCTTAATGTCTAGTTTCATATAATATGTTTAAAAGTCCAGCACAGCGCTGACTGGTCACTTGTGTAAAGGGCCTAGTAGGCGCTGTGCTGTTTGGTTCCCCATTTTAAGAGCAGGCTTGAATTCCTTGGTGCTGCCAAGTCTGGCCCTAGACCATGCCCCTTTTTGGCAATTGTTCGGTCCTTGTTTACCCCGTCCCTATTGGTCGCTAACTAGTTTGGCACCAAATTCAATTATCCTTTTTGTATGTGTTAACTTGTAATCCCCTAAGTCTTGTTTCCATTCAGTATTCTATGTTAAACTTTAATCCTGTTATAGTTCCTTTGTCTAATCTATTTTATCAAGATTTTCAACTGTATATATTCTCTGTGTTATGAATCAATAAACGTTCTTGTGATTTTACCTAACACGACCGGTCTCGTCCGCTATGTTGTGGGATTGCTAGTGGGGAACCAGCAATGTATTTTCCTGGACCTTAGGAGTGTATCTCGTGGAGCTGATTCCGGTAGGAGATACCCATCCTAGTAGTCCTCCCATGACACTTTACAATAAATTGTTGTTCCTGTTAAACTCTGTAACGGGATGCCAAGAAATTGATGCTTCTTGCCCGCTTAGAGTACATAGGACACACCTCTGCTCACCTCTTGAAGAACCAACTTGGCTATAGGTCCTGTTAGCCCAGTTTAGTTTTCTCTCCCCACCAGGACAAAATACACTTGTAACGGGATGGGTACCCAAGGCCGGTAGCACCTCTGCTCATTGTAGAAAATCACCGCTCTAGCCCCTGATTAAAGCACAGCATCCACCCAGCAAGTCTTTCCTGGAGCCTTGCTCTTTGCTAGTGGTCCTGTCTACTATTTACGTACAGTTAGGTACAGCAAGAATTAAACCACATTATTGAAACAGAAACAGTCTTATAATCATGACAGTCAATAGACATGCAAGCAAGCATTCTGCTAGCATTTCCTGCTGCTCTATTGCATTGCCTACCTACGTTTAAGTCCTCTGAAATTATTACTCCTAAATCCCTTTCCTGAGATTACAATGTATAATGCACCGTTAAAAGAGCTTTATCACTTGTAACAGTTTCCCCAGTAATGTATTCTACAGTGAATCTGATTGGTTGTCAGGTATTCTGGCACCAAATGTAATTATCCATTGTGTAGGTGATGTCCTGTTTCCATTCACTATTCTTTGCAAAACTATAATCCTGTTAGAGTTCTTTTGTTCAAGTTATGTTATCAAGATGTGTTTCTGTATATATGTCCTTGTTTTACCCAACACGACCTGTCTCGCCTGGAATCTCCTACCGGAATCAGTTCCACAAAATCACCTCAGGTCCAGGAAAATAGCAAATATCCAAACAGGGCTATAGTCACTGTTCCCCTGCTAGCAATTCCCCAACATAGCGGATGAGACCAGTCGTTTTGTGTAAAACAAGAAGAACCGTTCATTGATTCAAAGCACAGGACATTTAAGAAAAATTGTTGTAACGGACCGTCTAACGGACATAGTAGACCCTCTGTCCGTTGTAGGAAAACACGTCCTTAGCCCCCGATTACAGCTCAGCATTCATCCGGCAAGTCTTTCCTGAACCCTTGCTCTTTGTACCCAAATAGCAGACAGGAGACTACTAGCAGTTAGGTACAGGAAAAATGAACAACTTTTTTTATTTGTGCAACAGCACAGACTTATATACACATAAACATGAAATCATAGACATTAGTATACAATGGGGGACGACGACAAAACTAAACTTAGTTCTCCAACTAACTGGGGCTAGGAATACATTAGACTTTCAGACTGCAAACCAAATAGGAATTACAATACAGTGAGTAGACACACAGTAAGACACATAATGTACACAACATAATCAGTTTACCAGTTAATCCAGAACAATGGATGTTGGAGTAAACTATCAATTCTAGTCACTGACACACCATAACCCTTCAGAGTGGTCTACTCACAGAATTAAACATTACACAAACCATTCTACTAACAGAATATAACTAACTAACTAACAATATTCATGTATAGAGTTATGGTAGATAAGCCAGGGCCCATAATCTACAGGGAGGTGGTTGGCCCTCTGGCCCTTCCAAGAATCCCAGTCAGGCAGGCTGTCAGAATTCACTTTGTGACAATCATAAAAGAGACTGAAATATGTACTGGTTTTATAAACTGGAACCAGAAATGAACCAAAGGAATATGCATTCAAAAGCATCTCATTTCTTTTATTACCAACACTTGCCTTCTGACCATAGTTTAAATGGTAGCTGTGCTATTGGTCTTTGTAAAAAACACATCTTTATCTCTTTTATATGATTATGTTATAATTTAGTTGGTCACATGCTTTACACGAGATATTCTTCTTTCTCCTGCTTGAAGCAGGGTGAGAAATCTTTCAAACATATCACTTATAATGGTAAAAAAATAAGATGTGCTCAAATAAATCCATCAGGTACTAATGGGTATGTGTAACATTTCACTGACTGTAAAGGATATGTAATATAGATAGCAAACCTATCGTTGCTATATTTAAATGATGTGGAATCTCTGTGAGTAGTTCGTACAAAAACACCGTCTTTTTCATATACATATTTAGCACAAAATCCGACTTTTTTCAGCCTGGGAAACACAATGTAGCAGCAGACTCTGTACAGCATAAGCTTGTAAACCGATGGGCGTGTCTGTGAAATATATCCAATCAGAAGGCGCATTCACCCACCAATCAGGTGGAAGCTGCAGCTTTATAAACACGGTGTGGTTTAATATTTGGCTATAATTATTGTTATCGATACAAAAATGGTTGAAACAGCACATGACGCCGCTCCCGCCACAGCACCGGCTGAAAGCGGCACCAAGAAGAAGGCGTCGTCCAAGAAATCAGCGACCGCTAAAAAGCCAGTCAAATCTACTGGCCCCAGTGTGTCCGAACAGATCCTGAAATCAGTGGCTGCTTCTAAGGAACGCAGTGGGGTGTCTCTGGCCGCAGTGAAGAAGGCTTTAGCTGCCGGCGGATATGATGTGGAGAAGAATAACAGCCGCATCAAGGTGGCTGTGAAGAGCCTGGTCACTAAGGGAAGTCTTGTTCAAGTGAAAGGCACTGGAGCTTCCGGATCCTTTAAACTGAACAAGAAGCAGGTGGAGGACAAGGAGAAGGCGGCCAAGAAAAAGGCACCGGCCAAAGCTAAGAAACCAGTCCCTAAGAAAGTGACCAAGTCTCCAAAGAAACCCAAGAAAGCTCCAGCCGCAGCAAAGAGCCCCAAGTAGGCGAAAAAGCCGGCTGTCAAACCCAAGAAAGTGGCGAAGAGTCCCAAGAAGGTGAAAGCTGCCCAGCCGAAGAAAGCGGTGAAGAGTCCGGCTAAGAAAGCAGTGAAGCCTAAAGCGAAGAGCCCGGTCAAGGCGGCGGCAAAACCCAAAAGAGCCGCTCCTAAGAAGAGATAAACCCCGGTAACATGCTCTATTAACCCCAAAGGCTCTTTTCAGAGCCACCACATTCTCCTACCAGAGCTCATATCACACGGGGATTGGATGTTACTTTATTCAAGCAGCAGGGTGTCTTGTTTGAGGTCAAGAATGTGGTAACGCTGGTTACTGCGGAAACTAGTAATTAGCGTCACCTCCCAACCACTCTAATATTAGGACTTGAGGTTCTTTCACTTCCCATGTGTTTTGTAGTAATAGCTGTATTAAGCATGTCTACACTCCATCTACAATAAATTGTTGCACTGTTATGAGCAGGAGAATATCTCCTTTTGCTTTTTTAGAAGCATCTAGTGGCATGCAGCGCGCAAACCTTGTGGAAATGTAGTTCCATTAGAATATCGAGCTCTACTTAATGTATTGTAATGGAACCGATTCACCGTACGCTTTCATACTAGGTCGCACCAGTCAATGAAACCTAGGCACTCTTCTACTTGATTATACAACACTTCACTCTTGATTTCACAAAATTATTATTATTTTTTTTACAATTTCCAAAGCTCCAAGTCAATGTTATATCCACATTTTCAGAGACAGGAAATTATAAATCCACCAAGAAGACTATTTTATACTGTGACAACTTCATATCAAACGTTTGCTCAAATATGTGTAATCTTTTACATAGTGAAACCCCAGTGGCTGCGCATGTGCTGTGAGGGTACAGGGGCAGCACTTCAGGTGATCACACCTCTGATAACACGCAGGGCATCACGGGAAATGTAGTCCGATATCAATCCTGATGGTATAATACAAAGCTACACAGTATAAAACAAAAAGAGACGTTTATGTAAATGAAGTATATTTACTAGGGTGATAGTTTAATTAGATAAACCTTGTTCATGGTAACTAGTGCGTGTGGGAGATTTAGATAATATACTGCACGTAGTAAAACCTGAATATGATATAATAAGTGGTGTATAATGTCATGAATGTTTTCATGTATCTCAAACCGGCTCTAATACTGCCAGGTCTAAGAATTGTGGCTAAAACATCGATCATATATATGATTATATCGCCTGACTCCTCCTACTTGACTTGCAGTTCCCCATCAGGTTCGCTTACAGTGTTTATAAGGAGGAGTTTTCGGGTACGAGCTTCATTCATTCATTCATTCAGCTGAACGAAGACTTTCTGTATCATGTCTGGCCGAGGCAAAGGAGGAAAGGGACTTGGGAAAGGCGGCGCCAAGCGGCACAGGAAGGTACTGCGGGATAACATCCAGGGCATCACTAAGCCTGCAATCCGCCGCCTGGCCCGGAGAGGAGGAGTTAAACGAATCTCCGGTCTTATCTATGAGGAGACTCGCGGGGTGCTGAAGGTTTTCCTGGAGAATGTGATCCGAGACGCTGTCACCTATACCGAGCACGCTAAGAGGAAAACAGTCACCGCTATGGATGTGGTGTATGCTCTGAAACGCCAGGGCCGCACACTCTATGGCTTCGGAGGTTAAGTTTGCCGCCTATACTTGATTCGAACTACTATTATTCAAAGGTCCTTTTAAGGACCACCACATGTTTCAAAAACTGCTTTCACAAAACAAACGTGTTTTTTTTTTTTTTTTTTTAAATCTATATACTTTTCAAGTGTCATGATAAAAAATAAACTGCTTTGATCTACTGCACAGCAACACGAATATGTGTTAGATCCTACCATCAACTCTGGTTTTAACGCATTAGTGACAAGACATGTTTACCTAGACTTTCCATTGGGTATAACGGCTGTTTTGACATTTCTTGGGTGTTTGTGTTTAGCTGTAATTTTCTTCTTTCTCACATACTGTACCCACACAAATTGTTTTTATTGTCATAAGGGCTTTCATTAGATACAATTATGTGTATCATATCTTATAATTTACTTAAAAAAAAAAAAAATCATAAAATATGATGAAAAATATAAAAAAAAACACTTTTTCTAAGTTTGACCAAATAAAATTTACACAAAGACTAATAGTTTAAATAGTTTCTACATGTTGTTCCGAGTTCAGAAATATGCATGTTTCCATTTTTTCTGTATTTTGTTGTGAGTTATGGGGCAAAAACCAAAAATAGTGTTGTTTTTTTTCCCCCATACTGACTTTTTAACCCGAACCCTAAATTTAACCCCAACTCTCTAACCCTTATGCTATCTCTTACTATATTTTAACCCTATCACTTATGCGAAAAATTATTTCATTTTAACCCTATAGGCTAATCTAACTATAATACCAGTTTTTAGCTAAATAAAATTAAAAAAACATTGCACTGTTACTTGCTGCCTCTAGGGGTAGTCAAAAATTTTGGTGCTGACTATTGCCTCAACATCGAGGCAATAGACCAGCACTGTTAACCCTTTAAGGACCAGGGATTTTCCTGGGCCAAGGACCAGAGCGTTTTTCAATTTTTAATACGCGGTTTTTGAAACATAATTTTCCTCTCTCTCATTTAACGTACACATACAAGTTATATGTTGTTTTTTAAAGGACAGTTAGAGCTTTCTTTTGATACCCTATACATAAAAATGATTTACATTTTAGTATTAAAAAATTAATATAAAAGAGGACATTTTTGAGGAAAAAAAAGTTTTTCCCCATTATTTTCCCAGTAATAACCTACATAACTAGTGCAACACTAACCCACTTATCCCCCCTAATTAACTAACTAATAAAAAAGAAAAATATTGGTTCCCAAACCCCCCATAACAAAAAAGACAGAAAAAAACTCTGAAGAGTGCGATGTCAGATCAGTAAAAATCATGCAACAGGCAGGCAGGGGTTAAATTTTATTAAATAAATATATTAAAATTACCTTTATTTATTAAAAAAAACTTTATAAATTGTAAAAATAAAAAAATCTGTTAAAAAAAGAAAAACTAAATGAGGGCCATAAAGTGGAAGGAAACTGATCACAGTTAAAAACTGTGATCAGCAATGAAAGGGTTAATTTTTTTTTTTTTTTTTTTTTACCTTTGTATTTAATTAATTTATTTTTACTTACAGGTCACTCTCTGTGCTTCACTATAAGATTGTGAAGCACAGAGAGTGAATTAGAGGCAAAGTCAGTGTGTGAACACACTGACTTTGCATCTAATTTGCATGTTATCGCGGTGATGACGCAATCACCGCGATCACATGCCCGGAAATCGACCGATCGGGTCCAGGAGGTTTGCCTCGGGTGCGAGGCTTAGTCCTGGACCCGTTGCAGACTAGCTGGCGGTGCCCACGGAGCGCACCGCCGGCTAGACTGCATGACGAGTTAACTCGTCATAAGGACGGGAAGGGGTTAAAGTGTTTTTTTGCGATCGTTCATCGTGAAAACCGCTTGTTTCGCCGCAGGACGTGCAAGGCACGTCCATTGTTGAGAGTGGAGTTCCTGACAGGACGTGCAGGACATATCCATTGTCGTAAAGGGGTTGTAACAGACCGTCTAGCAGATGTAGTAGACCCTCTGTTCAGGGCCGATCCTAGGGTCACGGGCGCCTGCGTGTAGGTTTTCTTTTGGCGCCTAAAAGTGGGCGTGGTTATATTATGAACTCCTCCCCTTTATTTTAAATAAAGATATATATTTTGCCATAATACTGTGAAGTGGTTTTATTTATTTATATGATGCTCAGCCAGCAACATGGGAGAGTTTTTGCTGGCTAGCGGATGAATTTTTACTACCGTTCCCATGATGCCCAACCAGCCAAAGTCTGGTTGAGCATCACTGGAAAAGAAGTACACAAGGAGCGATAAATAATATTCCACCATGTCTCTCTCCCCACTCATACCCAATGTCTGTCTCTCTCTCTCTCTCTCCACCAATACCCAATGTCTGTCTCTCTCTCTCCACCAATACCCAATGTCTGTCTCTCTCCCCACTCATACCCAATGTCTGTCTCTCTCCCCACTCATACCCAATGTCTGTCTCTCTCTCTCTCTCTCCACGCTCATACCCAATATCTGTCTCTCTCTCTCCACCAATACTCAATGTCTGTCTCTCTCCCCACTCATATCCAATGTCTGTCTCTCTCTCTCTCTCCCCACTCATATCCAATGTCTGTCTCTCTCCCCACTCATGCCCAATGTCTGTCTCTCTCTCTCTCCCCGCTCATACCCAATGTTTGTCTCTCTCTCTCTCTCTCTCTCTCTCTCTCTCTCTCTCTCTCTCTCTCTCTCTCTCCCTCTCTCCACCAATACCCAATGTCTCTCTCTCTCTCTCCTCCTGCCCCCATGTCTGTCTCTCTCCCCACTCATACCCAATGTTTGTCTCTCTCTCTCTCTCTCTCTCTCTCTCTCTCTCTCTCTCTCTCTCTCTCTCTCCACCAATACCCAATGTCTGTCTCTCTCCCCACTCATATCCAATGTCTGTCTCTCTCCCCACTCATGCCCAATGTCTGTCTCTCTCTCTCTCTCTCTCTCTCTCTCTCTCTCTCTCTCTCTCTCTCTCTCTCTCTCTCTCTCTCTCTCTCTCTCTCTCTCTCTCTCTCTCTCTCTCTCCACCAATACCCAATGTCTCTCTCTCTCTCTCCTCCTGCCCCCATGTCTGTCTCTCTCTCTGTCTCCACTCATTCCCCATATCAGGCACTTTTCAGTGCTTTATTTTTTAAACATAGGCTGCTCCCGAACAACGAGCGCGAACCAACTTAAATCTACGCATTCAGCGTAGATAACTCTTGTGAGTCTGTTTTATAAATTGGCGCACACGCTGATTGCACCAGTGTGTGCCGTGTTTATACATATCTCCAATGTGTATATGTGATTATTTATGGATGCACATACATTATTAAATACAGTCACATAATCACACAGTCATATGCAAGTATGCAGTTACATAGACACACATTTATACAGTCACACACGCAGTCAGTCACATACACACAAACACACATATACAATCACATACATACACATACATATACAGTCACACATGCAGTCAGTCAAATTCACATACATACACACAGAAATGCTGTCGCCCTCCCTGCTTAATTACCTTTATGTGCTGAGAGGAGGACGTTCTCGATGGCAGGGCCGCTACCAGGAATTTCAGGGCCCCTTATTGAACACATTTTCTGCCCCCTCCCCCAATTAATATGCCAGGATTATGCCAATTAATATTCCAGTGTTATGCCAATTAATATGTCAGGATTATGCCAATTAATATGTCAGGGTTATGCCAATTAATATGCCGGGAATTTGTCACTCAATATGTCAGGATTATCCCAATTAATATGTCAGGGTTATCCCAATTAATATGTCAGGGTTATGCTAATTAATATACCAGGGTTATGCCAATTAATAAGCCAGGAATTTGCCAATTAATATGCCAGGAATTTGCCAATTAATATGTCAGGGTTATGCCAATTAATATGTCAGGGTTATGCCAATTAATATGTCAGGGTTATGCCAATTAATATGCCGGGAATTTGTCACTCAATATGTCAGGATTATCCCAATTAATATGTCAGGGTTATGCCAATTATTATACCAGGGTTATGCCAATATATATGCCAGGAATTTGCCAATTAATATGTCAGGGTTATGCCAATTAATATGTCTGGGTTATGCCAATGAATTTGTCACTCAATATGTCAGGATTATCCCAATTAATATGTCAGGATTATCCCAATTAATATGTCAGGGTTATGCTAATTAATATACCAGGGTTATGCCAATTAATATGCCAGGAATTTGCCAATTAATATGTCAGGGTTATGCCAATTAATATGTCAGGGTTATGCCCCACAGTATGCTCGTTTGCCACCCTCCTCCCCCCTGCCCCAGTACTTACCTCTGCTCTGTCTGGCCCAGGACGCCTGCTTGATGGTGTCTGCAGAGGCTGACACCGGCATCTAGTTTCTTCTGTCGGATGTCAGCTGACATCCGGCAGAATAAACTAGATGCCGGTGTCTGCCTCTGCAGACACCATCCTCCCTGCAGCCAATCAGAGCGCGACGGGGGCGGAGCTTGCACCCATCGCGCTGTGCTTGGTGTGATAGGGAGGTGCGGTAACCGCAGGCGCTCACCTGCGGCTCGCACCTCCTTGTCACACTAATCACAGCGCGACGGGTGCAAGCTACGCCTCGTCGCGCTCTGTGATTCAGGCGCCTCTCCTCCCGTGCGCCTGGGCGCGGTGCACCCCGTGCACCCGCCCAGGATCGGCCCTGCCTCTGTTGGTTGTAGGACATCACCTCCTTAGCCCCCGATTAAAGTTCAGCATTCACCCAGCAAGTCTTTCATGGACCCTTGTTTATTCATGCAGTATCTAACTGCTAGTAGTTGCCTGTCTGCTATGTGGGTACAAAGAGCAACTACTTTATTTGTCAAACAACACAGACTTAAAAAAAGACATAAACATGACATCACAGACATTAGTATACAATGGGGGGATGGAACTTGTCACGGTAGCACCCCCCCGCAGACAACCATGTTTTTCCGTTCCTCAGTTCCTCAGTGCCCATGTCCCTGTAAACCATTTAAATTGAATGGTGCCCTGTTAAATAGCCTAATCCATTTTACCATTTCCCCCTGGAATGTAGCTTCAACAGCCGCTTCACAATAAAGGTTTATCCCGGCTGCTGAGCTCATTCCAAAATGTAGAGACTTTTTCCATTGGGTGCCCAGACCAAGCCCCAGTGTAGGCACAGTTCTGATTGGTTGCTTAGTTAAATGCCTGATTTTGAATATATTTGCTGATCTGTGGGCTCCTACTAGGAGGGCTACAAGATAGGTAGCTCCTACTGGAATCAGTAACACAAAATCACTCATCAGGTCTGGTAAATAGCAAATAGCCAAACAAGTGGTCACTGATCGAGTAAATCCCTTTAAACCTGGCATTTAACTCAGGGACCAATCTTAGCAGTGCCTCCACTTGGGGACCAATAGGAAAAAACATCTACATTTAGATTAAGCTGGTAGGCGGGCTGTTTGAATCAGCCAATGGGGAGAGAGACTACCCGGCACTTCTCCCCGGTGTCTGTGGTGGGCAGGGGTGCACCTGCAATGTGTTGTTTAGCTCCTGGGATATTCGTGCTGTACTCCGGTAAGACAGAGAAAGTAGTAGCAGGTATAGGACAGTCTGTGCAGGGGCCAGTGATTATAGCTTTCCTAGGACCTTCTGTCTTCAGCAACAAACCAGATCCATGGACTCTCGGCAGGTTACTGGCATCATGTGCCTGCTAGGGTAACGTGACAGTGTTTTTAAACTTTGTATGTAATCCTAGTGTAGCATGCGTTGAACCTATGGCAATTGTGCCCCAAGTTGCACACGGCCAGGTTCAGCTTTCACTGCTCCGTCGTCTGGGATGTGCAGGCATCAGTGTAATAGATGGGCGCCGCCGGTCACCTGCTTCTTCTCCAGATGATTGGCGCATGCGTGTTATGTGAAGAAGCGTTCAAGTCAGAAAACAATTAACTGTTTGCTTTCCAACTTGAACGCCTGATCATCCGGAGAAGAAGAAGGTGACTGGATGCGCCCGTCTATTACACTGATGCCTGCACCTCACGGACGGCAGAGCAGATTAGCGGTGAGAGCTGAACCTGTATGTGTGTGTGTGTGAGTATAAGTGTGTGTGTATGAGTATATGTGTGTGTGCTCATGAGTATGTCACGGGAGGGCAACTAGATGGGTAGATCCTACCAGAATCAGTTCCAAAAAGTCACTCCTCAGGTCCAGGAAAATACAAATATCCAAACGGGGCTAAAGCCACTATTTTGCTGCCAGCAATTCCCCAACATAGCGGACGAGACCGGTCGTATTGGGTAAAACAAGAAGAAAGGATTATTGATTAAAAACCCAGGACATATATACAGGAACACATCTTAATATCATAACTTGAATAAAGAACTCTGACAGGATTAAAGTTTAGCATAGCATAGTAAAAGCAAACAGGACATAGGAGAGTACAAGTTCACACATACACAATTGATAATTGAATTTGGTGCCAGAATACCTGGCAACCAATCAGATTTACTGTAATACCTTCCTGGGGAAACTGTTACAAGTCATAAAGCTGTTTTAACTGTGCACTATACATTTTAAACACACAGTTAACACAGGGGAAAACACACATAAGCCAGAACATGAGCACTGAAGAACGGCAAAACATGGTTGGTTGTGGGGGCTACCGTGACATTTATCCCCCGTTCAAGGAAAGCCAGCTCGGGGTTGTCCAAACGGATAAGCCTAAAGGTGGCGAGGAAAAAAACGGGTGGAGGTGTACTCAGATGTCCTCTTGTCTGGACAAGCCATCCACATTTTTATTGTCCTTCCCCTGACAATGCCCACACAAGAGCCAGGCACTCTTTCTTAATAGCAGCATTACCCTCCTCCTGTTCCAGTAGATTGTGACTCTGGTATGCTACCGGGTGCTCCTCTCCTTGGCGGTTGACCTGGCTCAACACAACTCTGAGCTCAAACATGGAAGTGTCCGTATGGTCCAAGAATCATTGATTAAAATTAAGACCAGCCAACTCAGGAGCATTTCTCGGGGCTGTTTTTAAGGCTTTGAAGGCAGCATCACATTCTGTGGACCACAGGACTGTCTGGGGCATGTTTTCTTGGTAAGGTCAGTCAGGGCTTTTGCCAGGCAATTGTAAGTGGTTACAATTTTTTTTTTAGTACCCTGGGGTACCTAAGAAAGCTAGGTCCAGAATATGGTGTGTTTTGTTTCTGAATGAAAAAATAAAGAATTCATTTATGAACAAAAAAGAGAAAGAAAGCTAGGACCTGCTTCATATTGAGCGGGACAGGCCAGTTGACAATAGCCTAAATTTTAGCCGGTTCAGGTCGCTGTCTCCCACTTCCCACCTAGTGTCTGAAGTACTGGACCTCGGCCATAGATATCTGGCATTTGTCGGAGCGGATAGTCATCCCTGCTGCCTGTATACTGCCCAGTACCACATCCAGATGCTAGAGGTGCTCGCCCCAAGAGTCACTGAAGATCAATATATCATGAGGTAGGTGCAGGTATAGCCCTGCAGTCCATGGAGTAGCTGATCTACCAGCCACTGAAACATGGCTGGGGTATTCTTCATCCCAAACAGCATGACCTGAAATTGGTACAGGACGAATGGGGTGATGAATACCGACTTGGGGACAGCATCTGCAGTCAACGGGATCTCCCAATACCCCTGGCTAAGGTAAAGCATTAAAACCCAGGAAGCCCCCCGCTAACCAGTCAAAAAAGTCATCTATTCTGGGCATAGGGTAGGCATCGGTGGTCCACACAGAAGCGGGTAGTCCCGTCCTTCTTAGGCACTAGAAATACCATGGAAGCCAAGGGGCTGTGAGAGGGCTCTATAACTCCCAAGTCCCTCATCTACTCAAGCTCCTTCCTAATGTGTCCCTTGACTGCTTCAGGTACACGGTAAGCAGGTTGCCTAAGAGGGCTCCGACCGGGGTTCTCTACTCTGTGCTGGGCTAAGGCTTAGCTGTTCTCCAAGATCGACTTGGGTAATATCCCCCGGGTGGACGTACTCAGCTAGGAGGTCCAGGAAAGACTCCTGCCTCTATGTGTGATGGGGGACAGATAGAGGTCACCTCTTCGGTATGTTCTAAGTAGGGATTAAGAACATTGATGTGGCAGAGTCGCCATGTCTGATCCCTGGCTCCTTATGACTTGCGCTTCCCCTCCCAGTACTCGCTCAGAATATCTAGGGGGCCCCTTACCCTTCGCCCATAGAGGAGTTTGAATGGTGAATATCCTGTGGACTCCTGCGAGACCTCCCGGTAAGCGAACAAAAAATGGGGCATAAACTTATCCCAGTCAACATGATCCACTATGAACATCCGGATCATCTGTTTCAAGGTTCCATTGAACATTTCACAGAGTCCATTCATTTGCGGATGATAGGCGGACGTGCACAGGGACGCGCAGAGGGTCCATACCTGCTGGTGCAACTCAGAGGTAATTTGCGTGCCCTGATCAGAGACTACTTCTTGGGGAAAGCCTACCCAGGAGAATATAGCCAGCATGGCATGTGCCACTATCTCAGCAGAAATATTTGGCAGAGCCATGGCTTCATGGTAGAGGGTGGCAAAGTCTACTACCGCGAGGATATACTTTTCCCCGTCTTAATAGGACGGGCAAGGGGGCCAATGAGATCTATGGCCACCCTACTGAAAGGTTCCCCAATAAGTATAAAAGGCTGCAAGGGGAGCCTCAACGCTTCAGGTCGCTTCCCTACCCGCTGGCACAGCTCACAGGTGCGGCAAGGGTGTTTAACATCCCAAGAGATCCCTGGCCCCCAGCCACTCGCACATCCATTTTGAGGTTATCCGGCTGGTTAGGGGTTAAAGTACAGGGCTGGACCAGCATGAGGGTAGCTCCAGAATCCCTTAGTCCCTCGGTCGGCTGCCCATTTATGGTGACAAGCTGGTAGTAGTGCTCTCGGTTGTCTTTCCGAGGATGCTGGGCCAGAGAGACCTTGTCTGAGTAACACTTTTATGGGGTAAAATGTTCTGGGGAACAGTAATGGTAATCCACATTTGGGTCGGAGTTGGCTGGACAAAAATCCTGGGCCTGACTCACATACTGAGCCTGGCGAGCCATCCAAGGGGCTGGGGATGGGTTTTCCTCCGAGGACCATTGGGGGAAGCCCTAAGCTGTAGTTGGGGACAATTTTGCCGAATGTGGCCAGGTTTCCGACAGTGAAAACATCCCATAGAAGCCCCACTAGGTCTAGCATTTTGTGCATACAATCTATTCTGGTGGGCTCCATAGGTCCGCTTTCGTAGAGGGAAGGGTGTCTTGAGAATGGGCGGCAGACATCCACAAATTTGTCCTCTAGCTAGGCTGCCTCTTCCAGGTTTATGGGGTCTTGGTCTTTTACCCAGTCTCGGACCTCTGCTGGTATGAAGAAAAAATTGCTCCAATAGAAACTGTTGAAGGCATTCTTGCCAAGTGGTGACTTGCCTCCCTTGTATTCAGCTGGTAGTGGCTCAGGTCATGCAATGTGCCCACTCTGTGTAAGTGTATCTGGGACCCATCCTATTCTCTCGTAATTTCCTGCTGTACTTGTCGGGGGTGATTGCATATCGGGCCAGCAGCCGGGTCTTTACCTCGTGGTAGTTTCTAACCCATTCATCTGGGATCGCTCTGTTCATTTCCACAGCTCATCCAGATAGCTTGCACACAAGTATAGGTACCCAGTCATGATAGTGTCCACGTTGTGGAGCAGGCAATGTTGTTCTAAGTCTTGTAAGAATCCATCGATATCAACGACAGCATCTTCAAACTGTTTGAAGGACTGGTGGGTAACTTTGATTGGGAACATAAAGGTGGAGCTCTGCACTGAGTGTGAATCCTTTGCGGCCGGTCCAGAGATAGTGGTTCTCCGGTCCATCAGCCACCGTGAGGGACTTGTATGCTTCAGCAATAATAAGAGAAAATAATAATCCACTCGATAAATCCAAGGACCAGTGTGGGGAGAAAAGATCCCACTTCTTGACACCAGTGTTAAGGGAGGGCTACTAGATGGGTAGCTCCTACTGGAATCATTTCCACAAAATCACTTCTCAGGTCCAGGAAAATACAAATATACAAACAGGGCTATAATCTCTGTTTCCATGCTAGCAATTCCCCAATATAGCGGACTAGACTGGTTGTGTTGTGTAAAACAAGAATAACTGTTTATTGACTCAAAACACAGGACATATATACAGAAACACATCTTGATAACATAACTTTAACAAAATAACTTGTTCACACATACACAGAGGACCATTGAATTTGGTGACATACTATCTGGCAACCAATAAAATTAAAGGTAGGATTAGTTCCGACCAACCCCCAGCAGGTGGAGTGTTACATTTAAAACACCAGTTATCACAGGGGAAAATAGCTCAGCCGGAACATGGGCACTAAGGAACGGCAAAACATGGTTGTTGGGGTGGGGGGCTAAGGTGACATATTATATTTGTCACGGTACACACCGTGACTCTTACCCCTGGCGGGCACAAGGGGCTAGCCACCTGCCGAGAGACTATGGACCTTGTCTGTTGCCAAAGCCAGAAACTCCTAGGAGAACTAAAATCACTGGCCCCAAGCACACTGCTTTCTCCGTCTAACCGGAGTACAGCAGGAATCTGTCTGCCCGCTACAGTGTCTGGGGACAATGGTAGACTATTGCGGTGGAGCCTATCCCTTTAACCCTTTAATTTTACAGTGCAATACCATCCGGGAATGGACAATAAAAATGCAGATGGCTTATCACGGCAAGAAGACGTGTGTGTCAACACCACACCCAGTGTTTTCCTCGCCACCTTCAGGATTATCCGTGTGGACAACCCCGAGCTGGCTCTCTTAGAAAGGGGGAGAAATGTCACGGTAGCACCCCTCCAGACAACCATGTTTTTCCATTCCTCAGTGCCCATGTTATTTTCCCCTGTTCTAACTGTGTGTTTTACATGTATGGCGCCCTGTTAAAGAGCCTAATCCCTTGTACCCTTTCCCCAGGAATGTAGCTTCAGTAGCCACTTCACAATAAAGGTTTATCCTGGCTGCTGAGCTCATTCCAAGCTCAGACCAAGCCCCCAGTGTAGGCACTGTTCTGATTGGATGCTTAGTTAAATGCCCAATTTGAATATATTTGCTAATCTGTGGGCACGCCCCCTGCTGGGGATTGGTTGCTACTAATCCTACCTTTCATCTGATTGGCTGCCAGGTACTGTCATTTTGTGTAGGTGTGAAGAAGTTCTTTTGTTCAACTTATGTTATCAAGATGTTTTCCGGTAGGAGCTACCCATCTAGTAGCCCTCCCGTGACAGGTGTCAAGTGTCCTCGGGGGCTCAGACTTAAGCCATGTGCAAGAGGCAGTCTGGCAGGATGTCTGTACACGTGGGCAGTGATCAGCTGCCTACCACTAGATGCCAGTGCTGGAGAAGTCCTGTTGATGCAATCTGGATTCTGGGGCATGTTCTGGGTATTGGGGCATGTCTAAGGTTTACAATCTGGGTGCTGGGTCTGGTTCTGGGTGTGCAGTCTGGGTGCTGAGGCATGTCCTGAGCATGCAGTGTGGCAGTTTGGGTTTGTCCTGGACGTGCAGTGTGGCAGTTTGGGTATGTCCTAGGCGTGCAGTGTGGTGGTTTGGGAATGTCCAGGACATGCATTGTGGCTGTTTGGGCATGTCCTGGGCGTGCAATGTGGCTGTTTGGGCATGTCCTGGGCCTGTAATGTGGCTGTTTTGGCATGTCCTGGGTGTGCAGTGTGGGTGCCGTTTCAAGTGCTGTGTTTACTGCAAGGTGGTGCTATGGCAAGTTATGTGGGGGCAAAGCAAACGGAGGGCAGAAGAAATGGAAAGGGGGGTGTGCCCAGACCATTTGTTGCAGGCTCTGCAACCTATAGATAGTTTTTCATCATGACACTTTTACACTGACTGAATAACTTTTTACCCCCTGACAGTGACTAATGACTATTAGTGCTATGCTGCATTTGATGTATCTTGAAGACCAGAATTCCATTATTTTTGTCATATGTTTGCTGAACTGTGATTTTTTTTTGTGTGTGTTCAGTCCACCCACACACGGATAGGACTTTCATTTGATACTATTATTTTCATCATATGATATAATTTAGTATTAAAAAATATATAAACTATGATGAAAATATGCCATAAAAAAACACTTTGTCTAACTTTGACCTGATTTTGCTGACAAACTTGGTGAGACTGATAAGCTGTGTCTGATGGTGGAGGAATGTGGGGGGCTTGATAAGATTGAGTCTCTTCAAACACATGAGTATGAACAAGTCTACAAAGCCTCATCTGGCCTGATAGAGAAATATTTCTTTACAGAGGATGAGGAAGACTCTTCTCTTGCCCCAGAGGCTTCATCTGAAAGCTATGTCTTTCCCATCCAGGAAGGAACACACACTACATTTAATTTTTGAGCACTGACATACTGTTTGTCTTATATATATGTTGTAGCACTTTCCTTTACTTGAATAGTTCTTTCAGCCTGTACATACTGTGAAACTTCTTTCTTTAAATATTGCTGTCTATATATTTTTAATATTTGTCCTGAGTTTAGAAATACCAATGTTTCCATGTTTGTCTATGTTTTATTTTCAAGTAATAGGGCAATAATCAATATTATTTTTTTTTTTTTGTTTCCTAACCATTTTCTTCTACAGCGACCTTTTTACCCCAACTCTAACCCTAAATTTACCCTAACCCTAAATCTACCCCTACCCCTTAATGTACTAACCCGAACCTTCCTGGAACCCTGATTATAACCCTAACCCTAAATCTAGGCTTAGCTTTTTCTATTTATTTGTCTATTTATTTATGTATTTATTTATTTATGTATTTATTTATTTATAACTGTAATGTTGCTGGCTCCCTCTAGGGTAACAGTTTCAGAGAGATGGAAGAGATTTTTTTTTTATTCACGTCTGTTGCTCTCTGCTGGGCAATCTGTATTGGAGAAGCATGCTACTCCAATACAGCACCACGGTGATCATGGTGCCCTGGGATGTTGTGTGACATCATGGTGCTCTGATTCATACAGAATTTGATGCAACATGGGGCACTTGTTCAAAAAGACTTAGCCTCCTGAGCTTGAAATGGGTCAACATTTTGTCGCAAACAAAACTTTTTGTTGATGTCCATGAACTTGGGGCTATTTGAGGAAGAATGTAATATCATTGTAAATTGCAACCTAGTAATTTGGGAATTCTGAAATTAAAGTAACAGCATATAGTTTAAAAAAAAGCCCAAAACATTGCTAGCTTTACTACTTGGCTTCACACTTACATTTTGATTCTCTTGTCTCTGCTCCTCAGTTCACTGTATTTCTGCTGTGCTTTCAGTTTTGAAATCGATCGGCCATGATGTCTGACTTGAGAGGTTTTTCGAGGTCACATCTGGGCATATTGTATAGCTCAAAATTCACCTTCCGATATGGCTCCAATGTACCACAAATCTTTCTGCACTTCAGTTTAGTTAGCTTATAAAAGTGCTGTGAAGTTGATGAGTCATTGTTCTGCATCACCAGTGATGTCATTATCTGCTTTTGCCCATCCCCAATGGCCATACTGTCAACATCCAGGTCAGTCATGTTGATATCTATAAAAATAATTTTTGAAATTTGCATAGCTTCCTCCATTTTTCTACCAATGCAGTAGCACAACAGCAAATAAGATTTCTATCCTGACGAATAATGCAGAGTGCTGAACATAGTTCCAGCAGTCAAACACACCATGCTGGAATTCCAGCATAAATAAGCTGTTCAAATTTCATGATTCCAAAAGTTCAGTGTTGGAGAGTTTTTCCTGCTTCAGACAGACACAATAATTTTCTGTTCTAAATATAAGATATATTTAGATCCGCAGAGCTGCGGTTAATCTAGTCTTGTTCCAGCCATTCGCCTTGTACCTTCGTTCAGCGGTGTTTCCCAGAGGTTTTGAATCCAGTGACCATGTGGGACAACTATGGAGTTCCTTCCCCAATAATTCTACCTGAGAGATGTGGACCCGACAACACCCCGGACATTTTAGGACAGCTAAACCATAGCAGTAGCCAATGAATGGAGCGAGGATGACTTTGGAATACTACATGAGGTGGATCCTCTCTGAACCACCACAGCTTACAACTTATTGCACATTCAAGTGGTCTAGGTCAAGGTTGCAATTTACCTAAAGAGATAGGGCAGGGACAGACCCCGGGGGTATCAAGGGGGAGCAGGTGGAATTGTGTCTGTTGTACAGAGTCACTTAAGGGAAGGGACCTACCAATGTGCCTGAGGTACAGCTGGTGGTGCTGCAGAAATATTGCCATGACCTGCTACGCATCGGGCATGGCATTCCCTTGCCTGGGGCACCAGGGCACATCTAAACCTACTGTTGAGCTTTGGAGACCAGATTGCTGTGCCAGGCTGTTTAGGCAGGATATTTTGTTCATAAGTGGATTATGCTCTTAACAAATTTTGTTTTGGTATTTAAACCTGTGCGTTGTTAAAAAAAAAAGAAAAACTGTTCCTGTTTTACTTCAATAACAGTTCTGGGGAAGCAGTGTCTGAAGGAAACACCCATCCTGGGTGTCAGCCAGTACCGTCCCACATGCTTTTGTGCGTCTAGAGGTATAGTGTGTATAATTGGTACATGAAGTGCAAGTAGGATTTTTGGTAAGCCTAGTGTAGAAATCAGATTTCACCTTCTGCTTACAAAACCCTCCAGTCTTAGCCTCCTGTAAGAAAAGAGGCCATAGGGACCTTCACAATAATGTTTTGGGGTAAGGAGTCTTAAGAATTAAACATGGATGGAACATGGGAAAAAGAAAAAAAAAGATAGTGAATAGTGAAGTATGAAATAACAATTTAATATACAATGCATACTAAAAATCACTAACAAACAAATAAATTACAGGTATCCACAGTAGAAATGCCAATAATGGTCCTGATTTCTACCTTAAATAGGAAGAGAGGGCGAGGGGCAGAGGCGTCGCTAGGGGGGGCTACTGGGGCTGAAGCCCCGAATATCATCCCCATAGCCCCGAATGGAGACTCTGGGGCTAAAGCATGCTTTAGCCCCGAGTCGCCAATCCTGTTTTTTTTTTCTTCTTGCAAGTAGTGGGTAACTGTAGGGGTCGTGATTGCCACGGGACCTGCCGCTTTTGGTTGCCCGGGCGACCCCTGGGACCACCTGTGTGTCACCCAGCTTCTCCCCCTGCTTGTACTGTAGTGCGCCGGGTATTATATGAGTTCATATCCGGCACGCTGTTAAAGCCCTCACGCAGCCCTGTTTGTTTCTGGCTGCTTGTAGGGCAGAGGTACCTTCGTGGCGTGCCTCCATCGGACACACAGAGATGAGAATAGTGCGAAGGGGTGCATGCTCCGCCCCCTTGCGCTCTTATACACCGGGACCAGGTGCAGGGATTGGAGGCAGACGGTGTGCCTGAATCATCCCCCTCCCTGCAAAGAAAAGGTAAAGGAGCAGAGAAGGGGATGGTTCAGGCACCATAACTTGTGAAAGAAAATAAATCTGTTGGTATGTATGTGTAAGGGTATCTCTGTGTGTGTGTGTGTGTGTGTGTGTGTGTAAGGGTGTCTGGGTGTGTGTGTGTAAGGGTGTCTAGGTGTGTGTGTCTGTGCATTAAAGGGTCTGTGTGTAATGGTATCTCTGTGCGTGTGTGTGTGTGTAAAGGTGTCTGGGTGTGTGTGTAAGGGTGTCTGGGTGTGTGTGCATAAAAGGGTCTGTGTGCAATGGTTTCTCTCTGTGTGTGTGTAAGGGTGTCTGGGTGTGTGTGTGTAAGGGTATCTGTCTGTGTAATGGTATATGTGTGTATAAGGGGACCTGTGTCTGTAAGGGTATTGTGTGTGTGTATAAGAGTGTCTGTATGTGTATAAGAGTTTTTGTCTGTGTGTAAGGACTTCTGTTTGTGAGTAAGGGTTTCGTTGAATAAAGGCACATTTAACTGCCACTCTGCCCCCGTGCAACCTGCCCTGTTACACCCAGCACAAAAAAGCAGGGGGAATGTCTTTCCCAGAAGCGCTCTGCAGCCAGCGGGCACACGCACGCACCTAACCCCCTATAGGCTATACCTGTCATATTTGTTCTTTGTGACCTGAGCTTGGCTCATGTTTGTGGGACCACGTTCAACGTTTCCCTGGAGTTTGTGGTGACTGCTAGTGCTGGGGCCGTGGCCAGACTGCACCAGACCCAGCGAGCCCATACGGTTACTTTAAGGTATTTTCCCTATTTGGATTTTTAACAGCTATTTTAGTGGTCTTTATCTCTGATGTTTTATGTATCTATATATTTTGATGCTTTGTTAGTAATGAATTTTATATTTATGCCAGAGAACATATGTCACTATGTTTTTAGTATTTTTGTGTATATTTTTATTTTTTATGTTTTATTTATTTAAAATGTGTTAAATTATTTTATGCACATTTAAATCATTAGAAATTGTCTATATTTAATTTCAAGACAGCATGCTTGTGTGTGTGTGTCTGTTGGAGACGTGTGTGAGACATTGTGTGCGTGAGAGAGACAGCATGTGTATTTGTGTGACACGGTGTGTTTGTGTGTGTGTCTGTGTGAGACAGCGTGCTTGTTATGTGTCTCTGTGTGAGAAAGCGTGCTTGTTATGTGTGTTCGTGTGAGACAGCATGCTTGTTATGTGTGTTTGTGTGAGACAGCATGCTTGTTATGTGTGTTTGTGTGAGACAGCGTGCTTGTTATGTGTGTCCGTGTGAGACAGCGTGCTCGTTAGGCGTGTCTGTGTGAGACAGCGTGCTTGTTAGGCGTGTCTGTGTGAGACAGCGTGCTTGTTAGGCGTGTCTGTGTGAGACAGCGTGCTTGTTAGGCGTGTCTGTGAAACATGGTGAGTGTGTGTTTGAGAGAGACAGTGTTTGAGACAGAATGGGTATGTGTGCAGCATGCATTTCTGTGTGAGATGATATGTGTGTGTCTAAGCTAAGTAATTACAAACCTATGTTTTATTTACTTGATTTTTTTCCCTTTTATTAATATTAAGTTGTATATCTGATATTATATACTTTGTAAATAATGCTGATAAATTCTATAATCTGTTAAACAATTTGATAAACTACGCATACACAGAATGTAATGTTTAGGACGTGTTTATAACCTAATAAATCCAAATAAAGATATATAACACACACTATAGCAGGGGCGTTGCTAGGTCTTCGGATGATCTGGGGCTAGAGCCCAGATGAGCTCAGTCACACACAGGGGCGTACCTAGAGCATTTGGCACCCGGGGCGGACCCTGAGTGTTGCACCCCCCACCCCATAATAAAAATGTAAGAAAACGCCCACAAATTTTTCAGGGTTTGAAAATTGTACAATTATAGATACCAGGAATATTGTGCCACTCAGAACCCAGTAATATTGTGCCAGTCAGATACCAGTAATATTGTGCCTTTCAGATACCAGTAATATTGTGCCAGTCAGATACCAGGAATAGTGTGCCATTCAGATACCAGTAATATTGTGCCTTTCAGATACCAGTAATATTGTGCCAGTCAGATACCAGGAATATTGTGTCATTCAGAGCCCAGTAATAGTGTGCCAGTCAGATGCCTGTAATATTTTGCCAGTCAGAGCCCAGTAATAGTGTGCCAGTCAGAACCCAGTAATATTGTGCCACTCAGAACCCAGTAATATTGTGCCACTCAGAGCCCAGGAATATTATGCCACTCAGAGCCCAGGAATATTGTGCCAATCAGATGCCCAGTAATATTGTGCCAATCATAGCCCAGTAATATTGTGCCACTCAGAACCGAGTAATATTGTGCCACTCAGAGCCCAGGAATATTGTGCCACTCAGAACCCAGGAATATTGTGCCAATCATAGCCCAGTAATATTGTGCCACTCAGAACCCAGTAATATTGTGCCACTCAGAGCCCAGGAATATTGTACCATTCAGAGCCCAGTAATATTGTGCCACTAAGAACCCAGTAATATTGTGGCAATCATAGCCCAGTAATATTGTGCCAATCATAGCCCAAGAATATTGTACCACTCAGAACCCAGTAATATTGTGTCAATCATAGCCCAAGAATATTGTGCCACTCAGAACCCAGTAATATTGTGCCAATCATAGCCCAAGAATATTGTGCCACTCAGAACCCAGTAATATTGTGCCAATCATAGCCCAAGAATATTGTACCACTCAGAACCCAGTAATATTGTGCCAATCATAGCCCAAGAATATTGTGCCACTCAGAACCCAGTAATATTGTGCCAATCATAGCCCAGTAATATTGTGCCACTCAGAACCCATTAATATTGTGCCAATCATAGCCCAAGAATATTGTGCCACTCAGAACCCAGTAATATTGTGCCAATCATAGCCCAGTAATATTGTGCCAATCATAGCCCAAGAATATTGTGCCACTCAGAACCCAGTAATATTGTGCCAATCATAGCCCAAGAATATTGTGCCACTCAGAACCCAGTAATATTGTGCCAATCATAGCCCAAGAATATTGTGCCAGTCAGAACCAAGTAATATTGTGCCAATCATAGCCCAGTAATATTGTGCCACTCAGAACCCAGTAATATTGTGCCAATAATAGCCCAGTAATATTGTGCCATTCAGTACCCAGTAATATTGTGCCACTCAGAACCCAGTAATATTGTGCCAATCATAGCCCAAGAATATTTTGCCACTCAGAACCCAGTAATATTGTGCCAATCATAGCCCAAGAATATTGTGCCACTCAGAACCCAGTAATATTGTGCCAATCATAGCCCAGTAATATTGTGCCACTCAGAACCCAGTAATATTGTGCCAATCATAGCCCAGTAATATTGTGCCAATCATAGCCCAAGAATATTTTGCCACTCAGAACCCAGTAATATTGTGCCAATCATAGCCCAGTAATATTGTGCCACTCAGAACCCAGTAATATTGTGCCAATCATAACCCAAGATATTGTGCCACTCAGAACCCAGTAATATTGTGCCAATCATAACCCAAGATATTGTGCCACTCAGAACCCAGTAATACCCACACACACCTAGACACCCTGACACACACACACCTAGACACCCATACACAGTCACACTTTTTTTTTTTACTTACCTTACACTTGGTCCGTCATCCAGGACCTTCTGCCGGATGTCCGTCCACCTGACATCCGGCAAGCAGCTGACACAGCGCGACGGGGGCGGTGCTTGCAACCGTCGCGCTGTGATCTCTATGGCCAGGAGGAGAGGCTAGGGAGCGAGCTCCCTATAGCAGCCTCTCCTCCCGATCGGCCCTCACCCCCGCGTGAGGTTAATCCTCCGATTCTGGGACTATGTCCCAGACGGAGGAAAGCTCACCGGGGGATTTTTTTTTTTTTTTTTTTTTATATTTATAGCCCTGGAGTCTCGGGGCTAAAGAATACTTTAGCCCCAGAGTCTCCATTCGGGGCTATGAAGGGGGGACTCGGGGCTATAGCCCCAGTAGCCCACCCCTAGCGACGCCTCTGCACTATAGTATAACAAAAAGTGTCTCTGTCTGTGTGAGACTCTATAAGTGTGTGTCTGCGTGAGACACTATGAAGTCTATTCACTAAAAGGTGAGTTGGGGTGAGATGAACATTCAATCTCACCATTTTAACTATACATTGTGCAGAGACAAACTCCCCCGCTAAGCAAACTCCCCAGAATTGACCATGCATATTGTTTAGCTAAATTGGTGAGATCAAATATTCATCTATTCATCAACTCATCAGCAACTCGCCTTTTAGTGAATAGACCCCTGTGTGTAAGTCTTCTCATTGACATAATATACAAAAAATTATGCATTCAGTGCGCATTGGCATGATATACAAAATGTATGCATTTACTGATCATTTGCATGATATACAATGTTTATGCATTTTGGCAAATAAAAAGTTAAAACCCACTTATCTCAGAGTAGAATTAGAAGAGGCCTATGTGATATAGTACTAATGTTACTGAACCCTTGGGAACATCCAGAGCTGGCAGTGGCATTAATAGAAACTTCTGAACCCTTATTACAAACCCCAATCATTTAGATATGTATATTGGTATAAAGCCTTGCATATAATGCTACTGGTCATTGTGATGTAGAATTATTAAAAATCTTTATTGAAACCTGTATTGAATTATTGTACTAACTCCATTTTGTTCACATTACATGACAGAATTTTCTGACAGTATTTAGTATAATGAATAGAGACTGTATTTTCTCTCTAAGGATATAACTAGCCCCGGAATTACTGAATCTCCTGTCATTTGCAACATAGTATAATCTGAAGGCCATGAGAACACCGGCCAAATGAAATGTTCTATTCATAAAAGAACCTTGCACCCGACCACGAGACTGACATCACTAACTAAGCAAAATGATGCCCGAGCCCCCCCTTCCACCGAGTAAGCATCGTGCTGGGAAAGATGGTGCTTGAGCCATCCGTCCACACCCATGTTCAGAACAATACCACCTCTCGGTGGGAGGACACCTAGCTAACCACTTAGTTTTTGGGCCAATTAATCATATTGATGGGTGGACATTGACACAGCCACTTAACATTTAACCCAATTAATGATGTTTATTTGTTATTATCTGATATTCAATGATGATGTCATTCAGCCTTTATAAGGGCTTGTAAGCCTGAATTTTGCCAGATGCTAATAAATTTCCTCGAAGTTTTTTTAACCTGAACTGCATGTGTCAGAGTGAACTTACTTCTGCGTATACGCAATTTATTCATCTCAGATTTGGACAGGAACAGATAGACTTTTAAACATTTTTGTTTATTTCTAAATTAATCTACATCAATTTGGCGCCCAACGTGGGGCACCGGGCTATGGCCTCTGGCCGGTAAGCCGTCCTAAGGAAGACGCTGTTGGACGGAGGAATCGGGGGGGAAGGAAGGGAGACTGATCACCTCTGATTACACGGTAGAGACTTCTGCAGGAGCCACCGGTATGTTCCAGCCCCTTTGATTGACCCGTCCACGTGTCTGTGACTGCTTCCCGGGAGGGCATCAAAGACAGGTAATATCTTGCCCGGTGTCTTGTTACTCATTTGTTTACCTGCATTTAGTCTATCTGTTGCCTGGGTATGTTAGTGGTTTATGTTTAGTTAGTTTTGTTCTTTCCCTCTTTTTGGAAAAAGGGGGGTGGACCCGTGGGAGGTTGCCTGGGGGTCTTCTGTTGCCTGTTTTACCCCTTTTAGGAGTCACGTGGCCAAGACTGTATGGAAAAAGGGGGGTGGACCTGTGGAAGTTGTCCTGGGGGGTCCTCGTTGCCTGTTTTCTCTCTTTTAGGTGCTGTCTAGCTAACAGTAGTAAGGAAAAAGAGAGGGTGGGGAATCTGTGGAGGGGTGTAGACTCATTGCTTCCTGGGGATTCCCCCGTGGTGTCACTTTGATAGCCTAGCTAGCCGCTTCATTGTGCACCTTGCTCTGCTTGCAGAGGGTGGTACCCTCCAGTTTCGAAGCGCTGAAGCTGGTGGCATTCCCGAATTTTATTTTTGTGGTGGTGGATTCGAGCAGGCATTGCTGTCTTCCTGCACCACGGGTAGTGAGACTTATGGGTGGGTCCATAGGGGCACTACGGGAGTGAGGATAGAGGTGGCCACACTTAGTGGACTGCTGTAATGAGGGAGGCTGGTGGATCTCGGGCCGGTGTTAGTTGTTTTCCGCGGCCGCTGGTAGTGAGATTTACGAAAATCGTTCTCCGAGCGGGGACACTACGAGGTTGAGGGAGGTGGCTTTGGCCACAAGAGTAAAGGAAAGGGATTACTGTTGAATTTATTTGAACTGTGTTGCATGCACTGTATTTCAATTGAAATGTTGTCTTAAATGTTGTCTTAATTGGGAGTCATTCAAACTCCATGGGTCTGTCTCTACTTTCATTTTTTATCTTTATTCTATTTTCTGTATTATTTATTTCTATTTCTCTTTGTGAGAGAAGTGATTGGTCACACACTTCTCACCCCGCTCCAATCCGTGGCTACCACCTAGGGTACACGGATTCAGTGACTGGTCTACGTTTTGGGAAGACGCACTTAGGAGGGACCCACCCTTCCTAGTGGCAGTCGAGCACTGTAGACGTTCTGTTTCATTTTCCTTTACCTATACTTGGGACGCTTTGTATAGGGGGATATGGGACAGGAAGCGAGTAAGCCCAGTAGGGGCTGGCTCGCGTGTGACTTAGTTGAAGATAGAGAGGGTGAAGAGATTGCTAAAGTGTGTAAAATTGCTGTGCCTTCATGTGGTAGATTACAACCGGAAAGCTGGCGTAGATTACTGACAGAGAAGAAAGGCAAGCTTACAGATAATGATTTATTGCGTACTGCTGAAGCATGGTACAGAGTAGTGAAGGCTATTCAGCAGGAAGGTTGGGTTGAGGAAGAGATAAATCATAGAGGTGTAAAACTGTATGTATATTACAAGAATTGTGTTACTGGGGAATCCCCTCAGCCAACGCCCCAAGATGGTGCCCAGGGGATGTCCATTCTCAAGGTTCAGTCAGCAACAAGTGATAGCCAGCTGACCATGTTCCCCACTCCTGACCCTCCCAATACCTATCCCGTCACTTCCCCTGTTTGCCCGGTCCTGAATTCTGATGGCTCTTTATTCTCCCCTTCATCATCCCTAACATTCCCATCATCCTCATCCATCCCTGCACTACCTTCTGTGTCTAATCTAAATGTTACATCCACCATTCCTTCTCTACGCTCTCTCTCTGTTGATAATTCTACCATCCCATTTGCATCCACCCAGTTTACTAACCCCTCCTCCCTTGCTATTGCCAATCCTACTACACCCGCTCCAGCTACACCCATATTTACTAATCCTTCTCTGTCTTCTCCGTTACTAACCCCTCCTCCCTTGCTATTGCCAATCCTACTACACCCGCTCCAGCTACACCCATATTTACTAATCCTTCTCTGTCTTCTCCGTTACTAACCCCTCCTCCCTTGCTATTGCCAATCCTACTACACCCGCTCCGGCTACTCCTCCTACACCCATATCTACTAATCCTTCTCTGTCTTCTCCGTTACTCACCCCTCCCACAGTCCAGGTTCCCACCTCCTCCCCTAATCCTTATCCAGCTGTCCTGCCCTCCCCTGTTTCCGCCCTAGCCCCCACCCAGTTGGCCTGGCCATACCCCTTACCATACCCCATGTCCTTGCCCTATCCAAATTACCCCTACCCCTTTTTCCAAGCCACTCCTCAGACCCCGGCCATGCCCAGTCCGGCCCAGTCTGCCCCGGATGTGCCCACATCCAACATGGCCGCCACTTACTCCCTTAACCCTAATGCAGCTCCTTTTCACGCTTCCTTACTGATATTATACAAGAGTAAAGGAGAATCAGTGGAAAGGTTTCATGCAAGACTGTTTCAAATGTTTACAGATTTGTGTTTTGACCTTACTGACAAGATTCATTCACAAATGCTGTCAGGTGCATTTGTCCAAGGTGTAAAAGACTCTATACGCAAGGGAATCATTGCTGCACGCCCTGAATATAAGGTAGTCTCTCTAGATACCTTAATCTTAGTTGCTAGAGGTCTGGAATCTGCCCAGACTCCTAGGAGATCTTCCACATGCCCAATTAACCTGTTAGGCGCTGATGTCCTCTCACACCTGCAGGCATCTATCACCTTCACCCCAGATGGACAAGTGGAATTGTCTACTCCTCTATCCGAATCAGACACCTCAGCCTTGTGCTCCCTACCTCTAATGCTGCATTTAGAAGAACCCCGTGGGGAAGCAAAGGAACAGAGGTCCAATTTTCCTGATATACTAAAAACAAAGGTACCTGCCAAATTATGGTCCTCAGGCCCAGAGGACATAGGTCACCTAAGAATTCCCGCCTGTGGTGGTAAAGCTCATTCCAGGAGCAAAATTACCAAGGAAACCACAATATCCTTTAAAACCAACTCAAGCTGCAGCTATTTCAATTCAAATCAAAGCACTCTTGGAGAAGGGTGCTCTTGTAAAATGTGTATCAAAGTGCAACACTCCATTATTTCCTGTGAAGAAGAAAACTCCAAAAGGTGAACCAGAGAAGTACAGAATGGTTCAGGATCTCCGTGCTGTCAATGAAGCAACTGTCCTGGACACCCCTATTGTGCCAAACCCTCACACTCTGCTCTCTGGCGTCCCACCATCTGCAAAATACTTCACAGTCATTGACCTGGCTAATGCCTTCTTCAGTGTTCCACTGGATCCTATTTGCCAATATCTGTTTGCCTTCACTCATGAAATGCAACAGTATACATGGACTGTCATGCCTCAAGGGGCACAAAACTCTCCAAGTCAATTTGCAAAAGCCATGTGCTCCATCCTTGAACCATGGCAAACAGACCATCCAGAGGTTGTACTCCTCCAGTATGTGGATGATTTATTACTCTGTGGAGATGACATACCTACAACTGAAGACTGTTCAATTAGTCTCCTCTGCTATCTGGCAGAACAAGGATGCAAAGCTTCACGTCTCAAGCTGCAATTCTGTCAATCCACAGTACTCTTCCTTGGTCATTGCCTATCTCAAGGTACCAGACATCTCACCCGGGACCGAGTAAGAGCCGTACTGGATATTCCACCTCCAAAGACCTCAAAATCTCTACATGCCTTCTTAGGCCTCATTTCCTATTGCAGAGCATGGATCCCAGAAGCCTCTCTGCTTATGCAACCACTCTATGATGCACTCAAGTCAGACCCATTTTGCCTGACCAATAAAGCACTGGACAATTTTCATACTCTAAAACGTGCCATTGCATCTGCTCCTGCTCTGGCCCTGCCAGACTATACCAAGCCTTTCAAATTATTTGTCTCTGAAAGACAAGGCCATGCTACAGGAGTACTTACCCAAACAAATGATTTAAGAGGCCGCCAGAGGCCTATTGGATTTTTCTCCTGCCAGCTGGATATCGTGGCCAGAGGGACCCCTTCATGTCTTAGAGCTGTTTTTGCTGCAAGGGAACTTATTGAAAGAACTGCAGACCTGGTCCTTGGCCACCCCTTGGTTGTATTGGCCCCTCATGACATCTCTGCCATCATCAACCAAGTTCAGCTCAAGCATGTGTCTCCCGCTAGACACCTACGTTTACAGTGTCATCTCCTGCTGCCTGACAACATTACCATACACAGATGTCAAGTTCTTAATCCATCCACTCTTCTTCCACTCCCTGAGGGGGGTATCCACTATGGGTTTATCATGGATGAAACCTATGTTTTTCTTCTCACTGGGACCATCAAGAGAATGCATCCTGATTTAACCTTTTATAAAGAACAAACACCTCTCTGTGAGGGTCCAGGATATGCCTTCTGTACCACATGGTACAAGCCAAACATCACTCCTGAACCTTGCTATGAAGATGAACTCTACCACTGGGTGGAGGTGAAACTCACTGCCCAAGACTTCTATTGTGATTCTGAAGGCAATAGCATGGTCCTGATCCAACTACCCCCAGAACTCAATTACTTGTACCGTCATTGGGATACTGCTATTCCACATGTCCCTGTTACCAAGTTGAAAACAAAATCATGGAATGATCTTGGGCCCATGGCAAAATTATGGGCCACCATGGATGAATCAAAGCTACAGGAAAATGGCATTGTCAAGTACCCAACAACTGACCTTCTTGAAGCATGGCCACGCCATTTCCTGGAAAATGAATTCCAAGACCTGGTCATAGTGAATAACTATGACCCAGAGACACTTCATGACTGTTTTGAACAAATGAAAATGGAAACAATACATCTTCCAACTGTACATGAGAATCCATTAACAAATCCTGACTTCACTCTGTTTGTGGATGGTTCAAGGTATGCTGATGAAGAAGGAAAATACCACACAGGATATGCCGTGACCACAACAGATGAAGTTATCAAATCATCATCTCTACCGCCAGCAATGTCTGCACAAGAAGCTGAATTACAAGCCCTGTCTTCAGCATGCAAAATCTCCGAAGGAAAACGTGCCAACATCTATACAGATTCAAGATATGCCCTGGGTGTGGCACATGACTTCGGCCTCATTTGGAAGACGAGAGGATTTCTTACCACTGCCGGTACACCAGTCAAACACAGCTCTGCAATCAAGGAACTAATGGATGCCCTCCTACTCCCTGAAGAAGTGGCCGTCTTGAAAGTCAAGGCACATGGGAAGTTGGATACAGATGAAGCAAAGGGCAACCATTTGGCTGATCAGGCTGCTAAGCAAGCAGCAAGAAATTTGCAGGAAGTGGATAAAGAAGTGTCCGGTCAAGAAGAAGTTCCTATTTTTACCCTACAGACCCTTCCTACTGATCTAAGAATTTTGCGGGAACAGCAAGCCGCAATTACCCCCGAAGAAATCCAGAAATGGAAGAAGAGAGGGGCTGTCCTAAAGGACGGAATATACTACAACAACTTTAAATTCTGCCTTCCTAAAAATTTATATCCAGCAGTTGTCCAATGGGCACATGGACCTGCACACCTGTCAAAAGACTTGATGGCTGCCCTCATACAGAGGTATTATGAAGCACCCGGAATCACAACATTGATCAGTAACTTCTATCCCGATTTGGATACAGGTACTCACAACCTGCTTCCCGGAGATTGGGTTCTAGTCAAGAAATTTGTGCGGAAATACACCCTGGAACCAAGATTTGACGGACCATTCCAGGTTCTCCTGATCACCGCAACCTCCGTCAAATTGGCCGGCAGGCCACATTGGATCCACGCTTCCCATTGTAAGAAAGTTCCTGCCCCAGAGGAAGCCGGTACCACACAACCATGTACCTCTGGTATATTATCTCCTTAATCAGTTTAATCAAAGCCCAACAAGTAGCCATCACCAAAGATGCCAGTGGGTACACCTTCTGGTATAATTCATCATGTACCCGTGTGGCTACTTATACTTTTGATTACTGTGACATCGTAGAATGTCCATTCCCCACGTCACAGATTCAGAATATCTATAGAGATATCCCTCATTCAAAGGACCCCTATGTTTGTGTAGTTGACAAACAATGGGGGCACAATTGTAACCATTGGGGGGCGGCAGGATGGAATGCCGGGCCTGCCTGGGGTTACAAACCAAAAAGTGTTTTATCTAAAGTAGATGATCATGGTAGATCCCTTCTCCAAAGAATGACCCTAAGAAAACCTGGAGGAGGTATACCAATGAAATTAATCCTGAATATTGAGCATCCCAGCCCAACAGATGCAGACCAGTATGTAATGGGAATGTATTGGAAAAAGGGTTCCTATAACAAATAAGGGCATTTCTACCTTAAAGATATGTGCCACTCTTCTGAGTGGCAAGGGACCACCCACATGGTCTCAAATCCATTGAAACCACACATCCAGTCCTTTAAAGACATGATGGCCATTGCAAACCCCACATTTGAAGATACCATGGCCGCTGAAACAGGTTTTAACGATGTTAATCTATGGTTAGAATGGATGAAATATAATGCCAATAAGCATAACAGAACCGCATGCTATGTGTGTGGTGGTGCCCGGCCTCACCTGGGCACCGTGCCTTTAACCTTGCCAGTAGATGTAGAAGAATGTGTTTTGAGTCTTTTTGCCTATCATTACGAATTCAACAGGTCCATATGTAAAGCATGGACAGTAGAATATCCCCTTCTAGCCAAGGATTGCAAACCCCCAGATGGTGTTACAGTTTATAAAGGTAATTACACCTGTTATGCTAATTATGATGGGATTGGTAAATTTGTGGGTAACTTCTCTAAAGGGTATTGTGCCACCTACAGAACTGTCTCCATGAACCTTCTACAATTCCATACCAGATCTTTAGGGGATATTTACTGGTTGTGTGGGGATTTACAGCTAAGATCCAGAATGGACAAAGAATGGTGGGGGGAGTGTACTCTGGCCAAAGCCATCATGCCTATACACATTATCTCTGACACACACCCCGACACCCATGAGTCCAAACACACACCAACCAAAGTAAAGCGTGAAGCCCCAGTTAAAGGCAGTTTTGACCCTCATGTTTATATCGATGCCATTGGGGTGCCTAGGGGGGTGCCCAATGAGTTTAAAGCAAGAGATGAAGTTGCTGCAGGGTTTGAATCACTTTTTACCATAGACACTGCAAACAAGAATTTAAATTGGATAAATTACATTTATTACAACCAACAACGTTTTGTTAATTACACCAGGGATGCCCTCCAGGGCTTAGCCGAACAGCTGCAGGCTACGTCCCAAATGTCCTTCCAGAATAGAATGGCTTTAGACATGATTCTAGCCAAAAAAGGAGGGGTATGTAAAATTTTGCCCGACACCATGACATGTTGTACTTACATTCCAGAAAACACAGGCCCTAATGGTAAAGTTACCTTAGCCATAGAGAAGTTGAATGAGCTCTCTGAAGAGTTAAAAAGGAATTCTGGGATAAAGGATCCCTGGGAGAGATGGTTTGGTTGGATGACAGGATGGCAAAAGGCTTTAATGCATATTGGTATAGCAATACTAATTTTTCTTTTTATTTTTGCTCTTCTTGTTTGTTGTGTCCTCCCTTGTCTGAGAAAACTTCTTTTGAAGACTGTAGACCAAGCGGCACCCACTTTCACACATCTCACAGTTGATGACCAAGATTTCCAAGATATCAACTCGCCCTGTATACCGCTACAAACTATCCCTTTTATTGATAAAGTGCAAGAATTCTAGGTAGGGACCAGCTTAGGGACAGCATCTGTCTGTTTGGGAAAGACTACCGTGTGGAGATGTGGTGGGCTAGCCACTGCGGGATACCCATGGAGTGAAGCGTTCGAGTGCCCAGCAGACGGATGAGTTAGCCAACTAGGGACAGATGAAGGGACAGGATTGCACTTTGCAATAACACCAAGCTAGCGGCCACGGGGTTTCTGTGCCTTTGGGCTAACACGTCTTCTGATATTAACAAATAAAGATTATCTTTTAGAATCTAACATTTCATAGGGGGGACTGATGTAGAATTATTAAAAATCTTTATTGAAACCTGTATTGAATTATTGTACTAACTCCATTTTGTTCACATTACATGACAGAATTTTCTGACAGTATTTAGTATAATGAATAGAGACTGTATTTTCTCTCTAAGGATATAACTAGCCCCGGAATTACTGAATCTCCTGTCATTTGCAACATAGTATAATCTGAAGGCCATGAGAACACCGGCCAAATGAAATGTTCTATTCATAAAAGAACCTTGCACCCGACCACGAGACTGACATCACTAACTACGCAAAATGATGCCCGAGCCCCCCCTTCCACCGAGTAAGCATCGTGCTGGGAAAGATGGTGCTTGAGCCATCCGTCCACACCCATGTTCAGAACAATACCACCTCTCGGTGGGAGGACACCTAGCTAACCACTTAGTTTTTGGGCCAATTAATCATATTGATGGGTGGACATTGACACAGCCACTTAACATTTAACCCAATTAATGATGTTTATTTGTTATTATCTGATATTCAATGATGATGTCATTCAGCCTTTATAAGGGCTTGTAAGCCTGAATTTTGCCAGATGCTAATAAATTTCCTCGAAGTTTTTTTAACCTGAACTGCATGTGTCAGTGTGAACTTACTTCTGCGTATACGCAATTTATTCATCTCAGATTTGGACAGGAACAGATAGACTTTTAAACATTTTTGTTTATTTCTAAATTAATCTACATCAATTGCATCATAGCTGTTGAGGCTTTGGTAATCAGGAATATTGAAGAAAATAATGAGCACTTCTCTTGTCAGTGAAAAATCAAATAATTTAATAATCAAAGTGGATCCGATAAGAAATGGAAATAGGAACACAGCAACATGTGAAGGAAAAAGCAAATTCACCTTATGCATTTCGCATGATAGCACACTTAATCATAGGCATATTATTTATATACCAGGTCTTGACAAATTTAACTGAATTTTAGGAGCCAGCAAAAAAATCCAGGAGCCAGAAAATGGCACATACACACAATCACACAAACAATTACATGGAGTCACACACACAGTCAGTCACCAACATACACACACAATCACAGATGGTCAAATACACAGTCAGTCACATACACACACATACATACATTCATACAGTTAGTCACAGAGAGACACACTCATACAGTCAGTCACAGACAGACGCATACACATGCAGTCAGTAACTTTTTTAATACTATAAATCTTTTATATGGATTTATTAGGTTAAACTCTTCTAAATATTACTTTGTACAGACAGACACCCATACAGTCAGTAACATACAGACACACACATACATACAGTCAGTAACATACAGAAACACTAATACAGTCAGTAACATACAGACACACGCAGTCAGTAACATAATGACAGACACACACATAGTCAGTAACATACAGAAACACACGCATACATTCAGTAACATACAGACACACACATATAGTCAGTAACATACAGACAAACACACACATACATTCAGTCAAATACAGACACACACATACATTCAGTAACATACAGACACACATACACATAAAGTCAGTGACAGACAGACACACACACAGCTAGTCACACATACAAAGTCAGTCACAAACAGACAGTCACATACACACACACAGTCAAGAACACACCTACAGTCAGTCACGCATACATACACACACACACACACACACACTTACACCCAAGGTTTTTTTTTGCTGTTTAAGATAAGATACACACCTCTGTATCGTGCTGCACTGTATAATACAAAAACAAAAAATGATCTCGGCAGCGAGGGCACCATGTGGGGAAAATAATACCCAGGTGCCAGGTCTAATTTTTTGGTGCCTGATATTTGTTGCGCGCTGATATATACCCAAATATACTTATTGTTAATTGGCATCACATATATTCATCTGTATACTCGCCTAAGCATTTACTCCACTTCTATTAAATTTGCCCCGGGCTCCAGCCCCAGGTCTTTTGGAGGTCTAGCAACGCCCCTGGCGAGGGGAACATCCCCAGGATCCCAAATGAATGCAAGTGGAACACGGCTGTTCAGTCCAGAACGAGGCTAAAAATGGATTTGAAGATCTACTGTGACGGGGAGTCTTGCAGGGCTCTGGGGGCCAGAAGACTCCATGTGGACTATGGACCCTGTTTGTTGATGTATTAGTTTGGGGGTACACACTTTGAGGGCCCCAGTGGAACCCTGTTTTCAACTGGACATCAAACACAGGCACTCAGGATGCCAGCCAAGACGTGTCCCCTTGGGTCCAAACCTTTGTCCCATTCAATTTGTTTCCTTCAGGTTAAGATTGTATCCTATCCTGTAAACCACTGCCATTATGTACCTTACCCATTGTCTTTATGTAAGTCATTTAGTTTCTTGTTGAACAATGATGTCCCTCAATCAACTAGTTACTTTAATTGAGTGTAATCTGTTTGTATCTGAACTTGACATCTTTTTATTCTAAAAGGTGTGAGGCAGGATTTCCCCTGTGTATGTCCTCAGTGGTGTATCTTGATTTTGTGCTGCCCTAGGCAGACAAAATCCGGGCACCCCCCTACCCAAGCTGCACACCCACGTTACACACCTAAGACATGCCCCATCATTCAGACTCACATCAAGCTCATACTCCTATCACACACACACTCCCATCACACTCAGTCACACACTCCTACTCCCATCACACACACTACGACTCCCATCACACTCAGTCACACACACTGTCTCACATCACACACACTCTGACTCCCATCACACTCAGTCACACACACTGTCTCCCATCACACACACTCTGACTCCCATCACACTCAGTCACACACACTGTCTCCCATCACACACACTCTGACTCCCATCACACTCAGTCACACCCACTGTCTCCCATCACACACACTCTGACTCCCATCACACTCAGTCACACACACTGTCTCCCATCACACACACTCTGACTCCCATCACACTCAGTCATACACACTGTCTCCCATCACACACACTCTTACTCCCATCACACTCAGACACACACACTGTCTCCCATCAACATACTCTGACTCCCATCACACTCAGTCACACACACTGTCTCCCATCACACACACTCTGACTCCCATCACACTCAGTCACACACACACACACACACACACACAGTCTCCCATCAGCACTTACCTTTCCTTGGTGGCAGGCAGCATGGTCCCTCCATGCTGCCTGTTCGGCTTCCCGGCGATTGTGCCGACAGGTCACGTGACCGGGCGCGCGTATGACGTCAGCGCGCCCGTCACGTGACTGTCGGCACTTCCGTGTCGGCACTCTGCACAGGGAGCCGAACAGGCAGCAAGGAGGTTTCTCTGTGCTGCCTGTTCGGCTCCCCGTGCAGCCTGGCAGGCAGAGCGGAGGTGAGAGGGGATCTTCCGATCCCTTCTCACCTCTGTCTCTGCCTGCAAGCGCGGTCTATTTTTTTTATTTTTTATTATTATTTATTTATTTTTAGGTTTTTTTTTTTTCCAGTGCTGGGGGGCGCTGCCGCCCCCAAAAATTTGCTGCCATAGTCATCCGCCTGGAATGCCTCGCGGTAAATACAGCACTGTATGTCCTTATGTTAAACTTTAATCCTGTTATCGTTCCTTTGTTTAATCTGTGTTATCAAGATGTGTTAATGTATATATGTTGTGTGTTTTGAATCAATAAACAGTTCTTCTTGGTTTACCCAACACGACCTGTCTCGTCCGCTATGTTGGGGAATTGCTTGCAGGGAAACAGAGACTATAGCCCTGTTTGGATATTTGTATTTTCCTGGACCTGAGGAGTGATTTTGTGGAACTGATTACGGTAGGAGCTACCCATCTAGTAGCCCTCCCATGACAGATTGTGTCTGTGCTTATATGCATCCTACATACTGCCGGTGGTCTCTCAGGTACAGACCAACTTGTCATCCTGCTGAGTGCCGGGATATCACATGACACCCGACGCTCTGAATGTATAGTGCAATTAGTGAGAGGGCGGAGCTCACTGTCTGTGGAAGTGGCACAGACTTTGCCCCCTCACTGTACACTCCACAGAAGAAAGAAAAACGTGGTTCCAGGGGTAAAGGGGACCATATAGATGGCAATATCTGGAAGCCAAATCTCATTTATTGGTAGCCATTGAGAATTTGTGCTGTTTTTTTTCAAGCCTTCAATGTTAAGGAGAGCCACGGTCACATGATGTGCCCAGCCCAATATTACTGTAACGGACCGTCTACCGGACGAAGTAGACCCTCTATCCGTTGTGGGAAATCACCTCCTTAGCCCCCACTTACAGCTCAGCATTCAACCAGCAAGTCTTTCCTGGACCCTTGCTCTTTGTACCCAAATAGACAGGACATCTAGCAGTTAGGTACAGCAAGATTGAACAACTCCTTTATTTGTGATTTACACAGCACATATACACCAAACTGCAATCAGATAACACTTGATTAAACAATAGAAAACTTAAACACATCACCAGTAAAGCAGTATCTAGCCACTTTAATCTGGAGCCAGAAGCAAGGTAGTCAGACTGGGTGTCTGACATAATTAAACAATGGAAGGCTTAAACACATTACAGACAGGGTCCATAATCTACAGGGAGGTGTTTGGCCCTCAGGCCCCTCCAAGAACCCCAGTCAGGCAGGCTGTCAGAATTCACTTTGTGACATATATCCTTTTTCGGGGTGAGACTGACACCGGAGGAGCCCCCAGACGGGGTGACTCCTAAGTCAGTCTGTATAGTGGTCTCCCCATGGCCATTCACTAGTTTGCAGTCCCCACACTTTTTTTGTTCAAAAATAGAACTTACCCGGCCAACCTCCACCTATCCCGAAACATGCATCTGCCGCTGGGGAGAAAGGCCAAATGTTCCTTCTCCCAGAAATCCTTTCAGCCGCTGGGGAGCAGATAGGGTGGCAGGGTTAGCTGGGCTTGATACTATGGGGGTATCCCATTTAGTACCTGGGAACACTGATGCCAGCACTTCTGCTGGGGAGATAACATCCAGGCAAGGCACAGTTTCAGGGGTATACTGCAGGGAACAGGACAAGGTGGCTGTGGTACCCATGCAAAGGAGTTGGGGAACAGTGCTAACTGCCATACATTCAGGAGACCCAGGTGTGGAGACCGATGTCCCATCCACCCCTCCTAGGTCATTTTCAAAAGGTAAAGGGGTTAAATCCATGGGATGCAGTGGGCAGAGGCCAATTGCACTCTGCTCAGATGCTGGCACCTCTGCCAGGTACAAAAACTCTCCAAGCGGCAGGGGTGGACAGAGGCCACCGGCACTCTGCCCCATTGCCAGCTCTTCTGCTGGGACACAGGGCGGGTAAAAAACATGGATTGCGTTCCAATAGGGCTCCTTGAACCCAGGTGGAGGTGGGCACAAGGAGGGCAGGTCCTGTTTGGTTTTGGGGAACAGTGCCCGCAGTTCAACTGGGCATTCTAGGGGTGGCATAGGTAATGGGTCTGGGGACGTGATGTCAGCCGGGGCCTCCATAGTGGAAATGGGACACAGGTCTGGGGTCTGGGGTAGGGGCAGGCAGGAGCCAGCAGCAATCTGCCCGGATGCCAGCTTTTCCACTAGGTCATCCACAGGGTTAAAGGGGCACAGTTCTTGTGTCAGTGCATCTGCTGGGGGAGGAGCAGCACTGATACTTACAGTTTCATAGGCAGGGGGCTGTATGTGGTGGAGTAGCTGTATGTATGCCTTCTCCAGCTCCTCTTCTTGGGTCACCAAATAGTCCAGATCAGCCTCCAGTTTGGGCACAGTGGGAATATTTGCCTCCCTTAACTCCCGGAGTTCTTCCCACCGGTACTCTGTATCACTCCCGAAGCCCGGATCCAACTGGAGATTTTCCAATAACAATCCAGGGCCACCAAAATCATAGCCCTCTGTGGGAGTGTCATCCTCCAGCTCAGGGTATAGCTGTGTGGCATACCACCGTAAAGCCCGGTATCCACAATCCAGGACCATCTCAGCATGGACAAGTTCCCCTAACTCAGCCACCCAGTCTTTTTGGGGCTGCTCACCCAGGTATGGCATTCTATCACTCAGCAGGCTCACATACCATTCCTGGGAGCTGGGGAGGACCTTTCCCCGGTACTCCTGGTCCCGTATGAGGGCGTTCATCCACAGATTCAGGCGGCTGCAAGCTCGCTGTAACATCTCATCCTGCGGGACCGGACCGGTCATCAATTTGTAGTTAACAACCAAGGGGGCTGCAGTACCATCCTGGTACTCCCTGGTCAACAAGCCAGTTTTGCAATATTTATAATCCACGGCCATCATGCCGACTGCTATCCCTTGCTGGTGCTCTGCTGCTTATCCACTGGGCTCTTGCAAGGAGGATCCCACCGCTTGCCACCAATGTAACGGACCATCTACCGGACGAAGTAGACCCTCTGTCCGTTGTGGGAAATCACCTCCTTAGCCCCCATTTACAGCTCAGCATTCAACCAGCAAGTCTTTCCTGGACCCTTGCTCTTTGTACCCAAATAGACAGGACATCTAGCAGTTAGGTACAGCAAGATTGAACAACTCCTTTATTTGTGATTTACACAGCACATATACACCAAACTGCTATCAGATAACACTTGATTAAACAATAGAAAACTTAAACACATCACCAGTAAAGCAGTATCTAGCCACTTTAATCTGGAGCCAGAAGCAAGGTAGTCAGACTGGGTGTCTGACATAATTAAACAATGGAAGGCTTAAACACATTACAGACAGGGTCCATAATCTACAGGGAGGTGTTTGGCCCTCAGGCCCCTCCAAGAACCCCAGTCAGGCAGGCTGTCAGAATTCACTTTGTGACAATTACCCCTCTAATGAGTGGACCCTGCTTGTCAGCTGCTCACCCACCCTAGGATGTTCAGCCAACATCATGAGAAATTCAGTTCACAGTAGAGTGGTATTAGTAAATAAATAAATAAACTTTCATATAAGGGAAAATGTATCTAAATTCAAAATTACTTTGCAGTGCCACCTTGAGGTTCATGTGAAAATTACACCAACTGCTCATATAAGCGAACAAAGAAATATTTGCATTATTGTATCTGACGTCACTGTATACAGTTAGGAATCCCTTAAACATCTTTAAAATAGTGCAAATGTCCAATTCTACTCAGGAAACTAATACGTTAGAACCACTGATATAAGTTGTAAAAGTTGTAAAATTTGCCATATAATGCAGGACAGCAATAGACCAGGTGGATACAAACACAGTCTATGAAAAGGGGGCAAGCTGGAATAATGTTATGCCGAAAGCAAACAGTGGACCTCAGCCGCTAATGCACCGCACCATGCCCCCAGCATCTCCACTTACGCAACCCGTTGGGCCCTATCCGAGTAGGTGGTATGCACTGAATTCTAGACCTAGTGGGGCTTCAACGTGATGTTTTCACTGTCGAAAACCTAGCCACATTCTGCAAAATTGTCACCAGCTACAGCCCCGGTCTCCCCCACATGGTCCTCGGAGGAACCAGTCCCCAGCTCCTTGGATGGCTCTCCAGACCCAGTGGTGAGCCGGATCCAGGATTGTGGTCCAGCCAACTCCGACCAAAATGCGGATTACCACTGCTGTTCCCCAGAGTCTTTTACCCCACATGAGAGTTACTCAGACTAAGTCTCTCTTGCTCAGCATCGTCAGAAGGACATTCGAGAGCACCACTACCAGCCTGTCACCATCAATGGGCAGCCGACCGATGGATTAAGGGATTCTGAACCTACCCTCACGCTGGTCCAGGCCCTTATTTTACCCACTTTATTAGCCGGTTAACCGCAAAGTGGATGTGCGCGTGGCTGGGGGGCAGGTACATCAGCTACCCATGACCAGGGTATACCTGAAGTGGGGCACTGGGGAGGGCTACAGAGATGTGGGCATCATGGAGGGCTTACCCATGGATGTACTGCTGGGAAATGATTTGGGCTATTTGGAGAGCCGTTATGTGCCTGAGATGGATTGTACAGTGGATCCTGCTTGTTTGGCTGTCACCCGTTCTCAGGCTAACCAACCTTCCGATTCTGGGACCAAGGTAAGCACTAAAGCCAACAACCTACTCCCGACTGAATGCCTACCATAGCTCACCCCTGATGGTTTCCATGCCCAACTGGTAGCCGACCCCAGCCTAAGCCAATCAGGCAGAGACCGCAGACAATGGTAGCTTCTCTGACCAGATTATTTGGAGGAAAGACGTCTTATACATGGCCAGCCCAGGCAACACCAGCAGTTATACCGGGGTTTCCTGGTTCCAATTGATAGTCCCCACCATTCCCCGTCCTGCTCTCCTCACCCTAGCCCACAAAGCCCCTCTATCAGGTCACCTCGGCGCCAGGCGGACACAGTACAGACTCTCGTTCTTTTGGCCAGGGAACTCCCGGGATGTGAAGCACGACTGCCGCACCTGCGAGCTGTGTCAGCGGGTAGGGAAGTGACCTGAAACGTTGCGGGTTCCTCTGTAGCCTCTGCCCTGATCTCTGCCCCTTTTCAGGGAACTATTCAGTAGGGTGGCCATAGACCTCATAGGTCCCCTGGCTCATCCCAGTAAGACAGGGAAAAAGTATATCCTCACAGTAGTAGACTTTGCCACCCGCTACTCTGAAGCCAAGGCTCTGCCTAATATTTTGGCTGAGACAGTGGCGAATGCCCTTTGGCTATATTCTCCCGGGTAGGCTTCCCCCAAGAAGTGCTCTCTGATCAGGGCACGCAGTTCACCTATGAGTTGCTCCAGCAGGTATGGACCCTCTGCGAGGTCAAGTCCCTACGCACGTCACCCTACCATCGGCAAACGAACGGACTCTGTGAAAGGTTCAATGGATTCTTGAAACAGATGATCCAAACGTTCATAGCGGATCAAGTAGACTGGGAAAAGTTTATGCCCCATTTTCTGTTTGCTTACCGGGAGGGCCCACAGGAATCCACGGGATATTCACTGTTCGAACTCCTCTATGGGCGAAAGGTAAGGGGGCCCCTAGATATTCTGAGGGAGTACTGGGAGGGGAAGTGTGAGTCAGAAGAGACTCCAGTTATCCAAAATTTGTTCCCTTGGGTCCAAACCTTTGTCCCATTCACTGTGTTTCCCTTAGGATAAGATTGTATCCTATTCTGTAAACCCCTGTCATTATGTCACCTTACCCATTGTCTTTATGTAAGTCATTCAGTGTCCTGTTGTACAGTGATGTCCCTCAATTAACAAGTTACCTTAATTGAGTGCACTCTGTATGTATCTGAACTTGACACCTTTGTATCCTGAAAGGTGTGAGCCAGGATTTCCTCTTTGTATGTCCTTACGTTAAACTTTAATCCCGTTAGAGTTATTTTGTTCAAGTTATGTTATCAAGATGTGTTACTGTATATATGTCCTGTGATTTTAATCAATAAACAGTTCTTCTTGGTTTACCTAACACGACCAGTCTCGTCCGCTAGTTGGGGAATTGCTTGCAGGGAAGCAGTGACTATAGATCTGTTTGGATATTTTTATTTTCCTGGACCTGAGGAGTGATTTTGTGGAACGGATTCCGGTAGGAGCTACCCATCTAGCATATATCATATAATGAAAATAATAGTATCAAAAGAAAACCCTACTGGTCCTTCAAAAAATTATATATAACTAGACATTAAGCCCGTTAAATTAACGGGCGCTAGAACATATGTGGACGGGGGGGACATAAGGGGGCAACATATGGGGCAAGCACCCTGGTGAGGGGGGGAGCCTTGAGGGCTGCCTCATCTTTATGGGAGTTGTGATCCTCCTGCTGTATTACTGATGCAGCAGGGGGATCACAACTCCCATCGAGATGAGGCAGCCCTCAAGGCTCCCCCCTCGCCAGGGTGCTTGCCCCTATGTTGCCCCCTTATGTCCCCCCCTCCCCGTGTTACTTACCACCTTAGCGTGGTGTGAAGGGGGCGGGAGGTGGGTAGCGTCGCTCCGCTCGCGCATGCACAGTCTTTACAAGGTTACAGCTGAGTGATCAGCTGTAACTTTGTGCGCATGCGCAATGAGTAAATTCTCCTGCGATTACGCAGGAGAATTTGCTCGAGAAAGTGTTACGCGCCCTGTGCGGGATTCCCCCATGGCGCCCCCCCCCCATGTATGTATCTCTCTGCCTTCCCATGTTTGTCCCTTTCCTCTTTATTGCCCTGTCTGTCTCTCTCTAACTCCCCCATACCTCTATTCTGTCTCTCTCCTCCCTTCCTCTGTTCTGTCTCTCTCCTGCCCTTCCTCTGTTCTGTCTCTCTCCCCCCCCCCTGTTCTGTCTCTCTCCCCCCTTGTTCTGTCTCTCCCCCCTCTTGTTCTGTCTCTCCCCCCCTGTTCTGTCTCTCTCTCTCCCCATTTCCCCTGTTCTGTCTTTCTTTCCCTCCCTCCCCGTCTGTCTCTCTCTCCCCCTTCCCCCTGTTCTGTCTCTCTCTCCCCCCCTGTACTGTCTGCCTCTCTCTCTCCCCCTTCCCCCTGTCCCTCTCTCCCCCTGTTCTGTCTCTCTCCCCCCCCGTTCTCTCTCTCCCCCCTGTTCTGTCTCTCCCCCCTGTTCTGTCTCTCTCTCCCATTCCCCCTGTACTGTCTGTCTCTCTCCCCCCCCCCTGTTCTGTCTCTCCCCCCTCTTGTTCTGTCTCTCCCCCCCTGTTCTGTCTCTCTCTCTCCCCATTTCCCCTGTTCTGTCTTTCTTTCCCTCCCTCCCCGTCTGTCTCTCTCTCCCCCTTCCCCCTGTTCTGTCTCTCTCTCCCCCCCTGTACTGTCTGCCTCTCTCTCTCCCCCTTCCCCCTGTTCTGTCTCTCTCCCCCCCCGTTCTCTCTCTCCCCCCTGTTCTGTCTCTCCCCCCTGTTCTGTCTCTCTCTCCCATTCCCCCTGTACTGTCTGTCTCTCTCCCCCCCCCCCCTGTTCTGTCTCTCTCCCCCCCTGTTCTGTCTCTCCCCCCTGTTCTTGTCTCTCTAGCCCTGTTCTGTCTCTCTCTCTCCACATTCCCCCTGTTCTGTCTTTCTCTCCCTCCCTGTCTGTCTCTCTCTCCCCCTTCCCCCTGTTCTGTCTCTCTCTCCCCCCCGTACTGTCTGTCTCTCTCTCTCCCCCTTCCCCCTGTTCTGTCTCTTTCTCCCTCCCTCTGTTCTTTCTCTCTACCCCCTGTTCTGTATCTCTCTCTCCCCCTTCCAGCTGTTCTGTCTCTCCCCCTCCAGCTGTTCTGTCTCTCCCCCTCCCCCTGTCTGTCTCTCTCTCTCCCTGTTCTGTCTGTCTCTCCCCCCTGTTCTGTCTGTCTCTCTCTCTCCCCCTTCCCCCTGTTCTGTCTCTCTCCCCCCGCCCTGTTCTGTCTGTCTCTCTCTCCCTTTTCCCCCTGTTCTGTCTCTCTCTCCCTCTGTTCTTTCTCTCTAACCCCGTTCTGTATCTCTCTCCCCCTACTTGCCGTGCCCCCTGCTATCCTGCGTGCACACTTGCCGTGCCCCCTGCTTTCCTACTTGCTGTGCCCCCTGCTATCCTGCGTGCACACTTGCCGTGCCCCCTGCTATCCTATTTGCCGTGCCCCCTGCTATCCTGCGTGCACACTTGCCGTGACCCCTGCTATCCTGCGTGCACACTTGCAGCAACAGCTGTCCGTGGGGCAGTGTCTCTGCGTTCAGTCTGTTGCCCTAGCAACCCACGGACACAGGGACTGGACGCAGAGACACTTGAAGATTATTATAGAGGATTTGTGTGGGTGTATTGAACATGAAGAAAGAAATCACAGTTAAGCAAACGTATGACAAAAATAATGGATTCTGGTCTTCAAGGCACATCAAATGCAGCATAGCACTCTGTCACTAAGGGGTTAAAGAGCCACATAGGTGCTGTGCCAATTAGTCACTCAGTTAAAGGGCAGAATTACAACATCAGCACCACTATATATAAGTCCTTGCCACTACCCCGCACTCTGGTTTGGGCACTACTTTTTCATACCAAACTTGATTGTTCCCCATTGTAAAGGAGTTAATATGTTTTAAGATCTATTGTTTAACATTTATCTAGATGTGTTACAGTAAAAAAATAAGGCATGTTGGTTCAATAAATGTTTAACCTGTTAAACCTAATAAAGCTGATCAGGACTACAAGTGCTTACAGTACAACTGAGACTTGGGTACCAGAGGAGGCATCTGTGGAACGCCTAACAGACAGGGGACATCATATCTAAAAAGCATCCTATTACACAGAGACCCTATGTTACTTATTACTTTGAAACATTTAACCAGATTACCCACTAGGTGGCTCTATGGAGGAAGGGAGCTTGGGTGGGTACGTGCTGCAAAATGCGGCCATCTTAATTTACTGAACACAATGCAAAAGCGTGACGTGGTGTCTTTGCAGAGAAACCTTTTACAAACACGCCATAATTACTAGATTTTTAGCAGATAATTGAATAAAACCGGTCTCAAAACAAAATTTGGACTGAACTAGCCGAGTGTTTTACCACTCGTCACAGATTAATAGGAGCATGTAAAATATTCGCCACTCATTAAACCATTTTTTGTCACAATTTCTGAACAGTTTATCTCTTTTCATTGATAATTTGGTGGCTCTTAAAAGAGCCTTTGTGTGTTTTGTGTCCAGTGCCTGCCCCCGTTTAAGCTCTCTCTCCCCGGATCCTGCGGGCAAGCTGGATGTCTTTGGGCATGATGGTCACCCTCTTGGCGTGGATGGCACACAGGTTGGTGTCCTCGAACAGACCCACCAGGTAAGCCTCGCTGGCCTCCTGCAGAGCCATGACTGCCGAACTCTGGAAGCGCAGATCGGTCTTGAAGTCCTGAGCGATCTCACGGACCAGGCGCTGGAAAGGCAGTTTGCGGATGAGGAGCTCGGTGGATTTCTGGTAACGCCGGATCTCCCTGAGAGCCACAGTGCCGGGGCGGTAACGGTGAGGCTTTTTCACTCCGCCGGTAGCCGGGGCGCTCTTCCTGGCAGCCTTGGTAGCCAGCTGCTTGCGGGGAGCCTTGCCTCCGGTGGATTTGCGGGCGGTTTGTTTAGTTCTTGCCATTGTATCAGATCACAAGGACGCAAAATGAATGCGTAAATAGCTCGTTGGACTGGTATTTATAAACTATACTGCTTAATGATTGGCTGCGGATGAGGCGTTGTACTGTTTCATTGGACAAAAGACACTAGCGGTGTTTTTTCAAAATGGCCGCCAACATTCTTAGCTCTTATTGGACGGGAGAAACAACCGTTGCCCACATTTTAAACTGTTAATTCTTCATAAAATAAAATGTTTATTTTTTTATATTTTATTCACCAGACTTTGTCCATACAATATCACAATCGAGTTAATTAACTAATTAATCCATATGTTATGTGCGTGACGGTGAGCCGGGATGGGTTGGGTATAACCTACAACTTGTTCCCCTAAATTTGTGAATTGATTCTTAATTGGATACAGGGTAGATGTCAGAAACAATAATACAATATTTCGTTAATTTAATTGACCGGTTCATGTACTTCTTATTTTAATATCAAGGTGGCACTGTTGAAATGTTTCTGCAGTGTATTTACCAGTAGTAGAATATTAGTAATCTGAGCAGTCTTTTCTTTCCTTTTTTGGTTGCAGCCTGCAACCGTATGGTTATTTACAGGGAGTGCAGAATTATTAGGCAAGTTGTATTTTTGAGGATTAATTTTATTATTGAACAACAACCATGTTCTCAATGAACCCAAAAAAACTCATTAATATCAAAGCTGAATATTTTTGGAAGTAGTTTTTAGTTTGTTTTTAGTTTTAGCTATTTTAGGGGGATATCTGTGTGTGCAGGTGACTATTACTGTGCATAATTATTAGGCAACTTAACAAAAAACAAATATATACCCATTACAATTATTTATTTTTACCAGTGAAACCAATATAACATCTCAACATTCACAAATATACATTTCTGACATTCAAAAACAAATCAGTGACCAATATAGCCACCTTTCTTTGCAAGGACACTCAAAAGCCTGCCATCCATGGATTCTGTCAGTGTTTTGATCTATTCACCATCAACATTGCGTGCAGCAGCAACCACAGCCTCCCAGACACTGTTCAGAGAGGTGTACTGTTTTCCCTCCTTGTAAATCTCACATTTGATGATGGACCACAGGTTCTCAAGGGGGTTCAGATCAGGTGAACAAGGAGGCCATGTCATTAGATTTTCTTCTTTTATACCCTTTCTTGCCAGCCACGCTGTGGAGTACTTGGACGCGTGTGATGGAGCATTGTCCTGCATGAAAATCATGTTTTTGAAGGATGCAGACTTCTTCCTGTACCACTGCTTGAAGAAGGTGTCTTCCAGGAACTGGCAGTAGGACTGGGAGTTGAGCTTGACTCCATCCTCAACCCGAAAAGGCCCCTCAAGCTCATCTTTGTTGATACCAGCCCAAACCAGTACTCCACCTCCACCTTGCTGGCGTCTGAGTCGAACTGGAGCTCTCTGCCCTTTACCAATCCAGCCACGGGCCCATCCATCTGGCCCATCAAGACTCACTCTCATTTCATCAGTCCATAAAACCTTAGAAAAATCAGTCTTGAGATATTTCTTGGCCCAGACTTGACGTTTCAGCTTGTGTGTCTTGTTCAGTGGTGGTCGTCTTTCAGCCTTTCTTACCTTGGCCATGTCTCTGAGTATTGCACACCTTGTGCTTTTGGGCACTCCAGTGATGTTGCATCTCTGAAATATGGCCAAACTGGTGGCAAGTGGCATTGTGGCAGCTGCACGCTTGACTTTTCTCAGTTCATGGGCAGTTATTTTGCGCCTTGGTTTTTCCACACGCTTCTTGCGACCCTGTTGACTATTTTGAATGAAACGCTTGATTGTTCGATGATCACGCTTCAGAAGCTTTGCAATTTTAAGAGTGCTGCATCCCTCTGCAAGATATCTCACTATTTTTGACTTTTCTGAGCCTGTCAAGTCCTTCTTTTGACCCATTTTGCCAAAGGAAAGGAAGTTGCCTAATAATTATACACACCTGATATAGAGTGTTGATGTCATTAGACCACACCCCTTCTCATTACAGAGATGCACATCACCTAATATGCTTAATTGGTAGTAGGCTTTCGAGCCTATACAGCTTGGAGTAAGACAACATGCATAAAGAGGATGATGTGGTCAAAATACTCATTTGCCTAATAATTCTGCACTCCCTGTATTATTAGAATTAGCATTTAAAGTAACACTAAACGTTATATTTTACATGTGCTTCTGATACAGAGGCACAAGTGAAATGTAAGTCGTTCCCAGTGGTGTATCTTTGTTTTGTGCTGCCCTAGGCAGACAAAATTTGGGCACCCCCCTATCCACACCCACGGCATGCCCGATCAGCCCATTACATGTCCCCATCACATGCCTCTATCAACCCTATTACATGCTGTCACGGTACCCACCATGACTCTTACCCCTGGCGGGCACAAGGGGCTAGCCACCTGCCGAGAGACTATGGACCTTGTCTGTTGCCAAAGCCAGAAACTCCTAGGAGAACTAAAATCACTGGCCCAAGCACACTGCTTTCTCCGTCTAACCGGAGTACAGCAGGAATCCGTCTGCCCGCTACAGACTCTGGGCACAATTGCCAGGTAGGCGCTCTCCTCATTGGCTGATTCAAACAGCCCGCCCACCAGCTTGCTGCCGAAATGTAATCCGAACTGTGTTTGTTTCTTCCCTCAGAATGGTCCCTATTTTCCCCTGTTCTAATGGTGTGTTTTACATGTATGGTGCCCTGTTAAAGAGCCTAATCCCTTGTACCCTTTCCCCAAGAATGTAGCTTCAGCAGCCACTTCGCAATAAAGGTTTATCATGGTTGCTGAGCTCATTCTCTTCTTCAAAAGGTAGGCGGTTTTCCTATTGGTCGCTCAGACCAAGCCCCCATTGTAGGCACTGTTCTGATTGGTTGCTTAGTTAAATGCCCAATCGTCTATAATAATGTTCAAGTGTCTCTGCGTCCAGTCCCTGTGTCCGTGGGATTGCGCTACTGGGCATGTGCCCCACGGACAGCCGTTGGGACTTGGAACGCAGAGACTTCTGTCAGAACAGTGTTCTGACAGGCAGGGCCGGCCTTAGGGGTGTGCGACCTGTGCGAGTGCACAGGGCACTACACCCCAGGGGGCGCCCTCCCGCCCAAAGAAAAAAAAAAAAAAAAGCCGGTAGAGGCACTGGGTGGGGGAGATCTAAAGATTCCCCCCTCACCAGCCCTCTGCTCGGCATGCTCTGCTAGATCCCGGGAGGGGGCGGAGCTAACCGCCTGTGCGGTGTAGCTCCGCCCCCACCCTGTGAATCAGAGCAGCGTCTGCTTCACGGGGAGCCACTGGCACCATGAGAAAGTGCTGCTCGGCTCCCTATGCCTGCATTAAGCATGGGGAGCCTGAGCAGCACCTTCTCTTGCTGACCTGGGCTCCCAGTGAAGCAGACGCTGATCTGCTTCACAGGGTGGGGGCGGAGCTACACCGCTCAACCGGTTAGCTCCGCCCCCTACCTGGATCCACCTTTGAAGGCAAAGGAAGGGGAGGGCTGGGAGAGAGAGACAGGGCAGGGGGGAGAGGCAGAACAGCTGGAGGGGGGAGAGAGTGATACAGAACAGGGGGGTAGAGAGATTTTTACATGTATGGTTCCCTGTTAAAGAGCCTAATCCCTTGTACCCTTTCCCCAGGAATGTAGCTTCAGCAGCCACTTCACAATAAAGGTTTATCCTGGCTGCTGAGCTCATTCTCTTCTTCAAAAGGTAGGCGGTTTTCCTATTGGTCGCCCAGACCAAGCCCCCAGTGTAGGCACTGTTCTGATTTTTTGCTTAGTTAAATGCCCAATTTGAATATATTTGCTGATCTGTGGGCACCCCCCCTGCTGGGGATTGGTTGCTACTAATCCTACCTTTCATCTGATTGGCTGCCAGGTACTGTCCTTTTGTGTAGGTGTTTTTGTGTAGGTGTGAAGAAGTTCTTTTGTTCAACTTATCTTATCAAGATATTTTCCTGTATATACCGTATTTATCGGCGTATAACACTTTTTCTCCCTGAAAATAGGGGGGAAATGGTGTGTGCGTGTTATACGCCGAAAAATCTAAAACTTACCTCGTTCCTGCTCTGTCCCCTGGTGCTCTGAAGCTGCGTGGCTGTGAGGGAAGCGTTGTGAGCTTCCCTCCAGCCGCGCGGTCAATAAAATGTGTTTTTTTTTTTAAACAAACTTTATTGTTCCGCGCGGCTGGAGGGAAGCACACAACGCTTCCCTCACAGCCACGCAGCTTCAGAGCACCGGGGGACAGAGCAGGAACGAGGTAAGTGTTGGGGTCTGGGGAAGCGGGGGGGAGGAGGGTGGCATAACGAGCATACTAAGGGGCAATATCCTGGCATATTGGGGGCAATATCATGGGGGATATCATGCTGGGGATTCGTTGCTACTAATCCTACCTTTCATCTGATTGGCTGCCAGGTACTGTCCTTTTGTGTAGGTGTGAAGAAGTTATTTTGTTCAACTTATGTTATCAAGATGTTTTCCTGTATATATGTCCTGTGTTTTGAGTCAATAAACAGTTCTTCTTGTTTTCCCAACACGACCAGTCTCGTCTGCTATGTTGGGGGAATTGGGGGGAATATTTACCTGACCTGAGGAGTGATTTTGTGGAACTGATTCCGGTAGGAGCTACCCATCTAGTAGCCCTCCCGTGACACATGCCCCCATCACATGCCTCCAGCATAGTTGCCAACATGTTTCCAGGGATTCATATGTGTTCCACATGCTGCAGAAAGAGAATGCAAATTGCTGCCCGGCAGCATGTAGGATGCATATACAGAGAGACAGAATCCAATTAATACATCAGGGTGGAGATCTCATAGGACCTACCATGATTAATTAATTGGATTGTGTCTGCGCGTATATACATCCTTCATGCTGCCGGGTTGCACTTTACATGCTCTGTCTGCAGCATGTTGTGTCCCTGGAAACATGACTGATGTTGGCAACTATGCCTCCATTGCCCTGTTACATGCCTCCATCACCCCATTACATGCCCCCATCACCCCATTACATGCCCCCATCACATCACCCTGTTACATGCCTCCATCACCTGACTGGGTACCTCCACCAGCAGTATAGAACCACGTCCTGGGACCCCCACAATACAATCCATGAATGTAGACCCCAAGTACCAGGGAAGACCAGTTGCTCAGAGGTTTTAAAAGAGAAGAACATTTATTGTACAAAGGACATAACTTATATACAACTGAGGATCTAGACAACACTTTGATGAAACAATAGAAACATAATTGAATTGGGACCAGACAGAGTTAATCCGATTTAACGATGGAACAACTGGACAGCTAACCAATCATGCAGGGAAGGACAATTATATAAATACAGTGCACACAACATTAACAGCAATTAAATTCACAGGGCTTGCATGACATGGCTCCCCCTTGACCAATAGTCAGGCAGACTCGGCTAGAACCACACGTTTATGGACCCAAATCAGTCTGTCTAGACAGCCCATCAGCATTGCCGTTATCGCCTGTGTCACAGGAGGGCTACTGGATGGGTAGCTCCTACCGGAATCAGTTCCACAAAATCACTCCTCAGGTCCGGTAAAAATATCCAATAGCCAAACGGGGCTATGATCACTGCTTCCCTGCAAGCAATTCCTTCAACATAGCAGACGAGACTGGTCTTGTTGGGTAAAACAAGAAGAACTGTTTATTGATTCCAAACACAGGACATATATACAGGAAAACATCTTGATAACATAAGTTGAACAAAATAACTTCTTCACACTTCCACAAAAGGACAATTGAATTTGGTGCCAGAGTATCTGGCAGCCAATCAGATGAAAGGTAGGAATATTAGCAACCAAACCCCAGCAGGGGGCGTGCTCACAGATCAGTAAATATATTCAAATCAGGCATTTAACTAAGCAACAAATCAGAACAGTGCCTACACTGGAGCTTGGTTTGGGCGACCAATAGAAAAAGTGCCTACATTTTGAACAAGAGAATGAGCTCAGCAGCCGGGATAAACCTTTATTGTGAAGCGGCTGCTGAATCTACATTCCAGGGGGAAATGGTAAAAGGGATTAGGCTATTTAACAGGGCACCATTCAATTTAAACACCGGTTAACATGGGGAAAATAACTCAGCCGGAAAATGGGCACTGAGAAACGGAAAAACATGGTTGTCTGGGGGGGTGCTACCGTCACAGCCTGTAACCCGGTTAAGCAAAATTAGGGGGTTGTGGTCTATGAGGACGGATTGTCTGTACATTTATGTCTGTAGCTTTTTGAGAGCCCACACCAGAGCACAAAGCATTCATTCTCTACAGCTGCATATCCCACTTCTCGGGGTAGAAGCTTTCGACTGATGTAGGCAATGGGGTGATCACAGCCTTTGGGTCCCTCTTGGCTGAGCACAGCTCCCAGTCCGAACATTGAAGCAAAAGTACACAAAAAACAAAGGTGAACCCAGCGCTATAATCTCAGCTTTAGAAACAGTTAGGCAGTGTATCCCTAAACCACACAGTAAATACAAACAAAAGGACAAAAGTGTGCTTCAAGTAAACTGTGATATAAAATATTCAACACCTTTTTAGGTGAAATAGTGTAGTGATATATTTAGAACAGGAGAAACTTTGTCCCCCCTTGAGGGAATGCACTCACAAACTTGCAGAGTAATTGTTGCACTTCAAAAATATTGTTGTCAGTTGGAAGGATTCTGATGTTTTCATTCTTCCTAAATATATTGGCTCAAAGATATAACAACAACAGTGATCCAATTAGTGAATGAAAAAAGTCAAGTTTAGTAAATAAAGTATCCGCTTACATGGGGGTTTTCTTGGTAACAGACGACAAAGTGGGAGCCACACAGCCGAAAATGCAAGTATCCTCCCAGCAGAAAACATTAAGCAGTAGATAAAACAAGAAAAGTAATTGTAGGTAAGTTCCAGCACACTACACATTTTGCTCTTCGTGGGCTTCAACCTGGCGTGACACTCCTGTCAATATTTCTGCGGAACGCCAAGCTGGCGTTTAGGGATGGATACAGCCTTCTTAGTCTCCGTGAGCCGGTATAAGTGGCCCCGGTCCCATTCTATGCGCTCCCCATCAAATCCTCCCGGGTCTGCCCTCACCATCTCCCGATAACCCGATAGTGTCTGGTCCTATCGCGTCTCGGTCACAAAGTCAACTGGAGAAGTCCACATGGGTAGCGGGCATAAGTTATTCTCGTCAGTGGCTGGGGGTTGGTCAGTCAGGGGGGTGATTACCAGGTGTCCATCCTCGGGTGAATCCTCCGCTAGACAGGCTTGATGACGGGTGGTAACCGCACAGGCTTCTGTGGTGGGCTCTGATAAAAATGAGGACACAAATCATTCCCCAGACGGACATCAGCCGGAAGGTTAGTCATAACTCCTACTTCCACTCTCTTAGCTCCAGCACCCCAGTTGAGGTGGATCTGTGCAGTGGGTATTCCCATGACAGATCCGCCCGCCACCCAGATAGCAATAGACTGTTCAGTGCGTTCCGTTGGGGTAACAAGTTGTGTCTGGACCAAGGTGATGGTGGCTCCACTGTCTCGGAGCCCTTTGGCCGGTCATCCCTTTACCCACACATCCTGATGGTGGTGAATCCGGTTGTCCTCGGCTGCGGCATGTATGGGGTTGGCCTCGTGGAGCACTCCAAAATCTCCATATACCAGGCTACACTAGGCAGCGGGGTCTCTGATTCAACATAGTGGGTAGCTGCCCAAGGAGGACCAATCGCCCGCTGGTTCCAAGCTCCTCACGGGGATGGGACATTTTGGGGACAATCTCTTCTTGTATGCCCAATATAATAACATCCATAATGCCGGATGCTAGACCTCCAGGTGTTTCCCGGGGGTAGTGGATGAGCGGGATCCAGGAGAGGTTGGCCTGGGTCTGGATAATCCAAGGTTCCGGTGGACCAGTAAGGGAACGGCGCATCGGGGGACCACAGTCCAGGGGTACAGTCTTGTGGTTATACAAATATTGATTTTCGTTGGGAGGTAAACAGAACGTTAGAAATAAAAAAAAAATAAAAAAAGTTAAAGTGTTATTTTTTTTCCATATGAAATAGTATCTGAAAAAAGAAGACATTGTGTGCACAATGATGTATATTTTGCAGGTCACTATTGTGCCCAGTAAGCGTTGGTGGTATAGTGGTGAGCATAGCTGCCTTCCAAGCAGTTGACCCGGGTTCGATTCCCGGCCAACGCAGCAGTTTTTTTATTTTTTTTCTAAACTATGACATTTTTTTTTCTGAAACCCTGTGCACTTATATATTTAGAAATATAAGTGCACAGGATTTCAGAAAAGAATATGTCGGGTGCACCTATGAGGTAAGTGAACTGTTCGCATGGTCTCATTGGTTTGTGTATCAAAGGAAGGCTGAGCACATGACTTCCGGGTGTAGCATGATGGAGTTTACATGCAGATCATGCTATTGGTTAATCACAGAGCACGTATTTTTTTTTTTTTTTTCTCTAAATAGTCTCACTTTTTCCAAGACAGAGTTGGTGAAATGAGACATCGGGTATAGCAGAACTGGTTTGTACATAATCTACAGCTGTGTGTGACAGATAGTGTTCCCTGATATATGGCACATTGCACAGATATTTAAATCTAACCAATGTTTTATTTTATTAAGAATAAATAGAGTCATTAAAAATAAATTTGGTTCCACTGACCCCTTCTAATATATTATCAGTTATTTTAATTTTAAGAATCTGGGACCATAATGGCGAAGGCTCCTGTGCACAGCCTGTGCTACATGCAGCATGGCCCAGAACCTTTTGAAGAAGAATATGAAGCATTGGAGCAAAGTCTTACCCGTGGTAAGGGGGACATGGCTCTCCAAAATACTGACTTTCTCAATATTCAGAATAAATAGAGTTTTGCAAATCCTGATGAACAGGCGGGGACATGTACTATTGTAAATGGGTAGTTGGTGTATTCTGTTTATTATCAGGCATACACACTGATACTCAGAAGGGCTTTGTAAAGGTTAATTTAGTTAAAGGGACCGGATCACCAACACTTTGATGATGTAGTCCCTTTAATGATTGAAGTTGGGGGCGCCCTCATTGTTCTTTCTAGTGTGCAAAAAAGAAAAATGCCATGTGGTTTGTGTAAGTCAAAAAGTCTCCAATCAGAGCAGTGTAGGTATAGTGGAAAAGTAGTATATAAATATATATTTTAATCTACTATATTAAGAAACCTGCACTAATTAGGGTGTGTGTATATGAATTGTATTTTATGTATGTATGGACCGTATATATATATATATATATATATATATATATATATATACATACACACAAAATAAGTGTGTAAGTTAAAATGAATCTTTATGGTTCATATTTTCCACAGTACTGTATAGATGTTGTCAGAGATGTGCTAGATCTTCTCTGCAGGTTTTTGTGATGTTGGCACAGTGCTATACCATGGCTGGAGACCACATTACTGTTTTGTTTTTCCAGGCGTGCTTATTAATCCCTTAACGGCCACAGATTGTTTGGTCCCTTTGTCCAGAAACCCCAAACTGTGATTTTGTGTTCCCGTCCCAGATCAGAGTGATCTTTACAGACCCTGAAGGTCCCTTCCGAAATCTCGCGAGCACTTTTTATGTCGCAGATGGGGTTGCCACCTTTTCTTCAGAAAAATACCGGCCTTGGTACTGTCTCCATAGACTTAACATTTGCCTGAAGCCAATTTTTTAACGGCCTGCCGGTAAAATACCGGCCAGATAGCAACCCTAGTCGCAGAGGCATACCTGAACCTGGAAGGGTGCAACTGAGGCCACTCAAGGTGACCTGATCTGGCCAATGGGATCCCACTGCAGTTCTTCAGTGGGATCTGACGTACAGATCAACGCAGGGAGCACTGTGGTGAACCCAATAGAAAGTGACCCGCATTTTATTCACCACCGGTTTATTTAGTTCCGTTCGAAAATGCTGCACAGAACGCGAAAATAAAATGTGCATTTATTGCAAAGTTAAAAGAACTTTAGTCATCTAAATATTGTTTATCTTGTGAATGTGGAGAATAAAAAAAAAATCAAAATGTGTCTGTGCATTTCAAACCAATGCTTAAAAGAGAGCATTAAAGGTTCAATAAACATAAGTAGTGTTTGTATTTCTGAGATTATTGTATCTTGCTGCAATCACCTTCTGGCATCTGCATAGTCTTCTCACACAGATGGTGCACAGATCTCCTATTTATCTATTTCTTCCTTCTTCACAGATTTCCCATAAATTGCATTCTTCCATGAATTTCTGCATGGATCAAAATCTTCCATAAATTCAGGCAGTCATTAAAAATAAATTAGGTTCCACTGTTCCCTTCTAATATATTATCGGTTATTTTAATTTTAAGAATCTGGGACCATAATGGCGAAGACTCCTGGGCACAGCCTGTGCTACATGCAGCATGGGCCAGAACCTTGTGTAGAAGAATATGAAACATTGGAGCAAAGTCTTATCCATGGTAAGTGGAACGTGGCTCTCCAATATACTGACTTTCTCTATATTTACACAATTTGTGTGTATTCATTTTTTTTTTTTCTGTTGCTACTTCGATGGAAGCTGGTATGTAGTTCCAGAGAAGGTAGGTGACCTTAGGATTGCCAAGGGAATAATCAATAATTAAAAAAAAAAAATACTAGGTAAAATATCAGTGACACAATATAACTAGTGTTATTCATGAAGACCAATTTTGTCCTTTTCATTTAAAGGACAGCTAAACTTTATTTTTCACCTGTGTTTCTAATTTAGAAGGACAAGTGAAAACTTATTTGCCCTAGTCTGAGGATAAACTGGCATGTATTTTTGATAGCGCATGCCAGTTTGTCCTCTGACCGGCAGCTGCCATGCTTTCATGGAAAATAGACAGCCTGCGTGGGTTTGTGGGGCAGGGGGTATGTTGTGCTTGAACCCTCAGTCACTGGGGTTCTTGGAGAGAGACCTAATACCCCGCCTCCTGCCTATAGATTATGGGACCTGGCTTTGAAAAAAGGGTTTCTATTTTTGGGGAGGTGGGTAAGTTTGCCCTTTGCATTGACTTTAAAATATATATGCTGTTGTTACCCCTGCTTGTTCACTGTACCCCTTTACTCATGTCCCCAGATTGTGCCGTCTGTAATCCTGACTCACCCTGGTTTATGTCCTATAACTGTATATTTAATGTGGTTATTTAGTCGGATTCTGTTTTGTATATTGGTTTATGTCCAATGCATAATTCTGAGAGGAGACCACTCTGATTGATTACAATGTGTCACAGGGGAGTCGGGAATAATGATTGATAGTTTACTTCCTCATCCTTGTTCTATGTTAATTGAATTTACTGTTAAACTAATTGCAATGTGTTTGTTGTATATCTGTAGAAGGTCTGGTTAATTTCTATGTATTTCCTGATGTGTTGTATGTTAATATGTGGGTTGAGTTATGTTAACTTGATTATATCTATATATAAGACTCTGTTTCCGTTCAAATAAAGAATTATTATTCTTCATCCTCCACTAAGTCTGGGCTAGTGATTTGCATGGCTGGAGATATTAGGAGATCCTGGGGCTAAAATCAGGGGCGTATTGTAATGTCAGGCAGATTTTTAGTTTATACATTAAGAAGGTGCAATAATGAACAAACCACATACAATCTATAAGCAGGCATAAGCTGTGTTAAAATGGCTTGTATTCATGGGCAGCTCCACATTAAGAAAGATTGTTGATATAGCCGCATAGTGAGTGTTACACTCTGCTGCAGGTTTTAGCTCTTGGGGAGTTTTCTATTTAGACTGTAAATCCAGTGGAGCAGAGCCATCCTCACCTCTTGCTGCACTGCAAAAAAAAAATCCATGTTGCCTATTCTTTGGATTCTTTTATTTTCCCCTTGTACATTACAGCAGGATATGATGGTACAATGTATGCACTACATCTCCCATCATGCTCTTTCTGTTATCAGCAGCTGAAGGGCTGCAAGTTACCTACCCCTGGTCATGGGGGATCTTGATTTTTTTTTTAAAGGTGTAAGAGCCTTGTCAGTTTAACATGTGTAAATTACCCATGTATCTAGTAACATTATCTGTTTTTCCCCCTGCTTATTAGGTCTGAGGGAGCTGTATTTTTCCCAGGTACTCTGTGACACGACCATAGTGACCAAAGGTGAAAGGATCAAATGTCACAAGTAAGTTACTGCCATTCTACAGAGGCCTGTATGCTCTCCAGCTCTCTTATAATGTCCACAAGTTATGCATGGTAAAACAAAGAGACATGTGGAAGATGGCTTTTGATTTTTAGTACAGTGTGGAATCTGTCTTATCAGGTTTTTTTTTCCTCAGTGCTTCCTATCTTCTAAAAATGGCAAAGTGTAATATATATATTTTTTTAAATATTGCTATAACAACCCTACCTATCTCTCCCTGTAACGAGCTGTCTACCGGACGTAGTAGTACCCCTCTGCTCGTTACGGGAAGATGCTCTGCTTGGAACAGCTGGAACAGATGATCACCTCTGGAACCTCCGCTATATGTTCCTGAAAGAATCACTCAGGACACAAATCAGTTGAACAGCAGACAAAGAACATATATACACAACCGCAATCAGATAATACTTGATTAAACAACCGAAAACTTAAACACATTACCGGTAAAGCAGTAGCCACTTGAATTTGGTGCCAAGAAGAACATGCACCAATCACTGCTTCACTGGCAGGAGAGCGACCAATCAGAAATGAGGGGTGGCGTAATGGGCTTTGTGTGACAGCATAAGCCTTTTAACTCAAGGACCAATGGGAAGAGCGCCGACACTTAGCCCTGCCCCCTGGTTCTCCCCCTGAGTGAGCTAAGAGCTACCCAAGCGGCCGGGCTTAATCTTTATTGTCAAGCTGCTTCGGGTGCCAGGCTTAGCTGCCCACGGTCCAAGGTAACTCCCTGCCCTCGTTAGTCATGCTGGGGTGCATGACACTACCCATATGCAAAAAAAATAAGCTAGGTGGAACTGCCCCTTTAAAAGGAATCTGTTAAAGTCTGGGGATACTGGGGACTCAAACTTTTGTCTTACCAAACTCTTTTAACAACCAAGGGGAGGTGCTCAAAGTCAGGTTGCAGCAATAACTCGGATGCTTTTGCATAACAGTTGTGGCCATGTTGGCTGACCAAGATATTGTCAAATACAGTGGTTTAAAGCAAATCTTGGACTCCTACAAGCTTAATAGCTTGTCACACATGTGGTTCTGTACAGTCATGTAACAAAATGGAAGATTCACACCATCCTGCCTTTGTAGCTTGCTATAAAACTGTAAATAATAAATAAATAAAACCCTATTCGGCCCCCTTGGCCTTTTTAATTTTATTTGGGGGTATGTGAGAGTTTAGGTTTTAGTTTAACGTGTCCATGTTTAAAGGTACGATAAATAATGTATATTAAAACTTGAATAAAATGTATTTTTAAACCGCTTATTACATTTCATGAAACCTGTAAATGCCAATACTGCATTAATGTACCTTTGGTTGCTGTAGTCTTCCTTTAATTATCGATCACTGTATTGCCTTTGGCTGCATCTGTTTGGAAACTGTTCCATGTGTGTAGTCACCTCTTTGTGACACATTATGTGTGTAGTGTTATAGTGTAAAATATATTTAATGATATTGTTTTCCTTATTTTTCCCAGAGTGGTTCTTGCTTCAGTTAGCTCTTACTTCCAAGCAATGTTCACCAGCTCTTTGAAAGAGTCCGAGGTGGGAGAAGTTGAGCTTTTGGACATCCCTCCATCCACCATGAAGGATCTGATGCATTTTGTCTACACTGGTGAGGTCTCTCTTACTTTGGACAACGTTGAAGAGTTGTTTACTGTGTCCAGCCGCTTACAGATCATCACCATGCAAGACCTATGTAGCAGGTAATTAATGAGAAGGTGAACAGAAAAAAAATATTTTGCAGGAAAAAGGGCACTCGCGGAATAATGTAAATAGTAGTGTTTCAATCGAATGAATAAAACATAGTTCAAATCTTCACAGCAAAAGTTGGGAAAAGCAATTCAAAAGTGGTAATCAGCATGACGCGTTTCGCGCTTAAAGCGCTTAATCATATGCTAACATCACAAGAAAGTGCACACATTTAAATAGTGAATATATTCAAGTCACATGAAATTCTCTGTATTCTCCACAAATTGAATCTAGTAAACAATGTCTTAAAGAGCCATTTTCGTTTGGCTCTTTTTCTCTAAGGGTAATGCATTTATTTTGAATTACATTTTCATACAAATGTCTCATATTTGATAGCTTTCTGGTTATTTAATTAGATTTTGTCCAGTCTTGTAGACTGCACATTGTTCCCCACAAATCCTTCTGTAAGCATTTCTGCTAAGAAAACAGGCTAATTCCCACACAAGATTACTGTAGCTCTCTGTCGAAGTGAATGGCTTCTGGTTTATATCTCCTGTACACTGTAGATTTGCTATTTTTTTTGCTGGCTTTTTATCTTTTGTCTACATTTTTACAGCTTTATCAAAATCCATGTGAGATTCTCATATCATCTGAATTTATTTATTTGGAGGCACTTGTGTTTCTCCACATTTTTTATATTGTAGACCCACTTGTGAGTACCTTTCTCTGTTGGGTTACCGTGATAAGCTGCCCTATGTATGTACATTTTTTTTATTACAGACTGAATTGTATATGATTATTACTGCTTTGCTGTTAATATTAAGTGCATAGTCCTTTATTTTTATTTTTTCTTGCACTCTTTGGTGCTTTGTGGAAATTGGGAAGTACCGGTAATACTGTGTGTGGTTTATCCTGTTTTCTTCCACGAGTTTATTCTATTTTCTTATGATTGCTGCACTTTTGCCCTTTCTTCTTTGGCCACTCCTTAAGTCTCTATTGTTTGAGCGCTTCTTATAAAACAACATTATGTGTAATAAGTTTACAAGCATAACATTTATTTTTTATTGTTTTAGATTTCTAATTAAGGAGCTCAGTGTGGAAACTTGCCTATGGATATACAGATTGGCTCGTTGTCACAACCACAGGAACCTCCTTGAAGCAGTCATCCAACATATCAGTCGTCACTTGATACGTGTATCTGAAATAGAGGACTTCCTTCATCTGGACCTTGAAGAATTAACCAGCATTCTGTCCTTGGATAGCTTGATGGTATCATCCGAGTTCCTCGTATATAAAATGGCCTGTCGTTGGTGGAACTTTCACAGCTCTGTACAAAGTCTTTTTCCGGAAGAGCTTCTGCAAGTCATTCGTTGGCCACTGATGAGTGTGTCCGAGTTAGATGAAGTTGAAGAGGACCTCACCGGGGGGACCTCTTGTTTGCAACCCTCAACTGAGATCAAACTACGTGAAGGAATGTTTGAGAAATGGATAGCTTGTGTCGATTGCTTCGCAAGAGATGACGATCCAGCATATCATATTGACCTTTTTAATCCAGAATCAGAGTCTTGGGACCATATTCCTTTTCTCAAGTTCCTTGAGTATCCTGGATTTTTGGCTGTAGGTAGATATATGTATGTAGCAGGTGGTCAGCATGAAGATTCTTCTGTTACGAACAACCTTTATGTCTATGACTCCATGCGTAACGACTGGGCGGAGTTACCCTCCATGTCCGAACGTAGATCAATGCATGGGTTTCTAGCTCACAACCAGAAGCTTTATGCAGTAGGCGGTTGGGATGGCCACAAAATCACTTCTTCTGCAGAATGCTTTAATATCGAAGAAAACCGCTGGTCCCCCATTTCTCATCTGCCCTTGCCGTTGCACAAATTTGCCTCTGCGCAGTTAAAAGGCAAACTCTTTGTCATAGGGGGATATACTAAAGAAAAGAGCAACAGAAGGAACCCAGGCTTTCTTATTTATGACACTGCTTTGGACTTGTGGAGTCAATTTTCTCTTCCAGTAGTCTACTCCTATGCTGGAGCAGTGACTATGGATGACAAGCTCTTTGTGATTGCCAGCTACACAGATGACACCAATTACTACATTTCTTACTCCAGGTGTTTTTGCATGGATTCTTTTGGCCACATTTGTCACAGTCCAGTGCCACCCGTTCCTCATAGCATGAGTTCTTGTTGTGTGGTTCAATGGAAGGACCGAATCTATTTGTTGGGCGGGGATAATAGACGGGGCTCCTTTAATTACAAGATTCATTATTGGTCTATGGGTCGTTCCGAATGGACCTTGTGCCCTGACGAGCTCCCGTTTTTTCTCGATGATCTTTTTGGCGCGGTCGTTATCCAGGTCCCGATGAAATGCTTTCACTCCCTCATCCCCAGACGGAGAATATTTAACTATGTACGGAGAGAGGAGTCGGAGGAAAGACCGTGGGAGTATGACTATTCATTTTAATTCCCCTGGCTGTGTATAAATGCTTACATATCTCTTTTTTTGTAAAGAATGAGAAACATAAGACCTGCGTATTGTTATGAAATAATTGTTTTTGAAGGATAAAATAAAATGTGTATTATAAAATATAAAAGGTTTTCCTTTTGCCCCATAAAACAGTTTGAACTCCCACTTTTTTTATTTTTTTTTTTTAATTCTTCAATACCTACAGCCCCCAGACTACTAGGAAATTGTCCTCTCAAAGGGAAAAAAACAGGAGAGATGATAACTGTTCTGTGGTGCTAGGGAGAATGGAGACGGATCTTTGATGCTCAGGAGGAACGGATAAAGGAATCTGTGATGCTGAGTGGAGCAAATATTCCTTTTATACCCACACCAAGCCCATTGTATCTTTTACTTTTTTTTCTCTGATGGAAGCAGTAGGGGAATTTATTTATTTATGTTGCAGCCTGATTCAAACACAAATAGCTTCTGAATGGTGCTCCATAGGAGCATAGTTCAGAAGCCTTGTTAAAGGGCCTCTGTCACCTGAAAATTGTTTACACTGTGAATAGGGAGCATAAAGCATCTATTGTGTTGGCAGAATTTGAAGCAAATACCTAAATTAGGAGTAGCATGTGTTTTAAATGGTGATTGTGGAGTCTCCTGCTTATGACATCACCTTGTGGCGTGATATGTAATTGCACATTTCCCCATGAAAATCAGTTCATTTGCATACCAAGGAACAGGTGATGTCATAAGCAGGAGACCCACAGACACATTTAAAACACTTGTTTTTATTAAATTTAATTGTAAGACGAATTAGTAAGTAACACAATGTATAGATCGTTTTTTAACTAGATTCACTTTGTCAACATAAACATTGTTTATAGAATCCCTTTGACAAATTTAGGAGATGGACAACGGCACATACACACAAACATGCAAACACACGCTCAGTCACATACACATAAAATGATCCCAGTTGCAAGAGGTGCCATGGGGGGTGAAGCAATTATTTCCTGGTTGTCAGGGTGACCGGGATTTTTCAAGCCCTGAGTTAGTAACCTGTTTAACCAAACATAGATTAGGCCTGCAATCTAGCCCATGGTGGCTGAACAAGTGGAAGTGGCCATGCAAATGATTGCTAGAAAGGGTGTGCCCCATATCTCCAGTCAGTGCTACTGTTCAAACCTCTGCACAAGAGCAGTATTCATTCTACTGAGAATGAATGTTAGGGTAGCAGAATAGCTGTCCTGAATCAGGAGTGTGCCCCTTAAAATGGGATAGCTGGACGTTACGGACAGCCCTGATCTCCTGCGGAGCTTCACTGGTTAATAATAAAAAAAAACATTAACCAATCATTGATGGTTTGACCATGACAGACTTAACTGCATCAAACAAGTGGAGAATGTGACCAAGGCTTTGCTATCAGAGTATAAGATGACACAGTCCGCTAGCAACCACACACAGACTTCCAAGGCCACACTTACCTATATTGTGGGTTCTAATGCTTGATGGACACCTGTATACCAATTTTTTGTTGTTTTATTTAATTTTATACAAGTGTATTATATAATAAGACCTTGATCTAGAATTAAAATAACTGAAATAAGTTACCTTGTGCATACAGCTATCGGACAATCCAATAGTATTACCGAAACATTAATTGGTAAAGCTACTGCAATGCCAAATGTTACTGTGCACGGCATTGATATGTAAATAGAATGAGCACTACACGTACTATAAGGAATATTTTTAGACCTTTCTAACCCCGAAGGATGGACTGGTCAAGGATAATCTCCCCAATCAGCTCTGTCCTCCCTTTATTCATGAAAGAGGGAATTGCCAAACATTTCTCTAACTCTGCTACTTTGGCCTTTAACTTGAAATTATCTTCTCAATTCCATTTTTTATGAACAAAAAGCCCTCTAACAATACTTAATCTGATAGTGCCCACCTCATCGCCTATTGTCTCACAGCCCAAGCCAGGAGTTATGCACCACTGGCTTCACAGCTGTTATGAATTCTATTTCCCACTGTGCTCAGCCAGCTAACACAACCCATCTGTGTTTATGGGCTACATTTCTCATGGAGCCAAATTCTTAGGCAATAAGAATGCACAACCAAAGATGGCTTAGATGGATCCAAAAGGTTGGTCAAGCAGTCCACAAAAGCTTGAGCTAAAAATGTTAGTCATCACTAGGGTTACCACCCAGCTGGGGGATGGGACTCTTCATTGACTTCACCGCCGGCTCTACACAGCAAGACAGATCGTCGCTGGAGACTTCATCGCTTGACATTTCAGCGCTAAAGGTAAGTATTTTAGCTATTTTAGTTTGGTTAGAATTAGGGTTTTAGGGGGTTAATTTTAGTATTAGGGCTTGGGGGTTAGTATTAGGGGTCGGGGGTTAGTATTAGGGTTAGTCTTAGGGTTTAGGGGGTTAATTTTAGTATTAGGGCTCGGGGGTTAGTATTAGGGCTCGGGGTTAGTATTAGGGTTAGTATTAGGGTTTAGGGGATTAATTTTAGTATTAGGGCTCGGGGGTTAGTATGAGGGTTAGTGTTTAGTGTTGGGTTAATTTTAGTATTAGGGCTCGGGGGTTAGTATTAGGGTTAGAATTAGGGTTTTAGGGGGTTCATTTTAGTATTAGGGCTTGGGGGTTAGTATTAGGGGTCGGGGGTTAGTATTAGGGTTAGTCTTAGGGTTTAGGGGGTTAATTTTAGTATTGGGGCTCGGGGTTAGTATTAGGGTTTAGGGGGTTAATTTTAGTATTAGGGCTCGGGGGTTAGTATTATGGTTAGTATTAGGGTTTAGGGGTTAATTTTAGTATTGGGGTTAATTTTAGTGTTAGCATTGGGGTTTAGTGTTTAGTGTTAGTATTGGGGTTTGGGAATCATTTATTAAAGGGGTTATTTTCTTTTTACTTGTACATTTGTAAGAGCTGACAGTTCAGCGCTGAACTGTCAGCTCTTACATAGCTGCGGCCGCGTTATTCTTCATTGTTGAGTTCAGCGTTCTGAACTGTCATCGATGAAGATGCTTCGAAGAAGTGTCCTAGACCCCCCAGCTGTTATATTGCTGAGGGTGATCTGGGAGGTTGTAAAATATTGCAAGCCAAAAGCTGCCTGTGCATCATGGGAAATGTACGGTAATTCACAACATCTGCTAGTTTGTATGCATTTTCATACAATTTTCCATCAGCTTTTGACTGGCTGAGCATGGTGGGAACAATCATCCTCCCAACCCCCAAAACAACACTGTCTGGTCAGGGATCGAATTTCAGGTTATAAACAAATTTTTTTTTTATTTTACATTTTTTTTTTTTTTGGTCGAGTTTTATTAAGAAAAAAATTGTACCTGCAATAATTATCTTATTAGATATATAAAGATATTATTATCTTATTAGATAAAATTATTACGTTCCCATACCGGGAGTCGAACCCGGGCCGCCTGGGTGAAAACCAGGAATCCTAACCGCTAGACCATATGGGAAGTGATACAGATATTGAAGCACTAAAAACTGTAAAACAGTTTCGAAGTTGTGTACATTGAGTTTGTCATAGTTAAAGTGTCCCATTTAACATCTGCAGTTATAGACTTGATAGGTGAAAATACATGTAAATATACATATGATAATTAACTAAAGGATCGTTAAAAACACGAACTGTAAAAAAAAAAACATGTAATCATAACTATGCCATCTATCTGTCTTTATATATATATCCCTTTTCGTCTTTTCAACGTTTTTATTTATTTATAACGATAAGTATCCGCTGAAAAACATACATTATGCAAAATAATTATAATGATAATATTGTACAATTGTATTATATAGTCAGTCAAAATACTATGGAACGTTCGTGCATGCATATCTCCAATTAGGCCACTACCAGCACTAAACCTTTCTAAAGTAGCCTCGTTAGCGCAGTAGGTAGCGCGTCAGTCTCATAATCTGAAGGTCGTGAGTTCGATCCTCACACGGGGCACTAATCTTTTAAGTTATTAAACGATATTATTTTAGTTAGAATGAATGATTTTGTTCTCAAGAAATATTGCAATGTCTTTAAATTTAAAATTACTATTATGTGTGATATTAATATACACTGCAATTTTTCTTAAGAACAAAATAATGTATTCTTAAATATATATTTAATGAATAATTGAATTCTATTTAATACACCGTTTTTTTCGAATTTCATGTCATAAACAGTTTTTTTTTTGTCGAATTTTATTAAAAATAAAAATTTTACCTGTAATAATTATTAATATCGTTATTTCCTCATCATATGTGATAGAAGAGGAACAAAAGAATTCCATTCCCATACCGGGAGTCGAACCCGGGCCGCCTGGGTGAAAACCAGGAATCCTAACCGCTAGACCATATGGGAATTCATAGAATCTTTTACGCTCAAACGGTCTATCTATCCTGTATCACCGTCATAACTGTGCTAGCCAATTACCATGTTGTTTTAGAACGAGGTCTGGAACGCGCACTCAGCTTTGCCTTCCTGTTCAGAAGCTTCCTCCATCTGTTTTTTATGAAACCTCAGCATTATCAGGTACTTGTTTTAGATTCTGCTAATAAAGCTTAAGTCAGTTTACAGAACCAAGTCACAAGCAGTAGGATCAATAATCCAATACATTTTATTAGCTTAGCAACAAAACTTCCTTTGATTCTTAAAAACTCCAGTGATGGCTAACATTTGGTACCTAAGTCTTTGTGGACCAAGGCCACCTGGTTGGCTGAGCACACCAGAAGAGATAACAAAGATTACCGATTACTTACAGATATCTAGATTTAATATACCATGAAATTAAGGATTTTACCCACTGTATAATATGCCACGCATATCTCTTAAACTGAATGTTTTTTTGTTTTTTTTTTACATTTTATCAATGTTATTATTACATATTTTCAGTGGAGTTTATATTTCTCATACTCTAAAGTAGTATTGGCAATCTTTTGATTCCTTATGTAAACTAAGGTTTAAGAGATTTGCATAATAAAAAGCATTGCCATGCACCATTCATAAAAAGGTGTATTCAGCTGATATGTATGATTTTATTTTTGTAATACCGTATTTGCTCGATTATAAGACGACCCCCCAAACTTTGGATATAATAAATACTAAAAGCCTGAATATAAGACTACCCTATAGGAAAAAAGTTAAACTTGTATATACTCACATGTAAATTGCTTTTTTAATAAAATATTATATAAAAAAAAAAATGCATTTCTTGTGTTTATTTCTTTTTATGTGCCAATGCTGCCTCTCTCTTTCCCTTGCCCCCAGCTTTTGTCTCACTTTCCCCACTCCCCCCTCACCTGTCTCTTCCCCCCACATGTTTCTCTCTGCCCCCCCTTCCTCTGTCTCTCCCCCCCTTCCTGCTCTGTCCCCCCTGTCTCTCTGCCCCCCACCCTCCTCTGTCCCCCCTGTCTCTCTGCCCCCCACCCTCCCACCCCTGTCTCTCTGCCCCCCACCCTCCCACCCCTGTCTCTCTGCCCCCCTCCCTCCCCCTGTCTCTCTGTTGCCCCCCCCCCCCCCCCCCTTACCTGTACTTCAATCCCTGGTGGCTAGTGGGGGCAGCCGGGGGATGTCTGCACGATACTTGCAGACATCCTCCATGCTGCCCGACACGGCAGTCTATTATGACGGACAGCTGTCCGTCATAATAGTCTGCCGTGTCGGGCAGCATGGAGGATATCTGCACGTATAGTGCAGACATCCCCCAGCTGCTCGATTCTCCCTGGTGCCTAGTGGGGCAGCAGAGGATGTCTGCGCGATGAGCGCAGACCTCCCCTGCTGCCGCCCGGCACGCTCGCCGGGACTTCTGTGACGAAAGCGGAAGTACCCGGCTTCTTCACAGAAGCCCCGGCGGTCGTGCCGGGCGGAAGAAGGGGAGTCTGCGCTCGTTGCGCAGACATCCCCTGCTGCTAGAGAGGGGGATCCAGGTCCCCTGCAGCTCTGCTGGGGACCTGGATCCATGTCTTATAATCTGACCTCAATTTGAAGTCAGATTATAACAAGACCTCGAATGTAAGACGAGGGGGATTTTTCAGAGCATTTGCTCTGAAAAAAACCTCGTCTTATAATCGAGCAAATACGGTATATATTTACAAATTGTTTTACCAGGAAGAATAAATTGAAACTTACTTACATTTTCAAGTAAGTCCTGGGGACCAAGTCCAGAACGGTATATATACATACAGACCTACATTCATATCTCTTGAGGAAAGGACATAACGGGTACACAGTAGTGTTGAGCGAACCCGAACCGCACTGTTCTGGTTCGTACCGAACATTACGGTTTTTGGACCCCCGACCCGAACACGGACATTTCACTGTATGTTCGGGTTGGAGTTCGGGGTTTGGCGATTTAATGGCGCGTTTTGAAAGGCTGCAGGGCAAATAGCATTACATACATATACATTGTATGTAATGCTATGGGCTTTCTATAAACCGAAAGTCTATAAACCAAATCTCTTTAGGTTTATAGACTTTCGGATTATAGAAAGCCCATAGCATTACATACATTCTATAAAACGAAAGTATGTTCAATGGCAGTTAATGTTACGTTTGGCCAGTAGATGGCACTGTTGTAATATGAATGGTTACATTCGTGTAACCTGAAGGTTTAAATGTATCTTTCAAAGTTACTTAATTATAGACAAAAGTCTATAAACCAAATCTCTTTCGGTTTATAGACTTTTGGATTATAGAAAGCCCATAGCATTACATGCATTCTATAAGCCTAAAGTCTATAAACCGAAAGAAATTTGGTTTATAGACTTTCGGTTTATAGAAAGCCCCTAGAATTACATACATGTACATTGTATGTAATGCTATGGGCTTTCTATAAACCGAAAGTCTATAAACCGAATCTCTTTTGGTTTATAGACTTTAGGCTTATAGAATGCATGTAATGGTATTGGTGTTCTATAAACCAAAAGAGATTTGGTTTATAGAAAGCCAACAGCATTACATGTATTCCATAAACCGAAAGTCTATAAACTGAATGTCTTTCGGTTTATAGTGTAACGGTCGTGTTCAGGAGATGGACCACAAGTGTAGATGAGGCTATAGGGACACTCACTAAGTACCGTAGGTAGCAAGTATTGGTCTTCACCTTAATGACTACACACCCTTGGTTGAGCCGCCGGTGGTATGTCACCAAGGATTTTGCTGGAACACTTACTACCGGATACTCAGCAAGTGGAGCCCGTATAGGATCGTACAGGAATACAGGCAAACGGAGAGTCAGGAGACAGGCCGGGTCACGGACAGGAGAGATACGGATAAACAGGTCACTAGCAGAAATCGAGGCAGGCGGCGGACGGAGAATAGTCAGGAACAGCAGGGTCATACACAGAATAATCAGGAATGCAGGAACAAACGGATGGAGAATATAGGGACGAACCGGGTCAGCAACAGATAAACGGAGTCAATCAGGAGTCAAAACGCTAGTGAGATACACAAGGCACTATCACAGGCAAAGGTAACCTGTGAAATGACCGTTTAAATACACTACCAATTGATCAGGACACACCTCTGATCAATTGGCAAGGGAGGGGTTAATTTAATAAATAGCCCTTTAACTGGGCTCATGAATATTCATGAAACACCCGTTCGCGCATGCGCGAACGGGTGCGTGACGTCACTGAGCGCGCGTCTTACTGGACGCGCGTCTCAGCATCAAGGGAAGCTGGGGCTCTCACTCTGAGCCCCAGCCGACGGGATGGCGTCCTCCTGATCCGCGATGGCGGCGGATCAGGAGGTAAATCAAGGTAGGTGACACTACCCCTCCCCCGACGGGAGACATACTGGCTACCAAGACCCGGCTTGAGAGGAAACTTGGAATGAAAAGATCGGAGTTTCACAGGAGCATGAACATCCCTAGCCGGTATCCAGGAATTCTCCTCAGGACCATAACCCTTCCATCTAATTAGATATTGCAAGGAGCCTTGCCGGAACCGAGAATCCAAGATAGACTGAACTTCGTATTCTTCATCCCCCTGGAATAAAACGGATTCGGGAACTTTGAGCATATGAGAGTATTTGTTAGTAATGGCAGGTTTCAATAAGGACACATGGAAAGAGTTGTTAATGCGTAACGATTTGGGAAGACACAAAGAGAAAGAAACGTCGTTGAGTCGAGATTGAATCTTATAGGGTCCTATATACTTTGGCCCCAATGTTTTGGCAGCTTGACGAAGGCGGAGATGTTTTGTAGACAGCCAGACCAGTGTACCAGGTGTAAGGACAGGACCCACCGACCTGTGTTTATCTGCGGCTGTCTTCTGTTTGACCTTGGCTTGACGCAAAATATTGGCCAGGCGAGACCAATGGTCTCGGATAGATAAAACTTGGAGGTCAGCGGCAGGAACCTCAGTGAGAATGCGATCCTGAGGCCATAAGGTGGGTTCATATCCATGAACGGCCTTGAAAGGGGACATCCGGAGAGATTCATGGTAAGAGCTGTTATAGGACCACTCGGCTAGGTATAAAAGATCAGACCAGTCAGATTGGTCGGCAGACACATACATTCTCAGATATTGTTTAAGAGCTTGGTTTGTACGTTCAGCCTGACCGTTGGATTGAGGGTGGTGAGAAGAAGAAAAATGAAGTTCGATATGTAGAAGTTTGCATAACGCCCTCCAAAATTTTGAGACGAACTGAGGACCTCTGTCAGAGACAATCGATTGCGGAACTCCGTGCAGACGAATGATTTCTTTAAGAAAAATATTAGCAAGCGTGCTGGAGTTAGGTAACTTGGGGAGTGCGATAAAATGAGCCTGTTTGCTAAATAAGTCGACGATGACCAGGACAGTAGTGTACCCATGAGATATAGGTAAATCAGTAATAAAGTCCATGGCTATATTAGTCCACGGTCTGTCGGGTACAGGTAAAGGGTGTAGTAATCCAGAAGGACGAGTACGAGGAATTTTGTAACGAGCACAAACAGGACACGAGTGGATGAAAAGAGAAATATCCTTCAACATTGAGGGCCACCAAAAATATCTCTGAAGTAAGAATCGTACATTCTGTTTGCCCCTATGACCTGCCACAGGGGATTTATGACCCCAGGATAGTACTCTTTTTCTGAAGCGGAGCGGAACGAATAATCTGCCAGGAGGTGATTGACAGTTCTTTGGTTTATTTCCTTGTGACTTGGATATCCACCATATTAAGGAACTTTGTACAGTAGCTACCATCTTGGACGAGGGTATGATGGTTTCTACAGGATGCTCGGTTAACGGAGTCTCAAATTGTCTGGATAAGGCATCTGCCTTAGTATTTTTTGAACCAGGACGGAAAGAAATTATGAAGTTAAAACGAGTAAAAAATAGAGCCCATCTAGCTTGACGTGGGTTTAATCTTTTGGCCTTTTCAATATAAAGCAAATTCTTATGATCAGTGAGGATGGTGATGGGGATTTCTGTACCTTCAAGTAAGTGACGCCATTCCTCCAAAGCTAATTTAATGGCTAACAATTCCCGATTACCTACATCATAGTTCCTCTCTGCGGAAGAAAAAGACCTTGAAAAATAGGAACAAGGGTGGAGTTTATTGGTTTTCTGATCCCTTTGTGATAATATAGCGCCTGCTGCAATTTCCGAAGCATCGACTTCCAATACAAATGGTTGGTTGGTTTCTGGTCGTTTAAGTATGGGTGCAGAGGTAAAAGCCAATTTCAATTTTTTGAAGGCGGCAGTAGCTTCGGGTGTCCAATGTTTGGGGTTGGCTCCCTTTTTGGTTAGTGCAATGATGGGGGCTATGACACGAGAGAAGTTATGGATAAATCGTCTGTAGTAATTGGCAAAACCTACGAATCTTTGTACTCCTTTGAGGTCAGTGGGTTCCTTCCAATCATTAATAGCTGAAAGCTTGTCTGGATCCATCTCTAATTGACCAGCAGAGATAATGTAGCCTAAAAATTTTATTCGGTTGGATTCAAATTCGCATTTCTCTGCCTTGGCGAAAAGGGAGTGATCCCTAAGACGTTGCAACACTTGTCTGACATGACTGCGATGTTCTTCAAGGTTTTTGGAATATATTAAAATGTCATCCAAATAAATCATTACGTGGGACAGAAGTAAGTCCCTGAAGATATCATTCATGAACGTTTGGAATACAGCTGGCGCATTACACAACCCAAACGGCATTACCAGGTACTCATAGTGGCCGTATCGGGTATTAAATGCCGTCTTCCATTCATCCCCTTCCTTGATGCGGATCAAGTTATAGGCCCCCCGAAGATCTAATTTAGTGAAAATCGTGGCATCCCTTAATTGATCATACAGTTCAGTGATGAGCGGTAGAGGGTATTTGTTCTTGACTGTGATCTTGTTAAGTCCCCTGTAATCAATACAGGGACGGAGGGATCCCTCTTTTTTAGCCACAAAGAAAAAACCTGCTCCTGCTGGGGATGCTGAGGGTCTGATAAATCCTTTATTTAGATTTTCTTCTATGTATTGGGCTAAGGCCTGATTTTCTGGACTTGATAAAGGATAAGTATGACCTGTGGGAGGACTGGATCCACATAATAATTCAATAGCACAGTCATAAGCCCGATGTGGAGGTAAGGACTCTGCTTTCTTTTTAGAAAATACATCTAAGAAATCCCAATATGGAGATGGTACAATTTTCCGGGGATCTTCGGTAGGTAAATCAAGAACAAGATTGACTTTATGGAGGGTTATACAACAGGATGTTTTACACCGATTGCTCCAGGAAGTAATTTGTTTGTTTTCCCAATCAATACAAGGATTATGGAGTTGTAACCATGGCATCCCTAAAATGATAGGTATGTGAGGACTCTGCAATATATCAAAATGTAATTCTTCAGTATGACATATTCCTACTACAACTCCCAGAGGTTCAGTCTGTAAAGAAATGATTCCTGTACCCAGCGGAGTCCCATCTAATGTGGCGACAGCTGTCTTTTGGGTTTTGTTATTAAGATGGATCCCTTGACGAAGAGCCCATGTCTCATCAATAAAATTCCCAGCGGCCCCTGAATCTATGAAGGCTTGTGTGGCCATTTGGTGGCCTCTCCACTGGAGAGTAATGGGTACATACATTCTTTGGTTGTCTGGAGGCATGATCATAGAAACGCTCAGTGGAGAACCTCCTGACTCCACCAAGCTTAGGCATTTCCCGATTTTTTAGGACAGAGAGCTACCAAGTGACCTTTTTGGCCACAATACATACACAACCCTAGAGATCGTCGGCGTTGTTTTTCTTCTGGAGTTAACCGAAGAACTGGACCTATCTCCATAGGTTCTGCACAGGGAACGTTACTTTCGGTTGTGGGTTTGGGGTAAGGTGAACGAAATGGACGAGAAGGTTTTCTCTCTCTGTCTCTATCTTTCTCCAATCTTCTTTCTTGATCTCTAGCTTCTAATCTTAGGCATAAGGCAATCAGGTTTTCTAGATCGTGTGGTATATCTCTATATGTGAGAGCATCTTTGATGGATTCATTTAAACCTCTGCGAAATGCAGCCCGTAAAGCGCTAGCATTCCAGTCGGTCTCGTAGGCCAAAGTGCGGAACTCCACTGCATATTGAGCTACAGTTCTTCTCCCTTGGAGAAGTTCCATCAGATTTGATTCTGCAGCTTCACGTCGACCAGGGGCGTCAAATACCGAGCGAAAAGCAGCTGTAAATTCATCTGCATCTTCCAGAAGTATAGAGTTCTGTTCCATAAGTGGGGTGGCCCAGGCAAGAGCTTCTCCCTTTAACAGGTTGATAATAAAGGAAACTCTGTTGAAGTGTGAAGAAAAGGTCTGTGGTTGTGTCCGAAAATGTAAAGAACATTGATTTAGAAAACCCCGACATAATTGAGGTTCACCAGAATACTTCTCAGGAAGTGGCATTTTTGGTGGTTTCACCAAGGAAGCAGAATGAGTAGCGGTCTCGGCCATGGTTCTGGAGGACGTAGACGAACCAGTCATTTGACGTAGAAGATCTGCAACTTCATCCACTTTCCTCTCAAGAGACTGGAGATGTGTAGCATGGGTCATCAGGACTTGATCATGCGTGTCCTGTCTGGACGAAATCCTCGCCATATCTACGGGATCCATATTTAAGGCCTGTGATAAATGTAACGGTCGTGTTCAGGAGATGGACCACAAGTGTAGATGAGGCTATAGGGACACTCACTAAGTACCGTAGGTAGCAAGTATTGGTCTTCACCTTAATGACTACACACCCTTGGTTGAGCCGCCGGTGGTATGTCACCAAGGATTTTGCTGGAACACTTACTACCGGATACTCAGCAAGTGGAGCCCGTATAGGATCGTACAGGAATACAGGCAAACGGAGAGTCAGGAGACAGGCCGGGTCACGGACAGGAGAGATACGGATAAACAGGTCACTAGCAGAAATCGAGGCAGGCGGCGGACGGAGAATAGTCAGGAACAGCAGGGTCATACACAGAATAATCAGGAATGCAGGAACAAACGGATGGAGAATATAGGGACGAACCGGGTCAGCAACAGATAAACGGAGTCAATCAGGAGTCAAAACGCTAGTGAGATACACAAGGCACTATCACAGGCAAAGGTAACCTGTGAAATGACCGTTTAAATACACTACCAATTGATCAGGACACACCTCTGATCAATTGGCAAGGGAGGGGTTAATTTAATAAATAGCCCTTTAACTGGGCTCATGAATATTCATGAAACACCCGTTCGCGCATGCGCGAACGGGTGCGTGACGTCACTGAGCGCGCGTCTTACTGGACGCGCGTCTCAGCATCAAGGGAAGCTGGGGCTCTCACTCTGAGCCCCAGCCGACGGGATGGCGTCCTCCTGATCCGCGATGGCGGCGGATCAGGAGGTAAATCAAGGTAGGTGACATATAGACTTTCGGTTTATGGAATACATGTTATTGACCTATTCTTATGAATGGGGACTCTATTTCGGTTTATAGAATAGCAATAGCATTACATGTATTACATCTGAGAGTCAAATAGAACCGTCAAATACTGTGCTTACAGTGCACTTTGAAAAATTCTAATAGTTTTGGGTGGTAAATAGTACATTTGCGTCTTGCGGTGCACTTCATATCTGAGAGTCAAATAGAACCGTCAAATACTGTGCTTACAGCACACTTTGAAAAATTCTAATAGTTTTGGGTGGTAAATAGTACATTTGCGTCTTGCGGTGTACTTCATATCTGAGAGTCAAATAGAACAGTCCAATACTGTGCTTACAGCGCACTTTGAAAAATTCTGGCTACCTCCTCCTCCTCCTTCAGCGCCGCTTCCACCTACACCGCCACGGTCACCGCCTCCTCAACCTATGGGTCACTTAGTATAAACTGAAAGAGAATACCCTGTACTCCAACCCTCTCTCAAATGGATAATTCTGTTGATCCTCCTGGCAGCCATGCTTTAGATTTAGATTTATGCTCTTTTTTTATGCTAAAATCAAAGATTCCATCTAGTGCTATTTTATGGCTCAGCTGTATTTTTCATTTGTATGTATTTTATGTTATTTTAAGTTATTTCCCTATCCACATTTGCTTGCAGGGCACTTGTCTTACCCACATTTTACTTCATTTTGCAGCCCTCTAGCCCTTTCCAGGACTTTTTTAGAGGCATTTTAGTGGCCAAAAGTTTGTGTCCCCATTGACTTCAATGGGGTTCGGGGTCAAGTTCGAGCACGGACCCGGACATTTTTTCGAAGTTCGGCCAAACCTGCCGAACCCAAACATCCAGGTGTCCGCTCAACTCTAGTACACAGTTATACATACAGAGGAATATAGAAAACAATAAAACATGTACCGTAAATAGTATTTTGTAAATCTAATAACAGGAACATTCTGTTTTAGGATTGTGGACACTAATTTTTAGGGATTTTAGACTAGTGGATGATTTGGTGGAATCTGGCAGAAGATTCCACACATGAGCATATTTGTTCCACATGCTGCAGAAACACCATGCAAAGTGCAGCACGTGGAACAAATATGTGTCCCTGGAAACATGGCCAATGTTGGCAACTATGGTATTTATTCCAAAAACTGGCAACGTTCTGACCCGATGGGGCTTGAGGAAGATCAATATTCGGAATACATTCCATTTCACTTTACCAGTGCTGAGCCATCTGTGTTTTCTTCATTTATTGGGGTCTGTGACAGATAATTTAACAATATTCCGTGGTCCTTCACAGATCCTTTACACTTTTCAGTACAGTTATCGCAGATTGAGTAGAAATGTGGAAAGCATTTACTTGACCTAAAGTCCATGACAAATTAATTTCCAGTTGCCTCGTTAGCGCAGTAGGTAGCGCGTCAGTCTCATAATCTGAAGGTCGTGAGTTCGATCCTCACACGGGGCACATGTAATTTTTTAATTTTTTTAAAATATATATCCTTTATAAATACTTGTGAATTATCACAATCACATTAAACTCTTGACTTAGTTAACAGATCAAATCTCTGCTTTTTAGGATTATCAAATTGGTCTATTCACTAAAATTCGAGAAAAGCTCGAGGAGGTTGACTTTACCGACAGACGACTTTAACTTGGTCTCAAAAATAACTTTAATCATTTCGCCTCACATTACTTTCAATGGGGAAGAGTTGAACCTGGGTCAAACTCTGGTGCCGAATGAAAATCAACCTCCTCGGATTCCTTCACCAAAACATTGTAATTTAGAAAATTAAATTGATCATACGTAAGTTATACATTATGTTAGCGGAATTCCAAATAAACACATAAATAAAGAGAAAAATATGTTTAAAGTGACAATGAAGGCTTTTTTTTTTTTTGGGGGGGGGACTTTTTGCATCACTAATGGAATAAAAAGTTAAAGGCCATATGATTAGAGTAAAAGTGCATCTCTTGGGGGACACATGGGTTTATCGCTATGCCTCTCAGCTGAGACAGTGCTGGCCTGGCGCATGCTGACAAGATCGGGGATCTCTGTTTTTATCTGACGGAGGTCTGTCATCTCCCATGTTAGTTCAGAGAGAGACCCTTGTTTTACAATGGCATTAACATAGGGGACTTTGCTGGTAACTTGTAAAATCAAGAGTTTCTCATAGCAACAAAAATAGGCCTCTGTTGACTGCCGGTCAGAGGGTAAATTGGCATGTATCTTAAAAATGATGTTTGTATGCAAGAAAAACACCTATACAATGTGCACGTTAAACATTAATAGATGAACCAAAGATAGTTTGCTGCTTGGAGTGTCCCTTTAACACATTTTTATTTCTCCATTAGAGTGTCAGATTTTTATTTAAACAAGCTAACCAATGTACCTCTGCCTTCCTTGCCCAATTTTGACAAATAATCTGAACACTTCTTTGCTGCAGGTTACCTGAAGAGGGGAGCTAACACAATGGAAATGTATTCTGACCAAGTGGAACCCTATGAAACATTGCAAGAAAGTATTGTGAAAGGTAACATTAAAGGAACTGAACTACCACTGGTACAGCCAGTACTACACATCAGGACCCAAGTGAAGAGATTGATGTCAAGGATGAAGAAGATCATACAATCCCATATCTCCCAATTTCTTGACCTGCAACCTAGGACGATAGAGGGTTTGGGAGGTTGAGTGCCACTCAAACTGACAGCGGTGTACTGCGCATGCAAAGACCTCTGCGGATGTGCACTTTTCATTCAACGGCATTTCTGACACCGGAGAATTAAAATTGGGACCGCATTTTCCCTAGCTCGAAGCATGCAGGCCCGTCATCAAAGCATCAGCCATCAGGGAGTGACGGGCGATACTGGCGGGCCCGGGTCACGCCAGGTAAAAAAAAAATATATATATCCGTTAAAAGCCGGTCGGCGGCTGTGAGGGAAGCGTTGTGCGCTCCCCTCCAGCCGCGCGGCTTCAATAAACTTTGTTACAAATAACCCTTATTAATTTGCATAATCCTGACATATTAATTGGCATAACCCTGGCTTATTAATTGGCATAATCCTGACATATTAATTGGCATAACCCTGGCATATTAACTGGCAAAATCCTGGCATATTAATTGGCATAACCCTGGCATATTAATTGGCATAATCCTGGCATATTAATTGGCAAAATCCTGGCATATTGAAGGGCTAAATCCTGGTATATTGACGGGCAAAATCCTGGCATATTGAGGGGCAAAATCCTGGCATATTGATTGGCAAATACCTGGCATATTGAGGGGTAAAATACTGGCATATTAAATGGCACATTGAGGGGCAAAATATTGGCATATTAAATGGCACATTGAGGGGCAAAATTACCGGCATTTTAAATGGCACATTGAGGGGCAAAATTACCGGCATATTGAGTGGAAAAATACTGGCATTTTAAATGGCACATTGAGGGGCAAAATTACCGGCATATTGAGTGGAAAAATACTGGAATATTAAATGGCACATTGAGGGGCAAAATACTGGCATATTAAATGGCACATTAAGGGGCAAAATACTGGCATATTAAATGGCACATTGAGGGGCAAAATACTGACATATTAAATGGCAAAATCCTGGCATATTAATTGGCATAACCCTGGCATATTAATTGGCATAATCCTGGCATATTAATTGGCATAACCCTGGCAAATTAATTGGCAAAATCCTGGCATATTGAAGGGCTAAATCCTGTTATATTGAGGGGCAAAAGCCTGGCCTATTGAGGGGCAAAATCCTGGCATATTAATTGGCAAATACCTGGCATATTGAGGGGTAAAATACTGGCATATTAAATGGCACATTGAGGGGCAAAATACTGGCATATTAAATGGCACATTGAGGGGCAAAATATTGGAATATTAAATGGTACATTGAGGGGCAAAATTACCGGCATATTAAATGGCATATTGAGGAGGAAAATACTGGCATATTAAATGGGAAAAGAATGGCACATTGAGGGTCAAAATAATAGCATATTGAGGGCTTGAAATTCCTGGTGGCGGCCCTGGAAGCATGTCCTGGGCTCTCCAGGGTTTAGACCTCCATGGTGATGCTCCCTTGACATGCCGCATGTAAACTCACTGGTACACTGTGTGTACTTGACGTCTTTGTATCAGCCGATGATGGCAGGACTCATGTTTGCTCCCGATGCCTTTACAGTCCGTTTTAATGATGAAAAAGTCAGTCGGTAAAGATAGCTGTCGGGACTTACGCATATACTTCCAGTGTTGTGGTCACGTGATCCCCATGCTCCACGCACCCCCTGAAAAACCGATAGGTGAAATGTGTTGGGTGGGCAGAACTTTTTTTTTTTTTAACAAACTTTATTGAATCCGCGCGGCTGGAGGGGAGCGCACAACGCGTCCCTCACAGCTACGGACCTGCACCGGGAGACAGCAGCAAGGAGGTCAGTACTGGCTGGGGAAAGGGGAGGAGGGTAGCATAACGAGCATACTGAGGGGCAAAATACTGGCATATTGAGGGTCAAAATATTAATTGCTTGTAAGGGTAGGGGGGGCGAGTGGGAGATATTGTCGGGGGGATGCACTTTTAATTGGCTGTACCTCCTCTAATGAATTAAGTAACCAAGAACACTTTACCCCAAAATGGTGGCCTCTATCACAGATTTGTATTGTGTTTCCTGGTAACTATAGTGAAGGAAGAATCACCCGTACAAAATTTGACTACTGTAAGACAGGAAAGCACAGCAGAAAAACAAACAAAACTTCATATTTAAAAACAACTAATTAATGCTACATTTTATTTATTTTTGTGAAATGTGTGCCTTTCCTTTTATTTCCCCTTCACAGTCTTGGCTTCATGATTTCTATAGGGCTGCTCCCATCTTGTTTAAAGCAGTGTGTGTGTGTGTGTGAATGTTATGTAATATATAAATGAATATAATATTTACACTCATAGAATACAATTCTCTGCGGTTGTCTTTGTTTTCAGGACTGAAGGAGCTGTATCTTGCTGAGATGTTGTGTGACACCACCATAGTGACTGACGGCAGAAGGTTTGCATGCCACAAGTAAGATGTGGAAATAATGTGAGTTATGTATAAAGGTCATTGGTGGGGCAAAGTTCTAAAACTAGAAACCAGTGGAACCATCCTGCTGATTAGACCATTTTTAGAACTTATAATTATTATGCATATTCCTTATTTTGTGGCAATTACTCACTAATGCAAAAATTGGCCAATTATTAAGTATCTTAGTTGCCAATGCAGACTTTATGTTGGGTGGAAACTAAATAATCTACACTAAATAAATAAGGGCAGTCCAGATCCAAATTGAATTACAGTTTAGCCTTAGACTATGGACAATGTTTTTTTTTTTTCAGTTGTGATTCTATATTAGAAGTTTATAATAAAAGTTTAGTTGTCCTTTAAGAGTGCTCTGCCTACAAGTTTTAAATATTAGTAAAGGGTATTACTAAAGCATAGACTCTGGAATTTAGTAGATAGAATGTGTAGGGTCTGGAGGTATATAGTGATAATCCCCGCACTGTCTGCAGGGCTGTTCTTGCATCTATCAGTCCTTACTTCCGAGGGATGTTCACCAGTTGCCTGAAGGAGTCCAAGCTTGGAGAAGTTCTGCTGTTGGACATCTCCCCATCAACTTTAGAGACTGTACTGCACTTTATCTACACGGGTGACACATCCATCAATTTCGAATCAGCCGAGGAATTTTTCATAGTTTCAAGTCGTCTACAGATCACCCCGATGCAAGATCTGTGCAGCAGGTAACATGGTTGTCACCTCTGACTATAGCAATAATTAACTAAATTATAGGGACATTCAGTATACGGGGCAGTGCTCTTTTCCACTTGGCGCAGAGGTTAGACAATTGGCTTATAGAATCTGAGCCTTGACCTGGCATCTTGGGTCACCAGAGTTATTTTTAAACTACTATAGGAACTTTTTTTTAGGTTGACCGAAAGGGGGAGAAAATACCATGAATCTTAAAAAGTGCATGGCGTTTACGCATTACTTTTGCTGAAAGAAGTAAAATATATTTTTTTGTTACTCTTTAACATTCGGGAATCATCATTACCAAATATAAAATTGTGCTTTTTTTTTTTTTTTAAATTAGGTTATTTTTATATGTTAAGCTAGGGATATGTAACAAATGTTAAAACTGAGGCATTTTTGTAGCTGAACACATATGTAAATCTGAAACGTAAGTAGGTTGTATAATCAGTTGTTTCTCATACCCTTAGGTAATGTGTAGGAATCACTTTTCTTTCTTTTTTTCCTCCAGATACCTGATCAAGGCCCTTAACAATGACAACTGCCTATGGATTTACAAAATGGCACGTTCCCATAACCACAGAGGCCTTCTTGAAGCGGCTTTGCAGTACATCAGCTCTCACATAACCCATCTATCTGAAGAAGACTTCCTTCATCTGGACCTTGAAGAATTAACCAGCATCCTCTCGTCGGACAGTCTAATGGTCTCCTCAGAGTTCTGCGTATATCAGCTTGTCAGCCAATGGTGTGAATTTAACAATGGTCACCAAAACTATTTTCCTGAGGAACTTTTGCGGGTCATACGGTTACCACTAATGATCCCACATGAGCTGAAGGAAATCAAAAACTATATGAACTGGGACAGACCTTTCCAGCATCCAAAGGGCTGTGCGCTCCGTCAGGGAATGTTTGAAGACAGGATAGTTTGCATGGACCTTCAGGCAAGAGAAAATGTGTTACTTGGTGATGCTGATTTCCAACTAGACTCCTATGATCCCATTTCCGAGGAGTGGGAGAAACTACCATCGCTGAAGTCCCTCATGTGTCCTGGATGCTTGGCTCTAGGGACCTGTTTGTATGTGGCTGGAGGAATACATCAAGATGACTCAGTTTCCAACACACTTCATGTATATGACTCCTTAAAGAATGAATGGATCGAGTTACCCTCTATGGCCGAGTCCAGGTCAATGCATGGCTTCCTAGCGCACAGTCAAATGCTATATGCGGTGGGTGGGTGGAATCAAAGGGGCGTCCTTGATTCGGTAGAATGCTTCAATTTATCTGAAAAATGTTGGGTCCAAGTGTCCAACTTGCCCTTACCTTTACGTTGCTTTGCCTCTGCCCAAGTTAAAGCCAAACTATATCTCATCGGTGGAGAAACCAGCAGAGGAAAGTCTATCTGCGAGCACCAAGGCTTTCTCATCTACGACACGACCTCAGACACGTGGAGCCAGTTCTTTCTTAAAATAGTATGTTCTTCTGCCGGGTCAGTGACCTTTGATGACAAAGTGTTTGTGATCGGAGGTTACACTAACACATCTCGTACTGCGGCCACAACAAATTGCTTTTGTATGGATCGCCAAGGACACATTTGTCATGACTGCACGGTGCCACCACTTCCTGAAGGCCTTGCTTCGGCAGGTGTGGTACGTTGGAACCATAGAATTTATGTCATGGGTGGAGAAGATGGTAACAAGTTTAGCGACCGTGTCTACTACTGGAAGCCAGGGGATGTTAGTTGGACCCTTTGCAGAAAATCTCTGCCTACACTTCATGATGGAGTGAGTGATTTTGGCTGTGTGACACTACAAGTCCCTATGAAAATCTTTTGTTCTCTTATTCCAGACAGGAAGTCACTGGATAAATAATGCTTAAAAGAATAGGTTGCATTCTAGCCAAAGAAGGAAAATTAGTGCAACTCTTTGACATTTTTATAAGGATAAAAAAATACATACTTCAGTTACCAATGTATGCATTGTAATATGTTGCTCTAATCCAACATAGATTATGTATGCAACAAGATGATGTATTTATGACTTAAACACCTATGGCTGTACAGAATTGTGGCTAAATTTACAAATACGGAGGTTGTAGCTTAGCTAGTGGAATTATGCAGTGGAATATTTAGGTTTTGTGATGCCTTAGGCCTGACTAAACTCATGCTCCTCCCAAGCCTCATTAGTCACACACTTTTTGCTCAAGTTGCACCCCTTTCTCGTAAAACCTGTCCATTACATCAGATTGCCCCCGCATCCCTTTCTCCAGAGCCAGATTGCCCCTGCATCACTTTATACAGAGCCAGATTGCCCTCACATCAGTCCACAGTGCCAGTATGCCCCACCTCCCTGTCCACAGCACCATATTGCCCCAGCTCCCTGTCAACAGAGCCAGATTTCCCCCACATCCACTGTCTACGTCAGATTGCCCTACATCCCTGTAAGCAGAGCCAGATTGCCTTCACATTCCTTTCTACTGCACCAAATTGCTCCCTTGTGATAACGCGGAACGCGAGGGGGGTTTGGCTTGAGAGAGAGGGTGCTACTGCCATGAACAAACCCACCCCCCCAAGTGATAAGCAGGTGCAAGGAGCATGGGTTATTCTTTAACATGCATGTCAAAAAAGACAGTTCATATTCATGTCAGAATGGTCCAAAATTAGAAGCACAAGTGAAAAATAAACTGTAAAATATACTCTAAGCACATTATTCCTACATCTGCGCAGAGGAACGCGTTGTTCTCAAAGGTCCACAGGACATCATTAATCTGCCCAATAAATCGACATCATAAACAATGTTGGAGCCTATTCTTGCCTCCGCACCATTTTCTCACCGTGGGGGCTCCAACAAAGAAAGATGTTACTGGTAGTACCTTTTTTTTTTTTAATGCTGCTGTTCTATGTAATACTATAGACAGAACATGATATGCCTCTGTGCCCCTGATGGTCCCAACGCAAAGCTACACTTCCTGAAAAATGCCGTCATGGATGAGTTCCGAATGTCCCCACATCACCTCGACAGTTGCCTCGTTAGCGCAGTAGGTAGCGCATAATCTGAAGGTCGTGAGTTCGATCCTCACATGGGGCACTAAGTTTTTCCCTAATCGACATAGGCTTATTTATTCATTCTTTTACAGATTTTTGAGATATGAACTCAGTTACTAAACTGGATGCTTTATTTTAAATTATAGATTTATATACTGATATAAAAAGAGAAAATATAAAAGTTTATTGCAAGAAGAAATTGCTATTAAAATAAAAGTAGATAAAAAAAAATACAGATGCTGTAGCATCAGTTTAAAATATTTTAAAATGAAAGGCTTCTTATTTTTAAGCTATTGAATATTATTTGGCTAAAATTCTAAAAAGAATTCACTTCCCATACCGGGAGTCGAACCCGGGCCGCCTGGGTGAAAACCAGGAATCCTAACCGCTAGACCATATGGGAGTTCATTCCCACAACCCAGCAAAAAGTGTTTAAGAAATGGGTGAGAGTGGACAACCGGTGTATCACCAACAGTTCAGCTATTGCAATGTTTCTATTGATATATTGTGTGTGCCCGCCTTTTTTGAGATTACACAAATTTATTTTATCATAGCAATGCCTTTGACTGTAAAATTGCAATTTATACTACTAAGGAGATTCGTTTTTTTTCAACTAATCCGATAGCTGCCCCACACCATGGCTTGGAACACCACTTTTTACTTCCTGTAGAGGTTAAGAAGATGCATAGTATTCATCAGCTGAATATTAGTTTTAACCCTAGATTTGTCATTTTAAGATCTATCATTTAAAAGGGGGAACTACGCACAGACCTAAAACAAATACCGTAGCACACACAAAAATAATGATGTGCCTGATAAGTTAAGATAGTAGGGCATGTTTAATGCAGGCATTATCTTTCTTCTTATGTCAATAATGTGCGTGGCAAAAAAAAAATCTGATTACATAGAAATGATGGTTGGTATTCAATATTATTCTACAGGCACAAAAAAAAAAAAACTTTACAAAGGTTTGCACTATTTTGCAATAAAAATGTAAGATGTAAGTATCAGTAGTTGATCAGTAAGGATCAGTTTCAGGCACTAACTCCAAGGTGTAGTGTTACTCTACCTTACTGAAAATGGTAAGGTTGCTACCAGGCACTTCCAGAAACTAGTAACTATGGTGTACCGTCTGTATCTCAGTCTACTACTAACGGTTAGTAAGGCAGTAATATTCAAAACAGGTCGATAAATATTTAAGGATCCTTGCTACATGTTGATGTGGACAAGGCTAAACAAGACTGAACTACTTTAGTTTCTAAAGCTTCACAGATTAAAAGTATTGCTTTTTTTCTATGGGGTGTCACACAATTAGCCCCGATATGGCCCTAAATTTGGGCAAATAACCAAACTGCAGAGAAATCGGATGATTTTATGTTGCTTTTAGGCCATTGAGTTTTAGGGAACTTGGCCCAGCAGGATCCATGAAATACCTCATTCTCTTAATATACATTTTTTTTATTATTTAAATGTTTTCCAGAAATAATATTCAATCATATTTCAATGTATTTTCATTTATTTTGGGAGGACTTCCATAGCTGAAATCCTCCCCATAGGATAGATGACATCATTTTGGAGTTTGGCTGCCAAAATGCCAACACAAAAATCGGTGATCTCACAGTATGGTCTCTTAGAAAAGGGGAGCTGCCCGAGTAGACCCCTAAGAAACATCTATATTGGTCGTTGCAGCTTTTTTAATCATCTTGACACTTGCATCACAATTAGCATGCCTAAAAAGCTGTATAATCTTGACATGAGCAGGTAAGCACTGAAAAATTCAATAAAAATATAAGGTTTATTTATGCATTAATCAATACATTTGTGAGGCTCGAGAAAGACGGGATTAAATCATGACGTTTTACATTTTCAATGTAATAAAGCGTGCTGAGCGTTCATTTGAGAAAATAATAATCAGGAAATCAAAAGAAAGTGGAATTAGTGCAATTGGTAACTGAAAGATTAAAAACAAAAAAATCTATTGCAGTTATTAAAGCAACAAATGCAGGTTTTTTGCTTTTTTTTTTTTTACGCAGACAGTTGTATTTTAAGTTGTATCAGCCAGACACTAGAAACAATCAAAACCATAACCAGAAAAATGTAAGACCCAACAAGAAATATGTAGACACAGAAGTAGTAAAAAAGGTGTGCACTCCACGCTCCAGAATGGTGAAAAATAAGGCGCTTTATTATTTTTAAAAATTATGCACAGACGAGATGAATAACATCCATGGACTGGTAAGTCAAAACGCAGGGGTAGGACCACCTGACGCGTTTTGCGTGTTGCCACGCTTTTTCATAGGTGACTTACCAGTCCATGGATGTTATTTATCTTGTATGTATGCATAATTTTTAAAGATAATAAAGCACCTTATTTTTCACCACCCTGGTGCGTGGAGTGCACACCTTTTTACTACTTCTGTGTCTACATATTGCGTCTGTTCAACGCTGTGGAAGCACCCACCCTTCATGTGTTGGATTGGAGCCGGATTGTGAGCCTTTTTTCTCCAAAAATAAATATGGTCTCAGGTAGATTTCAGAAGAGATGATCCATCGGGGTTTTCTCTACAGCAAAACTTAAATTTGCTCTAACGTTAAAAAAATAAACTGTGTGAGAGTACCATAAAACTCTTCCTTTTGGTAATAAAATGTCTGCCCCAGAATTGTTCTAAATGCACAATACCTCACTTTATACAAAGTTCTAAAAGTAGAGACACCAGTTTGGAAAATTCCACTGGTTTCCATGGAAACTGCGGTTTTGAAACTTAATGTTGAAGTGAGAATTTAATGAAACGCTTCGGTATCAGTTAACTGATCTCAGCCTCAAATGTCTCCATCGTTGACAGAATCTCTTGTCTTTCGACGCCATCTCATTTCTACTATGTGACACTCCTCTGAGTAATCTACATTTTTCACAGGTCGCTATTTGTTTCCTTTCATTTTTTTTTTTTTTTAAATTACTCTAGTGTTTCATCATTTATATTTTTATATTAAAGAATATATAAAGCTACGTGTGTCCATTACAATAATGGTCCATCATGCAGCTGTACACATGGGTGCAGAGTGGGTGGAGTTAAGGGAAGATCTATCTATGTTACTAGCAAGAAAACCATAGCAATTCAGGGTGAGAGAGAGGCTACAAGTAACAATTGTTTTATTTTTATTTGCAGGGCCATCCAACTAAAAGCAATCTTAACCGATTAACTTTATAAAATTTTAAACATTTTTTTACCCCTTAGTGACAAGACATTTTCACCTTGACTTTCCCTTGGTGACAATGGCTGTTTTGACATTTCTGGGGAGCAATTTTTTTTTTCTTTCTCACATACTGTACCCACACAAATTATATGTTGTTTTTATCGTCATAAGAAGGGCTTTCATTAGATACCATTATGTTCATCATAATTTACTACTACAAAAAAAAAAAAAAAAACATAAAATATGACGACAAATTTAAAAAAAAAAAAAAAAAAAAAAAAAAAAAATTTTTCTAACTTTGACCTCAAATATAATTTAAACAAATACAATCGTTAAAAAAAGACCCCATCTGAATAGTTTCTAAATGTTGTCCCGAGTTCAGAAATATGCATGTTTCCATATTTTTCGGTATTTTTTTGCGAGTTATGGGGCAAAAACCAAAAATAGTTTTTTTTTTCCCTATATTGGCCTTTTGACCCCAACCCGAAATGTAACCTTAACACTAAATGTAACCCCAACTATAACCCTTATGCTATCCCTTAATATATTTTAATTTAATTTTAACAATATCCCTTATACTAAAAATTGTTTAATTTTAACCCTATAGGCTAATCTAACTATATAACCAGTTTTTAGTTAATTGAATATTTTTTATTTTTTTACATTGCTATGCTACTTAACTACCACTAGGGGCAGTCAAGTAGCATATTCAGAGCGACGGAAGTGAAGTTACTTTCACTTCCGAAGCTCAGACCTCCAGAGGGAATAGCCATATTGACAGAGCATGCTGCTCAGTCAATATGGCTCCCACGATAGCTCCGTGGGGCGATCATGGGTGCCACAGAAAATAAATTTTGGTGCTGGCTATTGCCTAGATGTCGTTGACCGCAAAATCCACTTGATTTGCCGCAGGACATGCCAGGCATGTCCATTGTCGGAAACTAAATCAAATATAATGCTAATTTAGCTTTTACTTATCAAGACACTTCACTACTGAACACAAATGTAACTAAGAAAAAAAAAAAAAGTTTATTTTTTTACCACTTAAAAGCAAAGTAGAAGCACAGATTGTACAATATGTTTTAACAAAATGAAAAATGACTGAAGAGGGTATGATGATCATCGGAGCATCCACATGTTTCCCAAAGCAAGAGGCTACAACATGTTTCTCACGTAGAAGTGGGATTATTTGGGGCACACAGACAAGGAGAGTTATTGGTAATATAATTCCAGGTTCATTCCATCATGAATTTCATCTGGAGGCTCATGTCAAGGAATACCATGTAACAATTCCACACGGACAAGATGGGGACAATATAGTTGGGATAAAAATAAATAAAAATTCTCACCTCCTCATAAGCCTAAGCATTTAAAACAGAACATCCCCAACAAGAACCATGCTCTGCATTAAAATATTGTGCATTTTGAATTAATAAATGGTTCCCCCTGGAATCACTTACATTATAGATTAGAGGGGAAAAAAAAGTCAAGACAAATAAATGCATAAAATAAAAAAAATCTGCAAGTGATTATGTTTTTCTGATTAAAATCGGAATGTAATTCTCTCTGCACTTTATGCGCTAGCTCTCCCAACTGTTTTACATTACAAAAGTGCATGACAAATCCTAAAACCACTACTGTTGGCTCCTAACTTTCGTTTTTAGGAGCCAGGGAAGTGGTTATTTTACTGAAAAACAGTCAGACTGGCTCCTGAGTTGTTCTGGCTGACTCCTACAATTATGTTTTGATCCCTTCAGTACAAATACTACTTTTGTTTATATTCTCAGATGCCTCAAATGTGGTTTGATACCTGGTTTATATCTCTATAACAAGCAGGCTTTAGAATTCAGATGCAAAAATATAGTGGATAATCAGAAAGTAAAAGGATACAGTCACTTAGAGTCACATGGTCCTTGAATATGGTATACCTAGGAAAGAAAACAAACATTAGCCAGTGTAAATGCATTACTGCCTAGTCACCCCCATCAATGCCCACTATTTGAAATCATTGTAGAGGGGCAGCAATGTTTCTATAAATTAGATTTCCGATTTTAAGGCCAACTATAGTTTTTTTTTTATTTAGTAGAGAGATTTTATTAGTAACAGCATCATCAATCAAAATAACCAAAAACAAGCACCACATTATCAGAGAACAGGAATCTCAAACATGGACAGGAAGGAACCTGCAAAAATATTTAATGTGGCCCCTTTTTTTAAATTCAGTATCCCTGAGCATAGATGGGGCTCTATTGCTTTACTTCTCCCACATTATGTCACAGATATTAGAAAAATAATTTAAAGGAAACATCATGAGATTACAAGTTCAGTATTCAAGGCACTTCAAAAGTTGTACAGTAGCAACTTACCATTTCTTCAATACAATCTTCTCACATCGGGTGCCTGTTTGGGCCGCAATGAGCTTCTTCAAGTCTTTTATGGTGTCTTCAGAACTAAACATCTGAATTAAGGACTTTACACTTACTAGCTATATGTGGCAACAACGATAAGATTAATACAAATTTCACAGATGTTTCCTACAGGTCCTTGCTAGAAGCAAACATCTCCTATGCTGGCCTGGCTAGCCATGTGAAGCTTACAGGCATTCTTCTAGGGCTGCTGGCCCCCTGGTGCACATGGGAAGAGACTATGCTGCGAAATGCCATTTTTTTATATGGATGAGGCAAGGGCAGTTTCCATCACCATATTGCAGGGACAGAAGATTGCATTTCATCTACAAAAAGGCATGCACTTCACGTGTAAGAGCTGCTAGCTTACATGGCACTTGATGTATGGCTTCAAGGAAGGTAAACCCTATGGCATTTGCAGGCTCCTATAAGTAAATTAAGTTTGTCAAACCGAGATACTAACTATTTATTCAAATATATAATGGTGCACTTTCACCACAGAGCCCTGCAAAAATGTACTCACACAGAAATGGTGTACAAACCTGTAAAAAGGTAGAAAATGCAAACTTTCAAGATTTGCCCCAACCCTTTGAGGCATCCAGTACGTTCATTACATGTGCCACTTTTTTGATTTATATAACCCAAAAAACATACCACTGTTGCACTCTCCAATTTATATGTTGTGCTAAATGTAATTATAAAGATTAGCAACCCCTGTGTTTATGGTTGAACATGCCTTGATCACTCTATAAATCTTGTATTTTTAACATTGCCTCCATTGCCTCATTAAAAAGGATACTTGCATTTCACCCGAACTTTCTTCCCCAAACGGTCATTGCAGACAACCTCAATCATGATGAATCCTAAAAAAAAAATAAGTTATAAAACATGGTGGTGATCTTCAAATGTAGGACTACACACTTTTTTTTTTTTTTTTTTTTTAAATGCTTGCTTAAAACCAAAAAATGCTTGCTAGTCAAGTCATCTCCAGTCTAGTCCAACTATCCACAAAGGATGCCACGCATGCATGAAAGAGGCACCTACAGTATCCAAAGAGACATATAATATTTATTTTTGTAAATAAAAACACAGCAGTCTGTCTTATTTCCCCCCCCCCCCCCCCCTCTATTAAAAAATCATAATAAAGGTAATCCTGTTACAATGGAGACTGGGCCAAAAACAAATCTATGGAGTAGGTTGTTTTTTTTTTAATGCTCTTGGAACCAACTTTAAAGAGGATACCAAGCATCTAGTTCTGCTATATTAAGTGAGGAGAATCGACATACACTGATATATGGAGGTCTTTAAGGCATCCCTGAATAAAGCACCAGGCTTGATTAACCGAGCTAAGAAATAAGCCAGTGAAGCCAAATCAGATCCATATTAATTTGGAAACCTGTGGGGATAAACAGGGAAGACATACACGGTGTGACAAGCCACAGACACAAAGAGGGTGGTGTGTGTGAGTGAACAAGTTATATTAATCTTACCGAGTTTATTATTACTGCCCTTCACAACTACCGGGTGATCTCGCCTTCTAACCTGTTTATTACGTTATTATACGCTGCTATATAAGAGCACGGTACCAAACAGGAAGTGACGTCATCAGTAGCCGTCGCCCGATATGATGACGTAACACGCAGGGTCCTATACCAATTAAAAAATAATTGTTCTAACTCTGACGCAGGGAAGGACGCCTGTGCTTTCCTTCAAGCCGTGTTTACAATACTCTCGCGAGTCGGACACGCAGAGATAGGGCTTCTTTAAAGGTAGGCCATTTTCTCGTAGACCTACGTTGCTCAAGGGCTATGCAAACATGGCAACAGACAGCGATCCCAGATGATGTCAGTTTATAACTCTACCGTGTGTCGCCCTCCCTCCCATATGATTATGAGGAGAACCACCTCCCCAGGAAGGAGAAGTTACAGAAAGAAACCCTGATTGTACATTTGCACATGCTGACTGTGGCATATTAATGTGCAAAGAGTGCCATATTAATGGGTATATTGGCTGTGGCATACTAATGTGCAAAGAGTGCCATATTAATGGGCATATTGGCTGTGGCATACTAATGTGCAAAGAGTGGCATATTAACGGGTATACTGGCTGTGGCATATTAACGGGCAAAGCGTGGCATATTAATGGGCAAAAAGTGAAATATTTATGGGAAAACCGACTGGCATTTTAATGGGCATACTGACTGACATATTAATGCACATACTGACTGTGGTATATTAATGGGCATATTGGCTGTGACATATTAATGTACAAAGAGTGGCATATTAATGGGCATACTGGCTGTGGCATATAAATGGGTAAAGTGGCATATTAATGGGCAAAGCATGACATACTAATGGGCATACTGGTAGTGGCATATTAATGGGCAAACTGACTGAGGCATATTAATGGGCATACTGACTGACATATTAATGCGCATACTGACTGGTATATTAATGTGCAAAGAGTGGCATATTAATGGGCATATTGGCTGTGGCATATTAATGTGCAAAGAGTGGCATATTAATGTGCATACTGGCTGTGGCATATAAATGGGCAAAGCGTGGCATATTAATGGGCATACTGGAGGCCATTTTCTCGTAGACCTACGTTGCTCAAGGGCTATGCAAACATGGCAACAGACAGCGATCCCAGATGATGTCAGTTTATAACGCTACCGTGTGTCTCCCTCCCTCCCATATGATTATGAGGAGAACCACCTCCCCAGGAAGGAAAATTTACAGAAAGAAACCCTGATTGTACCTTTGCAATCAGAAAATAAATGGTTCTCAAGTTTATTTTATTGGCATAAAATTGAACAGTCTGATCTCCTACAGACAGTAACACACAGTAAATTCATTCCAGTGGAAAGTTGTCAGTGGGACAGTTGCATGTGGCTTATGTTCTGTATGCTGTGCATGTGTGTAATATATGTATAATGCACTTTTTCCAGCTCTGTAGTTTTACATTGAAAATTATTTCACCAGGGCATCAAAATTCTTTGACATCCAATGGAGCCGGCTTAGAGAGATAGGCAGGACTGTTGCTGAAGCAGCAGCAATAACACTTGTGGTGGGATGCCAATTGCTATAAGGTCTGTTGCCCGTTTTGGTATTCTCTCCTCTGGTCCCGCTGTGATAACTTATCCCTATTGAGCTATCTTCACTCAGGTTTTCATACAGTAATTTCCCCCAATATACATGGATGACACCAGCCTTATTGGAATTATCAGGATCAACATGTAATGTATACAGGGCTTTTATACAGTTACAGACAGTGGTGGGATTCAAAAAATGTAGTAACCAGTTCCGACTTTCAAGCATTGGTGTAATATTTTTTTTCTCTAATGGCAAACAAAATAAAATAAAAACTACTTGCTTTTTGCTAAACAGCAAACAGTTTTCTACAATTTATAACATGTGGCTTATTTAAAGTGAATTTCAAAGTTAAGGCCAAAGTAGACAAGCTGGAAGAATTCTCTAAGCAAGCTATGCTTTCAGTTTGGATACCCTGGTCTTATATTCCAGTTCACTAAAGAGATACACATACATCCAGTCACACTTACACACACACACACACACACAGGCTCACACTTACACACACACACACTCCCACTTAGATACACACACACACACTCCCACAAAGACACACGCACTGATGCACATGTATACACACAGTCACACACTCACATGTACACACACACAGTCACACTTACACATACTCACATGTACACACAGACATTTACAGAGAGAGAGAGAGAGAGAGAGAGACTCCCACTTACACACACACACACAGACTCCCACTTACACACACACACACACACACACAGACTCCCACTTACAAACACACAGGCTTACACTTAAAAAAAAAATGTTTTACCGGTCCGCGTGCTTCATGCTGTCTCGTGGTCCTGTTTACCCGCCCTCTGACTAGGGTTGCCACCTGGCCGGTATTTTACAGGCAGGCCGGTAAAAAATTAGCATCTGGCCATTGGCTGGGGTAATAAACCCAGCCAGTTGTATAACGAGTGGCACCTGGGGCGGACTCAGTGCTGTATTTACCGCGAGGCATCCTATGGCGGCAAATTTTGGGGGGCGGCAGCGCCCCCCAGCACTGAAAAAAAAAAAAAAAAAAAAATAAAAAAAAGACCGCGCTGATAGGCAGAGACAGAGGTGAGAAGGGATCAGAAGATCCCCCCTCACCAACGCTCTGCCTGCCAGGCTGCACGGGGAGCCGAACAGGCAGCACAGAGAAACCTCCGTGCTGCCTGTTCGGCTCCCCGTGCAGTGTGCCGACACGGAAGTGCCGACAGGTCACGTGACCGGCGCGCTGACGTCATACGCGCGCCCGGTCACGTGACCTGTCGGCACAATCACCGGGAAGCCGAACAGGCATGGACCATGCTGCCTGCCACTAGCCACCAATGAAAGGTAAGTGCTGATGGGAGACTGTGTGTGTGTGTGTGTGTGTGTGTGACTGAGTATGATGGGAGTCAGAGTGTGTGATGGGAGACTGAGTGTGATGGGAGTCAGAGTGTGTGTGATGGGAGACAGTGTGTGTGACTGAGTGTGATGGGAGTCAGTGTGTGTGATGGGAGACAGTGTGTGTGTGACTGAGTGTGATGGGAGTCAGAGTGTGCATGATGGGAGTAGGAGTGTGTGACTGAGTGTGATGGGAGTGTGAGCTTGATGTGAGTCTGAATGATGGGGCATGTCTTAGGTGTGTAACGTGGGTGTGCAGCTTGGGTAGGGGGGTGCCCGGATTTTGTCTGCCTAGGGCAGCACAAAATCAAGATACACCACTGGGCGGACTGCCCCCCGCCCCCCTTGGTCCGCCACTGGTCTAACCAGGGCCATCAGAAATTTCAGGGCCCCTTACTGAAAAAGATTATGCCCCCTCTGGATAGTTTATCCATTAAAATGTCACTGATAATTAGATGCTTAATATGCCACTGATAATTTGCTTCTTAATATGCCCCTGCTAATTAGATCATTAATATGCCACTGATAATTAGATTTATATCCCCCTTATAATTAGATCATTAATATGCCCCTGATAATTATATCATAAACATGCCCCTGATAATTAGATCATAATTCCCCAGTACTTACCTTTATGCAGCTCGTTGCTAGTCTTCTCCGCAGTGCTTCCTCCACGCACGCTGTCATTTCCGGCATCGGATGCGGACCCAGCTCCAGTCCGATCGTGACTGTTTTTTTATTTTTTTTACAGAATTCTTTATTTTTTTTAAAGGGAACTCCGGCTTGCACCACTTCGGCGAACTTGTTATATTTTAGTAACAGGTTCGACAAACAGGTGCGAGCTGGCTGAATCCCACTACTGGTTACAGATCAAGATCAATTAAAATATGAAGTGGGCTTTAAACTCCTGGAAAATTACAACAAAGCTGAACTTTACAGAACGTAATCAGCGAAGGGCTCAACCTTTATTTGAAATTGGTCGCTGGGGCACGTTTCGGGGTACAAGCTTAGTGAAAGGAGCTCTTTGAATGGAGTGTAGTATGCATACTGGCTGTGGCATATTAATGGGCAAAGAGTGACATATTTATGGGAAAACTGTTGCATATTAATGGGCATACTGACTGACATATTAATGTGCAAAGAGTGGCATATTAATGGGCATACTGGCTGTGGCATATAAATGGGCAAAGCATGGCATATTAATAGGCATACTGGTAGTTGTATATTAATGGGCAAAGAGTGACATATTTTTGGGAAAACTGACTGTGGCATATTAATGGGCATATTGACTGACATATTAATGCACATGCTGACTGTGGCATATTAATGTGCAAATAGTGCCATATTAATGGGCATATTGGCTGTGGCATACTAATGTGCAAAGAGTGGCATATTAATGGGCATATTAATGGGCAAAAAGTGAAATATTTATGGGAAAACCGACTGTGGCATATTAATGGGCATACTGACTGACATATTAATGCACATACTGACTGTGGCATATTAATGGGCATATTGGCTGTGACATATTAATGTGCAAAGCGTGGCATATTAATGGGCATACTGGCTGTGGCATATAAATGGGTAAAGTGGCATATTAATGGGCAAAGCATGACATACTAATGGGCATACTGGTAGTGGCATATTAATGAGCAAACTGACTGAGGCATATTAATGGGCATACTGACTGACATATTAATGTGCATACTGACTGTGGTATATTAATGTGCAAAGAGTGGCATATTAATGGGCATATTGGCTGTGGCATATTAATGTGCAAAGAGTGGCATATTTATGTGCATACTGGCTGTGGCATATAAATGGGCAAAGTGTGGCATATTAATGGGCATACTGGTAGTGGCATATTAATGGACAAAGTGTGGCATATTAATGGGGTAAGTTTTATATGTGCAAATATGGGTAATGAGACATGTTCGAGAGGGCAGCGGCAAGTCCTGGGGTGCATTTAAATCCTTTGCATGATATACAAAGACCTGGATGAAATTACTTTGGGAGGGCAGAAATTATTTTCTGTATGAGGTCCTGACAGGACGTGCCCAACACATCCTATGTCGCCAGGGGAGTTTCTACCTGGATGTGCCTGATATGTCCCTTGTCACAAAGGTTACATTGGAAACTGCTGATGGACTTCATGTACATTAGATTTCCATATGTACTCTAGTTTAGTAGGAGACAACTAAATCCAACATGAAGAGTGTGAAACACCGATAAGAAGAGTGAGCTTATAGTTTTTGCATTCACTCATGTGGAAGAAGGTGATAGATATGGATACAGCTGTTCCCAGGCACACATTGCCCCATCATCTAGAGAGACAATGAGAGACTTTAATTTTCCACCCACATTCAAAACTATGTCCAGGAAGTCTGCTGACGGGAGCCAGGTGGTTTTGTCCTTCCTTTGTTTGTGAAGATGCCTGTGTGTTCAGCTGTTTGTTTGTTTTTGCATACTGCTGTTCTAGAGGATTAGCCTTTCCATCACCAACATTTTGTCTAAACATTTTATATTTAAACAGAGCCATATGCGGTGCTAGCGTAAGGCTTTGTTTCACATTAGTCTCTATTAGCATACACTAGTTTCTAAATGTTGGATTGTAGGTTTTTTTTTTACTTTTAGAAGTGCCCAAGATTCCAACTCATATCTTTGCATCACTCCAATGAAAAATAACTATGTTTCTTATATTACGTTAGTGTTATATACCCAGTACATACTAAAAAAAAAAACTCAATAAATAAAGCAGCAACCCACATTAAGAAAAAAAAATACAGGGAGTGCAGAATTATTAGGCAAATGAGTATTTTGACCACATCATCCTCTTTATGCATGTTGTCTTACTCCAAGCTGTATAGGCTCGAAAGCCTACTACCAATTAAGCATATTAGGTGATGTGCATCTCTGTAATGAGAAGGGGTGTGGTCTAATGACATCAACACCCTATATCAGGTGTGCATAATTATTAGGCAACTTCCTTTCCTTTGGCAAAATGGGTCAAAAGAAGGACTTGACAGGCTCAGAAAAGTCAAAAATAGTGAGATATCTTGCAGAGGGATGCAGCACTCTTAAAATTGCAAAGCTTCTGAAGCGTGATCATTGAACAATCAATCGTTTCATTCAAAATAGTCAACAGGGTCGCAAGAAGCGCGTGGAAAAACCAAGGCGCAAAATAACTGCCCATGAACTGAGAAAAGTCAAGCGTGCAGCTGCCACGATGCCACTTGCCACCAGTTTGGCCATATTTCAGAGCTGCAACATCACTGGAGTGCCCAAAAGCACAAGGTGTGCAATACTCAGAGACATGGCCAAGGTAAGAAAGGCTGAAAGACGACCACCACTGAACAAGACACACAAGCTGAAACGTCAAGTCTGGGCCAAGAAATATCTCAAGACTGATTTTTCTAAGGTTTTATGGACTGATGAAATGAGAGTGAGTCTTGATGGGCCAGATGGATGGGCCCGTGGCTGGATTGGTAAAGGGCAGAGAGCTCCAGTCCGACTCAGACGCCAGCAAGGTGGAGGTGGAGTACTGGTTTGGGCTGGTATCATCAAAGATGAGCTTGTGGGGCCTTTTCGGGTTGAGGATGGAGTCAAGCTCAACTCCCAGTCCTACTGCCAGTTCCTGGAAGACACCTTCTTCAAGCAGTGGTACAGGAAGAAGTCTGCATCCTTCAAGAAAAACATGATTTTCATGCAGGACAATGCTCCATCACACGCGTCCAAGTACTCCACAGCGTGGCTGGCAAGAAAGGGTATAAAAGAAGAAAATCTAATGACATGGCCTCCTTGTTCACCTGATCTGAACCCCATTGAGAACCTGTGGTCCATCAACAAATGTGAGATTTACAAGGAGGGAAAACAGTACACCTCTCTGAACAGTGTCTGGGAGGCTGTGGTTGCTGCTGCACGCAATGTTGATGGTGAACAGATCAAAACACTGACAGAATCCATGGATGGCAGGCTTTTGAGTGTCCTTGCAAAGAAAGGTGGCTATATTGGTCACTGATTTGTTTTTGTTTTGTTTTTGAATGTCAGAAATGTATATTTGTGAATGTTGAGATGTTATATTGGTTTCACTGGTAAAAATAAATAATTGAAATGGGTATATATTTGTTTTTTGTTAAGTTGCCTAATAATTATGCACAGTAATAGTCACCTGCACACACAGATATCCCCCTAAAATAGCTAAAACTAAAAACAAACTAACAACTACTTCCAAAAATATTCAGCTTTGATATTAATGAGTTTTTTGGGTTCATTGAGAACATGGTTGTTGTTCAATAATAAAATTAATCCTCAAAAATACAACTTGCCTAATAATTCTGCACTCCCTGTATGAAGCCTGAGCCTCGGGATGAGTCATGGATATTCCCAAAACGACCACATCCTTAGAAACTGTGTCCGGTTCAATGTTAATTGATAAGTTAAAGTAGCGGTAACGAGATATATACAGGTTTTGTAAAGCGCCAGTAAACATGTTATCCGGAAAAAAAAAATATCTCAGTGTAGTATTCCTAGTAAAACACGTGATAAATACATTGATAAAGTAGGTTTTTTGTCCACAAGCATTACAAAAAAAATATTTATGACTGATCAGTGAGGTTCCAAATGGTTAGGTAAACAAACAAATTTTCTGCAGCCTTCACATCTGAAATATGAGCACATTGTAATAAAAATCATATGAAAGTAATCTGAATACTCTAAGACCCATTAGTCATATGTATCCATAGATCCATCATTGTTTTATTTATTCTCTACATTTAATGTACACCGATCAGACATCAATTTATGACCCCCCCTGCCTAATATTGTGACCCATTTTGACATCAAAACAACTCTGACCCATCAAGGCATGGCCTCCACTAGACCTCTGAAGGTGTGCTGTGGAATCTGGCACCAAGACGTTAGCAGCAGATCCTTTAAGTCCTGTAATTTGTGAGGTGGGGCCTCCATGTATCAGACTTGTTTGTCCAGCACATTCCACAGATTGGATTGAGATGTGGGGAATTTGGAGGCCAAGTCAACACCTTGAACTCGTTGTTGTGTTCCTCAGACCATTCTTGAACAATTTTTGCTTTGTGACAGGGAGCATTATCCTGCTGAAAGTGTTTCCATGAAAGGCTGTACATTGTCTGTAATAATGCTTAGGTAGGTGGTACGTGTCAAAGTAACGTCCGCTTGAATGGAAGGAACCCAGGTTTGCCCAAAACATCACACTGCCTCAGCCGGGCTCATCACCTGTCAGTGGTCATGATGTTATGGCTGATCAGTTTATAAGCAATGTTTAGGTTGATGGAGTCTCTTTAACTTACTGACACTTTCATGTGCAGGAGTTTATATACAGAAACTCAATAGTGTTTTCATTTTATAGCCAGGGCCTACGCCTCCTATAGGCGAAGTAGGAGGCGGCCTAGGGCGCATTTTTACAATGGACGCCCTTGCGCTCCTATTTTAAAACACGCTCCGAGGGAAGGAAGGACGCAGACCTCATCGGGGACGAGGTGAAGGTCTGCCCCCTCCTTCCATCGGAGCATGTTTCTTTTACTGGGGAGCAGTGGGCAGTACCAGCTCTGTGTGTTAAACGCAGACAGAGCTGCTTGTGCTACCCGCGCAGAGTGTTCATTCAGAGGATTGTATTTCCGGTGCTCAGAATGATCAGTGCGTGTGAGGTGAGCGGGCAGCACTGTCTGAGCTCTGTGTGCATTTAACACACAGAGCTGGTCACGCCCGCTGCTCCCCAGTAAAAAAAAAGTGCTCCGATGGAAGAAGGGGGCAGACCTTCATCTCGTCCCTGGTGAGGTCTGCCTCCCTGCCTCAGTTCCACATTGTAAAAATTAGGGGACAGAACACACACATGGGAGGGAGGGGGGGAGTCTACACACATGGGAGGGAGGGGGAAAAAAGACCACACACATGGGACCCCCTCCCATGTGTGTGGTTTTTTTTTCCCACAGACATGGGGGGGAACAGATGACAGACATGGGAGGGGGTGAGACAGACCACAGACATGGGAGGGGGACAACAGAAATGGGTGTAGAGAGGAGAGAGAGACAGGCATGGGAAGGGAGAGAGGAGAGATAGACAGACATGGGAAGGGAGAGGAGAGAGAGACATGCATGGGAAGGGAGAAGAGAGAGAGACAGGCATGGGAAGGGAGATGAGATAAACTGGCATGGGAAGGGAGAGGGACAGACATGAGGAGGGAGAGGAGAGGGACCGGCATGGGAAGGGAGAGGAGAGGGACAGGCATGAGGAGGAAGAGGAGACAGACAGGGGGACACATTAAGAAATGTACTTTTTGTTTAACAAGAAAAAAAGCTGCTTGCTTGTGTATGTGACTGTGTGTATGTGTGAGATTGTGTTTATGATTGCGTGATTGGTGTGTGGTTGTCTGGCTGTTATAAGTAGGACCCGCCTTGTTGATAGCACAGACACATATGGTGTCTATTCAGTAAAAGGTATGTTGAGCTGAACATTTTATCTATCATCAGTTGTAGTGAGTTATCAGTGAGTTTTTCCTGCTAGCGGAGCTCAACTGGCTATTGATATTGCAGAGGGCTCTCTACCTCATGTATCATTCTGTCTCTGTTCATCTGTAACACATTTGTATGCTCTGTACCAAGGGCTACGTAAATTGTTGTCCCTATTTACATAAATGCAATGTAGTTGGACTTTAAATTATGCAGGTCCAATACTTTTCTTCTTGCACGAGGGATTCGCCAAGTTTGTCGCTGCACAATGTATAATTCCATCTGTAAGATGAAATGTTCATCCCACATTTTAGTATACCGTACGCATTATATTGGTGCAAACTGCAGTGGTGCCACTGTTAGGCACTATAACACTGTGCGCCTCTTATGTACATCCCCCTCAAAAACTACATAAAGTAATGTTATCACAAGGGTAATATAAATGTGGCTTCCAAAATGGAGAACTCTACAGGAAAGTTAATATTGCTCTTCATTTCATTTCTATTCATTGCCCAGTTGACCTTTTGTTTCATTCCATCTGCATGAACAGCAGAAGGAATAAACTCAGCATAACTTGTGCATAACCCTCACCTCCGTTTCTGTCGTTGTGCAGACTTTGTGAATCAACTTTCAAGGAGCAAGGAATTGGAGGACAGTCAGCAGGGAGTGGAGGAAAGAAAAAGTATTTACGAGAAGGCTTTTGTAACTTGAGATGAGAAAACCTTCCGTGATTCCACACTGCCACCTAAGATGAAACCGAGATAGGCATGGCGGTCTCTGTCACGCCAAATAGCAGGTCAATTGCTGTCATCATAATTGTTGGACAAAGGCCAACTCAAGGATAGACACGCTGCTGTGGACTGTGAACCTGTGGGACTATGTTAAGTATTGTATTCCACAGCAGTTGTGGCCACCAGTTACTAAAGAGACAGTAAAGACTGTTTCCTTCTCTAATCTTTTAAATTGTTCTCTTTGAAGTGGCTACTGTTTTAAACTGGCACAGCAACTGCTTCTCACAGCTATATCAGGCAGAGCCATCGCTTGCAATTTCTGTGCTAGAGGCAAGAATAGAAAATGGCACCCCTGTCTGATAGTGGTTCACAATTTTGCTGAAAAATCAAAACAGATATATAATTAACAAGAAAATGAACGGTTCATTAGTAGCAACTGTGAGCAAATTTCTGGGCAGACATACATGATAGTACATCACAACTATTGGCTGGTCAGGATATCTCAGTATATAGTTAGCCAGGCATACACTGTACTACAATATAGCTGCCATAATTATAGTGAGCCAGACATAGATGATGGTACAATATAACTTCCATCAGCTTATAGTCAGCCAGACAAGGACAGTGGTACAGTGTAGCTTCCATGGTATAAAAAGTGGTAGAGTGGAGTTACTATAAAGTATATAGTTTACCAGAAATTAATAGTGGCTGAACATAATTGTGTGCGCTTGAGGCTAGAGTCTCATCTGTCTCATCCTCAGTTCAGTCAGCTGTGTAGATTGTATGAAGGAAATCTGAACTAGTTTTAACTTTCCAGGCATCCTACAAATATGTGACTTGGATTTAATTGTTCAGGATCTTGTAATATTAAAATCAAAGCCTGTGCGCCATATGGTTCTCCCACGTTCACAGTGGTACATGCATAACTGCTATTACTATCTGCAGCATTATTACACAACAAACAACAATTTAGGGAAGTTATTTAGGTGTCTATTGCTACTGCTTCATATCCTGCTTATAGTGGGGTAGGATGGAATGTATACCATACTGGTTATCTCCACCTGTCATGAATTGCTATGGCTTAGTGTATCAGTCAGTAGCGTTTGCAGCTGTACCTGTTTGTGTACCTATTGTCTAATCTTATGTTGTATTTGTAATATTATTTTAGAACCTGTAATTACAATGCAATGCTCGTGGATCCAGAACATACTCGAAAACGAGAGGAATCTTCATAAATAAATCAATAATTTGCCTGGGACCCACCATCAAGTGCCAGAGAGGAGGAGACTGCTGGTGGAGAAATGGAAGAAGTAGAAAGAGAAAAAAAAGAGATGACCAAAGGGGAGGTAACAATGTCTGTATTAATGCAGAATTCCTCCTGCCAGCCCATTCATTTCTATGGACATTATATAATTGCTCAGTGTCTTCTATGACACAGACTCTCAAGTGAAAGGGAATTTCATGGTCAGACTCCATTAACAGGCAGGTTTTATTTTCCGGTTTAACAGAATGTAGTAATCAGTCTGAAAAGTAGTGTTTTTGGTTTTTTTTTCTTTCAAATTAATTTTCAAGCTCTGCACCTCTGAGGAGTAAACTCACACACTGAAAATGTAACAGTGAGAGAATAATTCAACAAATGTGGCTTCCGAAGGTTCCCAGCATGTAAAAGTCATATGTGAAAAAGATGGCATCAGACATGCATGATAAAGTGATTCATAAAGTCTGATTCAATAGAAAACCTGCTAAGGATAGATGGATTAAGTTGTGGAAAATAGTTTTTGTGTACAGTGGACTTATAACCATTACACGCTTGTAGGACATTCTATGCCATCTTAATTTTCAGTGCCCATAAGCTTAGAACACCCATCAGCAGACGAGGCCTCAATGTAGATGACGCTCAATTTTATAAAAACATGCCATGCCTGAACTTCCGTGTCCTTAAGTGTTCAGGCGCCCAGTACGGCCAGCCCATGGTGCCCCCCATCCCGCCTCATGCCTGTCTCTCACCACTCCCTTCCCTGTCTCTTTCCTCTGCCTTCCCATCTCTCTCTCTCTCTCCCTCACCATGTCTGTATCTATCTCTTCCTCCCCATATCTGTTCTCACTCTTCCTCTCCCCAAATCTGTTCTCTCTATATACCTCCCCCAAATAAGTTCACTCTCTTCCTCCCCCCATATCCGTTCTCTGTCCCCCCATACTGTTCTCTCTCCCCCATATCTGTTCACTCTCCTGCCATACATGTTCTCTCTCCCCATAAATGTTCTCTCTCTCCACCACATATCTGTTCTCCGCCCCCATATCTGTTCTCTCTCTCCTCATCTGTTAATTCTCTCCCCCATTTGTTCTTTCTATCCCCAATTTGTTCTCTCTCTCCCCCATATATGTACTCTCTCCACCCTATCTGTGTTCTCCCTCATCTGTTCTCATTCTTCCCCCAATCTGTGCTCTCTCCCTCCATTTTTTTCTCCATCTCCCCCATAGATATTCTCTCCTTCGTCTCATTTATGTTCTCTCTCCACCCCATATATGTTCTCCCCCCATCTGTTCTCTCTTCCCTCAAATCTGTTCTCTCTCCCACACAATCTGTTATCTCTCCCCTCATCTGTTCTCTCCGTCCCCATTTGTTCTTTATCCCCTCCCATTCGTTCTTTCTCCCCCTCCCTTCTTACTTAAAGTTGCTGCTTCACTCGGAGCAGCACGCAGCATGAGTTCTGTGTGTTAAACTCGTATTTCCGATGCCCTGGGCGGGCAGACCTTTACCTCGCCAGCCATTGCCTCTGCCGGCAATCTTCTTCTTTTTTTTTTTTTTTCATTAAGTGGTGCCCCTTGGGGTTTTATCGCCCTGTGTGGCCCTGCCTCCACATGTGACCCACAGGGCCTGATCTCCCGGTGATCGGTGGCCATGATCACAGAGACACAACTTTGGTCCTTAAGGACCAAAGCTCCATCTGGCATGAAGAGGTTAAACACTACTATACTATAATGGACTTATTTATTAAATAAAATAAATGATAGTTTTTTTTTTTTTAAATGTTTACACATATGTTAAAGCTCCATTTTCTCTGCCAGCAGTGCTGTGTCCATGAGAAAGGAGCTGCCATTACACCAGGGCTCGACAAACCCCAGGCGCCAGGTCGCCATGGCGACCAGGAAATTAGACCTGGCGCCTGGGTGCTGTCAGCCTCCTGGTCCCCTTGCCGCTGCCATCCGATTTTTCCGCAGCGCGAGGGGGTAAAGTCTGTGCCGATGGCACAGACTGCAAGCTCCGCCCCCTCGCGCAACGCGTGTCTGAGTGCCGGGTGTCGTCACGTGACATCCTGGCACTCAGCACGCCGACCAACGGAGTTAAGCTGCAGCGTGAATGTCCCCCTCCTCTGCAGTGAGGTAAAGCAGCTGGGAGGGGGACACATCAAGAAGAAACCCCCAAGAAAAGACTGTGTTAGGTGGGTGTGTGTTTGTATGTATTGTAAAGTAGGTGTGTGTGAGGGGTTTGTATTTATGTGTGTGTGAGGTGTTTGTATATATGTGTATATGTAAAGTATGTGTGTTTGTATATATGTGTATATGTAAAGTATGTGTGTTTGTATATATGTGTATATGTAAAGTATGTGTGTTTGTATATATGTGTGTGTGAGGTGTTTGTATATATGTGTGTGTGAGGTGTTTGTGTATATATGTGTGTGTGAGTTGTTTGTATATATGTGTGTGTGAGGTGTTTGTGTATATATGTGTGTGTGAGGTGTTTGTGTATATATGTGTGTGTGAGGTGTTTGTGTATATATGTGTGTGTGAGGTGTTTGTATATATGTGTATATGTAAAGTATGTGTGTTTGTATATATGTGAAGTAGGCGTGTGTGTTTATGAATTGTGTTTATGTTTGCGTGATTGTCTGGCTCCTAAAAAAAATGTCTGGCTCCTAAAATCAAAATAAATTTGTCAAGCCCTGCATTACACTTACCCTATGTTTGTATCAAGTCCCATTCGGACAATAGATAGAGGTAAACCAAGCAGTATGAATGGCCCCCCAACCAAAAATTTAAAAATGTTCTTCCTAGGGCAGCACAAAACCAATATACACCACTGGGTGGCACCACTATCTAGTGTCCCCTGTGTGTGCATTAACATCACCATGTAGTGACAAACTGCTGGGCTCCATATCCCTTTGGTCACAGTAAGGCTATGTGTCCTGCATTGCTGGGGAGGGGAAAGGGAATTGAAAATATATTTAAACAATTTTGAAAAAGCCTGTTTGTTATCTTCACTGTATTTCAGGGCTTGAACAATATATGTGGCCTTTAGTACTCACCAGACCAATTCAGGAGCCAGTCTAGCTCATTTCTGGAGCCAGGAAATTGTACTTCCATAGAGTTTTATGCAAAACAATCAAAAAGTTAGTGATTTATGAACCATAACTCTCTGGCTGCTGGTATTTTTCAAGCCCTGATGTATTTAATATATCAATTTACTTAAAATAACATTACAGTCACTCTAAAATGATAACAGTTTAAAAAGTTTTTCCAGTATATGTCTAGTTTGCTAAAAATACTTTTTTTTGTCTCACAGACAAGTGGGGGTATCCCCCCCCCCCCCCCCTTTTAAAGGTTAAGCATAGAAAGCTCTGGGTTAAGCTCTAGAGTTCTTAATTTCTAAAAACTAGACTTCTAAAATAGTGTGTAAGATTGTATTACTTCCACCAGGCGGCTATTGTAACTTTCCTGCTCGTTTTCAATGCAGTGTGAAGCTTAGCAATGCACGGGTTTGTGGGGAAATCCAGACTGATACAGGCTTTCAAAACAGTCAGACCCTATTTTGAGACCAAACCTGTGAATATGTAACAACAGTGCACTTGAATGTATGGCAATCAGAACTGTAATCCACATCGCACTTTCCCCAACGTATCTATTCCTTGAAAAGTTCTAATCCTTTTGTAGCCCGCGGTGTCTTTTGTAGACCTGGCAAATCCAGCACTCTTGTCAACTATGTACTTTGTTGGATTTTTTTTTTTTTTTTGTTTGTTTTTTTGGATAACTGGAAACATAAGACCAAGTATAAGTGGTTAACCCAGATAATATGACTAATATACAAATGAAACCAAAATAATTTATATTGAGCTCTAAAACATTTTTTTTTTTCCACCACTCATTTTGCCACTAATTCTTCTATAATTCTTCACCACAATAAAATAAACAACGCACAAGCCATTGGGTGGAAATATGAAAGATTTTTATCAAGTCCGATGTCAAAACATATATAAATACGCATAAACTTATTAAAAATATAATATCTGTAATGACATTCATGTCCTGAATTGTAGGTTAATTTAACAGTATGTTTGTTAAAACAATGTTTTTTTGTTGTTGTTGTTGTTGTCGTCCCTTAACATTTATATACATAGAACTAGACATGGAATAAAAAAAAAAGAAAAATATTGTATTAGGCATTTCATGCAGATATTCAGGGTAGAACATCTTATTATTAAGCTTTCCCAACTGGGGAAAACATGGAAGTAGAATAAATCCATAAAGCATATTATACTCAAAAACAAAAACAAAAATGTCAGTCACTAGGTTCTCATCATGGAAAATCCACAACAGTAGTCCATAATTTAGACAAAGACAATTGGTGTGTCCACAGCATTAAAGAGGTGTAAGCTGTGGTCAATACTGTGTAACACTAAATCACACTGAAAAAAAAAAAAAACATAAAAAACACAAAAGGGTATCAGTGTGCTAGCAAAAATATAATATAAACGGTTTCAGGTGTCCCCACCATATGATAACAATATGCACTGCGAGGCAATATGTGCACAGTAAGAGTATAAAAGGGTACCATACAGCTTAGATATTTATCTGCAGATACTATGTGTGTTTGTAAGTGCTATACATATCACACTTGTCTATACATATTGCACTATTTGTGTCATTTGTTTGTCTCATATACAGCTTACAAACAAGGATTACCAGCATTACATCTCTGAGGAAATACCATCTGCAGATAAATATCTAAGCTGTATGGTACCCTTTGTATATTCTTACTGTGCCCATATTGCCTCAGTTATCACATGGTGGGGACACCTGAAACCGTTTATATTATATTTTTGCTAGAGCACCGATACCCCTTTGTGTTTTTTTTTAAGTAGTCCATAATTCTAACATTGCAGAAAATGAAATTGTTGTGACTTCATAAGGATTTGTCTTTACTGTCCAACAGTCCGCATAAAATTAACTCATGTTTAACTCAAAGATTGGCATCAAGTTAAGACATTTTAAATAGAAATGCTTTAATGAAAGAATACACATAAAAGTACCTTATTGAGGCCTCTAACATGTCAAGCCTCCTCTACCAGGATGTGGACATGTTATTTAGAATCTTGGGTAAACATGTCAGCCCCCTTAGAAAGCTATACTAGCAAAGAGGGCTCAATAAGTTTTTTTTTATTTATTTTTTTGCGGACAGTTGTTCTTTAATTCTTCAGTCTGCTCTCACAGTCACATAGACATTATATTATTGTAGTGTATCAATAGATGTGTTATTGAACTTGGCTGACTGTTCCATGCACAACTCAATAAAAAAACAGATAACATTCCCCAAAACATCCGTCTGTGCCTCTGATTGTTCCCTGTCATCCTTCACTATAAGCTCTTAATTTGTTTTGCTTGCATTCTTTTATTAATTCGATATAAAACCTTGTGTACTTCGAAAAAGGTGCTTCCCTTGTACTGTACCAACTGCAATAGAAGTCTCCCAAATATAGAACCTGTTCCATATCTCCTCCTCTTGCAATATACCCTGTGTAACTCCTTCAGCTTCAACATATAGTCTATCCCTACAATCCATCATTACACACCCTACTTGGCCATATAATATCTTCCTTTGTTGGAACATATAACACCTTATTTCATTTTTCTTGAATCCACCTTGTTTGTATGCAAAGATCTAGAAGTACCATAGGATGCTGGGGAGGTCAGAATGGGTGATCATGGGACCAGCAAACGAAAAATGAACAATATTCGCATATTGGGTATAAGTGATACAAGAAAAGGGTGATTAAGCTGTTGCATAAACTGAAAGACTCAAGATATCTTCAGTGCACAAGAACCACACAAAATAAGAGGCAGGTTTGTAAAATACTTGATATTGACTAGGCTGTAAACATTCCCTTTAAAATCCTATGGCTCTATACAACATCCTCTTCCATTAGCAAAATATTTGAATTATGCTTGATTTCTCCAGTTGGTCAACATAGCAACTGTATGCAGGAGTTTGGAGATGCATTTTTACCTTAACTGACTGTAATAAAAAATAAAAAATATATAATAAAAAAAAAAAGCAGCCTGCATGAGACTTTGCCCTCTGCTGATATAAATTTTAGTTTGTTTTCATTCTGGGCAAATAGGAGTCAGTGTTAATTGTGCTTGTAAGTTATACCAAGCTTAGACAAGTGGTTATTCATGTTCCCTATGTTAGGTGAAATATTGGGTCCTTCCTAAGCAACGCTGCAAACTCATTTAAGCCCAACAAGAGATTTGTTCTGTCCGAAGGCTAGGAACTCTAATTTTTTTTCTTAATGGTGCAAAATACATTTTTTTTCCCAACCGATCCAGGACGTCCAAACGAGATCCCACTCATTTTGTGCCCCGCGGACGTTATTGTGACATTCAACGCACAAGAGTCAGGCGAAAGTTCAACACTAGGAAAAGTCTCTAGATGGATGAGTCCCGAACCAAATGTCCATTGTCATTTGCCAATATTCTTCGCTCAGTGTTGGTTGACTTAACAGAGTGTGAGTATTTTTTGCCTCTGCAGGAGAAGCACAGGATGCGTTTGAAGGTAGCCCTCATCTCGTTGTCCCGATAGGAGTATACAATGGGATTAATCACAGAGTTGAACTCAGCCAGGAGGAGGAAATATTTTTCAACTGCCAGGACATTACAACTTTTGCATCCAAGACCATCTAAGAGGAGGACGACTTGACCAGGAGTCCAACAGATCACAAAGGCACCTGTGGAAGTAGAGGGAGATAGAGATAAGTGACATGTTGACAATACAAAAAAAAAAAAAACTACTACAAATCAAGCCAGACCATAGTTTGTTAAAGGGAGGCATATTGCCCAAAACTGTGAAAGAGTTTACACTCACAAGAAAAATTAAGCACCTTTCAAAACTATCTCTGCTTGTGTTGGCCTGTGACTTCCTGCCTACAGTCAACAGGAAATATCAGGGTGTATATATATATATATGTGTGTGTGTGTGTGTGTGTGTGTGTGTGTGTGTGTGTGTATGTAACGGACCGTCTAACGGACGTAGTAGACCCTCTGTCCGTTGTGTGAAATCACCTCCTTAGCCCCCGATATAAGCTCAGCATTCACCCAGCAAGTCTTTCCTGAACCCTTGCTCTTTGTACCCAAATAGCAGACAGGAGACTACTAGCAGTTAGGTACAGCAAGAATGAACAACACTTTATTTGTCAAACAGCACAGACTTATAAAAAGACATAAACATGACATCACAGACATTAGTATACAATGGGGAGGGGGGGGGGGGTGGAACTAAACTTGTTTAAAGGGCCAGTTTACTATATTGTTTTTTTTTATATTCATGTATAATAAAGAATTTTACTCAACAAGTCATATACGGTAACTATAATACTGCAGGCAAACTGTACTAGAATTATTGCATTATGAGCAGTCCTGTCTATCCCCCAAGCCATACCTTGTGTTTTAGTGTGTAATAAGTGCATTACACTTAAACACATGTATAGCATACAGAAAACAAGATAAATGGAACTGCCCCTTTAAGCAAGAAATATATAGAGGAGAGGGCACATGTTGAGTTGTAGGTAAATAGGGTGTGTGTCTCTTTAATTACCTACAAAATAGCAGTGATGTGTCATGCTTATTACAACACAATAAAGTTGAGTGTAATAAGGATACATACTGTACTATGAACATGTATTACAAGGCATTCTGTATTATATTGTTCCTGTAAGCAGTGAGTTCATATCTTGTTTATAGCTGAGCCTCCCCGATACAAGGCTTTTATTATAAGGCCACTGTTTTATGGCAGAAAATATATAGTGGGTAGTAAGTAAGGTTTTTTTTTTTTAAATTGTTGTTTATATCATATAATAGGGCTCTAATCATTGGGTATGTGTATTTTTTTCTCTCTTCTAAGTACTATTATCCTTTTTGACTTCTAGAAAGATCATTACAAGTTGTCATAATAGATCAGCTCGCAAGATCCAGAGTGGTAATGTGCGAACACAGACACATTGCCCCAAAAACTGACTGTTATAAATAACTTGCATTGAATTTCTCCCCACCCGTGTCATAAGGTTCATTCACTGAGCCATTCACAGATGAGAAAGCAGCATATTTGTGTGGTTATGTGTGTGTGTGTGTGTGTGTGTGTGTGTGTGTGTGTTCTCAAAGGGACTTTAATTGCCAGGTCAGTATTGTGACTGTTCAGTATTTCCTAATCTCTTTTGTGTTCCAGGAATGCACACGCTGGGCTTAATGCTTGAAAAATTCAAACTGAAGACTAGCAAGGCCATCACTGTCCTGGAGATACACCTAAAGAATGAACCTATATTTACTCTCATACAGATTGCTAGTTTAAAGGATTTAGTATGCTTCTATGTGGAAATGTGAGCAGACCTGCGAGGCTTGTAGATTCTCTACCATTTGATTCCCTGGAACAGCATTAGCGCAGGAATTAAGGTTACTCTTTGCACCCCTCTTGGTAGTATCACACCCTGCTCTCGGAATCACCAGTTAAGTGGTCTGTGACATTATATTATATTCCTAGATCTTTGTATTTACCCAACCTCACGTATGCAGATTTTCAAAAACAGATACTGCACAGTCTGTTCTGTGCTCCAGAAAACAGGAGTATTAAAGAGTTAAAAGCAAATATTCCACCCTTGACTTGCAAAATTGGAATTTGCCTCCCTTCTCGCCGTGACCTTGGAAATTTGATGACTCCAGAGAATGTTCTTTATTATGTCTGTCTGCAGGGACTGCCTGTGTGCCCAGTATTACACTGTACAAGACATTCTCAGTGATAGAATCTATTTTACAGCAACAAAGTTGCACACAGTCATATTGTTGGGTTTGTATCTACATGATATTATATTAACACTTATTTATATTGTGCCAATGTCTATCACTCGAGACCGTGGCCCCATGCTGCATTCTTCCACCCGAGTGATAGTGTCTTCTCTGTGGTTTATATATTAAACCTCGGTTCTCTCACTGCTCTAGCGGCCACATTAGCCTGCATGCATCACACTGAGGGACGGAGGCTGCTGGTCGTAGGATAATATGGTGTGTATCTTCAAATGTGCATACCATCCTAGCTCCACTGTTAGGGAAAAAAATGTTTAATAAATTTTTAAAGTGGGACAAAACCCCCAAAACTGTTATAACAATGCCGAAATTTGCTTATTTTTACACTGTCATTAATACTGCCTTTTGAATGGTGCACCAAAATGCTCCATGGCAGCTAGGGTTGCCACCTTCTCTCCAAAAAAAAAAAAAAATACCGGCCTTGCTACTGTCTCCATAGACTTAAGATTGGCCTGATGCCAATTTTTTACCAGCCTGCCGGTAAAATGCCAGCAAAGACAGACGGTTGAGCAGGAAGAGAAGCAACTATCAATGTCTGATTTGGTCTGCCCCCAAATCTCCAGAGAAAAAGTAAAGGCTGGTTGAGTATCCCTTTTCCAAAATGCTTGGGACCAGAAGTATTTTGGATAATGGCTAATTTCGGATAACAGATGATTTTCTCCAATAAGATATATTACAGCATCTCGGTACTCATGAATTACAGTAGTATCAATGCAAATACTGTATAGTGGACATAATAATAAAAAATAAAAAAAATTGTGGACCAATTCTATAAATGCAGCTGCTCCAGTGTACGACTTGTACAATCTTTATATTAGTACAAGATGAACAACATGCAAATTGTACATATGGGACCAGCTGTGTTCCAGCATATCTCACGCATCCATATTGATGGTGATGTTGAAACACGGCTCATCTCCAATCAATGCATAATCCAATAAATGTACAGTTACTGTTTCCTGCTTCGGGTCCTCTGGGATACTAGGGACCTTGCCTCTTCTTTGACGATCCGCGTCCTCCCTTCCGCCATGTCAGGTTCCTATTTGGGGATGTTGTTAGTATTGTATATGAAGATTGAGAAGTCCTACATTAGAGCAGCTGCATTTATAGAATTGGTTCACAATCCATAGGAGAAAGTATTTTTTTTTATTTTGTATATACATGCTATTATGTCTGTTGTACATATCTTTATATATTCTGATTGATATGACCATTGTGGTGAAGCGTTTTATTTAAATGTGTGTTATTTTTTGTGTGCATGTTGTTTACACACACATACATTATATATATATATATATATATATATATATATATATATATATATATAGCAATAATTCTCTATTGGTGGTGTAAATTATATTAATAATATTTATATTTGTGAATAAACCATGACTCACTATTTCACCATATTGAATTATTTGCACTGTCACTTTAAATATTGGCGGTTAACCCTTCTCCTTTAATCCACCGTGTTCACTGTATATTGATCACAGTCACATTTGTTATTATAGCTTGAGAAAGACCCTGTGTTGGTTGAAACGTTTGCCACTTGGTGAAAATAAAATTCCTCACTATTGAGTGCTGAGCGTCTGTGCTTTATTCTAAATATACTTAGAGCCTGGTGGAGTCCTGCTCCACACCTCCCTGAATATTAAGTGCTGCCCATCTGGATTTGTGTTGGTGTTCACCAAACACTTGACCAAACGTGTATATTTTACTGAAGACTACTACAATATAGTACAGAGAGGGGCTACGGCAGATGTTTGGGAACTTCCTATCCCATAATACTCGGACCCCCAAATCGATCACGTAGCATCATGGGATATGTAGTCCCCACACATTTGCAGTGACGAGCTTAGCCACATCTGGTCTAGTGGCATTAACCCTTTTGCGACAAATGATATGCCATACGGTATTGCTATGATGATCAGGCAACACTCAAAACTCCCCTTCACCGCATATACGATCACTCCTAGGAGCGATCATATGCGCCATACTGGAAAGGCAGCTGCGCATTCAGTTTGGCACTGCCCTGTTGTAAGTAAGAGCTTTGGATACAGTGAATCTTCCCTGCAGTCAGCAACATTACAACTAAAATACAAACAAACAAACACATTGCGTTTAGATCTAGGGTTAGAGTTAAGTTGATCATCGGTTTGGGGTCAAAAATATGTGAACATTAGCTATTTTTATACTATTTAGACAGGGTGTTTTTTAATGGTTGTAGATGTGTCAAAGATTTTTCAGGTAAACTTGAAAAAAAAGTATTTTCTTTTTATTACATTTTTCTTCATATTTTATGATTTTCTTTAAAAATAATAGTACCGTATTTATCGGCGTATAACACGCACTTTTTCTCCCTGAAAATAGGGAGAAAATAGTGTGTGCGTGTTATACGCCGAAAAAAAAAAAAAATCGAAAACTTACCTCGTTCCTGCTCTGTCACCCGGTGCTCTGAAGCTGCGTGGCTATGAGGGAAGCGTTGTGAGCTCCCCTCCAGCCGCGCGGTCAATAAAGTGTGTTTTTTTTAAACAAACTTTATTGACCGCGCGGCTGAAGGGGAGCTCACAACGCTTCCCTCACAGCCACGCAGCTTCAGAGCACCGGGGGACAGAGCAGGAACGAGGTAAGTACTGGGGTCTGGGGAAGGGGGGGGAGGAGGGTGGCATAACGAGCATACTAAGGGGCAATATCCTGACATATTGGGGGCATATTAAATGGCATATTGGGGGCAATATCCTGGCATAATAAATGGCATATTGGGGGCAATATCCTGCATATTAAATGGCATATTGGGGCAATATCTGGCATATTAAAATGGCATATTGGGGGCAATATCCTGCATATTAAATGGCATATTGGGGCAATATCTGGCATATTAAAATGGCATATTGGGGGCAATATCCTGCATATTGGGGGCATATTAAATGGCATATTGGGGGCAATATCCTGGCATAATAAATGGCATATTGGGGGCAATATCCTGCATATTAAATGGCATATTGGGGCAATATCTGGCATATTAAAATGGCATATTGGGGGCAATATCCTGCATATTAAATGGCATATTGGGGGCAATATCCTGCATATTAAATGGCATATTGGGGGCAATATCCTGCATATTAAATGGCATATTGGGGGCAATATCCTGCATATTAAATGGCATATTGGGGGCAATATCCTGCATATTAAATGGCATATTGGGGGCAATATCCTGCATATTAAATGGCATATTGGGGGCAATATCCTGCATATTAAATGGCATATTGGGGGCAATATCCTGCATATTAAATGGCATATTGGGGGCAATATCCTGGCATATTAAAATGGCATATTGGGCTTCAAAGTTCTTAATTTAAGTTCTTACGTTTTTTTTCCTGAAATTTCCTTCTTAAAATTAGGTGCGTGTTATACGCCGGCGCGTGTTATACGCCGATAAATACGGTATCTTAAAACAGCCCTTGTTATTGCAATAAAACAGTATATTATGTGTACATTATACGATAACATTAAAATTACAGCTAAAACACAATATATATATGGGAATGTTTTTAACGGGAACATCTTTTCTTCCGCATTACCCCTCCCCAGTCTGCACAGAGCAATTCTCAGCATATTTTAGTAGACTACATATATCTTCATTTCAGGACAAATGCCATTTTTAATGGAAAAAAATAGTTGCATGATACGAAGGTTTTACATGAAGGATTTGAAAGCTAAATGATAAAAGTGGGGTGTAGCTTTCATTCCTGTTTTGACTGCCACCAATCCATCTTCATCAACAGTTGGAGTGTACAGTATTCCGTATCAGCAGTGGGAAACCTTTGCTCCAGACACATTAATGGCACCAGGGAGTATAGGTAGCAGAATAGATTGTTAGTAATTTGGATTTCTAGGTTTGCCAGCCCTGGTTTATATATATATATATATATATATATATATATATATATATATATATATATATATATATATATATATATAAAATATATATATATATATATATATATATATAAAATATATATATATATATATATATATATATATATATATATATATATAAATATATATATAGGCTGCAATACAGAATAAAGACATTTTGTAAACTAAATATGCATTCAGTTTTACCCCCACTTAATACATAAGACACCTGCAGCTGTGCCAGTCTGGTGATGTGCAGAGTTCTAGATAAAACAAAACCATAGCCTGATAACACTACATAGACCATTTCTCTGGCTCAACACACTGATTCCGCACTTTAGCACCTAACTTTGGAGGTCCATGAAATTCATTGTGGGAAATGTAGCATTTCCTTGCTGGTCAGCTTCATTCATTAAAGCTTTGGCATCAGAAAGGGATGAGAGGGGGTAACTTCTGACGCAGAGGGGTCTATTCACTAAAAGGTGAGCTTCCCCCCCCCCCACTAAGCAGACCAGGTTCCTCTCTGCACAATGTACAGCTCACTTGGTGAGATGACATGTTCATCTCACCTGCATCTCACCTTTTAGTGAATAGCCTCTAGAGTGTCTCAATAAACACTGTATCCAACAAGGATACCTCCACCTTGATCTGTTGTATATTTGTATCATAATGGCCTACTCTCGTTATCCTTTAATAGCGAGTATCACTGCCTCAAGGGAATGAGCTGAATTCTTACAGGCTGAAGATCTTTTCACATTATTAAATGAACTTTTCCCTTCTTGCTGCATTCTTTCCTTATCATGAGAGATTGCAGTAAATCCTCCTTTCTCTGGTCCAGCGAGCCATGGCTGGGGGTGTTACTACTTTACATTGTGTGACACACAGCAGCTGGGCCTGTGTATTATTTATTTCCACAGATGTCTCTCCTCTGTCTACCTTCATCTTGCTGAGCTGTGAAATGGCTGTGGTATATACATGGGTTGACAGTATTGTAACTTGCTACACTTGCCAGCAGGGTTGTTGCTTCCATGGGTATCTGCTCAGAGCTGTCCCTTTTAGAGAGGTCATTTTTGCTTTGCTCAAAAGTTATTAAGCCCTAGTCTTTCCAATCACGTAGAGCAGTGTTCGATGGCAGCAGAGGGAGCTGGTCCAGAGACACAGAGGTGAGTTCAGCATCACCTATCAGGTCACAGACAACTAGCTCTCCAACAGGGTTTAGTCCCTTTTGTCTGTTGGTCAGAAGGATAGAAGGTGATGATTGCAGCATTGGTGAAAAGCATGATGGGAGCTCCCTTATAGTAGGTACGAAAATACATTTATTTAAGCATATTAAAAATACACAGTACATCAAAGATAAGCCTATACTGTGACAAAATCAAAGGGATGCGGGGGAAGGGTGGGGGTCTTAGGAAGGAGGTGCGAACACTCGGCATGCCATTCAACCACATTGGCGCAGTTGCACTAACAGTTAGGGTTCAGTGGGGTTGGTAAGCACTGTCCAAAATGCTGACTGACAGCCACGGTAAAGTGGTACAGTTGGTGGGCATGTTTTAGAACATTATTATTTATAGTTGGGTCATCTTCAGGAGGACTGTGCAGAGACCTACTGGCATTATATATGTTTTAAATAGTAAAGGGATATAATGGAGACTTAGGTAAATACTAATTATTCTATTTACTCTACGTACCACAGACGGAGCCATCGTCGCTGCCAGAAATAAACCTGCCTGGCTCGGAGATGGCTAATAACTAATATATTTACTCATTCTACAACTTGAAATGACCAATGTAATTTCGCCCATACATTTTAAAAGAAGAGTGCTCTTTTATCCCATTAACCCGTCACTTTCATTATCTGCAATAACCTGCATGGCAGTAACATTCATATGTTACTGTATCCTACTGGCTTTTAAGCTGTCAATAGGAAGAGAGAAGAGATTCCTTCCTGGAATGAGGTCAGCTTCCAGATCAATGTTCATTACAAGGCTAAAAGTCTCACAAAGCAGGGAGGAAGGCTCTAAAGTTTCAAGAAATATGGACCCCTGGGAAATAGCCCTGAGAGTAGGCCTCCGAGGGCTTGAGAGCAATGGACGGATCCGGCTACTCGGTCACATTATTTGATAAACCACATTATGCCCTTTGTTGTCTCCGTTCTAATGGAGATTCTGAAGTCTTGTTAGATGATAGCATTCACGTCACGATGCTCAATTTAACATGAAGATAATTTGGTTATGGCGTTGAGTTTGTTTGTCTTCTGTTTCTTTGGGCTTGTCCATTTGTATTATTTATTAGTTTGTGACGGATTATATTTACATCATACAATGATATATGTGTTTTTTTTTCTATTTTTTGTAAATTGAAATTTGAAATTGTTTTAAACATAAATAAAGAGATTACAACAAAAAAAAAAGGATCTCGAATAGTGCAACACGTTGTCTGATGACATCACTAGGGAAACAGGAAATTCCAGTCAAATTCTTATTGGTTGCTGCTGAAAAATAAACGAAACCTAAGACACCTGAAGCAGAGAAACAGAAAGGGGACCGTCCTGAACCTCTGCAAATGTTCCATTTCCTCTGAGTGTAAAATTCTCATAGTTTAAGCAATGCTAAATGTAAAATATGCATTTTAAAGTACTTTAATACAGGGAGTGCAGAATTATTAGGCAAGTTGTATTTTTGAGGATTAATTTTATTATTGAACAACAACCATGTTCTCAATGAACCCAAAAAACTCATTAATATCAAAGCTGAATGTTTTTGAAAGTAGTTTTTAGTTTGTTTTTAGTTTTAGCTATTTTAGGGGGATATCTGTGTGTGCAGGTGACTATTACTGTGCATAATTATTAGGCAACTTAACAAAAAAACAAATATATACCCATTTCAATTATTTATTTTTACCAGTGAAACCAATATAACATCTCAACATTCACAAATATACATTTCTGACATTCAAAAACAAAACAAAAACAAATCAGTGACCAATATAGCCACCTTTCTTTGCAAGGACACTCAAAAGCCTGCCATCCATGGATTCTGTCAGTGTTTTGATCTGTTCACCATCAACATTGCGTGCAGCAGCAACCACAGCCTCCCAGACACTGTTCAGAGAGGTGTACTGTTTTCCCTCCTTGTAAATCTCACATTTGATGATGGACCACAGGTTCTCAATGGGGTTCAGATCAGGTGAACAAGGAGGCCATGTCATTAGATTTTCTTCTTTTATACCCTTTCTTGCCAGCCACGCTGTGGAGTACTTGGACGCGTGTGATGGAGCATTGTCCTGCATGAAAATCATGTTTTTCTTGAAGGATGCAGACTTCTTCCTGTACCACTGCTTGAAGAAGGTGTCTTCCAGGAACTGGCAGTAGGACTGGGAGTTGAGCTTGACTCCATCCTCAACCCGAAAAGGCCCCACAAGCTCATCTTTGATGATACCAGCCCAAACCAGTACTCCACCTCCACCTTGCTGGCGTCTGAGTCGGACTGGAGCTCTCTGCCCTTTACCAATCCAGCCACGGGCCCATCCATCTGGCCCATCAAGACTCACTCTCATTTCATCAGTCCATAAAACCTTAGAAAAATCAGTCTTGAGATATTTCTTGGCCCAGTCTTGACGTTTCAGCTTGTGTGTCTTGTTCAGTGGTGGTCGTCTTTCAGCCTTTCTTACCTTGGCCATGTCTCTGAGTATTGCACACCTTGTGCTTTTGGGCACTCCAGTGATGTTGCAGCTCTGAAATATGGCCAAACTGGTGGCAAGTGGCATCGTGGCAGCTGCAAGCTTGACTTTTCTCAGTTCATGGGCAGTTATTTTGCGCCTTGGTTTTTCCACACGCTTCTTGCGACCCTGTTGACTATTTTGAATGAAACGCTTGATTGTTCGATGATCACGCTTCAGAAGCTTTGCAATTTTAAGAGTGCTGCATCCCTCTGCAAGATATCTCACTATTTTTGACTTTTCTGAGCCTGTCAAGTCCTTCTTTTGACCCATTTTGCCAAAGGAAAGGAAGTTGCCTAATAATTATGCACACCTGATATAGGGTGTTGATGTCATTAGACCACACCCCTTCTCATTACAGAGATGCACATCACCTAATATGCTTAATTGGTAGTAGGCTTTCGAGCCTATACAGCTTGGAGTAAGACAACATGCATAAAGAGGATGATGTGGTCAAAATACTCATTTGCCTAATAATTCTGCACTCCCTGTATTCAAATTTGGAGGAGGCATTTTGGGCACAAGACCTGGTGAACATGGAAAGTGAACCAAGTTCCTGTTATGTCAAGGGATGGAACGTGAAGGTCACTAATAAATAAACCTCAGTGGTAAAGTGAAAGAATTTTCTGTGCTTTTTATAGAGTAACAAGCATCTTGAATCCTGATGGATAAAGAGGTCTTTCCTTCCAGCTAGCCATGTATTTGGTTTATCATACATGGACACACCAATAGCTATGCACATATCATGGAGCTGGAGCTGTCAGATGTTGACGCTTGGAAGCCTTTAAAAGGATACTCCCACTTACATAAGATGTAACTAGATTACCTGTGCATTTAAAACAAACACAAATATAAGAATGATGCCACTGTTTTTTCTTCTTCTTCTTGAATTAATTGCATATAAAAGTAAAAATAAAATTAGGTGTTTATCTCAAGGCTCCATTTTGTGAACATTTCCCATGATGCAACATTCTCCAAAATATTCCAGCAAATCTCACTTTACAACTGTGGCCAAAGCCTGCATGATGTCATAAGATACACCCCTGCTCGCTTACTGACTGTGTTTCATAGTGGGCAGGATTAGCTGGCTGTGTACAACTTTTTTACCTATCTTCCAACACAAAATACCTGATCACACAGGACCAAAACTCCACCCCCCTTGTGTTGTTAAAGTTACATTACCCACCCATTCAATGAACCCAAAAACACAATATTTCACAAAATGGTGGCGCCCAGTCACACTTGTTTAGTAAAATATTTCATAAAATAAACTCGCATAACTAAAATAAAAGACCTATCTGAAATCAACAATGCAAAATAAAAACCAAATAAACCCTTTTCATTTTTTTTTGGGAGAATCCCTTTAAGTTTGGGTTCTGCAGAACCCCACTATATTTTTAATGTTGCAAGCAGGATCACCCTTCCAACTCCTCTGCCTGATTAAAACTATATTTAGGGTTTAATCCTTCTAATCAAATCGATCCTGTGTTAATGTTGACCTCATATAAGTGGAAGGACTTGGTAAAGGTGCAGAAAAGGACAAAAAGGGAACATGGCCAATTATTAAGTGATGCAACCAGAACTGAAGCAAATAATCTGCTGTTTTATTCTATCTCCACAGCCACACATCTAACCCAGTAGGCAGGGGCGGGCTGGGCCGGGGGGCAGGGTGGCAATTGCCCCCCAGGCCGCCCTAAACTATGTAAAACACGGCCGCTGGGCCAGTGTTTTAAAAAAAAAAAAAAAAAAAAAAAACGCGCTTGCAGGCAGAGACTGAGGTGAGAAGGGATCAGAAGATCCCCTCTCACCTCCGCTCTGCCTGCAAAGCTGCACGGGGAGCCGAACAGGCAGCACAGAGAAACCTCCGTGCTGCCTGTTCGGCTCCCCGTGCAGTGTGCCGACAGTCACGTGATCGGCGCTCTGACGTCAGACGCGCGCCGATCACGTGACCTGTCGGTACAACCGCCGGGAGGCCGAACAGGCAGCATGGAGGGACCATGCTGCCTGCCACCAGGTAAGTCCTCCTGCCACTAACCACCAGGGAAGTCCTGCCACTAGCCACCAGGGAAAAAGGTAAGAGATGGGGGGGGGGGGGGGGGGTTTGGGCAAAAAACACTGGCATATTATTGGGCAAATTGGCTGGGGAATATTACATGGCAAATAACACTGGCATATTATTGGACAAATTGGCTGGGGAATATTACATGGCAAATAAGACTGGCATATTATTGGGCAAATTAGCTGGGGAATATTACATGGCAAATAACACTGGCATATTATTGGGCAAATTGGCTGGGGAATATTACATGGCAAATAAGACTGGCATATTATTGGACAAATTGGCTGGGGAATATTACATGGCAAATAAGACTGGCATATTATTGGACAAATTGGCTGGGGAATATTACATGGCAAATAAGACTGGCATATTATTGGACAAATTGGCTGGGGAATATTACATGGCAAATAAGACTGGCATATTATTGGACAAATCGTCTGGGGAATATTAAATGGCAGAATAAGACTGCCATATTATTGGGCAAAATGGCTGGGGAATATTAAATGGCAATTAACACTGGCATATTGGGCAAATTAGCAGGGGCATATTAAATTGCAGATAACTTTGGAATATTATTGGGCAAATTTACCGAGTTATATTAAATTGCAGAATAACACTGGCATATTATGGGACAAATTGGCTGGGGAATATTAATGGCAAATAATATTGGAAATGTGTATGTAATGGGGTGATGGAGGCATGTAAATGTGGTGATGGGGCATGTCCTGGTGTGCAACGTGGGTTATGGGTCATGTCGGAGGTGTGCAACGTGGGTAGGGGGGGGGGGGTGCCCAAATTTTGGGATATTGGGTGTCTAAATCCTGTCATGTTGAGGGGCATAATCCTGGCATATTGAGGGGAAAATCCTGGCATATTGAGGGGGCATCATCTTGGCATATTGAGGGGAAAATCCTGGCATATTGGGTGTCTAAATCCTGGCATATTGAGGGGCATAATCCTGGCATATTGAGGGGCATAATCCTGGCATATTGAGGGGCATAATCCTGGCATTTTGAGGGGCATAATCCTGGCATATTTAGGGGGAAATCCTGGCATATTGAGGGGGCATCATCTTGGCATATTGAGGAGAAAATCCTGGCATATTGGGTGTCTAAATCCTGGCATATTGAGGGGCATAATCCTGGCATACTGAGGGGCATAATCCTGGCATTTTGTAAGGGAAAATTCTAGCATATTAAATGGCAAATCCTGGCATATTGTGGGGGAAAATCCTGGCAATATTCGTTATAAAACAAGGAAAAGATGGCCGTGGATGGGGAGGCGATTCGATGGTGCAATGGGCCACTTGACTGGATTTGCCCCCCAGGCCTAAGGCTGCCAGCCCTCCCCTGCCAGTAGGCCCAACATCAGCTAAAACAGAAGATAAATCCATGACACAACTCCAGGATAGTCTGGCCACTTATGTCTCCACTAGGGGATTGTAAGGCTAAATATTTTTGAAAAAAACAAAACTGGAACACATTTTTTTTATTGAGCTATTAGTTTGTCTGTAACACTTTTTTTATAGAGCTGTAAATAGGTCTCTAGCTAACATGATGAGATGGTACATTGAGAAGAATGTCATTGCATTAATCATCTCTCTGTTTCCTGTCTCTCTGTAATATCACACCCACAGTGAGCTGGAAAAAGTGGCTATTAGACACACTTAGTATTACATGCCTGATTAGACACATACATATGATATTCTACATATATAGTGGCTGGTCTGCACAAAATTTATCATTCACCCACAATGTTATTTAAATAAATGCCTGGGTTTTGTTAAATCTGAGATTTCCAGCCCTATACAGATTTTGTGTGATGCAGTAAGGATTTGTTTTTAAAATTATTTTTATAAAAGTCATTATCTGTGCTCTAAAATCTGACCAAGCTGAGCTCACCAATGTAATATATAGTTGTTAAATTGCATTAAGTCATCTAAACCTAACTGTCTGTTTATCTTAAAAAATAGTTTATATATTGTGTCAGTAGAGCTGCAAAAAAAAAAAAAAAAAAAAAAGAGGAAGAAAACTGTGGATTAAGTAAAATATGTTTTTGATATACTTGTGCCGTCTCCAATCTATGAGATCATCTTCTGGCACCATATGCAAATTCACTGTTTTTTTTTTTTTTTTATTATCTAGTTTTCTGCATTAATTGGTCATAAAAGTATAGCCAAACACAATATGCTTGTGCTAATAACACAAAGATAACGATAATCTTTCTGGTCTTTTTTGAACACACCCATTAAACATTGCTGGTGCAAAAAAGTGAGCACTTGGATTTCATAACTGATAGAACCTCCTTTAGTAATCTTAAACAAATGCTTCTGGAGCTGCCGTTTACCATGGTCAAGGCTCGTAGCTTTTTTGTATTGTTTGTATATCCCTCCGTCTGTACTATAGGAGATCAGCAAAGAGTTAATTTGGAGACGGCTTTTGTTTCGCAATAGTTTCTTCACAACCTGAACTGAAACTGATTCTTGAGCTGCTCAGTCAGGATCAGTCTAACCTAAGCAATTTGTGGTTTTATTTTCTATGTTTCAAAAGGCCGATTCGTTATTTGTTACCACAAAGTAGACGTTCGCGGGTAATTTCACATAGCAAATAATGTCCTGTATTAAATTACCTTTCCTTCCTTTAGAAAAGCTGCCTGATCACCTCAGTGAAAGAAACACATGTTACCTTTCTAAGTTAAGTGGCCCATTCAAGAAGGTGGTGCTGGCAACTGGGAAACAATGGAATGTTCATTATATTCAATGGAACAAAGTATTTCCTGTGACTCTGGATCATGATCGGTTCCACCAGTTACTGGAGAGTTTATTAAACAGTGAAAGGTGATGAATTGACAAAGGGCAAAATAGCTAAGTTTGGATACTAGGTATGCATTTTTGTAACTCGGCTAATAATGTTCTTAGTGTCTTAGTGTACATTTACTGGACCTTCTGATGGACAATGTAAGGACATTTAGTGATGTTCTAGAATCTTCACATACCTTGCCACGGATACTGGTGTCATTGTCCAGACACATAGGAGTCGATTCAAGCCTGTATTTGGAGATCGAGATGTTCACCACATCATCATCTTCAGTCCCCCCACAGCATCATAATCAGCCCCCTTGTCCACCAACATCTGCTACCCCCGTCCTCCCAACAGCATCATCATCATCATCATCATCATCATCAGTATCCTTGTCCCCTAACATTATCAGCAGTCACCCTGTTCCACCAGCATCTTTATATTCCCCCAGCATCATTATCATCAGCCCCCCTGTTTCCCCAGGATTATTATCATCAGCCCCCCCCCCGTTTCCCCAGCATTAGTATCACCCCCCTTTTTTCCCCAGCATCATTATCATCAGCCACCCTTTTGCGCCAGAATCATTATCTTCAGCCCCCCCCCCCCCCCCTATTCCTCTAGAATCATTATCATCAGCTCCCTGTTATCCCAGGATCATTATCAGCAGCCCCTCTGCCCCCCAAAAGGGACATTCAAGTTTTTTCTGAGTTGGACCACATGATGAGAAATGCATGTGTGTATGGGCTGCATTAACATTTTAAAATACCGCGATGGGGAGCAACCATAGAAAAACATGTTTTTAAAAACAGTTTACATCAACTTCGCTCAAACAGAACTACACATCTATACAGCCAGTGAAATATGTTAAGTTCAGTTATTCGGGCTGCATCGTACTGCGAGGTCAGCCGCTTTTGGCCCATGAGCCACACATTGGAACATCCCATGCCTTCAGCCCTGATCATTTACTTAGCTGCCCCCTTCCATCCCCTTCTACTTTCTTGTGCTAAGTAAAAGGCCGGGTGTGTTTTTGGATCCTTTGAAATGCTAATTATTGCTAACTGGAAAGAGTAGCAGCAGCTAGATCCCTGTGGTTTTTATCCCTGTTCCTGTCTTACAGATTGTCCCTGGCAACTTTTGTTAAGACAGCTGCTTACTTTGTCATAGCAAACATTATAAAAGACTGCTGAGGTATAAAGAACAGTATACAGGAAGCCGTGTGCCACTGGTGGTCACCTACCACCTCCAGGTTGAAGGTTTACACATGTTATCAAAAATAACTTCAAACAACATTATACACTGATGACAGGCTCAGGAATATATTCCCACGGCCTCCTCTACACAAATCCAGACAGCCCAAAAAATGTCCAACAGCAATCTATGTGGGTGAAACGGGGCAAAACCATTACATTTTCACAAAATGGACACCACGTCAGAGATATCAGCCTGGCTGTATTAATGGGTCTGTTTCAAACTCAGAGGGAGAGGAAAATATAGGAAGTTAAAATAATACCGGAACAGAGAGTTTGTGTCTTTCAATGAGACACTGGTTAGAGTTAGTGCTGGAAAAAAAAACAGACCAGAATTCAAGTATTCAATCCATGAAACCTTATTATCCGTGCGGTCAACCTGCTGTGTGAGCGCCACCATCAACCTGGCAGGCAAGACCGACTTTCATGCCTTCCCTTGGTGCTAAATCACTGGCATCGTGACTATTTCTCACTGAAAGTAAGCTTATTTGGTGGAGTACCATGGGAGAACAGAAACCTTTTACACTAAACCCATGCGGATGTATTACAATTCTAGCGGTGAGCACACTTCCTTTCTTTTTCTGACTAGAGGATTTCTGTCCCATTATTACATCAGCCTGCAAACCAGCCTTCCGGACCCCACTACAAGTGTGAATAGCTTCAGACACCTCTAGAGAATGACTGCAATTTACATATCATTATACCACCACTGACTGATCAAAGAACAACTCAAGCCTGGACTCTAATCTGCTCTCCATTCAAAGCAATGTGATGTGTACATTTATTTTGTATAACACACCTGATGAAGAGACCTGAGTGGTCTTGAAAGCTTGTCAATTAAAGGTTGACTCTACTTGTCTCCTCTATAGCCCACATAAAGCTTAGTGCAGCAGGGAAACAGGCCATGTTACTGATCCTAACTTAATTTTTAATTTCAAATACACAACTCTTAAAGTGGAACGGATATGTTTTTTTTTGTTTTTTTTTTTAACTTAGAATTTAAAACACTAAGTCAGCATCTAATTAAATTGAACCCCATGTAATATGTTGAATGTAATAAATTTAGGTTTAGCTATAAACATAGAAAACATAGAATGTGTCACTGGCAGATAAGAACCATTCGGTCCATCTAGTCTGCCCAATTTTTCTAAATACTTTTATTAGTCCCCAGTTCCCGGTCTTATAGCTAGGATAGCCTTGTGCCTATCCCACGCATGCTTAAAATCCTTGACTGTGTTTACCTCTACCACTTCTGCTGGAAGGCTATTCCATACATCCACTACCCTCTGAGTAAAGGAATACTTCCTGATATTACTTTTAAATTGTTGCCCCTCTAATTTTAGACTATGTCCTCTAGTTGTGGTAGCTAGAAAGCATTATGTCTCTTGTCCCTCCCACTTTACAGTGGTGACCCCATAGATGCTGTGAGAGGTCAGTACATGGGCCGATTTGCCCTTTTAAATGTGCAGTGACTGGATCTTTCATTTTATAGTAATGTAAGTTTAAAAAAAATGTATGTGTACTGGGTTTCATTCATCCCTGGGAAGAGTGCATTATGCACACTAATTAACTCTGGCAGGGAACTTGTAAAGGCAACCTGCTTGGCCGCCTATGCTGGGAATGTGCAGGGGATCTGTGCTTGACATTGTAAGGAATGTGTATGGGCAAGGTGCTTGAAAGGGCGTGCTTGTAAAGCTTAGAAGCTAAAAATGCAGGGGCGTGCTCAGAGAGCCATATACCAAACAGAAAGCCATATACCAAACAGAGAGCCCTATACCCAACAGAGAGCCCTATACCCAACAGAGAGCCATATACCAAACAAACAGAGAGACATATACCAAACAGAGAGCCATATACCTAACAGAAAGCCATATACCAAACAGAGAGCCCTATACCTAACAGAGAGCCATATACCTAACAGAGAGCCATATACCAAACAGAGAGCCATATACCAAACAGATATATGGAACAAAGATGGTGCCCACATTTGAGGAAGGGTACATAAAAGCTAGGAATATACATATATTTTTCTCCATCTAAAAGGTTTCCAATAACAGGGTAGTAACATAATTATATTAAACATTATTTGCCCTTTAACTAACTTGGCCCCTAAATTGGTCTGTCTGGATCCTACACCCTAGGGCAGTTAGTTAGCCAGCCTCTGACATAGTTCCGTATGTAAATTTAATTCTTAGACAATGTTTGGATTTTACCCATGTTCTACAAGGTAATTCCATTGCACCTAAAACTATTTTCCTAATGCTGCCATTGTATGTTCTGCATAAACTGGTACTCTCTGCTGGAAGTTTTCATTTGTATGCTATATTTAGGCAGATATTTAAAATGATTTCCCTCTGAACACAGATGAATTATATATACATTCTGCAGGCCAACATATAAAAGTTATCCATGTCCTTTTAAGATGGCCGAACATACCGCGGTATGCTTTGATGCAAACGGTAGGTGGAGTTAAGATAAGATTCATTCAATAAAATGGTAGCCGATCAAAAAGAGTGTCTGAGGGGAATGACATGGTTAGGGTTACATTAAAAATACATTCGGAATTAATAATTCAGATTGCCCTTGGTCCTTGAAGGTTAAGGAGGAGATACTGGGAGTGATTGTATTTTCAAGCGGGGTGTGGAAAGATTTGGCATATTTTAAAGGTTTCTTGGATTAGCTTCCAAACTATTAGAGACAAAATAAACAAACAATGCAAAGATCTAGGGAAGAATCAACAAGCCTTTCCGGAGATAAACATTAACCCCTTTTTGATGTGTCGTTGTTTAATGTAATTTTCCTCTTTAGCACCCATCAAAGTTATAATTTTTGTTTTTAAAAGCACTGTTAGAGCTTTCTTTGGATAGCAAACCTAGAATTTTGCATTAAAATATGTATAAAATTTGAAATATTACAACATATTTTTTCAAGTTTTTCCCATTGATATTCTACACAACTAGTATCTCACACACGTATCTTAACTAACTAACTAATAATAATAATTAAAAAAAAAAATAAAGGTCTCCAAACAGAACAAAAAAATAAACATAAAACAACTAAAATGTACTGGTCAGAGCCATCACGGCTACAGCACGGACCTGCAGGGGTTAATAAACCTACATTTATATATTACAAAAATATAATTAAGACAAAAAAGGTGTGGGAAGAGGGCTCAGTGAGAACGGGCAAAAGCTCAAATAACCATGTAACCTACACGGGAGAGGAATCATCATGTAATTATTATTATTTTATTTTTTTTAAAGACTTTAGAATTTAAAAAATAGAAAAAATAATAAAATGAGGGCCATAACTAGGGTTGCCACCTGGCCGGTATTTTACCGGCAGGCCGGTAAAAAATTGGCATCAGGTAAATGTTAAGTCTATGGAGACAGTACTGAGGCCGGTATTTTTCTGAAGAAAAGGTGGCAACCCTAGCTGTAAAGTAAGAAGTATACTAATCACAGCAATAAACGGATCAGCAAGGAATGGGAAGGGGTAACTTTCTTTATTTTAACCCCTTGGCGACACAGGACGGACTAGGTGGGATCCCATCCCTTTGACATAGGTTGGTGGTAGAATTAGCACTTGGAAAGTGTTAAAATACCACAATTTTAAATACCCTAGGATGTCTAGTTTTCCAAAATATATGGTTTTATGGGGTAAAATACTTTGACAGGCTTCAAAAGTGTCCCAAATGGAACATGGGCGCAGGCTGACTACATGTCAAAATTCCAAGTTGGAAATGCACCCCCCCCTAAACGTGGCCTTTTAGCCCCCAAATAATCTAACTAACCTACACATGGGTGGTATCCCTGTACTCAGGAGATGTTTCTGAACACATATTAAGGTGTTGTTTGGCACTGACACATAATAGGATCTGTGAATTCATGCCCGATGTACAATGAATGTGAAAAACAAATTACTATCCATAACATTGACATAGGCTGGTGGTAGAATTAGTGCATGAAAAGTGTTAAAATACTACCATTTGAAATACCCTAGGGTGTCTAGTTTTCAAAAATATATGGTTTTGTGGGATAGAATACACTTTTTGGCTTCAAAAATGTCCCAAATGGGACATGGGCGCAGGTTTTCTGCACGTCAGAATTCCAAGTTGGAAAACCAAAAAGAGCACCTCTCAAATGTGGCCTTTTAACCCCCAAATAACCTAACCAACCTATACATGGGTGGTATCCCTGTACTCAGGAGATGTTGCTGAACACATATTGAGGTGTTGTTTGGCACTGACATATAACAGGATCTGTGAATTCATGCCCAAAGTACAATGTATGTGAAAAAAAATTACAACCCAAAACATTGACATAGGCTGGTAGTATAATTAGTGCATGGAAAGTGTTAAAATACTACCATTTGAAATACCCTAGGATGTCTAGTTTAAAAAAATATATGGTTTTGTGGGGTAGAATACACTTTCTGGCTTCAAAAATGTCCCAAATGGGACATGGGCACAAGTTTTCTGCATGTCAGAATACCAAGTTGGAAAACCAAAATGTGCACCCCCTAAATGTGGCCTTTTAGCCCCAAAACAAACCAACAAACCTATGCATGGGTGGTATCCCTGTACTCAGGAGATGTTGATGAACACATATTGAGGTGTTATTTGGAAATACCCCTTCACATTTTAAGGTAATGTTTACCTAAATTGCAATATATGTGAAAAATTAAAAAAAAAGATTTTTTGCTGCAAACTTTGGCATAGATTGGTGGTAAAATGGCTACGTGAAATGTGTCAAAATACCCCAAGTTAAATGCCCTGACTTGTCTAGTTTTCAAAAATATGTACATGTTGGGGGTCATTCATGGATTTAGTACAGAAATCAGTGTATCAATGTCACTATCGCTAATTTTGAAAGAAGGGATTTTAAAATAGCTTTGCACCACTTATAGTTCTGGCCCTGTAACATGAATAAAAAAGCACAAAAACATAAAAACATGGGCTATTTCTGAACTCAGGACATATATTAGAAACTTTTTAGCAGTGTTTTTTTGTTGTCTCTTGTACATGAGTATACGATTTTTCAAATAAAAGTCATAAAAAAATAATTTTTTCAATTTTTTTGCCATATTTTATTATTTTTTTTACATCAAATTATATGCTATTATCAAAATAATGGTATCAAAAGAAAGCCCTTCTTATGACGATAAAAACGATATATAGTTTGTGCGGGTACACTAAATGAGACAGAAATAAATTACAGCAAAACACAAACTGCTCAGAAATGTTAAAACAGCCCATGTCACCAAGCGTCGGACAAGCCAAAAAAGTCATGTCACTAAGGGGTTAAATGAACAATGTTTTGGTTTATTTTTATTTAGGTCTGTTACTCTCTGTACTTCACAATCAGAGTGACTTGGTGGCACAGTTAATGCTTGAAAAGATTGGGGGCTATTCACTAAAATGTGAGTGCAGGTGTGTTGAGGTGTGACAAGGAGAGACAAACATGTCATCTATACATTGTGCAGGTGCAAACCTGGTTGGTTTAACCCACTAAGCAAACTCACCAAGAGTGTCCATGCACATTGTATAGCTTAATTGGTGAGATGGAATGTTCATCTCACCTCAACTCACCTGTTAGTGAATAGCTCCCACTGAGCTTGGAGTTGCATTGTATGTGATTGATGTGATTATTTAATTAAAGTGATCACATGACTGGAAAACGCATTGGTTGTAGAGCACTGCCTCGGTTGCAAGGTAGAGTCCTGAACACGATACTCACCGCCAGCTTAACTCCATGACAAGTTAACTCATCATAAGATGGTGATCTGGGTTAAATGTTACTTCTGTTTACATTAAAAATTGTAGGACCGCCATTAGAACTACAATACATGTTAAGGACTACATTTCCCATAATGCTAAGCCACCTCCATGGAATGGACTGACTGCCGGGCCCACAGACTACACTGGTGGCACAGCAGGTAAGAATATCTCACAACGTCTTCCCCCGGCAATAAGGGACGCCGGGAGGCAGGGCTTGGGAGTTTTCAACACTACGACTCAAGTAGTCCCTCCATGCATGTGCAGTATTCCATTCTCTGGTAAATGAAAAGCAGGATCGCAGTAGTGTAGTCCCAAAGTGGGACAGTTGGGGGTCATAGGTAAGTAGTCCCCTGGAGGCAGGGTCCCTTACGTGAGAGATATACTCCCATGACAACCATGATGAGCATTCAACACCAACAGCCAGAGGCATAACAGCGACTGAGATAGAATTCTCCGAACATTAAAAAGAATAGAAATGGGTTTTCTGGAATTTAAACAGGAAGTTATTTTGTGTTAATTTGTGTGAATTTGTTTCGTTTTTTTGCCATTTCCTCATCAGCCATTGGTAATGACATGATATGTATGAATAATGGATTTGCAGTGTGCAAGGAGTAAATGACACTGTATGCTCCCTAGCCATGCGTCACTGCTGACCACACCCTATTGGCATCCAATCAAAACATTCTATGATGTACCGGTTGCAGGTAAACTCCCTTTTGTCACCACCACACCTCTTGTGTCCAGCTATGACATTTAAAAATGTACACTTAGGTTGTGACTTGAAGATAGTTACCATACACGTGACGGTCTTTTAATATGTTTGTTTTCAGTCATGGTCAAGAGTCAAGGCCAGTTTCTCCTTTTTAAAAACACATGATCATGAACATAATCATTTTAAATCCATTGATCAAGAGTTTATGAGAAGATGCTATGATACTTGGTCACTTACAAGATCACTGTAACCAGACATCCCTTTTAAAAAGGACAACTGTAGATAAAAAAACAAAACAAAAATCTATTTAACTGCAGGTATTCTAAATAGAAATGTTTTAATGAAAGAATACACTTTACCCGTGGTACTATTTGTGGGGCTATCATATTGTTTAAAATTTTGGATCAGGTGAAGGAAAATCTGACCCAAAATGCATAATCATGTCTGCAGAGGGCTCAATAAGGTACTATGTTTGTATTTTTGTCATTAAAACAACTGTACTAAAACAACAACCACTACAGTCTTTCAACCAAACATAAATTACAGTTTAGCTTAAATTTGTCAAATTTTTTGGCAACCAGGCTGGCTTAACTTGATAAGACGCATGATCCATTGGGGCTGTAGTATTTCCTCAGTCATTGCCGTACTCTATCATCCTAGATCTCTATCTAAGTACTGGAGATGTAACTCTGTATATTACAGCAATTGTTCCTAAAAAATGCACCCATCATCTAATTAATGTGTTAGTAAAGCTAGCCACATCCCAGTGACTTCACATCATTTTAACATGAACAATAAAACATGACAGCGAGAGAACAGACACAACAAGAAAGTACTAAGAGTCACCATATTGATGGGGGAAAATAAGGCCTGTGAATATAAACTGATGTGCAAATACTACAGATCCTGAATATAACACTAATGAGGATCGCAGGTCTCACTGCCCCCACATAACAAACATCTGGAAAGATCCCACCATATACACTGAGAATTGCCTGGTTCAAAAAGTTACAAACATCAAAAGGACAGTCTGTGCCAAATGGTAACATCTTAAGACATTTTACAGTAATCAATCATTTGCATTTCTCTTTCATGGGACTTTGCTCATAATCTAAATTGCAATCTCTGTGTTATTTCAGCTCAAATTGTATGCAGAACTGAGTTAAGGACAACATTTTAAATGTGTTGAGGAGCTTTCAGTAGAGGACCAGAAGTTATATTTTCCCATAAAAGAATAATACCAGACCTTATTTTTCTCCATTCTAGGAGAATACCAGAACTAGTCTCACATTATGCTAGTGTGCCAAAAACTAGTTTTCCCTATTATATGAGAGAGCCAAATCCCATTCATTATATGAGAGAGCCAGATCCCATTCATTATATGAGAGAGCCAGATCCCATTCATTATATGAGAGAGCCAGATGCCATTCATTATATTAGAGAGCCGGATCCCATTCATTATGAGAGCCGGATCCCATTCATTATGAGAGCCAGATCCCATTCATTATGAGAGCCAGATCCCATTCATTATATGAGAGAGCCAGATGCCATTCATTATATGAGAGAGCCGGATCCCATTCATTATATGAGAGAGCCGGATCCCATTCATTATATGAGAGAGCCAGATGCCATTCATTATGAGAGCCGGATCCCATTCATTATATTAGAGAGCCAGGTCCCATTCATTATATTAGAGAGCCGGATCCCATTCATTATATGAGAGAGCCGGATCCCATTCATTATATTAGAGAGCCAGGTCCCATTCATTATATTAGAGAGCCGGATCCCATTCATTATATGAGAGAGCCGGATCCCATTCATTATATGAGAGAGCCAGATCCCATTCATTATATGAGAGAGCCAGATCCCATTCACTATGTGAAAGAACTAGATCCCATTAATTATGTGAAAGAACTAGATCCCATTCATTATGTGAAAGAACTAGATCCCATTCATTATGTGAAAGAACCAGATTTCATTCATTATGTGAGAACACCAGATCCCACTGTTTGTGTGAGAGAGCCAGATCCCACCCGTTGTGGGAGAGAGCCAGATCCCACCCGTTGTGGGAGAGAGCCAGATCCCACCCGTTGTGGGAGAGAGCCAGATCCCACCCGTTGTGGGAGAGAGCCAGATCACACCCATTGTGGGAGAGAGCCAGATCACACCCATTGTGGGAGAGAGCCAGATCACACTCATTGTGTGAGAGAACCAGATCACACTCATTGTGTGAGAGAACCAGATCACACTCATTGTGTGAGAGAACCAGATCCCTCTAAATCAAATGAAACATTCACCATTAATTTATATTTTTAATCACCTGAAGTTTAAGCAGAATGTTATGTCCCAAAATGATCAGTGTGGTGCTAAATAAATTGCAGTGTTACAGTAACTCAGTGATACACTGAGGTTCTGATTTCACACAGCAAGATTCCAGATGAAAAATTACTTCTCCTCTAATCCTGTAAACAGATTGGCTTCTGTTTGCAATTTCAGCCTAACAACATCATCCTCCTCAAGCAAGTCAGGCTTGGAGAATATAATCATAAATTCATTTGTCATTAGTTTAGGTGGAGCCTTGAATATTACTTAGTCACTGACGGGCCAGTGATATGCAGTTCTGATGATACTTCTCATTATGTCAATTTTACTATAGTACTGACGAGATAACTAATAAAATATACTGATAAAATGTACCAAATGAAATAAATTACTTTTTCCTAGCAGTTGTATAGATTAGGAGAAAAACATTTCTCTGTGGAAACCTCTGTTTTATGACATTGTGTTGTGACTTGATATGCAAATTACACATGTTTCATTGGAAGTAGTTAATTTGCATATCAAGTCAAAGATGATGTCATAAACACAAGACACGGCATGCACATTCCTCTTAGCAGAATTGCAAGCAAATGCTTTAACACTAAATATAGATCATTTGTAATATTTTTGTTCTCTCCACAACAGTAACAAAAGTCACCTCATCCATTTAAACCTGGCCACTCTCAGGAAAGACTCTCTAAATATTAGAACAAAAATTACTGATCTGGCAATCCAAGTTGGAAAACAACTACCAGCACTCTCAGGCATTGGACATACTTTCTCCGAGAATATCACCCCCAAACCACCTATTACATTAAAAAGTAAATTCAGAGCCGAGAACCAAGGCTTTCACATACAATAGATGGTACTTACTCAAGATGATGAATACAGTCTTCATCAGGTTTATCATTGTCTCCCGGTACTTGGGATGAAACGAGGTGTGTTGGGACATCCTGGTCATCTTCCTCTTGACATAAATGAAGATATGCATGTAGACCATCATCATGATCAAAAATGCCACCAAGTTGGACACTGCCCAGAATATCAGGTAACTCCGGCTATATAGAGGAGCCATTCGTGAGCAGCTCTCTATGTTACATATGCAATGCCAGCCAAATGATGGTATCAGACCCAACAACAAAGCCGTAATCCAAATGCAAGCAATAAGGATGCACACCCTTTGATTGGACATCTTGCTATGGAGCTGCATGGTGAAGACTGTCTGGTGTCTTTCGACAGCTATTGCCAATAGGTTGGCTACCGAAGCTGTGAGGCTCGTGTCCAGAAGGCTTTGTCGGAGCAACCATGTTTTGATGGAGAGGCTGGCTGTTCTTGGCCCGGTGTGGAACATAAGATATGTGTAGGCAACTCCCGCAAATAGATCTGCCGCGGCCAAGTTCCCCAACAGGTAATAGATAGGGTAATGGAAGCGTTTATTGATAATAATAGCCGTGATGACTAATAGGTTGGTCAGTAGAACAAATACACATACAGTGAGGCCAAGGCCAACTACTAGGCTGTCTTTGGTCCTCCATTCTGTGGTCAAGTCTTTCCCGCTTTTGTTATAAAAGAATTCAATGCTCTTATTGTAAAAACAAGTATTCATGTTGAAGGGGTCTGCAAATTCTGTAGAGAAAAGAGAAGTCAGTGTACAGTAAGATAAAGTAAGGCTTTCAAGAGTGATTATATTGTTTTAAAAAAAAAAGTAAAATGCGTGTGTCTGCCCAAATCTATGGCCCCCACATGTCCTGCTTTAGAATTGAGGACCCGTGTCCAGGGGTCATGAACTTGCTCTAGTTCTTTGGGGTGACACCAGTCAAAGAGTTCTGTGCATGTGCAGAATGATTAACCAGCATTTAGCAAATGTAAGGTGTTAGATAGTATCTAGGACTCAGCTTGCCCATGAAAAATGCATGCCAGCTATCTGCCAGTGAAAACCCCCAAGATTCAAACCTTGGGAAGTACATTGGTAAATGCTACTATATAAGCTGTGAGTTAGCATGGAGGACACACACACAGAGGATTAGTTAATCCAGTAACTATACAGGAGCAAGTGCAGCTACCAAATCTCGAGAGGCCTGGTATTACTGCACAGTGCTTGCCATGGTTATCTTGTGGAGGAATAAGGGCATCAGATGTATAAGTGTCTCTTGTGGCCCAGATTTTTCTGATCCCAACCGAGCTATTAATGATAACGTCACATCTTGGTGTCTTCAGTCACTGATGGCACAGTCCATACTAGATCGCACAGCCCACACAAAATTACAGAGCCCACACTAGATCACACAGGCCACACTAGATCACACTGCCCACACTAGATCACATAGCCCCCACTATATCGCACAGCCCCCACTAGATCACACAGGCCACACTAGATCACACAGCCCCCACTAGATAGCACAGCCCACACTAGATCGCACAGTTCACACTAAATCACTCAGCCCCCACTAGATAGCACAGCTCCCACTAGATAGCACAGCTCCCACTAGATAGCACAGCTCCCACTAGATAGCACAGCTCCCACTAGATAGCACAGTTCCCACTAGATCGCACAGCTCACACTAGATCGCACAGCCCACACTAGATCGCACAGCCCACACTAGATCACAATGCGTTGAGACTCCTATACAAATTAACAACAGCTCTACTAACTAAAAACAAACTCATTCCAGTCTGCAAAAGCACTGCTGTCCCCACAGGTCATTAGACACATTAGGTACCTGTATCGTACTAAAATTTATGTTTCAGGATGAGGGTCCAAAACCTATTTGTGTCAGTATACTTCATATGATGCAGCAGAGCATGTTAGCACTTCACAATAATACAAATACATGTCATTATATAGAAACTATCCTCACAGCCAGACTATGGTGTGCAGTTGGTGACCCCTGTCATCCATATTCACAGTGCACAGCATTGCTCTGTGTCATCCACTGTCTTCTTGTGGCAAAGAAAGACTCTAGTATCTACTACTATTAAACTATTACACACACCATGCTCACACACACAGGGGAGGGCAATTGTACCCCGCCTGCTCTAACTCGACTCATTTATTTGGCTGGCATTAGATCAATCTTCACCTCTAAATACCTAGTGCATAACACCAGGCCATAAGTTGCCAGCTCTCCCCTGCGCCCACATGGCCCTCAGGGGTGTTGATACCAGCACTGGCTGCCCAGCTGTTATGGAAAATGGGGTCTATTTACTAAAATGCAGGTGAGATGAACATTTCATTTCACCGACTGAGTAAACACCCAAATGCGCTAAGAGACATGGTCTCTATCACTGGTGTGCGCGCAACACAACCAATCAGTGGGGAAGAGATGTTCATCTCCCTCGCTGGAAGTATGTTCGGCATCACAGATTTCTCTCAGCCAACCACAGATAATCTACAGCCTTTTGCCAGATTCTACTCAGCAAAATAAAAAATACTTTGGGAAAACTAATTTTAAAAAATGCCAGTTTTATAGTTTTTCTCACTTTTCCTCAAAGAAAAACCAGTCAGACGTGCAGACACTACAATGAAAAAAATACTGATCTTCATGGGATTCCTATATACCCCCTTTCAAGTTCCTATTTTTGTTTACAAAGCTTTTTTTTTTCTATGCTGTCTCCACATTTACCAATTCTGCACTTTGAATCTCATATATATATATATATATATATATATATACACACACACACACACACACACACAATACTGGCTCTGACAAGTCTTCCAGAAAGAAAGGACTTGCACTAATCTACTGAGATAAGACTGTGCTGTTATCTCTCTTTGTGTCTACAATCAGCAGTCAAACTAATTAAATACTGTGTTTCTGTGGGAAGATAATTAAATAACTTTTTAAAACCAAATCACACACAACAGAGTCAGGGAAATACAGAATCTAATGGTGCCATCTTGTCCACTTTGTATACAAAACTGGATGTACAGTACTTTGCAAGATTAAACTGTATATGTCTTTTATTTTAATTTTTATCAGAAGATGGCAGCTTGATTTTGGTTCATTATTAATGGACACATTATACGATGGATCATGGAGATAGCAATGTGTGCTGTGTGACTCTTATTCACTAAAAAATGACATTCAGATGAGTTAACCTGATGCAACTATTTTATTTTACTGAACTATGCATTGTGAAGGGACAAAGCTCTATAGATCCTACAAAATGAATTGTGACATCTTCAAATACTGAAGAAATGTTTGATCACATTTAGTAAATAGCCTCCAATGTGCAAAACTACAGCAGTGCATACACTTTCTGCTGGATCTGTGGTTTCTTAATGTATAGAAACAACTCTGACATGTGACTGGTTTGTGGCTAAACGATATTTCACACATAACCACATTTGCATGTCTCATCCCTCCTGACCTAATCTAAGACCCTCAAATACATTGTAACTAATCCTCTGTATGGACTGACCCTGTAATTTTTGGAAACAATGGTTTCACCCAATCAAGAGTAAATAGTTGACAAAGCACAATCTTTGCATTACTTGAGCCTGATAACAGGCTATATTACGTTATTTACTTATGGGCAGACTGCATTAAATGAAAAAAAAACACTTAATAAAATGATTTTTATTTTTTTTAAACCGTTGCAAAGTAGCAATCAAAATTAACATTTAGGTGTTATAAGTGGTTACATTCTCTGAAAACCAGATCCTGGTTGATGGGTGCCTACTCCCCATGGTGATACTTTCTGTTGCTGCAATGCTCTATGCAGGCATTTTGGCTGACTGAGCGTGATGAGAGTTTACAAGCCTGCAACATTGTGTATCAGTTTCCAGCACTGCCGGAAGGTTATCCCAATTTCCACCTACCCTTTCCATGAGCAATCATTAGCTCACAGTTTCACAGAGTGTTTCTGTACTTTTCCGATGGTACCAGGCTAGTACACATATATTCATATATATTTACACTCAGAAGTACTTTTATTACACACCCCGTCCCCATCCTGTCATGATAATCTCCCCTTTCTAAACATATTACTTGTGTGTGTATGTATGTATGTATGTATGTGTATATATATATATATATATACTCCAAATGTACCATTCCTCTCTCTTCCTTCTCATTACCCCCCATTGTATTATCAGACAGCACCCCCTTTTCCCCTCCTTACCTGTGTTCTCTACTTGTGGTGTCACCCTGCAGCCTCAATCTCACCCTCCATGAGGGGTAAAACCCATCTCAGTCACAAACCCGCCACTCTGGAGACACTCAGCCTTCACTTTGGTCTCCAACAAGCCACTGCGTGCCGGTACAGCCCTGAATCTGCAGCCAAATACCAGCCACAATAAGGTGTGACAGGGGAGTGACCTACCTTCCAGAAAACACACACCCCTCCTAGCTCAGGTTACTATTAACCCATTTACTGCAGGGCACTGGAGACATGTCATTGTCGTCTGGGAGTAAATGACACATTGCTTGGACTACCAGCAGGAGTGGTGATTGTCTATGCTTATAACCTTTCTAGCTATTGGATTTAATTGTTCTCTTTACATCCGGTACACCTAGAACATGTAGGGCTTTATTAATGATAAAAGCAATTGTCGGGAATTGACAAGGCAATTGCAAACGTAAGGCCAAAGTAGCCTGGTTAGAACTTTTCTCTAATTCAGCTACACATCAAATGCTACTATTTTTGCCTTAATTGTGCAATTTCATGTAGTTCCCCCCTTCATGAATACAGCACTGAGTGTACTGAATTATTGTCCCTATAACCTCTGTTACTGCTTCATAAAACTGTCCCTATAAATGCTCCCAATGCTCTACATACAAGATGCTGTGTGTGGATGTTTAATGCCTAATATTACTCCATATAATCTTTCTCTCTGTAGCTCCTCCTATCACTCCATATAAATAACCTCTCCCTTTAACCCAGGGCTTGACAAATTTAATTTAGTTTAAGAAGCCAGCTAAATAATCTAGTAGCCAGGCAACAGGACACACATATATAATCACACAGACAGGTACACACACACACATGAGAGTCACAGAGAGACACAGACACATACAGAGACTGCCACAGACAGACATACACAGATAGTCACAGGCCAGCCATTTATTTATTTATTTATTTTAAAGAAAAAAAGGTACATCATTCAATGTGTCCCCCCTCCCTGAAGCTTCACGTTACTGCAGGTGAGGGAGGTGACTTCTATTCAAGCCTGGTCTGTGCCTAACAGGCACAGACCATCTCCAAGTGTTGTCCTTCTGAGCGCCAGGATGTCATGTGACACCTGACGCGCTGAATTTAACGTGCGATGCTTGAGGGGCGGAGCTGGCAGTTTGTGTTATCGCTCAATGGCCAAAAAAATAATAATCAGTCCCAGCAGTGAGGGACATGGCAACACCTGTCTGTCAGGTCTCATTTCCCTGGATTTGTTGAGCCCTGCTTTAACCCCTCCTATTACTCCATATAACCGCTCCCTTTAAAGACACATATTACTACATATAACCTCTCCCTAAACTACTCCTATTATGCCATAAGACCTATACTATTACTCCATATAACCCATCCCTACAACTCCTCCTATTGCGCCATAAAACCTCTCTCTATAAATCCTCCTATAACTCAAAATAACCTCTCCCTATAATTCCTCCTACTACTCAATATAACCAGATCGAGAAAGTCAGCACTGACTCCTTGAGCAACCGGATGTATTTGTGCCTGCCTAGCTCAGACCTCAGTCAGCCATGCTCGAGCTCCTCATCCGAGTAAAGATTCAGAGCATCAGAACAACACTCTTACTCCTCACGAAGTGCGAGGCACATGAGCTGCTCTTCTTTCTGAAGTCTGAGCTAGGCAGACACAGAGAGAGAAAAATAGAGATGGTGGGGGAGCGTGCCTAAAAAGGGGCTAGGAGTAGAGAGACAAATGGGGGGTGAGAGGCAGGAGACAAACGTGGTGAATGGACAAACACTGCACTGACTAGCAGTATGGGGATAGAGATGACACTTACAACTGGTGAGAAAATTATATATTTCCTATATATTTACAAATTTTACATAATAAAATAACATTTTATGTTGGTCTTTTCTGGTGATCTGTTGATTAGATGTTAATATATGATCCTAAGGGCCTGCAGAATAAGTCAAATAGATACACCTACATATAATGTAATTCATTACAATTCAAAGTAAATAGTATTTACTTTTATTTATTACAGAAAAAACATTTCACGTGCATCATTTATGGCGAGAAAACTGTTGATCTGTCATCTACTATTTAATTTGCTTTGTTTGCATGATTTTGACTCTGACCTTTTTACTCTTATTTTGGTTTTTACATGTTTGTGTATTATTTATGTTTAGAATATTTGCTCATGATGCACATTAGATATTCAATATAGCTCTGTCTGAACTACAAACAAAGTAATACACCTTAACAGTAAAGAAACCTGCCTTTTATACAAGACAGCAGGTAGTTATGTAATATTTTAGATGTTACTTGATCTTTGTTTGCTATCTGAATTTGTGTGCAAGCATTATTGACAAAACAAATTACTTGTGAATACAAGCTGTATTAACTAACCATATTACAATAAAGTGTGAGCTAAAAAAATACTTTTACTCAGCTAGTGTAGGCCATCCTGGATTCTTGAAAACTGCTGTAATTTCACAAATTCATCCAACTGTAAGTTTTTTTTTATATTTTAAGCAATGCAAAATGTAAAAAAAAAAAACTACAACTAAAATAAGTACTTTGAAAGCGCATTAATATGCATTAGTATTTGGAAGATGCATTTTGGGCACCAGAAACTCCTGTTAATATTAAAGAGAAACAAAATGAACGGCACATCATAAAGAGGATAGTATACTGGAGATATGGTGATTAGTGTTGAGCGAACCCGAACCGCACTGTTCGGGTTCGTACCGATTATTACGGTGTCCGTACCCCAGACCCGAACCCAGACATTTCACTGTATGTTCGTGTTGGAGTTTGAGGTTCGGCTATAAACCGAAAAAGTCAAACCGAAAGACATTTGGTTTATAGAATACATGTAATGCTATTGGCTATTCTATAAACCGAAAGTCTATAAACCGAACAACATTCCGTTTATAGACTTTCTTTTTATAGAATAGCAATAGCATTACATGTATTCTATAAAACGAAAGTCTATAAACCGAATGTCTTTCGGTTTATAGACTTTCGGCTTATAGAATACATGTAATGCTATTGGCTATTCTATAAACCGAAATAGAGTCCCCATTCATAAGAATAGGTCAATTGACCTATTCTTATGAATGGGGACTCTATTTTGGTTTATAGAATAGCAATAGCATGTATTACATATGAGAGACAAATCGAACCGTCAAATACTGTGCTTACAGCGCACTTTGAAAAATTCTAATAGTTTTGGGTGCTAAATAGTACATTTGCGTCTTGCGGTGCACTTCATATCTGAGAGTCAAATAAAACCGTCAAATACTGTGCTTACAGCGCACTTTGAAAAATTCTGGCTACCTCCTCCTCCTCCAGCGCCGCTTCCACCTACACCACCACCTCAACCTATGGGTCACTTAGTATAAACTGAAAGAGAATACCCTGCTCTCCAACCCTCTCTCAAATGGATAATTCTGTTGATCCTCCTGGCAGACATGCTTTAGATTTAGATTTATGTTCTTCCAAAGCTAAAATCAAAGATTCCATCTAGTGCTATTTTATGGCTCAGCTGTATTTTTAATTTGTATGTATTTTATGTTATTTTAAGTTATTTCCCTATCCACATTTGCTTGCAGGGCACTTGTTCTACTCTTACCCACATTTTAATTCCTTTTGCAGCCCTCTAGCCCTTTCCACGACTTTTTTAGAGGCATTTTAGTGGCCAAAAGTCTGTGTCCCCATTGACTTCAATGGGGTTTGGGTTCGGGGTCAAGTTCAAACATGAACCCGGATATTTTTTCGAAGTTCGGTCGAACCTGCCGAACCCGAACATCCAGGTGTCAGCTCAACCCTAATGGTGATAACAACAGAAAATCCTAAATACCAGACAAGTAATCGAAATGTAAATGTGATTCAAAGAAATAAATCCTGAACCTTTAACACTGTATGGAAGACTTTTGGTCTCATTAAAAGTGATCTATCTACACATAAATGCAAACAAATGTAAATATTGTATCTGTGGTGTCTAATTTTTATGACATCACCTAGTGGCTTGGCATGCAAATTTGGATTTACACCAAACGGTGATGTCATTAAAAACATGTTCTCCTTTTTTATGCATTTGCATGCAATTCTGTTAACACAATGTATAGAGAGGTTTTTTTGCTGTTATGAGAAGACAGGTCTTGTCATGGCACCCACAAACGTGCTATGGCATCCACTGGAGTTGTTACCGGGGGGGGCTTGGGGTGCACATAGACATCTTCCGAAGCTGCCCGACTCTTCTGGCAGGTCTTCTGAACTGGAGCGCCAGATGTCACAAGACATCCGCCCCCTGAATTCGAGAAGACTTTGTCTCCCCATGACAGTCGTGCTCCTTACAGGCATACTAACGTTATCACCCTGATAATCAGCCCTAATACTGGAACTTCACTCAGTCATGCTAGGAGAAGTCAAAATGGTAACACAATGGAGGGCTTGACTCCCCAGGAGCTATAAATGCCTGATCTTTGCAGTTGTCACTTCACTTTTAGTGCACAGCTCACTTTGTGATTATTTGGTGTCAGCAACATGAAATAATGGAAGCTGCTATCGTGTCATTTGTGGTTGAGAGGTATGCCAACAATTTATTTTACAGATCATATCACTTCACAAAAGGATTGAAGTGTAAAGTGATCTAAACAATGATGCATATCTGGAATAACAAGAATATTCCACATGCAACACAATCCCAACTGGTACACCATTAGATTCTGTGTGATAAACTGTAGTGCTGGATCCAACATTAAAAGGCTGACTGGGCTAGAAGATCATTACCGCCATGGTAAGACGGTGCTCAGCTATAACCGGTATACTTCTTTACACGGATCAATATACAGTAAAAATAGCGAGACCCATAAAAAGCAGCGGCAATCCTCACACGATGAGAATAAAAAGGAGGAAATCCATGGATAGTTGCTTAGTAGGAGCTGATATTTATTCACCGATAAATACAACCCAGGAACAGGACAGGCCTAAAGGTAAGCGCTAACGGCAAATTCGTTGTGCACTGTCCTGTTCCTGGGTGAATAAATGCTAAAAGGGTGAGATGAAATGTTCATCTCAACTCATCTTTTAGTGAATAACCCCCTCAGAGTTTAGGCAGGAGCATTAACTCTTCACCAATTCCCTCAAAAGGTGTCACACGTTTTTAAAAAAAAAAAAAAAATTAAAATATAAGAACCAGAAATTTAAAAAAAAAGAACCAGATCTGTCTTACTATTCTCCTCTTCTTCTTTCTAAAAACTGCAAATAAGGTATAATTCTCCTCAAGCCCCCCTTATTGGATGTCACTGAATTTATATTTCTTTTTTAGGACCCCTGCATTACCCCAGTTACCAGGAATCTCTTTGTGATTCCCTGATAGTTAATAGATCTCTGTATAATGGAATGAACAATCACTCATAGAAATATGGAAGTGTGATGATTGGACTTGTGTGTGATCTCTAAGTGATGTCACGACCTGTCGCTCTTTACAGTATAGAAATACAGTGTAAGAGACTTGTGATCTCTGCATGATGTCATAGCCTTTCACTCTTTGCATTCTGGGAGAGTGATGCGCTGTCCCTGGCTGAACCAGCAATTTGTTTTATTTACTTTTTCAATGCATTTCACCAGACCTCTAATGTTTTCTAAGAGTCACAAACGATAAAGCCAAGTTACACTCGTGCCAAAAATCACATAAAACCCTGTGGACAATACAGCAAAATCATCATGTTGCACAAAAATGCTCAAAGCTAAGCAAAAATAGCCTAGAAAATACCATGGAAGACAAAAAAAAAAAAAAAGTACTCTACAGAGCTCTGTTCTCAGAAAAGATAAGTGTAAATGGATAAGAAAGTATCAAATTCTGAAAACTAGGTTTGTGTAGTTTGCTTTCCTCCCAGATTTAAAAAAAAGTGTTACACTGCACAACACTGCACTGATTTCAACACAATAGAACATCATAAACATCTATATTCAAAGATAAAAAAGGTCAGGGGTCACAAGGGAGGTTGGTTCAAACTGGGCAAAATTCCGTCCCCCGAATTGTAGAATTGTATGCTAGCCACATCTAACTGACAATAGCAGAACATTGTACAAATATTATTTGTTTTAGATGTTGTAATCCATGTAATAACATAATTATAAGGTCTACTCAATAAAGAGAGAATTGCTGGGGACAGAAAGGAATTTCAAACTTAAAGGGACTGTATCACCTAAACATATGGAGAATAAAACTAATGATTGAAAATTATTTATACATTGTTTTAAGATAATTGCAAGCTAATGCCTATATTGGGAGGGGGGGGGGGTGTTTTAAATGTTTCTGTGGAGTCTCCTGCTGATGACATCACCTGTGGCTTGATATGCAAATTAAACATTTCCCACTGAAAAACAGTTAATTTGCATATGAAGCCACAGGTGATGACCTAAGCAGGAGACATCATTGGCACGTTTAAAAACACAGCACACACAGTGATGGTGCCAAATAGTGCCGCTATCAGCATGCGCGCCTATGTATTAAGCAGACTCACGACAAATGTTGGCAGTCTGTGCAGCCTTTGCCAGTTTCTTACTTTGCGCCAGCAAATGTATGAAAAATCAGGCGTTGAAAAGTCTCTGATTAGTTTTTATACATGACCCCATTTTTCTCCTTATTTAGGAATGTTTTCAGTTTGTATAGATCATTTTCCATATTTTTTTAATCTCTGCATGCACATTTAAAACAATGTTTAAATGGTACAGTCCCTTTAAGACCAAAGTAGCTGAGTTGGAAAAATTCTCCCATTCAGCTGCATTTCTCTCTTTATTGAGTAGATCCTTTTATATGTATCAAAGAAAAAGACATACCTAATCACATGTTCTGTGCCAAAGGAGAAAACATGATCTGCAAAAAGTAGCAGAACTATGCAAGGCAGGCAGAGATATGTACAGAGCAATACAATAAATTGGGAGATAGAAAACATGTTCTGCTGACAAAGAGAAAGAGAATAAAGAAGAGCAGAAAAGAAAGAGAGAGAAAAGGAGAAAGAGAGAGACTGCACATCATTAATAATAATATTTATACAAACAATAATTAAAATAATTATAAAATATTACTTACCAAACATGGCCACAGGGAAGACACTACCATCTGACTGTATGTAGAGATAAGTAATGGTATATCCAGGCTGTACAGTGTATGGTGGACTGATATGTGTAAATATATGCAGTGTATTTATTATGCAGAAGTGTAGTATAACTGTGTATAGGGTGTATATGTGTTAGTACACAGTGTATTTGTTGAGGAGTTTAGTATAACTGGATGCACGGTGTTGTATAGTAAATATAGTATATAGTATATGTAGCATGCAGCAAGGATGGAGCAGCTCCTGCCTGAATCTCCTACACTGGATGTTTATTTTGTGTGGTGATGGGGAGAGGTGCAGATAGGGAGGCGGGGGTGACAAATAAAGCAGGGGGGGGGGGATAAATGAAATAAAGCCCAGACTTAAATTACAATCGAGGAGGAGGGCACAGTAAATACTATTAGCCCTTCCTGCTCCCCCTCCCTCATGTGCTGAGGGTGCCAGGCTCCTACCGAGACAGGGGGATGGGAGTGGGGTCTTTGGAGTCAATGCTTACTGAGGAGAGACAAGGATCAGATTCTTGTCCTTCCTTTATCACAGTTATACTAAATATTTTCATTGCACCTCACAGCTGCTCCACTGAGAAAGGAAACTATGGGAGGTTTTAGGCTCTTTGCTATTAAACTATATAAAGAGAAAGAACCATTGAACGGAGGTCATTTCTAAAGCCATGTTCTGTTATAAAGATTTAGAATGTGGAGTAATCAGCAGGGGCATTCCACTGGTTTCCATGATGATTGCTCCATTAGCACAGTGACCAATAACTAACCTTAAAGGGAGTCTTTCACCTAATCCTTATTTGAACTGTAAATATGGTGTTTGCAGAATTGGAAGCAAAAATATAAATTAAGAGAAAGGTGTGAAATCCAAAATGCTTTGGTTAAAGGGCCCCCCAAAACCAGAATTGGTGGAGTAAAGATGGGAGCAAATTTATTACTGGACATAAATGTTAATGGTTCTATATATGAGTGCAGCCAGCCATTCTCCTAACCTAACCCCCCCCCCTCCCCAACTCCTTGAGATCAAAAACTAATTAAAAACTTAGCACCAAACCTGCTTGACTAAGTAAAGTCAGAGCTCACTCATGCATTGCCCGAGGGCTGCAACCCACAGAGAGAGGGGTCCGGCCAGCCTTTAATACCCCATGTGCCAATACGTTTTAACATTGCTTTCTGAAAAGACCCTGCACAGTTTAAGATGGGATTAGGAAAAATGTTAAAGGGACTCTATCACCTAAACATTGCTATTACTGTAAATGTAGAGAATAGAACGATGATTGAAAATGAGCTGTACTGTTAGCAAAATTTCATACAAATGCCTTAATTAAAACAAATATGTTTGTTATTTTGTTTTTGTTACAAAAATATAGGAGAACAAATATGTTTTTTTTATCAAGTATTGTTGCCCATAGACAGAAATGCCAATCACCCGAAAATCAACAGATAGAGCATTCACAAACACAACAGTTTATTTTTTTTAATTTTTATTTTTATTTTAAATGTTTATTATTTTCACTTTTCATTACTAGACTTACAAGACATTTCACATGACAGACATAGTGCAGTAAGTATTTTAAATACAATTTAACCCGTGTCTCAGAGTTTTGTCTAGAGACACATGTACATATATACCAGTGACATTAACAAACAGAATAATAAGAATTTTTTGAGCGAGAGGGCCGTCCTTTACCTAGATCCGCTGAGTGGAGGGGGGGGGGGGGGGGGGGAGGGGATACCCATTAGGCCTTCCAGGATATATTAATATAATGTCCAGGGAAAATAAGGATTTTATCTATAGGTTTCCTTGTGGGGAATTTCCACCAACATCAGAATCTTGATGTTCAAGTATTTTTATGTTTTTCGACAATTTGAGCCAGGGTAACCATTTTTCTTCAAAGTTTTTGTTATTATTATTTTGAAATGATAAGCCTTTTTCCATATTGTATTGGTATTCCATTTGGGATATAATTTGACACCATGGTGGCAATATATCTTGTTTCCAGTGTCTTGATAAAATAATTTTGGTGGTTAACAACATTTGAAAAATTAGGCATCTCTTCTTAAAGTGGAAATGGGACAGATTAAAGTGCAATAAAGCTATTGTTATATCTGGGTAAATATGACCTTCGATAGTGTCAGATATCATCTTGAAGACCTTTTCCCATGGGGGTTTTATAATCACACAATCCCACCAGATGTGTATAGACGTTCCCACCTCTGTAACACAACAGTTTCTATCCCAAACAGACACCAAAAGATTTATGTGATATTAGTTATAACCTACAATACACAAATGGGAGTCCTGTGCAAGATCTCACGGGGAAATACACGCAATATTACACACAGATAAAAGACTCCAGTCAATATTCCCACATCCACCACTGCAGGGCCATCTTTAAAATTGATTGGACCCTGGGCAAGAATTTGCTTGGGCCACCTGGACCCTGCCCCATGCAATCACGCCCTCCATCGCAATATTACCCCCCCCCACACACACACACACACAAAACACAAAAATAAGCACACACGCAATTGGACTTTTATTGCAGTGTATAAAATGTGTATAATAAGTGGATAATTGCAGTATATATGGATCAAAATGTGTATCTATGGCTGATATATGTGCACCTCCTTACTATGCAACACTGCAATACAACTACTCATTGCCTAAGTTACAAAAGTATACACAGATATTAGAGAGCACTTACATATGTTAATATATATTTATAAATATCTATACACATCTCTCTCTCTCTCACTAGTTGCCTTTATACTTATATGAACTTCATATGTAATAAAAATGTTATTGAAGCGTTGCATTTCTTGTTTTTATTCCTTTTTTCTGCACCCACATTGCACCTAAAGGACTTAACACAGCCCCATTGAGTTGCCACCGCACTTGGCACCCATATTGCACCCACACAATTTGGCATGCCACAGTGTCAATTTGCCCCACAGAACATACCACAGTGTCACTTTTCCCCACTGAACTGCCCCTGCACAACAAGCCACATTGTTACTTTCCCCCATAGTACATGCTATTTTGCCCCACAGAACATGCCACAGCATCACTTTGCCAATTAAAATAAGCCACTCTCAGATACCAATTAACATGCCACAGTCACGTTGTCATTAACATATGCAACAGCCAGTTTGCCTATTAAAATATGCCACCGTTTGTCCACTAAATACGCCATAGTTTGCCCATTAATATGCCACAGCCAATTGCCCATTAATATGCCAGTATTAATTTGCCTTTAAAATGCCAGTATTATTTTGCCATTAATATGACACAGACAATTTGCCCATTAATATGCAAGTATTATTGTGCCATTAATATACCAGTATTATTGTTCCATTCAGATGCCAGTATTATTGTGCCATTAAGATGCCACAGCCAATTTGACCATCAAGATGCCAGTATTATTGTACCATTCAGATGCCAGTATTATAGTGCCATTAAGATGCCAGTATTATTGTACCATTCAGATACCAGCATTATAGTGCCATTAAGATGTCAGTATTACTGTGCCATTAAGATGCCACAGCCAATTTGCCCATTAAGATGCCAGTTTTATTGTGCCATTCAGATGCCAGTATTATCGTGCCATTAAGATGCCAGTATTATTGTGCAATTCAGATGACAGCCAATTAGCCCCTTTAGCCATGCTCTCAGTTAGCCAATAAATGGTATCATGTTAACCCTACTTATTGTTGTCGGCATATTGATGCATATCTTTAGAACGCATGTCAGTATACATAACATTAATACGAGTGAACATTACCAGAGTGCTCATTTAATGGCTGCATGGGAAAGCTTGCAAGTAGGGTACTGTCTCCATAGACTTAACATTGGCCTGATGCCAATTTTTTACCAGCCTGCCGGTAAAATACCGGCCAGGTGGCAACCCAACTTGGAAGTAGGCAAGTGGTCAAATGCCTCCTGGGCTGCCCTCTACCCTAGTGCAATGGGCTGGGGCTGCATCACTTTTCACTTCTAGGCACCAGGGCATTTATGAGTCCAACTGCTGCTGCAGAACTTTAAAGCCCATAATACCCCACAAGCTTTCTCGAATGGCAGGGAATCCTGTTAGCTGTGCTACAAAAACCCGGAGGGCCGCAGGTCAGTCTGCATCTTATCTGTCAATATATCTGTCCGCCTCTCTGTGTCTGTCTATGTGTCTCTGTCTGTCTGTCTATGTGTCTGTCTATCAATCATTGTGACTTAAAGAAAAGTGTGCTGTGTTCATATTTTAATGTAAAACAATATACAAATTATATTTATATTGGGCTTCCAAACAGATGTCTTCCATAAAACCCATGGAAAAGAGAAGAATACAAAATATAGTGCAGTATGGTTGTAAGGTGTATAAAGGAAATTTGAAACAGAGAAAAGACACTCTCTTAGGTAGCAATATTCAGAATATTTAATAGATAATAAAAGATCTTCGATACAAAACGAAGAGTCAATCCAGTTGCATGCAGCAGTAGATGAAAATGCAGCAGTAGATGAAAAATGCTGTCTCTGGGAAATTCAAAAAGTACACAAGTCCTAATTCTCGATTCTCTGTTTATTTGAGGATTGTTTAATTTAAATAGTTTTGCATTAGTCCCAAACAACATGGAGTGTTGAGGAATAACTTGTTGCTAGCTATATAATTTTCAACTTTATAAAACTGACCCTGTAGTACGGTTTCCACTTGTGTTAGTTTATTACCGCTCGTATAAACGATTGTATCATCAGCATACAAATGCACATGAGCCAGGGTCATTATCATTTATAAATAGTGAGAAAAGCAGTGGCCCAAGGATGGATCCTTGAGGCACTTCACACTTGATTGGCAACGGGAGGGAGGCAGTATCGGCAATGGACACATATTGAGTTCTATCAGACAAGTATGAACGGAACCAGCAGAGCGACCTCTCATTTATACCGGGACTCTTTAGCTTGTTTAGCAGAAGATCATGATCAACCGGATCAAAGGCCTTTGCAAAGTCTAGGAAAACTGCACCTGCAAGTTCACCACTCTCCATACCACTCTGGATGTGATTGCTCACCTTGGAAGGCAGTAATCATGGAGTGATTTGGTCAGTTCTTCGTGCTGATTGGTCCAGATTTGCTTAGACACGAGTGGTCAAGCAGGACTATCACAAAACACTGTGACTCTGGGAGCCAGCTGGCAAAGGTGTGTTTAAACTTTGAATGGATCCCTAGCTTATCCTCATTGGTCCACTTCCCAGACTGGCACCAGGTTTAATTGTATTATCCATTGTGTAAAAATTAATCCCTTTAAGTGTATTGTTCAATCTCACCTGTTATCAAGATGTTTTACTGTATAAATGTGCTGTTTTGTCAATAATAAAGTGTTCTTGCTTGTGACAAACCTTGGTAGCTGTGTCTACTTCTGGGGATCACTATATTTTGATTGACGTCCAGGGGGTTGGCGATGAAGCTGACACTCTATTCCTAAGGCCTTGGGCTGAGGAGATATTGAATCCCTTACCAAACGAGAATTAACATCTGGGCTGCCTAGCCTTCTCTTTACAAGGACCTTCAATCAAATTGGTATATCTTGCATAGGTTCAGTCTGATCGCTAAATGGTTTGTTAAGAGAATGAAAAGGATATGTTATACATGGCAAAAGGAATTCTCCATTTTCATATTAGTAAATGGAGAATTTCAGTCATACATGATGGTCATAAGTCGAGGAAAGCTGTGGTACTCCCTCCCCACACCACCACCCTGTTTTCACTGTTCTAACCCTGCAAAGAGTGTATAATCACAACCCCAGGAATGTAGCTTAAGCGGCTGTACATTAAAGGTTAAGCCCGGCTGCAGAGCTACGTTCCTCCCTCTAAATCAGGGGTCCTCAAACTACGGCCCGCGGGCCACATGCGGCCCGCCGAGCACATTTGTCCGGCCCGCGGGGGGTGCTGCCGGCACCCCCCGCTCCCCGCTGTTTACCTTTTTTTCTTTTTTTTTTCTTGCAGCCGCAGAAGATGCGGCTGCAGGAAAACGGGAAAAAAAAAAAAAATCACCGCGACCGGATGTGACGTTTCGTCACATCCGGACCCGGTAACTGTTTCCCTCCTCCGTGCAGGGAGGAGGGAACACTGCGCGAGACGTCCGGCCCGGGGACACAGCAGCTGGAGGTAAGTGATGGGGAAGGAGGGGGAGGAGGGAGGTATAACGAGCACTCTACTATTCCTGGGCATCTGACTGGCATAATTTTCTTGGGCTGTGACTGGGATAATATTCCTGGGCATCTGACAGGCACACTATTCCTGGGCTCTGACTGGCATAATATTCCTGGGCATTTGACTGGCATAATATTACTGGGCTCTTACTGGCACTCTATTCCTGGGCATCTGAATGGCATAATATTCCTGGGCATCTGACAGGCACACTATTCCTGGGCTCTGACTGGCATAATATTCCTGGGCATTTGACTGGCATAATATTCCTGGGCTCTTACTGGCACTCTATTCCTGGGCATCTGAATGGCATAATATTCCTGGGCATCTGACTGGCACACTATTCCTGGGCTCTGACTGGCACACTATTCCTGGGCATCTGAATGGCATAATATTCCTAGGCATCTGACTGGCACACTATTCCTGGGCATCTGAATGGCATAATATTCCTAGGCATCTGACTGGCACACTATTCCTGGGCATCTGACTGGCACACTATTCCTGGGCATCTGACTGGCATAATTTTCTTGGGCTCTGACTGGCATAATATTCCTGGGCATCTGACTGGCATAATATTCCTGGGCTCTTACTGGCACTCTATTCCTGGGCATCTGACTGGCATAATATTCCTGGGCATCTGACTGGCATAATATTCCTGGGCATCTGACTGGCATAATATTCCTGGGCTCTTACTGGCACTCTATTCCTGGGCATCTGACTGGCATAATATTCCTGGGCATCTGAATGGCATAATATTCCTGGGCATCTGACTGGCACACTATTCCTGGGCATCTGAATGGCATAATATTCCTGGGCATCTGAATGGCATAATATTCCTGGGCATCTGACAGGCACACTATTCCTGGGCTCTGACTGGCATAATATTCCTGGGCATCTGACTGGCATAATATTCCTGGGCTCTTACTGGCACTCTATTCCTGGGCATCTGACTGGCATAATATTCCTGGGCATCTGAATGGCATAATATTCCTGGGCATCTGACTGGCACACTATTCCTGGGCATCTGAATGGCATAATATTCCTGGGCATCTGAATGGCATAATATTCCTGGGCATCTGAATGGCATAATATTCCTGGGCTCTTACTGGCACTCTATTCCTGGGCATCTGACTGGCATAATATTCCTGGGCATCTGAATGGCATAATATTCCTGGGCATCTGACTGGCACACTATTCCTGGGCATCTGAATGGCATAATATTCCTGGGCATCTGAATGGCATAATATTCCTGGGCATCTGACAGGCACACTATTCCTGGGCTCTGACTGGCATAATATTCCTGGGCATTTGACTGGCATAATATTCCTGGGCTCTTACTGGCACTCTATTCCTGGGCATCTGACTGGCATAATATTCCTGGGCATCTGACTGGCATAATATTCCTGGGCATCTGACTGGCATAATATTCCTGGGCTCTTACTGGCACTCTATTCCTGGGCATCTGAATGGCATAATATTCCTGGGCATCTGACTGGCACACTATTCCTGGGCTCTGACTGGCACACTATTCCTGGGCATCTGAATGGCATAATATTCCTAGGCATCTGACTGGCACACTATTCCTGGGCATCTGACTGGCACACTATTCCTGGGCATCTGACTGGCATAATTTTCTTGGGCTCTGACTGGCATAATATTCCTGGGCATCTGACTGGCATAATATTCCTGGGCTCTTACTGGCACTCTATTCCTGGGCATCTGACTGGCATAATATTCCTGGGCATCTGAATGGCATAATATTCCTGGGCATCTGACTGGCACACTATTCCTGGGCATCTGAATGGCATAATATTCCTGGGCATCTGAATGGCATAATATTCCTGGGCATCTGACAGGCACACTATTCCTGGGCTCTGACTGGCATAATATTCCTGGGCATCTGACTGGCATAATATTCCTGGGAATCTGACTGGCATAATATTCCTGGGCTCTTACTGGCACTCTATTCCTGGGCATCTGACTGGCATAATATTCCTGGGCATCTGAATGGCATAATATTCCTGGGCATCTGACTGGCACACTATTCCTGGGCATCTGAATGGCATAATATTCCTGGGCATCTGAATGGCATAATATTCCTGGGCTCTTACTGGAACTCTATTCCTGGGCATCTGACTGGCATAATATTCCTGGGCATCTGAATGGCATAATATTCCTGGGCATCTGACTGGCACACTATTCCTGGGCATCTGAATGGCATAATATTCCTGGGCATCTGAATGGCATAATATTCCTGGGCATCTGACAGGCACACTATTCCTGGGCTCTGACTGGCATAATATTCCTGGGCATCTGACTGGCATAATATTCCTGGGCATCTGACTGGCATAATATTCCTGGGCTCTTACTGGCACTCTATTCCTGGGCATCTGACTGGCATAATATTCCTGGGCATCTGAATGGCATAATATTCCTGGGCATCTGACTGGCACACTATTCCTGGGCATCTGAATGGCATAATATTCCTGGGCATCTGAATGGCATAATATTCCTGGGCATCTGACTGGCATAATATTCCTGGGAATCTAACTGGCATAATATTCCCAGGCTCTGACTGGCATAATATTCCTGGGCATCTGACTGGCACAATATTCCTGGGCTCTGACTGGCATAATATTACTGGGCTCTGACTGGCATAATATCCCTGGGCATCTGACTGGCACACTATTCCCATTGAAATACTGGTAAGTTTGTTGATTTAACTTTACTTCATTTTAAATATTGTATTTGTTCCCGTTTTGTTTCTTCACTTCAAAATAAGATATATGCAGTGTGCATAGGAATTTGTTCATAGTTTTTGTTTTTACTATAGTCCGGCCCTCCAACGGTCTGAGGGACAGTGAACTGGCCCCCTGTTTAAAAAGTTTGAGGACCCCTGCTCTAAATTGTAGGCACAGCACTGATTAGTCGCCAGTTTAAAGCACCAGGTAGGCGCTATGCCGACTGGCTGTCAAGTTAAGGAGTTTAGTTAAAGCCAAAGTACAGCCCAAAACCACTCCACCTGTTGGTGATTGGTCGCCCTTAACCCTTCACATGTTCTGATTGGCTGCCAACTAGTTTTGCTGCTTAACGTGAAGTGACCAGTGTCTTTTGTCCTTGTGGGGAGAGATAACTAAGCTAGGCTACCAGGGACTAATGTGAGTCGGTTATTCCAGCGGTGATCAGCAGAGTGTCCCACGTACTCTAAACGGGTAAGAGACATCACTCTCTCGCCTTCCCTTTACACACCATAATGGCAATATGGTCACAGTATTGTATATACATGAATGAAGAAATATTAGCGTATTTTAAAAAGAAAAGTTTTTTTTTGTCTTATTTACATGTCTTGGAGTTAACTGTTAATTTCCCATGATTATGTAGTTATGGATCTAAATGGATTTCAATATGAAAGGAATGAAGAGGAACCATAAGGGAGTGGAGTGTCACAAATGTGTTTTTTTTTTTTTTTAAATAGTATAAAAAAAATAGAGAAGTTGTGATTTAAATGGGAAAATTGAACTGTTTTGGGTGGGGACAGAAACTAGGGAGAAAACATGGGTAAAATGATTCTTCCCGATAGGTGGAACATCCTAATAGTTAGCACAACCCTTGACTATAGAGTTATGTTGACATTTTAATGAAATAATACAATTAAAGTACCTTATTGAGTCCACTCTTCTTGGTATCGCTCTATCAAGGGGCAGACATGTTGTTTAGAATCTTGGGTCAGACCTTCTTTCATCTGACCCATGATGTCATCCCTTTGATAGCGCTATACAAGCAAAGAGGCCTGATTTCCATAGTTTCTCATTAAAGCATCACTATTTAAGGGTTCTTTCTTATTTTGGGAGTTCAGACTTCATCCTAGTTCTGACTGTGAATACAGAGACTGAAAACTAAACCAAGGGACAGTTGGTAGATATCTACTTTCTTACACATATAGATGTACAGCTCATTTTTGAAAACATTCCACAGGCATCTGCTACGGAAAAAAATTAAAACTGCTTGAAATACCAAGGAAATTCCCATTGTGTAAACAGATTTTTATCTTCATCATGACAGAGGCAATGCTATATAACATGCATGTACACAGACATGGACACGGTGGGGATTTATGGTTTGTATGCTGACCCCTGTTGTAAACTACTAACATGAGCAAAGATAAATCAGGAGTGTACAGACCTCTGTCTTCCTGTCTCCAATATTTATCTAAAAGGATGACTTTTCAGAAAAAAAAAAAAAAATCCTTTCCTTATACACAGTTTCATGTTACTGTTATTATATGGGGCCTATGTAAAAGAGCATGATCACATGGGTGTCTTTTCCACAGGGCGTCCTCAGTTTCCCTTGTATTTTTACTCTGACTTTCATTTCTCCCAACATCCCCCACGTGGCTTGGAAGGTGGAGTGTCAGTGTTTTATCGCTCATACGATATAGCCCCACATATGTCTTTTGACCAGGAGAGTGAAAAATGGGACTGTGGGATAAAAGTCACAAATATAGAATATTCCAATAAAAGGTTGCCACCCAGCCTGTGTTTTACCGGCAGGCCGGTAAAAATTGCCTTGAGGCCAATATTAGAGTCTATTTTTTTGTAGAAAGTTCTCTTTCACAGTCACCTACTCTTCTTCGTATGCTCTCTCACACTGCTGCTCTTCATTTTAAGGCACGTTAATTCCAACAGGCACTCAGGAAAATGTGGGGACAGGGCAGGAAAATCTGTGCTTTTTCAGAAGGACCTGACCATTTGGTCCATGCACTGAACCACCAGGGAACGCCTGATAGGAGACAAATACTATTATTATGTGCACATATCTTTCAATATGGTAATTGTTAGTATTTGTAAGCAATTTTGCCCGTTGTGAGGTTATCTTTACCTCTGTAATTGTTTCACTTGAGGATAGAAATGTGTACTGTGACTCTGCTGTAAAAATCGTGTCATTAAACCTGTTTGCAAGTATTGAGCTTGCAACACATCCTCCTTCCACTTCCTAATTTTGTAGCATCTGCACTGGTCATGTTTTCTTCTTTTTCAAATTATTTTCAAATGTACTACAAGCTAATTTACAGATCACGACATCTTTCCTGAACAACTTCTATCTCTATCTGGAATTTGTTATTTTTTTTTTGTGTGTGTGTGTGTGTGTGGAATCTCATTATTTTATTTGTACCCTATTTTGTGTATATTTTATATTGCAATATTGTAATATTTTGCAATATTGTAATATTATATTCAGAGATTAATTGTATTATGGATGGTCAAGGTTTACCTGCACATCTCTAGAAGATCCAGGAAGATCTACACGGGAATGAATTAATTAGGCAGGTATAGAGGCTATATGTGCCTTCACCAAATGCTGTCAAATCTTTGTGAATTGAAAACAATACATGCAGCATTTGAAATTGTGCTCTTAAAAATGCGAAGGGTTATTGTGAAACACTTTCTGTTTTGCCATCCACGGAACCCCCCATCCCTTAGAAATGAGCTGTTCTAAGCAAGTCCTTATTATGACTTGTGGGAAAATGGTGTGTTGGGAATCCAAAAAGCTAAGGTAATGAAATAATGTAATTAAAGATAAGATACTAATGGGATGAGGTGCTGTGTTGACAATGTCCTCTGCAGATGGTACTCTTCCAATCTTGGACTGGAATTGTTCTTTCTCAATTCTGTAATTGGATTAGAGGTTTGCTATTAAGTAGAATGTGAGACAAACAAAGCCAGTTGTTTTGGTGGTGGGACAAGCTATGCTGGCTACTGGGTATATGTACACCAATTTTAGGATCATATAGTGCAGAGGTGATAATAGTCCACTCATGGCCTATGAGACTGTATTCTGATGCTTTGCACATGGTTGTGATCTATAAAACCCCTGCTTGAATAAGAATGACTTAATTCATCATAATGGTGCCGAAGGCAAACTGTGATTTCATCATTCCACTTCCAACCTCCTTTACAAAACCCTGTATTAGAAAAAAGTCATGCATGCCAAATCACCCCATGCAGCTATGTCGCTCACTCTGTAGACAGACCTTCCCTCTCTTTGCAGGATATGGAGTCAAGATCCTGCAGGTTTATTGAAAGACTCTGCTTGGATAGATATAGTTAAAAAAAACACACCTTCTTGTTAAATTTGTCCCAAAAGACTGCTAGGCTCTATGTGCATCACCCGCGTTACAATGATAGGATAATATGCGACGAAGTGTCAGGTAGAAGCATCAGAGTTTGGTACACATTCACTCCATATAGAAACATAGAATGTGTCGGCAGATAAGAACCATTTGGCCCATCCATTGTGCCCAATTTTCTAAATACTTTTATTAGTGCCCAGTTCCCTTTCTTATATCTAGGATAGCCTTGTGCCTATCCCACGCATGCTTAAAATCCTTGCTTTGTTTACCTCTACCTCTTCCACTGGAAGGCTATTCCATACATCCACTACCCTCACAGTAAAGTAATACTTCCTGATATTACTTTTAAATTGTTGCCCCTCTAATTTTAGACTATGTCCTCTAGTTGTGGTAGTTTTTCTTCTTTTAAATATGCTCTCTCTTTAAATATACTGTCTATATATATATTGTGTCTGTCTGTAACACTAGTGACAGCACTCCCACACATATACGACAGCGTGCTTCCACTCATGCGCTGACCTGCAACCTCCGGAGTCCCGTGCCTGCCCTCCCGATTCGCCGGGGACAGATTTTGGGAGATATGCTTTTCCCATATCTTTGCTTAGCATGCATTTATTTATAAAGGGAATTTCTGGGGCAAAGTTCTTATACAGACATTCACCTCATAAGGTCCATTCAGGCAATGTCCAACCGCATGTACGTCTGTGGTCTCATAATGTTACAATAGAGCTCAGCAATAAATCTTGTGTCTCTTGTGCAGGGGTGACCTTAACTAGACCCTCGCATTTGGCTGTCAGAGCGGGGCAAACCCCCACCCTGATTGGCTGTGCGCTTGCTGATGTTTGTCAACACGCGACAACCAGGGACTGCTGTGTCTCGCATGTGAGACACAGCAGATAGAAAACCCACGTGTATTTTTTAAGTACTACACGTCCAGTTTACTTTCAGCTCTGGTGACCTTTCCTTCACGGCTAGTTATGTGATTTTTACATGCGATCTTGCCCATGGTGAACAGCAGTACCGTATATACAGGCAGGGAGCAGTTCACCCTTTGATTGTTAGATGATGTCATACACCCCCGATGTCCTATTTAACTGAATCAGACAACTGTCACGGACTTGCGCAGCAAGATCACCCACTCATATACACTGGTCCCCAAGCCTCAGAGCAGATTTCTCTCCAATCCTCTAAATATTTGCCTGCCAACGGCTCCTCAGCTATGAGTCAGCCCCAGCTAATGGTCTGCATGCTGTGTCCATGTCACGCAGTGCATGTGTCTATGTGCTGTGTAACCCACACTGTGCTGGGCCAGGCCGTGTCATACCACCCAAGTCAAGGATTAACTTTGACGAATTTATCCTGTGAGTTGCATGCAATGCATCTCTATACCCCCCCCCCGGCACTGAAAGGGTGAAGCAAACCCAGTTCCGTGTTTAAGGATCCAGTGTTTAAGCTGGGCTAAATATATATATATATATATACGTGTGGAAAGACACAGGAGGAATGTGTTTAATTAGTAAAGATCAGAATATACAAACCATTGTTTGATTGTGTACATGATTTAGTAGGCGGTGTTGAAGAGAAGATTTACAGTTTTCATACAAAAAGAAAATATGTAAATATAAATTTTGTAAAAAAAAAAAAGTCTTTATTCCCACGTTAAGATTGTGCTAGGGATCTGGAGGTGGCTCCTGGTGACAGCGGGCTAGCACTATGCCCGTGGTCACTAACAATAAATATATTTGGCCACATGGGCCCATAAGCCAGCACAATGCCTGTGGCCCCAATATAAAAATAATATTTAAGAGAGCTTGTATTCCAAATGACTTCAGGAGGCATCTGATTAGCTGATTCTGTCAGCCAGTCAGAAGCTTCCCTGTCCCTGCCCTAGTATTGGTGGGGGGGGGGGGGGGGGGGAGGAGAATAAACAAAGAGGAAAACAAATAAAGTGAGAAAGAAAGAGACAAAGAAAGAAAGAGAGAGAGAGAGAAAGAGACTGCACACCATTAATAATAAGGGGAGACAGACAGACAGACAGACAGACAGACAGAGATAGAGAGATGTAAGTTGATTAAAGTCATGTAATGGATTTTACTCTTCCCTCTCTCAGCACGGATAGAGTTTGCTTTAAGTCTAAGTGGTAATATGACCAGGGTAAGAGCAAATAGCCGAACATGTGGTAATATTTAAAGGGTTTATGACATGATGCTCATGTTCAGTATCCTGTTGTGAAAAGTAGGAATCTGCTGTGAATTACCACCTCTTTATACAGATGCAGCCCAGCGGGGGAGGCGAAGCCTTGAAAGCCACAGTCAGGCCTGTTTATTTTTTTTAAATTTTTTTTATCTCTTCAAGTTCCTGTCTCCAGCACAGTGCACTGCTGCACGCATCTAGTTTAATTGTTACAATAAAATTATACACAATTTTTTTTTTTCTTTTGAGATGCAAATTATGTTTCGAAACCGAGCGCATCACCTATAAGCAGTTCTCAGGTGGTATAAGACCTGGGATATAAACCTGCTAGCATGCCTCCCATCTGTCCGGCTTTCTATGGGAGAGTGGTAAACACTGTGAAGGAGTTTAAGCATGCGTGGGATAGGCACAAGGCTATCCTAGATATAAGATAAGGCCACGGACTCATAAAAGTATTTAGAAAATTGGGCAGACTATATGGGCCGAATGGTTCTTATCCGCCAGTGACACATTCTATGTTTCTATGTTTCTCTCTCTTTCCCATTCTGCATCCTCATTTAGTAAGTACATTTCTCATTGAATATGACAAAACTATTTTATTAAAATTCACCAACATGAGAGTATAAGATGGGTACTGTATATCAAGCTGTAAATGGAACAATCTGCTGTATATCTCAAGCTGAATGTTAAAACGATCTATTATAGATCAATTAAACCATATGCTATGTTAATTTTATTTTTAATATTATTATTTTTTATATTCTTCTGCAGCTTTTGAATCTATATGGGAAACAAATCAGTACCACTATATTACTGAACAGGCATTAATCAAGAGAATATGTATTATTTGACAGACAATGGAGGCATGTATAAACATGGCACAAACTCAGATGTTTGCCAATGTAGAGCAGACTCCATGCAAATTTTGGGTATATATATATATATATATATATATATATATATATATATATATATATATATAAAAATACACAATTTAAAAAAACGGTTCCTGAAAAGTGTCGGGGAAATGCACTGCAAAGTGCCGGGAGTTATAAAAAAGCACTTTGCTTTTATACATAACCCCATTGCTATACATATAGGAGACATGGAGTGTCTGTGACATGGAGGCCACAACACACAACTTAAAGGAGGCTGGTGGTCCTAATTAGTTTTGAGCGAACCCGGACCGCACTATTCGGGTTCACACCGGATATTAGGGTGTCCGTGCCACGAACCCGAACATTTCACTGTATGTTCGTGATGGAGTTTGAGGTTCGCCTATAAACCGAAAGTCTTTAAACCGAACGACCTTCGGTTTATAGAATTTCGGCTTATAGAATACGTGTAATACTATTGGCTTTCTATAAACCGAACTAGAGCCCCATTCATAAGAAATTCTTATGAATGGGGCTCTAGTTCGGTTTATAGAAAGCCAATAGTATTACACGTATTCTATAAGCCGAAGGTCTGTGCAAAATGGCACACAGGTCTTGCATGGAGGCCCACTCATTGGTGGTGAAGTGGTGCTGTTCCGCAGAGCAACTGACCCGTGCGTGCTGCAGCTGAAACTCCACTATCGCCTGATGCTGCTCGCACAGTCTCTCCAGCATGTGCAAGGTGGAGTTCCACCTTGTGGGCACGTCGCATATGAGGCAGTTACGCTGCAGCGCAGACAGGCGAGCAGCAGCAGGGTGAGAACGCCGAAAGCACAGACAGATGGCCCGCACTTTCTGCAGCAGCTCTGATATATCTGGGTAGTTTTTCATGAATTTCTGCACCACCAAATATAGCACATGCGCCAGGCAAGGGATGTGCGTCAAACCGGCTAGGCCCAGAGCTGCTCCGAGACTTTGCCCATTATCGCACACCACCAGGCTGTGCTTGAGGCTCAGTGGCAACAACCACTCATCGGTCTGTTGTTCCATGCCCGTCCACAGCTCCTGCTCGCTGTGGGATTTCCCCCCCCAAACATATGAGCCTGCTGTCGTTTCCCCTGGCTGTGCTGAAGTAGGTGGTGAAGGTGTTACGCTGACCGGATGAGGAGGTGTTATAGGAGGAGGAAGAAGAGGAGGAAGCGGAGTAGGAGGCAACAGGAAGCAAAGAGAAATGCCCTGCAATCCTCAGTGGTGGAAGGACATGCGCCAAAGTGCTATCCGCCTCAGGCCCAGCCGCCACTACATTTGCCCAGTGTGCAGTTCGGGAGATAAAGTGTCCCTGCCCGTGCTTACTGGTCCACGTATCTGTGGTTATGTGGACCTTGCCACAGATGGCGTTGCGCAGTGCACACCTGATTTTGTCCGCCAACTGGTTGTGCAGGGAAGGGATGGCTCGCCTGGAAAAGTAGTGGCGGCTGGGAACCACGTACTGTGGGACAGCCACCGCCATCAGGTTTTTAAAACTGTCCGTCTCCAACAGTCGGAATGACAGCATTTCAAAGGCCAGGAATTTTGAAATGCTGGCATTCAGGGCCAGGGATTGCAGGTGGGTAGGGCCATACTTCCTCTTTCTTTCCAGTGTTTGGGAGATGGACAGCTGTACACTTCCATGGTACAGTGTAGAGATGCTTGGGGACGGTGGCGAACGTGGTGGCGTTGCTGCCACATCCTCTGTTTGTGGGGTGGCAGGTACCACTGTGACTCCAGAGATGGAGGAAGGGGCTGAGACAGTAGCAGAAAAGGAAGCAGGAGGAGCCTGAGACCTTTCTTGGTTTTTGAGGTGCTTACTCCACTGCTGCTCGTGCTTTGCATGTAGATGCCTGGTCATGCAGTTTATGCTCAGGTTTAGCATGTTTATGCCTCGCTTCAGGCTCTGATTGAACAGCATGCAAACCACTCGTGTCTTGTCGTCAGCACATTGTCTGAAGAACTGCCACACCAGGGAACTCCTTGGAGCTGGCTTTGGTGTCCCTGGGTGCGTTGTGAAGTAGCAGGCGTACTGCTCCCTCTTATGCTGTGCTGGTGCCTCTCTGCGACCACTGCCTCTTCCTCCAAACTGGACACGTCACTCACATGACCTTGATTCCATGTGGGGTCTAGGACCTCATCATCCTTCACATCATCTTCCACCCACCCCTCAACCCTGCCCTCCTTGCCGGTCTGCACACTGCCGAAAGCCACAGCAGTTGGCACCTGTGTTTCATCATCATCAGAGACATGCTGGTGTGGTCCTCGCATGTCCACATCCTGACACATAAGTGGTTGTGCATCAGTGCACTCAATCTCTTCCACTTCTGGGGCAGGGCTAGGTGGATGGCCCACGGAAACCCCGCCAGCAGAGTTATCAAAAAGCATAAGAGACTGCTGCATGACTTGTGGCTCAGACTGCTTGGCTAATTTGCAAGGGGGTAAGGTGAAAGACAGATGTGAAGGAACTGGAGGCACTGTCAGCCACCCAATCTACTAAGCCTGTACTTGTTCTGGCCTCACCATTCTAAGAGCGGCATTCGGGCCTACCAAATAACGCTGAAGGTTCTGTCGCATACTCGCACCTGAGGAAGGTGTTTCATTTGTGTGTGTAGCTGGCACAGATCGACCAAGTCCTCTCCTTGCAACAGGAGCTGCACCAACACCAGCAGCACCACGACCAAGGCCACGTCCCTTATTTGACGCTCTCCTCATTCTTTGCGTTCACCCACCAAAGTAACAGATGGTTTATGTCAGGCGTCAATATAACTGCCAATAGTCAACAATTTTTATTTGTATTTTTGTTTTGTTTATTGGACTGCAAGAAATGCACCGCAGGCCGCAAATGTACTGTTTAGCACCCAAAACAGTTAGAATTTTTCAAAGTGCGCTGTAAGCACAGTATTTGACGGTTCTATTTGACTCTCAGATATGAAGTGCACCACAGGACACAAATGTACTATTTAGCACCCAAAACTATTAGAATTTTTGAAAGTGCGCTGTAAGCACAGTATTTGACGGTTCTATTTGACTCTCAGATGTGAAGTGCACCGCAGGACGCAAATGTACTATTTAGCACAAAAAAAATTGCTGTATTTAAAAATGCCTTGATGTTGCCCACTGAGCTACCAGAACAGGAATAAAGTCATGTGCCTGGCACACATGCAGTTGCAAGTGCACTGCACTCTCTGTGGCACTGGGCTCAGGGCAGGGTACAAATATGTAGTATAGCACCCACTAAAATAATCACTGTAATTTAAATAATCGCTGTAGTTTGAATAATCGCTGTAGTTTGCAGATTCAACACCAGAATTCTTTCCTAATCTGTCCCTCACATCTGCAGCATTCTCTCCCTACACTAATAAGAGCTCATGTGATGTGCGTGTACCTGACTCCAGCTTATATATAGAGGCTGGGTCACATGCTGCACTGGCCAATCACAGCCATGCCATTAGTAGTCATGGCTGTGATGGCTTCTAAGGGCAAACGAGTCAAACGCTTGTTGATTGGCTGCCCTGCAGCCTTTCAAAACGCGCCATTAAATCACCGAACACCGAACTCCAACCTAGGGTTGCCACCTTTTCCACAAAAAAATACCGGCCTTGCTACTGCCTCCATAGACTTAACATTGGCAGCAAGCCATATTTTTTCCGGCCTGCCGGTAAAATACCGGCTGGGTGGCAACCCTACACCAACCCAAACATACAGTGAAATGTCCGTGTTCGGGTCTGGGGTCCAAAAACCGTAATGTTCGGTACGAACCCAAAACTTTGCTGTTCGGTTTCGCTCAACGCTAGTCAAGGGGTAAAAAACGAGCAGATGGATCTGTTAACTTCTCCTTTAATTAAATCACTAGTTTAAGGTCAAGTAACAAGAGCCTTCTCCCCAGAACAATGGTCTCAGCTGATTTCTGAGGACCAGCTTTTTTATCTACATAGTTAAATCATCACAACAAGATAATAGTTACAAACCAGGCTCCAAACAAATGCGTGTGAAATAGCTGACCTGTCTAGGACTGGTACAATGCACCAGAGTAAAAGCAGCAATATAATGAATAGGACATGCTTCATGCAGCATGCATCACCAAATGAATTTCCAAATTATACTGTAGAGGACCTTTAATTTACCTTGCTCCGACATGCATGGATGAATGGCCGACACACCCCTTCCACAGACTTTATTCCATCACCACTGTTACTGTATTGACAGGTCTGAGAGACATACAAACCTATTGTCAGCCTTTAAAGGGTCCCAGACATTGCACCTATGTTTATTTGATGTACTAAGACCCACCCACTGGCCACAGACTCTCCCAGATGATTATGATCGTATCTTTAACAAACATTAGTGTCTAATGTTCTTCAGAAAGTAAGCCAGCTAATAAAAATACCTAGGAGCAGTCAGGGATTGTGCTCCAATCTCAAAGTGTAAAGATAAATGGGGACATTCTCAGGGTCACGGAGTCTGGAACGGACGCCTTCATTTTTACACTGATTATTTCTTACAACTAGGTGATATGCTGCTTGACCACAGGTCATACAACAACATGGAAGGGGGGGGGGGGGGGGTGTTATGGTTTGAGGGTATCCCCATTTGTATTTAGCCCCCTAGGTATGGAGTTGTTGTCATGGAACATCTCCATAGGATGGTAGATAGGCATAAATCATTGTAGGTATGAAGAATAGCACCTTCAAAAAATACCTGTAAAAGTTTTCGCCTCAGTCATAGTACCATCTAATTGACCAGGGTGCTCAGCTTAACTACCATGTCTCATGGGGTGTATGGAGGTGCTCTATCCACCTTAATGACTCAAAAAGGATCTGCAAGCAGCAAATCAGAATTTAGTTACATAGTGACGAATAACTTGAACAAATGGGGCAGTAGAACAGTTGGCCCTAGGCAATTTCCAAGCAGGATACTGTGAGGCTGTGATTTCGAGGCGCACCACGGCCATGTTAGTTTTCCACACGGTATTTATCTTTTGAATAAGTCTCTTTCTATCCCCTTTAGTTTGTCTGCATTTCCCCTCAGCAATATTGTACCTTGTGTAGTCCATTGTGCATCACTCCATTCATTAAATGAGGTCTTGGAGTTGACAGGTGGATCAGTAAAGGTTGCCGTTCGTGTAGACGTTTAGGGCCTAGTAGGTCTGGTCAGCAGGGTCCCAATATCAGGCTGCTGCTCTTGTTGTATATAATATTTTTCCTTTGTTCTCATTGACTCATCTAATTACAAAAATGCATGTCTGTAGGTTATCCAACCACCTAAATATGTTTGGACTTGCCCCTAAACACTCCCCTAAAAACCTGTGTCCCTATTTGGCCATTTAAAGTGGGAGTGATTTTTCCTGCTACCTGTAACCCTTCGCGAGATACTAGATATAGTAGCTTTTTATTTAAAGGGACACTATCACTTACATAAGATATAACTAGATAACCTGGCCATTTAAAACAAACACATATATAAGTCATATGCCACTATTTTTTCTATATGATTGAACTTTTTATTTTTTGGTGGAAGTGTCCCTTTAAGTAAGCAGTTCACATTTAAAAATGCTTTGATTCAGATAATTTCCTGACTCCCTCCATGACCTTTTACAACTTGAGGTCAAAGTCGCATTTGCATATGAAAAACACAATCACCTTTTGAGATGCTGATATACATTCTGCTACAGCTGTGGATACTGATACATTCAGAGGGCAATATTGTTGTATCAACAGAGTCCACAGGTTCTCTATAGACAGAAAAGCTTTCTTTTTTGCTCAACGTCTCATCTGCAGTGTTTCTGCTCTAAATTTCTGCACCGGAAATCGAATAAATCGCAAGTGATAAAACGATGGTAAAAGTCACAGGTAAAAGAATGAGAAATGTGTAATTTACATATCAAGCCACAAGGCGATGTCATAAACAGAAGACACCACAGACACATTCGAAACATATCATTCTCCACAATTGACATATTTGCTTTCAGATCTGCTGAAACAATATATAGATCATTTTTCAAAAAAAATTATATCTGCAATCACAGTATAAACATTATTTTGGTATCACTATGAAAATAATACGTAACTTGCTCTTTTAAAATGTTGTGCAGTATGTACTATAGACATATCTACTCCAGGGACACTAACATACATTAAGTGCCATCTCATTTCACAATGAATAGGTGTGCTTGACTGTACGCTTTCTGTTTGTTTACACTGGCTTGTAACAAGTGGCAAATGAATGATAATTATAGTATATTGACTGGTTGAGATAATTAACTAGTATATTAGTCAGGTTAGTATGGAAAAGACAGCTTTCTAATTGCTGAGCAATTACCCGCTTTAGAAACACAAGTATTCCCTTGGGAAACATCCATACGTGTTCACGAACCTGAAGGCAGGTGAATGAACCAGTGGCACAGACATTTATGATTACGGTCATTTTAATGTGTCTCTGTCATGTAAAAATGACATTATATAACTTTAGATGGGCTAATGATGACTATGCATTGTGTTAGCAAACAATTAGATTTTCTTTGAGCAAGTGATAGGTTTTTATGCTTTGCTGTTATGTTTTGGAGTAGAACCCCTATGACAGGGTGACCGGATGTCCCTGGTTCCAGGGTAGGCACTAATATTGCTCACTGTGGACATTTACTGTACTTTAGCTCTATGGAACTTCACAGACCATGTCGCTCTGGTTCCATATATGGGACTATTGTTATCAGACCAGTAGGGTCCCCGGATCAGTGCCGGGCCAATTACCCAAACATTTTCCGTCAAAACCCAATGTAAGAAGTAGTCTGTGCTTTCAGCATGGAATATGGAAAGTAATGTAACTTATCTATTATATTTACTTTATAAACAAAATCTAAATACAGTGCATAAACAGTGTTTGTTTGTTTTTTTAATCTCTGTCTAGGCTTAGTCTTGGAAAATACCCAGATATGGTGATGTACTGTTTCCTAAAGAACAAAAACAATTAATGAGTCTAAAACAAAATTCCTAATTATAAAACATAGTTAAAAGCTTTTAAACAAGGCAAAAAAAAACATTTTTTTTATTAATAGAATAGCTGGATTATTTTTTATTATTTTGGTGGCCCAATTCCCTAGGCTGAAGATCAGGATGGGACCTAGATATAGGTAATAATTTTATTGACAGGGCAGGAGGGGGTGTTTTTTTTTTGTTTTGTTTTTTACAGGTGAATCCCCCCCCCCCCCTTACCAGGGCAAGGTTGAGGCAGGGAATTTTACATTTTTCTAAAAAAAAATAAAGTCCCAGACTCCAGTGTGGGGACTATTATTTATTTTACATCAGGCCTGAAGATAGATATTTTGTAGACCCTTATCTTCAGTCGGGTGGCCCAATTGGTTCTTGATGCCAGTATTGTTACATGGTGGATAAAAAAAGACGATTATCTGCTAAAATAGAGTGGAAATAACAGGGTCTGAGTCATTAAGAAAGATCTTCAATAAAGGCTTTTTTCAAGACAGAGCTAGATTCCAGCTAATTGATCCCAAGAGAATGAGAAGCTGAAACTCCCAACTCAACATGGAATTTCAACAAGACATAAACAACAACATGGAGAAAGGATGTGATCAGGGGATAGTTTTCTATGTCTTGGTCCCAGCTGTTAGGGTCCCACTTACATCTGTCTTAAAATCACAGGCATCTCCTGGGTTCCCACTCAGATCATAATGGTTTAAAGCAGCACTGTAATGTATGTTTTCCATAATGGTGCACGATAAAAGGAACATATTGTCCTCCTACCGGCCTAGTTTGTTGTCCAGTTTTTTTGTATGTATGGTTCTGTGTTGTGTAAAAGTCGGGTGCGTTCAACGTAGAGCCAGGTTTCTCCATAAAGAAATAAGAAAGAAAGCCAGAGACTTTAAAACTGCAGGGGTGGGGGAGTTGCTGTAGAATGTAATAACATTCTGTCAAACAACCAGGTCCCCTTATAACCTGTGTGGACAGGAAGGAAGTCCTTCAACATGCCTTCTAGACTTATAGGAGCACGAAAAGTTATACTTCACTTGTGCTTCTCTATTAGAAGCACGAGTGAAGTATAACTTTTAGTCCTCCTTTAAGTGAAATGTTAGTTGTTGCTAATGTTAGGATAAACTGGCGTGTACTTTTGATAGTACAAGTCAGTTTATCCTCTGACCGACAGCTGCCATGCTTCCATAGGATGCAGGCAGCCGTCTGGTCGGCGACTGGCTCTCTTTGCCAGCACAAAGAGAGCCCCTCATTTTTGCATGGGAACAACAGGAGGGGTTTTAACTAGGTCCCCCCTGTTGATCCCATGCAAAAACAAGGGTCTCTCTCTGCTCTAGCAGTGAGAGACCCCCGCATTCAGCAGTCGGAGTGGGTAGAGCCCCAGCTCCGATTGGTTGTGGCGTACTGAGACTGCCAGGGTGCGACAACCAGGATAGTAAACCAGTGTGTATCTATTAAGAACTGTGCTTGATCGGATGCGCGATTTTGTCTTCTTCCACCACAGAATCAGTGCTGAATTTTTTTATTTTTTATTTTTTAAAGCGCCACCTCTTTAAACATAGAAACATAGAATGTGTCGGCAGATAAGAACCATTCGGTCCATCTAGTCTGCCCAATTTTTTTTGAGTACTTTTATTAGTCCCCCGTTCCTGGGGGATTTATTTATTTAAAAATAAATAGAAAACCTTGCTTGCCAGCAGGGCATATTAATGGCAAAATAATACTGCCATATTATTGGGAAAATTGGCTGGGGCATATTAAATGGCAAAATAATACTGCCATATTATGGGGCAAATTGGCTGGGGCATATTAAATGGCAAAAAATAATACTGTCATATTATTGGGCAAATTAGCTGGGGCATATTAATGGCACAATAAAACTGGCATATTATTTGGCAAATTGGCTGTGGCATATTAATGGCAAAAGTAATACTGGCATATGGCAAAATAATAGTGACATACTAATGGGCAAATTGGCTGTGGTATATTAATGGCACAATAATACTGGCATATTAATGGCAAAATGGCTGTGGCATTTTATGGCAAAACAACACTGGCATATTAATGGGCAAGCTGTGGCATATTTAATACTTAAACTGACTTGCATATGTTAATTAAATAAAAAGTGACTGATGGATGTTAATTGTCACCTGACAGTGGCTTATTTTAATTGGCAAAGTGATGCTGTGGTATGTTCTGTGGGGTAAAATAACATGTACTATGGGGGAAAGTGACACTATGGCTTGTTTTGCAGGGGCAGTTCTGTGGATCAAAGTGACACTGCGGTATTTTCTGTGACACTGTAGCATGCCAAATTGTGTGGGTGCAATATGAGTGCAAGCTAAGTGTTGTGGGTGCAATATAGGTGCATGGCAAGTGCTGTGGGTACTGTATGATGCTGTGTGAAGTCCTTTGAGTGCAATGTGGGTGCAGAAAAAGGGAATACAAACTAGAAATGCAACTTTTCAATAACATTTTTATTACATATACAAATAGTTGAATGTGATATGAAAATAGTTGCATATAATATTAAAAAGTTTACATTTACATACAGTTTTTTACAATGCAACTTTAGAAAAATTGGGTCGAGGGGGGGTCTACTGCTGAAGACTTTTCTCAGGGCCCACTAGGGTCTTAAAGTGGCCCTGTGATGGGGACATGTTATGGGGGCATGTAATGTGTATGTAATGGAATGATGGGGGTATGTAAAGGGGGTAGGGTTGCCACCTTTTCTTCAGAAAAATACCAGCCCTGCTACTCCCTCCATAGACTTAACATTGGCCTCAAGCCAATTTTTTACTGGCCTGCCGGTAAAATACCGGCCAGGTGGCAACCCTAAAAGGGGGTGATGGGGCATGCCCTTGGTGTGCAACGTGGGTTATGGGTCATGTCGTGGGTGTACAACGTGGGTAGGGGGTGCCCAAATGTTGTCTGCCTAGGGCAGCACAAAACCAAGATACACCACTGAACAGAATCATGGGAAATGTAGCGCCCAGTGCCGGACTGGCAATAAAAACCAGCCCCATAGCATAACATTATTTTTTGTTCACAAAAAGGAAAACTACACAGTTTTAAAAGCACATCTGAAGAGTGTATTATTTATAGATATGACATATATACCCCTGCATATTGCAATTTGTACCTCCAGTATGTACACAACAAGGTAATATGTCACACCTGATACATGATATATAACTTATGGACAGGGCAATACAGAGGCCCCAGTATTTACCCAAGGTTATATGAATTGTCCTTTTTAGGGATATATACAAGGGCAGTGTGTGAGACATAACCTTCTGTACATACTTAGGACATATATTGCCCTGTGCAGGGGTATATATCAGGGCAGTGTGTGGGATATAACATTACCCCAGCACCTAGATTGCACTCACGGGGTTTGCCACAGCACCCAGGACATACCCCAGCATGCAGATTGCACTCACAGGACTTGCCCCAGCACCCAGGACAGCACTCATAGGACTTTCCCCAGCACCCAGAACTTACCCCAGAACGCAGAATGCACTCACAGGACTTGCCCCAGCACCCAGGACAGCACTCACAGAACTTTCCCCAGAACCCAGGACTTAACCCCAGCATGCAAATTGCACTGACAATACTTTCCCCCTAGCATGCAGATTGCACTCACAGCACTTATCCCAGCACACAGATTTAATTGACAGGACTTGACCCAGCACCCAGGACTTACCCCCAGAACAGAGACTGTCCTCACAGGACTTGCCTCAGCACCCAGCCCACTCCAGATATTGCACCACAGGACTTGCCCCGCAGGGGCGGATCCAGAGTATGTTGGCATTGCCCATGTCTGTCTATCTTTTTCTCTCCCCCCATGTCTGTCTCTATCTCCACTCCCTCCTCATGTGTGTAGTCTTCCCCCTATCCTTTCTATTTCTGTAGTCTCTATCATCTCTCAATTCTTTAGTCTCACTCCCCCTGTAGTCTATCTAAAATTTCTATCCCCCTGTAGTCTGTTTGCCCCAGTAGTCTGTTTCCCCCTGTAGTCTCTTCCCCCCTGTAGTCTCTTTCCCCCAGTAGTCTGTTTCCCCCAATAGTCTGTTTCCCCCTGTAGTCTCTTTCCCCCAGTAGTCTGTTTGCCCCTGTAGTCTCTTTCCCACAGTCGTCTCTTTGCCCCTGTAGTCTCTTTCCCCCAGTAGTCTCTTTTCCCCAGTAGTCTCTTTCCCCCAGCAGTCTGTTTCCCCCAGTAGTCTGTTTCCCCCTGTAGTCTCTTTCCCCCAGTAGTCTGTTTGCCCCTGTAGTCTCTTTCCCACAGTCGTCTCTTTGCCCCTGTAGTCTCTTTCCCCCAATAGTCTCTTTCCCCCAGTAGTCTGTTTCCCCCAGTAGTCTGTTTCCACCTGTAGTCTCTTTCCCCCAGTAGTCTGTTTGCCCCTGTAGTCTCTTTCCCACAGTCGTCTCTTTGCCCCTGTAGTCTCTTTCCCCCAGCAGTCTGTTTCCCCCAGTAGTCTCTTTGCCCCTGTAGTCTGTTTCCCCCAGTAGTCTGTTTCCCCCAGTAGTTTCTTTTCCCCGTGGTCTCTTTCCCCCAGTAGTCTCTTTCCCCCAGTAGTCTCTTTCCCCCAGTAGTCTCTTTCCCCCGTAGTCTGTTTCCCCCATGCTATCCCTCTCTTTCCCGATGCTTTTTCTCCTCACGTGTCTGATCTCCCCCTTCCCCTCCTCAACATCCGTGCTGACTTTCATTTCAACTAATTCGGCCGCCGCCGGAAGTCAGCAGTCAGACGAATTTGTTAAAGCGGCGACGGCCGCCGAATTCAGGTAATTTGGCTGCCTTCACAACTTTAACTAATTAGACGGCCGTCGCCGCTTTAACGATTTCGTCTGACTGCTGACTTCTGACTTCCGGCCGAATTAGTTGAAGTGAAAGTCAGCACGGATGGAGAGTGGCCGCATCTCAAAGCGGCCCCAGGGCAGACGACCCACCGGGATTATTCCCGGTATCCCGGTGGGCCAGTCCGGCCCTGGTAGCGCCTATTGATTCTGCTTTTGTTTTAAAGTCGCGATCGATCAAGCGTGTGCGCACACAATTCGGCATCTTACAGAATTACATTCCCAACACAGGCTATGTCAGAAATGTAATTCGGATGCCACATTTGGCCCCTTGATTCAATTTTGTCGGCGACAGGACTGAGCCAAGGGGTCACAAATTAAAGTAGGAGGGGCTGGGGACTTTATTAATTAAATAACGTATAAAGTAAGTCATATCCCCATAAAAAATAAAATAAAAAAAAGTTTAGTTAAGTTAATTATTGATTAGATTACAAGTTTTGAGGACACATCCATAATGCCTTAATAAGCATCAAGCAGGAGCTGGTAAAGATCCCACAACATAGGTTAACTTTACATATTGTGTATGAGCCTATGTATTGGTACTGTAATGGAACCCTTGGTACCTCTGTCACAAACTGCTTCCTCAGCACTAGAGCCCCTAATATCACCGATACACAGCAATGTTTCCAGGAAGTGCAGCTAGGCAATATGTAGGATTAATTAATACAATTAATTAATCACGTAGGTCCTATGAGATCTCCACCCTGATTAATTAATTGGATTCTGTCTGTGCGTATATCCATCCTACATACTGCCGGGCTGCACTTTGAATGCTCTTTCTGCAGCATGTGGAACAAATATGTGTCCCTGGAAACATGGCCAATGTTGGCAACTATGCCATCCCAAAAGGCAGTGTTTAGGGGTAGCAATCGCCTGCCCTGCGATTATATAACTGAAGGCATTCCCTCTTCACTCAAAAGCACTAGTTTAGCCTATCCCCCAGTTTGAAAATTTTAATTTCCACCCACTACTCCCACTTGGGACACGTGTCAGCTATGGAACAAATGTGCTGAGCAATGTCCGTGCAACAACTAGGATTGCCACCTTGGTCATTTTGTTACCGGCTTCATAATGTTTACATCCTGTCTTACAGTATGTAGAGGTCAGAAGGAAATCAATTAACTAATTAACGTGGTTCTGTGGGATCCACTACTTGATAAGTCAATTGGTTTCCTTCTGGTCACATATGACTTCTACATACCTCAAGGCAGCCTGCAAAAGTTACATGTGACCGATAAGAAATGGTGGCAACATAGAATTTGGTACTGCTGCCAGCTGTCCAGTCCTGGCTTGGACAGTCCAGTGTTTTGGCAACAAATTAAGGCAATATTGGATATTTGCATTATTTACTATGGGAAGATGTCCAGTATTTTAGTCAGATCCATCTGGCAACGCTTGATATGGGAAGTGCAGACAGTAGGGTGACCACATCATTGTTTTATATCCAGATACATTAAAAAAAAAAATGGCATATTAACTAATTTTGCTAGCAATTTTTGTCCCTGTAAAAATCAGATCCAGTTATCCGGGGGGACTATTCAGTAAAGTGAGATGCAAAAAAATAAAGAAATCAGGTATTTATAGCAGATAAAAACAGGTTGGATCCTTTTTCCAAATCAGCAGTGAATAGTGCCCTCTGTCTGTCGGTGTGTGTAAATGATAGCAGAGTTTATCTGGGACAACATCTCACAGCAATGGCAATGGGTGATTATAATTGGCTCAGTAGAATGCTGATGGTTCCCAGCTGAGATAGACTTAATATACAGCTGTAATCCTTCTTCTTTCAGATGACGTGCACGTAGAGAATGGCTCTGATGATCGAATTATGTAAACGAGGAAAGTCTCTAAATGGGATGAAAGTGCACAGCCATGGAAAGGGTAATTATGGTTGTCTGCTGAAAGGAATGTTGATTATTTTCATATGGGATGAGATTGTGGTAACTGCTTAACCCATACGGCAAGGCAGCATGCAAACGTTATATGTGGCCGGTAAAAAATGGCCTAGGTGGCGACCCTAACTGAAAGCAAGCTAAGCAAATGGGCCAGTAGCAGCTTAATTTATTCCTCTGGTAGCCCCATCACTAAGACTGCCATTTTGTCCCAGCCATATAGAACGTTTGCAGGCTGCCTTGCAGTGTGTAGATATTGTATGTGACTAGATGGAAATCAATTAAGTAACAGAAATACAACAGTAATTAGTCACATATACAAATAGCACCAGCATAAAATCGCTCTAGATACCGAAGCAAAAGGAAAGAGGGACAGGAGGAACACACTGTGCACAAAAACGGCTATAGAGCCTTTTTCAAGGTGGTCCCCTTATATATTACATTACGGCTCTTTACAGTGTGTTCCTCCTGTCCCTCTTTCCTTTTGCTTCGGTATCTAGAGCGATTTTATGCTGGTGCTATTTGTATATGTGACTAATTACTGTTGTATTTTTGTGCTAGTGGATGTTATTTATTACTCAGGTTATATTTTTATATAGTATTTCTCTAATAAACTTTTTGTAAACTTATGGTACTGTGTGGCTTACTTTATTGATTTTCTTTCTGTGTGCTCCTCCTACTCTCTTGGTGTATATACTATTTTCTTGGGGTGCTATATGGACTCCCCTTGGGGTGATGCACTTTATTGTATTTATTGATACTGTTTTGGTGTGCTTCTCTGTCTACTTTGTTTTTTAATCAATTAACGCAATAGTGGATCCTACAGAACCATGTTGATTAGTTAATTGAATACCTTCTGCTAACATACTGCAAGGCAGAGGTTGAATCCTTAACTGAGCAAATAGGGTTTCACATAGATCTGTATTAACCAGTGGGAAAAGTGGGCACTCGCCCGCCACACGGAGCAGGGGAAGGCAGAGTGGGGAAGCACAGGACGAAGCCGCAAAAACTGAATTGGCACAGACTTCATGCCCTGGCAAAGATGTCACTGGTTGGCAAAGATGTCACTGAAAAGCAGTTGGGGAAAAAGATGGCACTAGCCAGCTTTTTGGGGACCAAGATGGCACTGGCAAGCTGTTATGCAATCAAAGAAAATTATTGGGAAATTGGGACTGCAGTGGAACGTCCCAAATCCTGCTCTGTAAAGTATTCAGTGCAACCCCAGAACATGCATGCTTTCATAATCATACTGGAGTAAAATAATCTTTATTCTTGCAGTACATTTTTTTTAAAAAGCATCCTCCACCCCCTTTAAAGGGACATTTTTCCTCACCTTACTCTAAAAGAAAGAATTAGAGCACTATAAAATACTCTTGTCATAAAATCTGTAATAAATGCAGTATTGAATTAAGAGGCTGTCAGGCAAGTTGGAGGCTGCTGGTAGCACTCTTTTTTCAGTGCAATCATATTACACACTCATTACCCATAAATCATGCTTTAAAGGAAAATATCCTGCCTCTTAAATCGTTTGTGTGGGATTCTGTGATAGGGTACACCTGTCTGGAAATTAAAATCACTTGATGCCCATATGAATAATGGGCTTAGTAGTGTCTGTGAAGACACTTGACAATAAGGCAAACACTAGAGGAACTACAACTCCATACAGGCCATGTTACTGCTTGGAAGGATCACGTGACAAGTAGTAACCAATCACACAGGAGGCTGAGGCCACTGCTTACGCCCTGCCCTTTGTCTGTGATCTGTGTGAGCTTTGTAAGTACTTCTCATGTATGTGTACTTAGAAAGAAGATAGCAATGCTTGTTTGCTAATAATATTTACACGAGTTTACTACTGATCGAAATATAAAGCTAACACCCAATGTAAATACATTATGGCAATGATGGAGAAGTAGGTATATATTTATAGGATGTATATGTATATATACATATGTATGTGTGTATGTATATATATATATGTGTGTGTGTATGTGTATATATATATATATATATATATATATATATATATATATATATATATACATACATACATACACACACATAATGTAATTCTGTTAAAAAAAATAAATTTTATACACTATCTGATATGTTTCCACTTCATAAATAAACTTATAATAATGTTTCTGCTGTATCTGAGATACAGTGACTGAGATCATATTTACTATTGGGGCAGGCAGCTGATGGTTTTTAAAAGATGTATGTGTAAATGCATTGTGTTATTCATTGTTTGCGTACCACCCAACATTTCCTGCCATGGGGGTGTGTCACTCAGTTACAGTGCACCTGCGCCAGACCTCCGCACATGTATAAAATACATTATCTTGCGTCCAGGTCGCACCTTTCAGAGTGAAAATCAGGACCACCGGAAAGCATCCATCCCCCCCCATGCTAGTATTACTGTCAGGCTGGAAGCGAAGGTGGGGGAGAGGGCTCCTGCATTTTCATGATGTGATCTGGAGTGGAATACGAATGCACTTCATGAATATGTAATAATTACACTGTGACTTTTGTTAATTTTCACAACATGAAGGTTGGCTTGTGTTACATAGAAAACAAAAGCCACCGCCATCTGCAGGTACTTAAAAAAAGGATTAAAAATAAATATCGCTAAATTTTATCATTTTGACTCTCATGCACTTTCTTAGGGACCTGTTGTTATTTCCTGTTTCTCTCATTTATTTCCCTTTGGTGTTTCACATAAAGAGGATTTTGGGCTGTATAACATCTGTTGCAACTTGTTTCTTACTAAATCCAAGTATGTTTATCAAAACTTTGCTTTTTTTTTTTTCATAAACAGTGGTTCATAACAGTTGGCCCTTCTGCCTTTTCGGTCCCTCAATGTCCGACCCAGCTGGAAGGTGAGCTTTAAAGCAATCATTACATCAGAGCCCTCTCTCCCAATCCGGGAGTCCAGTTGCTGATCACATGGACAGCGTGAAGGAGGGGCTTTATACAGGGGGGGGGGGGGGTCACCGCCGTAGACAGGAATTGTACCGCTGAATGAGACAGAGTGCCATGTAGCACAACATGTGACGTGTAGAGTTGCCACCTGGCCGGTATTTTTTCCGGCAGGCCGGTAAAAAAAATTTGGCGTCAGGCCAATGTTAAGTCTATGGAGACCGTACCAAGGCCAGTATTTTTCTGAAGAAAAGGTGGCAACCCTTGTGGCATGTGAGCCCTGAGTTCACAAATAGCAGGTGGAAAATGGGCAGGGAGAGGGTAGGCAGTGGAGGAAAATGTCAAGGATGCATAATAATAGGTGAAAGGAAAGAGACAGACAACAGGAGGGGAGAGGGCAAGAGACAGACAACACAAGGGATGGGGAGAGAGACAAATGTAGGAATGGGGTAAAGACTGCAGCTCCCACTTGAATACAGATAAAGTAGATCTCCTAAACATGTTTTATTGGTGTGATTGTTTTAATATTATGGTTATTTATAAACTTCACTGTATAGGTGTATAAAATAATGTTTAATAACAAGATTTATTATTTGGGTTTATTTTCAGGCTTTAGTCTGAATTATCCACTGGTCTAACTTTCCCAACCGTGTACAAGTATCACATGAAAGCTGAAAAGCTTTGTAACCCTGTTCACTAGCCAGGCTCGGCAATGGATGAAGTTGTTCCGCTTTTCCAAAAAGTGGAGGAAAATAAACTGCTTGCGCACAGGAAACAGAAGAAACCCAAAAGAATAACATCACTCTCGTCTCCTCCGGATGTAGGTGACGATATCATGGCAGCTCCGGTGTACAATCTCCGCGGTCGTATAGCAACGGCGAATTACGTGTCCGATGACGAAAACTCCAACACAGAGCATATTGATATCCCTCAGGTTCACAAGGACCTTCTATCTACGAAGAACATTAAAAGAGACAAAACCTCAGATAATTCGAAGTGTACAAATCGGAGTAAAACCCAAGGAAGCCGCAAACACTATTTTTGCCATGACTGCAGCAAAACATTTACGGATAGCTTTCGGCTGACTATTCACCAGAGAAGTCACACGGGGGAACGGCCCTACGTGTGTTCTGACTGTGGAAAGAGTTTCACTCAGAGTTCCAACCTCTTAACACACAAAAGAACCCACACCGGTCTGCGACCATACATCTGTACTGATTGCGGAAAAAACTTTATCCAAAGAACACACCTCGTCTTACACCAGAGAAGCCACACTGGGGAGAAGCCGTACAGCTGCAACGTGTGCTGCAAATCTTTTGCACACAGCTCACGGCTGGTAATCCACAGGAGAATCCACACTGGGGAGAAGCCGTACATCTGCGGGGAGTGTGGCAAGGGCTTTAAGAGCAAGACGCAGTTGGTAAGCCACCAGGTTCTTCACACGCAGGACATGTTGTATATATGCACAGACTGCGGGAAGAGCTTCAGCAACCATCTGACCTTCGCAAGGCACCAGAAAAATCACACGGTAAAGCGACCGCACACCTGCAGTGAGTGTGATAAGAGTTTCACCCACATCTCCCTCCTCGTCATGCATCAGAGGACTCACACCGGAGAACGGCCTTACGTCTGCACAGAATGCGGTAGCACTTACACGCGTAACTCGCATCTTGTGGCACATCAAAGGACGCACTCAACTATGCTGCACGTCTGTGTGGATTGTGGAAAGGGTTTCACAGACACTTCCAGCCTGGCAGCACATCAAACAACCCATATGTAAAGACACTGGGCCAGATTCAATGATACAAAACATCACAAATTACTGTTTTTTTTAACTCCAGTTTTTACTATTGCAGTCTATGGGATTTCATGCCAGGAGAAACATTAACTCAGCTCATTGAATAGACCCAATTCTCTGTTCCTCCAGGCATTTTAACTACATTACAGCTGCAATGGTATCTAGAAATCTAGAACCAGACTTATCCAGACTAGAGATATAGTGAACAGGGAGAGGCACATTACAGGGCTTTGCAGAATATTCTGCTACTTTATAAGTTATTGTTTATAGAGGCGATCATATTCCACAACACTGAACAATGGGATATCCGAGGTGGCATCAGTAACTAATAGCATTTATATAATATTAGTATAATATACCACTGTATTTATATTTATTATATGCCGTATATACTATGATATTTGTCTATGTATAATACAATGGTAATATGCTATAAAACCAAGATGGCTGCTCATATCCACCTTCATTTTTCTTTTCTTTTTTTGTGAAGGTATTAATTCACACGTGACAAGGGCACTCGTCAAAAGGCCTGTTGTCAGAAAAACTAAAATATTTTATATTGATGAATAGGCCAAATATCTAAATAATTTGAATTATTTTCAAAAGATTGTTTCTAAATAAAGAGCCTTTTTGGACTCAACTTCCAGAATCCATAGCTGATATCTCCCTTTTTCCAAAATATTGGGATTAATACCAGTCTAACTTCTGGATTTTGTGCCTAGTGGATAAAAACATGTGTAATACACAAATATTTAAAGTGACACTAATGTGTGTTTTTATTTTTTTAAATAGAAGCAAGTGTTCAAATCATGTCAATCCTGTTGTGTAAACCTGACACTGATGTTAAACCAAGTTTCCACTGGCCTGTCGGTAAACTACTGACTGGGTGAGAACCCTGAAGACATCAATTAAAAAGGACTGTCTAGTGCCCAAAATGCATCTTCCAAATATTAATGCATATTAATGTGCTTTCAAAGTACTTTAAAATGCCTTACATTTTGCATTGCTTAAAATATTAAATACTTACAGCTGGAAGAAATTGTGAAATTACAGCAGTTTGCAAGAAACAAGGACTGCCCACACTAGATGTGGGCAACTCCACTTATGGTTGACAAATGAAACGGTCGATCCAATATGCAACGATAACTGGCCCCAAAATGGTGGCTGGTTTGGGGCTTATTGGGACCCAAATTTCGAGCTACTGAGATAGTCCCAGTGTGCCTCTGAATAGGGAAATCACAGCTGTTTCACACTGACCAGCTTGTTTGGGGGCCTATTACAAGTATAATAAAATAAAAATCAATAATAATAAAAAAAAAAAATTATAATTAAGTTAAAAAAATAAAGTAAATGAACATAAAATAATTTAAAAGATTTTTATATAAAAATGCTTATATTAATGTAAATATACTATTATAATACACAACATTAGTTTATTATATTTGTGTGTTTAATTCTTCCACACTTTTCTATTCAATTCTCCAGCTAAAATCCAGAGACTTGAAATGGGTGAATTCTGCCTGTGTTACCCAAATTCAGAGCGTATGTGGAGGTGATTAGCGCATATTGGGCAGACAAAATAAAAAATAAAATCTTTGGTTTTTTTAGATATGCGTTGGTTCCCAAATGCCCCAAACTGCTGATTCAGACCCAAATTCATGGCTATTGGGTAGTACCATTTGTGAAATTCGGCTAAAGTTCCAGACTCTAATCCCATTTGGGCACATATTGGTGCATATAGAGTCGACCCTTAAATGTATGTCACCTTTATCACTGGATATTTTGAAACTCTTTGCACTGGGGAATTGCAAGCTCTAATTAATATTGTGGCACTCACAAAGAGTGTGTAATATGACCGAGGAGCACATTTCATCATTTTAGATAAATGCTCAGAATATCTTTAGAGTGGCAATTTATCTAGAATAAAGTTTTAATTCACAATGAAACTGAATAAAAATCACATGCAGCCATGCAGATGAAAAACTATAGGTGTTTTTTTATTGCGTTCAATTTTTTGACCGGTTTGGACCCATATAATGCAATTTTCAAGGTGAATTTTCAAAGCATTCTTGCAGGCCCTGACATGTTTAAAATGAGTAAGTAATTCACAAACAAAAGTTACTTGAATAAAAATAGGTTTCACTTTGCTTGAGAACATGTAAATGCTTGTGCGTACAGATTGCGGAGTCTGATAAATCACATCATCAGTGCTGATCGGAATTTGATTAGCATAGCTGGCAAGTCTCCCAGTTCCATGCTCCGAAATATAGAGTGTAGCTCACCTGGTTAATGAGTGAGGACATGTTTATGACGAGGCATAGGGTTCTAACCTCGGGCAGTGGGAAATCCGGTAAGTAGAGCAACGTTAGGTGTCAATCCTTGATTTTTAAGGTCAACTTTAGCAACAAATTAACTTGTGCTTGATTGAAAGATTGTATCAAGTGCAGAAACCTCTAGTGTTTGAAGCAAATAATGTACACACATATATCCAAATTAGATAAAGAATGTAAACAAGGATTTCACAAGTCACGTTCCAGGTAATTAGAACTCTATGGACTATGATCAGCAGTGGCGGCTCTAGACTTTGTGAGGCCTTAGGCGAAAGTCGAATATGAGGCCCTCACGGACACACATTATTAAATAAAATATATGCAAGTGATAATAAAAATGAACTGTAGAAATAGCATATTTCAAGATCAGACTCAAATCCCAGCTTCTAGAAATGAACAGCTCCTAGAATTTTATTTGTCTCATAATTATTCTACAAACATCTATAAACATTTGGTATAGATAAAATTGTGTGCGGCTGACTAACTCTCATTGTTATTGCTGTGTCCTAAATGTGAACACTAACACATATCACACAGTCATTCATAGACACACTCAGTGAGCACACACTGACTCACAGACACACTCAGTCAGCACACAATCACACTCAGCCAGCACACACTCACAGATACACTCAGCCAGCACACACTGACTCACAGACACACTCAGAAAGCACACAATCACACACTAAGAGAAACACTCAGCCAGAAGGAAAGGTGCTCAATGTTGAAAGTGGTCTCACAGACCACGTTGTGCTAGAAGATTGGCACTTTGTTCTTCCTCACAGCACCGGATGCACTGTGATTTAGCCATTCAAAATGCCAGAATTTTGCCACTCAATATGCCAGGATTTAGACCATTTAATATGCCAGGATTTAGCCATTTAATATGCCAGGATTTACCCCCTCAATATGCCAGGATTTAGTCCCTCAATATGCCAGGATTAAGCCATTCAATATGCCAGGATTTTGCCCCTCAATATGCCAGGATTGTGCCCCTCAATATGCCAGGATTGTGCCACTCAATCTGCCAGGATTTTGCCCCTCAATATGCCAGGATTTTTCCACTCTATACCAGGATTGTGCCCCACAATTTGCCAGGATTTTGCCACTCTATGCCAGGATCTTGCCCCTCAATTTGCCAGGATTTTGCCCCTCAATATGCAAGAATTTTGCCCCTCAATATGCAAGAATTTTGCCACTCTGTGCCAGGATTTTGCCCCTCATTATGCCACAATTTTGCCCCTCATTATGCCACAATTTTGCCCCTCAATATGCCAGGATTTTGCCACTGTATGCCAGGATATTGCCTCTCACTATGCCAGGATTTTGCCCCTCACCTCATTATGCCAGGATTTTGCCCCACACTGTGCCAAGTCTTTGCTCGTTTGTACCACCCTCCTCCCCCCTTCCCTAGTACTTACCTCCATGCTGCTCTCCGGTGTTTCCTCCGTGCATCTTCCCTCCTGCACGGAGGAAGGAAGTTCCGGTCGCGTTTTTTTTTTTTTTTTTTTAAACTTTATTGAAGCTGCCCGGGTTCAATAAAGTTTAAAAAAAAAAAAACGCGACCGGAACTTCCTTCCTCCGTGCAGGAGAGAAGATGCACGGAGGAAACGTCCCAGGTTAGTGTAACAGGGAGCTTAACGGCAGCGTTAAGCTCCCTGATACATCAAAGGTAATAAGGTGAGTTAGGCAGCCGCGAGGCCCCCGTGAGTGCGAGGCCTTAGGCGGCTGCCTAACTCGCCTAATTAGAGAGCCGCCTCTGATGATCAGTATGATATTAACAAGGCCTGTGAAGGTTCCATAGAATATCATAACATCATACTTCACAAAATCCAGTGAATATCCACCATATCCATTTTTTTCTTACAGCCAATGTTAAGTCTTTGGAGCAAAAAGGAAAACCCAGTATTTTTCTGATCAAAAGGTGGCAACCATACCCCATGGGGACTTGCCAAATGCTCAGGGGTGTTTTTGTATCTGGCCACAGATTGGATATATGAAGCAGTGCTTCTAAAACCAGTCCTCATGGCCTGCCAACAGTCCAGGATTTAGGGATTACCTACCTGCATTTAAATAAAGTTATGTATAAAATCTGATAGGGAGTTGGTCCTTGAGGACTGGTTTGGGAACCACTGATTTAGATTTAAAAAAAGACTACAGTTGTTAATGTGACTGACCACCCTGGTACCACGACTGGGTGCAGAACTAGTGTTGTAGATGAAGCGTCCAAATCACCAGACAGGACCAGTATAACTTTGAAACAGGAATGAACATTTATTTGAAAACAGCACAGATATTTATACTCAGACAATATGACATCAACTAAGGCAGGGGTGTCCAAGTTTTTTCGGAAGAGGGCCTCTTCACCAGAAATGTATGTGTGCATGGGCCACATTCATTTTTCAATATGTGATAATGATATATGTATACACGTGACTTGGCGTATGCATTTGTGTATGTATGTGTTGTACTGCTGTGATTCACTCACCCTGCACATTATTGTCTGTGATATATACATATATATATATATATATATATATATATATATATATATATATGTATGTATGTATGTATGTATATATCACAGACAATAATGTGCAGGGTGAGTGAATCACAGCAGTACAACACATACATACACAAATGCATATGCCAAGTCACACACAAAAACAGTCAAACTTACACAGACAAATTTCAACACACAGATTTCTGTGATACTAAGACACCTATAAACTCATTCACAGTCACACTTACACACACACACACACACACACACACACAAATACATACACAGAGACTCACACATAGCCAAAAAGACAGACCTGCACACACACACAGATTTCTGTGATATTTAGACACCTACATAAACATTCACAGTCACACTTGGACCACACAAATACATACACAGACACACACACAAAGTCAAACAGACAAACTTACACACATACAGATTTCTTTGATACTAAGACACCCACACTTACATCACACTAATATACACACACGCACAGTCAAACAGACAGACTTACACACACAAACACAGGGACACAGACTTACACACACAAACACAGGGACACACACAGACAAATTTACACACAGAACACAGACAGACTTACACACACACACACACACACACAGGTACCTAGTTACACAGACAGACTTACACAAACAAACACGTGGATACACACACAAAACACACTTACACATGCAGCCACACTTGTACATAGATACATACTGATTTCTCTGATACTTAAACACCTACATACACAGTCACACGAACACACACTTACACATGCAGGCAGACACTTACACACACGGACAGACACACTTACACACGGAGGCAGACACTTACACATGCAGACACACACTTACACATGCAGGCAGACACTTACACACGCAGGCAGACACTTACACATGCAGACACACACTTACACATGCAGGCAGACACTTACACATGCAGACACACACTTACACATGCAGGCAGACACTTACACATGCAGACACACACTTACACATGCAGGCAGACACTTACACACACTTTTAAAAGCAGGGTTTTGGGCTCCCGATCTTCCTCCATGTACCTTACGTCAGCCAGTGTGCTTCTGAGTTTCCTCCCTCTGGCCTTTGTGCATGATCCCACGCGCAGGGTAGAGGAGGGAGAATCAGCACTGCTCTGCAGAAAGTAAGTTTCCCGGTGTTTTAACACCGGCGCGGGGCAAATTCTACATGTAGTTGGAGGTGCGGTTACCGCTGCAGATCGCAGGCGGGCCGCACCTTCATGTCCAGCGGACCGCATGTTGGACGCCCCTGAACTAAGGGGAAGGCACATCAGAAACTAATTATAACATGGTAAGCCTCAAACAATAGAGAGAGACTCATTTAAAACATGTAAATAGATACAGTAGGATATGACATAATCACACCTTCGAATACAGACACTTAATGAACACAACATAACAGTAGGACATACAATGGGGAAATCCTGCCTCGCACCTTTCAGAATACAAAGGTGTCAAGTTCAGATTTATACAGAGTGCACTCAGATACAAAAGGACACTGAATGACTTACATAAAGACAATGGGGAATTTAACATTATGACAAGAATACATTTAACACATATTAACCAGGAACTGGATATTTAACATATTGCAGCAGTAACATAATAACGTTCATTTAATGTTTGTGTAATGTGTGTATATGTTAATGTCTATATTTAATATTTATGTCATGTACGTCTTTTTATACAGAAAAAAAGAATAAAAGATATTTTATTTTTTAAAAAATAAACATTATAACATTTCATAGCACCTCCTGAGAGACTGGAGTGTGAAGGACAGGAGACAATCTTAGCCTGGGGAAACCCAATGGCTTAGCTGACATCTTGCGTGAATTAGTCCTGGGCACCCTGTCTTCAGTACAGGTGGGCATCTAATACAGGGTGCCGCTGGTGGCCCCAAAGTGTGTACCCCCATAACTATCACACACACACAGACAGGGTCCATAGTCTATTGGGAGGAGGCAGGCCATTATTTCTCTCCAAGAACCAGAGTGACAGAGGATTCTGTCACAGTTAATATTCCCAAAACAGTCCGCAAGTGCCAAAACCATATCAGGGAATTTACATATCCATATTTTAACACAACTAGGTAATCCCTAAATCATGGATCGTTTGGGGTCCATGAGGACTGGTTTGGAAACCACCAATCTAGAATATATATAGTGAAAAAAATAGTGATAACAGCGCTAAAATCACAAACCAAGCAGCACTCAAAGTAGTGTGTCCCTAATTAACACACAACAGAAAATAACAAGGAAAAAAAGGTACAACATTCTGTATTAAATTCTGTACTTTCATACCCTAATTCTATTTGTGGGCTTTTTTCCTGACACTTTGAGCTGCTTGACTGGAGGACAGAGAGGCTGAACTGAAGAGCTAAGGATTGTCCCCTGTGTGCACAGTGTTCTCTGTGGTTAAGCCTACCATATCTGAGGAGTTTGTGAGTGCATTGATAGAGGGGAGCTTTGCAGTCCCCCCCAGCTCCTATTCTTCCTTTTTTGTCACATCTATACACTCACCTAAAAGGTGTTATATTAATATTTGTTTGCTCACTACAGTTTACCTATAGCACACTTTTTGTACCTTTTTTTCCTAGAATATATATAGTTTTATGGTTTATCATGAAAGCATGGTAGTGATTCCTCAAAACCAAAAGGTTATCTATGGGGTTCTGTAACTGTATTATTGTGAAGGTTATATTTAATGGAGAAGATGTAGGACCAGATTTACTTCTGATGTATGGAAGCCCGAGCCACATTTGCATACTGTGCTTACACATATAGGGTGACATTCAGGCACACCACACAACCTCTACTTCTTATTAAAGTAGGTAATACTATGCTATCTTAAATCTTATCTACGGGTCAAACAGAAGTGAGCATAAAGACTGAGGAAGTAAATAAGAGAGCAGAGACCAGTCAAAATGCTATGGTGGTGGAACTGGAATGTAGGTCCATCATGGTGCATGTAATATGTAAAGAGACGTCTCCTCCCGGGGTTACTTTTCTCCTAGCCTGCAATGGATATCAGCCAGAGTCCAAAATAATTCACTGTCTCGCCTGCTCTTTGTCCCCAGGAATCACACACAACACCGTTGTAGGTACAGCAGAAAAAACAAGAACTTTATTCCAGGGAATAGCAGACCGTAAAAAGATCAGATAATGTTTGATTGAACAATAGGTAATGTTAACAGTTAACAGACTTGCAGATTGCATAATTTGGCTTGGCAAGGCACCAATCGGAGGGGACCTCTAAAACAGCCACCAATCGGGAAACAAGGTGCAGGGGCAACGACACCAGACACTTTTAATCCCTTTAGCAAGGAGAGTCAATGGGGAACATGCTCACAGAGGTGGCCTAGAAGTGACCAATCAGAAAAACGCCTACAGTCCTAATGCTTCCCCTGGTTCTTCACATTACTCCCCCCATTTGGGAGAGCCAGTTCGGGGTTGCCCACATGGGAAAGTCCGTAGCTGGCGACTAGATGAAACGTGAAAACAGCACTCAACAAGAACAGACGAACGTACAATCCATAGATTTCGGCATCCAGTTGCCGGGAAAGACCATAGGCATTTTGTCTCTCCCGGGTCGGCACTGTACCGAGAAGTTGAAGGGCTGCAGGGCCAGGCTCCAGCACAAAAGTCGACCATTTTCTCCCGATACTGGATTTAGCCAAACCAGAGGGTTGTGGTCGGTGATGACTGTGAATTCCCGCCCATAGAGATAGGGTTGAAATCTCTTGAGGGCCCACACGAGAGCCAAACATTCCTTCTCTATGGCTGCATACAGGGCCGGTGCAAGGATATTCATCTACACAGGCGAAGGTGCATTTTGGTGCCCCCCTGCTCTGATCCGCCACGCCACCATTAAGCCTCCTTAAATTTTATATATATATATATATATATATATATATATATATAAATAATGTATAGTGTAGAAAAAAATATCTAAATATTCAACTCGCATGCTCTAAATGTGTCACACATTGAAACCCTTAAACACAAAGACACCCTTGCAGTCACACACACAGACACCCTTACCACTTACACACACACAGTTACACCAATTCACACATAACCTGAGACACACTATTTTGCCACTCAATATGCCAGTATTTAGCCCAGGGGTCCTCAAACTTTTTAAACAGGGGACCAGTTCACTGTCCCTCAGACCGTTGGAGGGCCGGACTATAGTAAAAACAAAAACAATGAACAAATTCCTATGCACACTGCATATATCTTATTTTGAAGTGAAGAAACAAAATGGGAACAAATACAATATTTAAAATGAAGTAAAGTTAAATCAACAAACTTACCAGTATTTCAATGGGAATATTATGCCAGTCAGAGCCCAGTAATATTATGCCAGTCAGATGCCCAGGAACATTATGCCATTCAGATGCCCAGGAATATTATGCCATTCAGATGCCCAGGAATATTATGCCAGTCAGATGCCCAGGAATATTATGCCATTCAGATGCCCAGGAATATTATGCCACTCAGAGCCCAGGAATATTATGCCAGTCAGATGCCCAGGAATATTATGCCAGTTAGATGCCCAGGAATATTATGCCAGTTAGATGCCCAGGAATATTATGCCAGTCATAGCCCAGGAATATTATGCCAGTCAGATGCCCAGGAATATTGTGCCAGTTAGATGCCCAGGAATATTATGTCATTCAGATGCCCAGGAACATTATGCCAGTCAGATGCCCAGGAATATTATGCCATTCAGATGCCCAGGAATATTATGCCAGTCAGATGCCCAGGAATATTATGCCATTCAGATGCCCAGGAATATTATGCCAGTCAGATGCCCAGGAATATTATGCCAGTTAGATGCCCAGGAATATTATGCCAGTCATAGCCCAGTAATATTATGCCAGTCAGATGCCCAGGAATATTGTGCCAGTTAGATGCCCAGGAATATTATGTAATTCAGATGCCCAGGAACATTATGCCAGTTAGATGCCCAGGAATATTATGCCAGTTAGATGCCCAGGAATATTATGCCAGTCATAGCCCAGGAATATTATGCCAGTCAGATGCCCAGGAATATTGTGCCAGTTAGATGCCCAGGAATATTATGTCATTCAGATGCCCAGGAACATTATGCCAGTCAGATGCCCAGGAATATGATGCCATTCAGATGCCCAGGAATATTATGCCATTCAGATGCCCAGTAATATTATGTCAGTCAGATGCCCAGTAATATTATGCCAGTCAGATTCCCAGGAATATTATGCCACTCAGAGCCCAGGAATATTATGCCAGTCAGATGCCCAGGAATATTATGCCAGTTAGATGCCCAGGAATATTATGCCAGTCAGATGCCCAGGAATATTATGCCATTCAGATGCCCAGGAATATTATGCCAGTCAGATGCCCAGGAATATTATGCCAGTTAGATGCCCAGGAATATTATGCCAGTTAGATGCCCAGGAATATTATGCCAGTCATAGCCCAGGAATATTATGCCAGTCAGATGCCCAGGAATATTGTGCCAGTTAGATGCCCAGGAATATTATGTCATTCAGATGCCCAGGAACATTATGCCAGTCAGATGCCCAGGAATATGATGCCATTCAGATGCCCAGGAATATTATGCCATTCAGATGCCCAGTAATATTATGTCAGTCAGATGCCCAGTAATATTATGCCAGTCAGATTCCCAGGAATATTATGCCACTCAGAGCCCAGGAATATTATGCCAGTCAGATGCCCAGGAATATTATGCCAGTTAGATGCCCAGGAATATTATGCCAGTCATAGCCCAGTAATATTATGCCAGTCAGATGCCCAGGAATATTATGCCAGTCAGATGCCCAGGAATATTATGCCATTCAGATGCCCAGGAATATTATGCCAGTCAGATGCCCAGAAATATTATGCCATTCAGATGCCCAGGAATATTATGCCACTCAGAGCCCAGGAATATTATGCCAGTCAGATGCCCAGGAATATTATGCCAGTTAGATGCCCAGGAATATTATGCCAGTTAGATGCCCAGGAATATTATGCCAGTCATAGCCCAGGAATATTATGCCAGTCAGATGCCCAGGAATATTGTGCCAGTTAGATGCCCAGGAATATTATGTCATTCAGATGCCCAGGAACATTATGCCAGTCAGATGCCCAGGAATATTATGCCATTCAGATGCCCAGGAATATTATGCCAGTCAGATGCCCAGGAATATTATGCCATTCAGATGCCCAGGAATATTATGCCAGTCAGATGCCCAGGAATATTATGCCAGTTAGATGCCAAGGAATATTATGCCAGTTAGATGCCCAGGAATATTATGCCAGTCATAACCCAGTAATATTATGCCAGTCAGATGCCCAGGAATATTGTGCCAGTTAGATGCCCAGGAATATTATGTCATTCAGATGCCCAGGAACATTATGCCAGTTAGATGCCCAGGAATATTATGCCAGTTAGATGCCCAGGAATATTATGCCAGTCATAGCCCAGGAATATTATGCCAGTCAGATGCCCAGGAATATTGTGCCAGTTAGATGCCCAGGAATATTATGTCATTCAGATACCCAGGAACATTATGCCAGTCAGATGCCCAGGAATATGATGCCATTCAGATGCCCAGGAATATTATGCCATTCAGATGCCCAGTAATATTATGTCAGTCAGATGCCCAGTAATATTATGCCAGTCAGATTCCCAGGAATATTATGCCACTCAGAGCCCAGGAATATTATGCCAGTCAGATGCCCAGGAATATTATGCCAGTTAGATGCCCAGTAATATTATGCCAGTCATAGCCCAGTAATATTATGCCAGTCAGATGCCCAGGAATATTATGCCAGTCAGATGCCCAGGAATATTATGCCAGTCAGATGCCCAGTAATATTATGCCAGTCATAGCCCAGGAATATTATGCCATTAAGATGCCCAGGAACATTATGCCAGTCAGATGCCCAGGAATATTATGCCATTCAGATGCCCAGGAATATTATGCCATTCAGATGCCCAGGAATATTATGCCAGTCAGATCCCAGGAATATTATGCCATTCAGATGCCCAGGAATATTATGCCATTCAGATGCCCAGGAATATTATGCCAGTCAGATGCCCAGGAATATTATGCCAGTCAGATGCCCAGGAATATTATGCCATTCAGATGCCCAGGAATATTATGCCAGTCATAGCCCAGTAATATTATGCCAGTCAGATGCCCAGGAATATTATGCCACTCAGAGCCCAGGAATATTATGCCAGTCAGATGCCCAGGAATATTATGCCAGTTAGATGCCCAGGAATATTATGCCAGTTAGATGCCCAGGAATATTATGCCAGTCATAGCCCAGGAATATTATGCCAGTCAGATGCCCAGGAATATTGTGCCAGTTAGATGCCCAGGAATATTATGTCATTCAGATGCCCAGGAACATTATGCCAGTCAGATGCCCAGGAATATGATGCTATTCAGATGCCCAGGAATATTATGCCATTCAGATGCCCAGTAATATTATGTCAGTCAGATGCCCAGTAATATTATGCCAGTCAGATTCCCAGGAATATTATGCCACTCAGAGCCCAGGAATATTATGCCAGTCAGATGCCCAGGAATATTATGCCAGTTAGATGCCCAGGAATATTATGCCAGTCATAGCCCATTAATATTATGCCAGTCAGATGCCCAGGAATATTATGCCAGTCAGATGCCCAGGAATATTATGCCATTCAGATGCCCAGGAATATTATGCCAGTCAGATGCCCAGGAATATTATGCCATTCAGATGCCCAGGAATATTATGCCACTCAGAGCCCAGGAATATTATGCCAGTTAGATGCCCAGGAATATTATGCCAGTTAGATGCCCAGGAATATTATGCCAGTCATAGCCCAGGAATATTATGCCAGTCAGATGCCCAGGAATATTGTGCCAGTTAGATGCCCAGGAATATTATGTCATTCAGATGCCCAGGAACATTATGCCAGTCAGATGCCCAGGAATATTATGCCATTCAGATGCCCAGGAATATTATGCCAGTCAGATGCCCAGGAATATTATGCCATTCAGATGCCCAGGAATATTATGCCAGTCAGATGCCCAGAAATATTATGCCATTCAGATGCCCAGGAATATTATGCCACTCAGAGCCCAGGAATATTATGCCAGTCAGATGCCCAGGAATATTATGCCAGTTAGATGCCCAGGAATATTATGCCAGTTAGATGCCCAGGAATATTATGCCAGTCATAGCCCAGGAATATTATGCCAGTCAGATGCCCAGGAATATTGTGCCAGTTAGATGCCCAGGAATATTATGTCATTCAGATGCCCAGGAACATTATGCCAGTCAGATGCCCAGGAATATTATGCCATTCAGATGCCCAGGAATATTATGCCAGTCAGATGCCCAGGAATATTATGCCATTCAGATGCCCAGGAATATTATGCCAGTCAGATGCCCAGGAATATTATGCCAGTTAGATGCCAAGGAATATTATGCCAGTTAGATGCCCAGGAATATTATGCCAGTCATAACCCAGTAATATTATGCCAGTCAGATGCCCAGGAATATTGTGCCAGTTAGATGCCCAGGAATATTATGTCATTCAGATGCCCAGGAACATTATGCCAGTTAGATGCCCAGGAATATTATGCCAGTTAGATGCCCAGGAATATTATGCCAGTCATAGCCCAGGAATATTATGCCAGTCAGATGCCCAGGAATATTGTGCCAGTTAGATGCCCAGGAATATTATGTCATTCAGATACCCAGGAACATTATGCCAGTCAGATGCCCAGGAATATGATGCCATTCAGATGCCCAGGAATATTATGCCATTCAGATGCCCAGTAATATTATGTCAGTCAGATGCCCAGTAATATTATGCCAGTCAGATTCCCAGGAATATTATGCCACTCAGAGCCCAGGAATATTATGCCAGTCAGATGCCCAGGAATATTATGCCAGTTAGATGCCCAGTAATATTATGCCAGTCATAGCCCAGTAATATTATGCCAGTCAGATGCCCAGGAATATTATGCCAGTCAGATGCCCAGGAATATTATGCCAGTCAGATGCCCAGTAATATTATGCCAGTCATAGCCCAGGAATATTATGCCATTAAGATGCCCAGGAACATTATGCCAGTCAGATGCCCAGGAATATTATGCCATTCAGATGCCCAAGAATATTATGCCATTCAGATGCCCAGGAATATTATGCCAGTCAGATCCCAGGAATATTATGCCATTCAGATGCCCAGGAATATTATGCCAGTCAGATGCCCAGGAATATTATGCCAGTCAGATGCCCAGGAATATTATGCCATTCAGATGCCCAGGAATATTATGCCAGTCATAGCCCAGTAATATTATGCCAGTCAGATGCCCAGGAATATTATGCCACTCAGAGCCCAGGAATATTATGCCAGTCAGATGCCCAGGAATATTATGCCAGTTAGATGCCCAGGAATATTATGCCAGTTAGATGCCCAGGAATATTATGCCAGTCATAGCCCAGGAATATTATGCCAGTCAGATGCCCAGGAATATTGTGCCAGTTAGATGCCCAGGAATATTATGTCATTCAGATGCCCAGGAACATTATGCCAGTCAGATGCCCAGGAATATGATGCTATTCAGATGCCCAGGAATATTATGCCATTCAGATGCCCAGTAATATTATGTCAGTCAGATGCCCAGTAATATTATGCCAGTCAGATTCCCAGGAATATTATGCCACTCAGAGCCCAGGAATATTATGCCAGTCAGATGCCCAGGAATATTATGCCAGTTAGATGCCCAGGAATATTATGCCAGTCATAGCCCATTAATATTATGCCAGTCAGATGCCCAGGAATATTATGCCAGTCAGATGCCCAGGAATATTATGCCATTCAGATGCCCAGGAATATTATGCCAGTCAGATGCCCAGGAATATTATGCCATTCAGATGCCCAGGAATATTATGCCACTCAGAGCCCAGGAATATTATGCCAGTTAGATGCCCAGGAATATTATGCCAGTTAGATGCCCAGGAATATTATGCCAGTCATAGCCCAGGAATATTATGCCAGTCAGATGCCCAGGAATATTGTGCCAGTTAGATGCCCAGGAATATTATGTCATTCAGATGCCCAGGAACATTATGCCAGTCAGATGCCCAGGAATATTATGCCATTCAGATGCCCAGGAATATTATGCCAGTCAGATGCCCAGGAATATTATGCCATTCAGATGCCCAGGAATATTATGCCAGTCAGATGCCCAGGAATATTATGCCAGTTAGATGCCCAGGAATATTATGCCAGTTAGATGCCCAGGAATATTATGCCAGTCATAGCCCAGTAATATTATGCCAGTCAGATGCCCAGGAATATTGTGCCAGTTAGATGCCCAGGAATATTATGTCATTCAGATGCCCAGGAACATTATGCCAGTTAGATGCCCAGGAATATTATGCCAGTTAGATGCCCAGGAATATTATGCCAGTCATAGCCCAGGAATATTATGCCAGTCAGATGCCCAGGAATATTGTGCCAGTTAGATGCCCAGGAATATTATGTCATTCAGATGCCCAGGAACATTATGCCATTCAGATGCCCAGTAATATTATGTCAGTCAGATGCCCAGTAATATTATGCCAGTCAGATTCCCAGGAATATTATGCCACTCAGAGCCCAGGAATATTATGCCAGTCAGATGCCCAGGAATATTATGCCAGTTAGATGCCCAGGAATATTATGCCAGTCATAGCCCAGTAATATTATGCCAGTCAGATGCCCAGGAATATTATGCCAGTCAGATGCCCAGGAATATTATGCCAGTCAGATGCCCAGTAATATTATGCCAGTCATAGCCCAGGAATATTATGCCATTAAGATGCCCAGGAACATTATGCCAGTCAGATGCCCAGGAATATTATGCCATTCAGATGCCCAGGAATATTATGCCATTCAGATGCCCAGGAATATTATGCCAGTCAGATCCCAGGAATATTATGCCATTCAGATGCCCAGGAATATTATGCCATTCAGATGCCCAGGAATATTATGCCAGTCAGATGCCCAGGAATATTATGCCATTCAGATGCCCAGGAATATTATGCCAGTCAGATGCCCAGGAATATTATGCCAGTCAGATGCCCAGGAATTGCTCGTTATACCTCCCTCCTCCCCCCTTACCCAGACCCCAGTACTTACCTCCATGTCGCTGTTCAGATCCGTGGCTGAGAGGGAAGCGTTGTGAGCTCCCCTCAGGCCGTGCGCATTCAATAAAGTGTGTTGAAAAAAAAAGTTTCAACACACTTTATTGAATGCGCACGGCCTGAGGGGAGCGCACAGCGCTTCCCTCTCAGCCACGGATCTGAACAGCGGCATGGAGGTAAGTACTGGGGTCTGGGGGAGCGGGCGATTTTCCCGCCCCCCCATTGGTGCGCCCTAAGGCAGCCGCCTGTGCTGCCTTACGGTAGCGCCGGCCCTGGCTGCATAGCCCACTTCCCGATCCAGGAGCTTCCGACTCTGATAGGCAATAGGATGCTCCTCTCCTGCCTCATTTACTGTCAACATTACCTATTGTTCAATCAAACGTTATCTGATATTTTACTGTATAAAGAGTCTGCTATTCCCTGGAATAAAGTTCATGTTTTTTCTGCTGTACCTATAACGGTGTCGTGTGTGATTCTTGGGGCAAAGAGCAGGCTAGGAGAAAAGTAACCCCGGGATGAGACGTCTCTTTTTGATTGGTTCTTAGGCAATACTATGCAATTTACTCTGTTATTTTAGTTGCACATGTGTCTACTATTTTTTGTCCATCTCCTTTCCCCCTTTTGCTCAATTGTCTGATTGTTTTGAACTATATTTGAAGTTTTAAATCTTAATTATCACTGTATACAATTGGTAACTAACATTTTATTTATATATGAAAAAGATCACTCTTTCGTGCCGCAGCCACTAGCTCATTTTCACTTATGAATTAAACCCATTGCACCTGTGAAAGGGTGTTGAACGAATTAGATTGGTTCACCTTTGAAACACAGTATACTATTTAAATATCACAGTTTTTATTTGTTAGTCAGCTTATGATTACGTGCCTGGAGCGCAAAACGCGTCAAGCTTTGGATATCTGACACCTGCACGGCTGCTGTGGAATCCATAACTTTTGTATTCAACATTAAACAATTGTTTGCACCTTCTAATTTGGCTCCTGGAGTGCTGTCTTTCTGCATCTCTATATACTGTTCAAACTTTAAGTCTGACCACAGATTTTCTATTGGAGTGAGGTCTGGGCTTTGACTAGGACATTCCAACACATTTACATGTTTCCCCTTTAACCACTCAAGTGTTGCTTTAGCACTGTGTTTGGGGTCATTGTCCTGCTGGAAGGTAAACCTCTGTCCTAGCCTCAAATCACGCACAGAGTGGTACAGGTTTTGCTCAAGAATATCCCTGTATTTAGCACCATCCATCTTTCCCTCAACTCTGACCAGTTTCCCAGTCCTGGCTGCTGAAAAACATCCCCACAGCATGATGCTGCCACCACCATGTGGGGATGGTGTTCTTTGGCTGATGTGATGTGTTGGGTTTGCGCCAGACATAGCGTTTTCTTTGATGGCTGAAAAGTTCAATTTTAGTCTCAGACCAGAGCCCCTTCCTCCATACATTTGGGGAGTCTCCCACATGCCTTTTCGCAAACTCAAAACGTGCCATTTTGTTTTTTGCTGAAAGTAATGGTTTTCTTCTGGCCACTCTCCACTCAGATACTCCAGTCTCTGCTGTGGAACTCTGCAGCTCCTCCAGGGTTACCTTAGGTCTCTGTGCTGCCTCTCTGATTAATTCCCTCCTTGCCCGGTCTGTGAGTTTTGGTGGGCGGCCGTCTCTTGGCAGGTTTGCTGTTGTTCCATGTTCTTTCCATTTGGTTATGATAGATTTGATGGTGCTCCTGGGGATCATCAAAGATTTGGATATTTTTTATAACCCTGACTTGTACTTCTCAACAACATTGTCCCTTACTTGTTTGGAGAGTTCCTTGCTCTCCATGGCAGTGTTTGGTTAGTGGTGCCTCTTGCTTAGGTGTTGCAGCCTCTGCTGCCTTTAAAAAAAGATGTGTATATATAATGACAGATCATGTGACACTTAGATTGCACACAGGTGCACATCATTTCACTAATTATGTGACTTCTGAAGCTAATTGGTTGCACCACAGCTTTTTATGGGCTTAATAACCAAGGGGGTGAATACATACGCACATGCCAATTTTCTGTTTTCTATTTCTAAAAAATAGTTTTATGTATATATTTTTCTCATTTCACTTCACCAACTTAGACTATTGTGTTCTGATCCATCACATAAAATTCAGATTAATAAAACATTGAACTTAGGGCTGTAATGTAACAAAATATGTAAAAAGTCAAGGGGGGTGAATACTTTTTCAAGGCACTGTATGTCTATTGCGATTTGTAAATGTCACAGTACCTTCCATGACCAAAGCCTCTGGTTCTTGTTTCCCTCAAAGTTTATCTGTTAAATTTGCCAAAGGACTATGTCACTAAACCCTGTGTTTCCTTCCCTGGAGCATTACCTCAATGGCCGCCTCACAATAAAGGTTAAGCCCAGCCACTGGGATGTTCTTGGATTTAAAAAGTAGGCGCCACAGTCATTGGTCCTTCGGGCCAAGCCTATAGTCCCATATATGGCTTGGGTCATAGCTTCTATTCTCATTGGTAGCTAAGTACACATTACCGGATGTCAATATATAGTAGGCTTGGTCATTCCTCTTGCAATTGGCCCCCAAGTTAAAGGGCCATTATCTGACTGCTGACCACTTTCTTCTGTCTTGGCTTCTGGTCGCTCTTTTCCCCTGCCTTGTTCTGATTGGTACCCCTGTTCCAGGCACCAAATTTGATTTATGATACCATTGTTTTGTGACAAAACCGATTATGTTCCTTTCGTTTAATCATATATTTATCTGATGTTTCATGTATATAAAACGTTCTTCAATAAAATGTTCTTCTTGTTGTACCTTATAAGGCCAGTCTCATCTGAGTATATTGGGGAAATAATTAAAAGGATTACAAGTGACTATAACACTGGTAATCCACACTGTGGATTACTCTTTGTCCAGCGAACAGGAGGAGGAACCCAGTTAACAACAGGCAAGAAATCTCTTGGCATTCCATTAAAATACATTTTTTGTTATGGGATTCCATTTCACAGTGACTGTGGGTGGTTTTAAGAGAATGTGGTAAAAGGTCATGCGTGTGGTGGTCATATGACACATAGAATGGAATTAATTCAGCTTAGATCAAAGCATTTAGTGATCAGACCATTCAGTGGCCTTAAGGCTTGAGTGTACAGGATTTTCGTAAAAGGACCAACTCAAAGGAGAAGCAGAGTAGGGCTTGATACTAGCTCAAGAGAACATATGACAAAAATGCAAGAGGTGGGCTAACCAATTTATTTATATGTATATATATTACGTCCAAAGTAGCTGGGAAAGGAAAGAGTGAGATTCCATCCAGTATCTGCCTTCAGGTCATGATTTACTCTGATCTTTTAGTTAGCCAACACATTAGTTCTGTGGCCTGTATATAACAAACCAGGCATGGTCTGCAAGGTGGTCAGGAAGCCAGTTGGCCCTCAGACTGCTTTCTAATGTTGTGGGTGGCTGTGCCACTTTTAAATGCCACAGGAATGTAGGCTATGCAGCCTTCGTCCACAGATGAGGCTTGGGTTGGGATCAAAAGGTTAGGATAGAGAGTCCGGAGGTCAGGTGTGCTCTGTATTTGTACCTTGCACACGAACCTCATAGGTGTGAAAGGAGAATCCCTCGCTGGCTTCACTATAACAACCTTCATCTCCCCTCCCCCCATGAGATAAAAATGCATGGGTAAAAATGCAGTCAGGTGCAACCATTGCTCTGTCTATCTATTTTTGCAGCCCTCATTACTTAAATTTGTCCATTTCTCAGTCAAAAGGCGCATTAATCATACAGCACACCCTTGCTATCTGACATTAGCAATTATCCTCTTTCTTTTTCCAGCCTTATCTTCATCACTGGCTTTCCATTCCTTTAGGGATAATTTAATATATAGGAAGCCCTCCCTTAGTCTGTTCCACTTCTCTCAATGCATTGCTACCTTCATCAGGAAATAGAGGGGAGGGCTGGAAGATGCCAAAGGGTAATTTTCCCCCCTGATTGCCCTCTACCTTATCTCAATAGGCTGGGGCTGCACATCTTTTCCCTTATAAATTCCCTGGTGCCTAGGCACAGTTGTGTGTTTAAGTTTTGTGATGCCCTAGGCCTGACTAAACTCACACACCCATCATAATCTTAATTTACACCACCACTGTCCAGGGCACACCTATTTTTGTTTAGAATTCACCATCCTTGTCCCCAAACACCTTCCCAGTACCATCTTGTGACCAAAACCTCCTTAGTGCCATATATGTCCCCAAACACCTTGTCAGGGTAAACATTGTGCCCAAATACCTTTCCAGTGTCTTATTTGTCCCCAAACCTTTTTAGTGCCATCATTGTACCCAAACACCTTCTCAATACCATTTATTCCCAAACTCCTTCCCATTGTCATCTTGGTGCCCAACACCTTTCCAATGCATTATTTTCCCCCCAACACCGTTATTGTGCCACCTTTGTCCCCTAACACCTTCCCAGGGCCAACTTTGTGTTCAAACACCTTGTCAGTGCTATCTTTGTGCTCAAACACCTTGCCAGTTCCATCTTTATCCCCAAACACATCCATATTTCTACCCCAAACCTTCTTAGTGGCAAATATTTTGTCTGCACACACCTTCTCCATGCCAGTATTGTGTCCAAACACCTTCTGGGTGCCACCTTTCTCCCCAAACACATTACCCATGCAATTGTTTGCCCAAACAGCTTCCCAGTTCCATATTTGTGACCAAACACCTTCCCTGTGCTATCTTTGTCCCCAAACACTTTTCCTGTGACCCAGTTGTTCACAAACACCTCCCCAGTTGTCCTTACCAGTGCCATCTTTGTGCCCAAACACCTTGCCAGTGCCATATTGTAGCCCAAACACTTTCACAGTGCCATGTTTATCTACCAACATCTTCTTAGTGCCACCTTTTGTCCCCAAACACCTTCCCAGTGCCATCTCTGTCCCCATAATCCTTGCCAGCTTACCTTGCTGGACATCTCCATTCCTCCATCTGAGCCTTGCTCAGCACACGGGTCACACACGGGGACAGGCTTTTTTTCGATATGCATTTTTATGATGTGTGGGGGGCAACTTTTCGGCCAAGATACACTCCTGCCTAGTCATTTTACTGCAGTCCTCCAGCTGCTGCAGAACTACAAACCCTATAATTCCCCATCAGCTTTCTCTAATGGCAGGGAACTATGTTAGTTGTTATCTGTCAGTAAATTTATCCAGCCTTTCAATTTGTGTCTATCTCTGATGATAGGAAGTGTGCTAGAACTGAAAAATGGCCCACTAAATAGTTTTTGTCCCCCCAGGCCAAAAGTTTCCAGCACTCTCCTTAGGTAATACTCCTTTGGCTCTTCCTTGATAATATTTTTGCATTCATAGTTGCAAGACTCCTCTCAAGTTGTCCTATACCTCTGTAGTTCACTTGCACATACCCTACTACAGAAGATGAACAATGTGTGACATATCAGGAGAAGGTAAGCAGGGAAGGTGTCTATGAAAGCACACCCCAATATCAAAAGGATTACATATATCTTTATTTATATATACCAAAAATTGATTCAGTGCTTCACAAACAATTCAATATAATATAGAACAAATAGAAATGAGTGTAATGGGTATACAGACATTGCGGGGTTCATGTCCACGACAGCAGAAGTCTTTCTTTCCTTTAGCCCAGTATTTTATTTGTTATTATTGGAGTTCTCACATCGGGTTGTGTATCATCTCTGCTAATCCAGATTTTGCTTTTTGTCCATTACTCAATATTTACATCTCTATGGATCATCCTTCCTGTGACACCATTTACTCCATACCAACCCTGTGTATCCTGTGTAACTGTCATCGTAACTATTGCTCATCATTTCCAGTTTTTTTAGTACCTTATTTTTTCCCCCACTCTTGCTCTCCTGCCATTTTCCTAACCAATAATTTTGTGACCCCCCCCCCGTACCATTGTCATCCATTTGTACCTCTTATATTATTATATTTCAGTCTTACCTGTGACAATCACAGCTTTTATCTTTCTATAAATAATTTTAGCATCTCTGTTGCCTCTTTTAATTAGCTCTCTATTTACTGAACCCAGTCTCATTCTGTCTCCCCATAACTCCATCTTCTCAACCACACATCTTGTAAACACTTCTACACATAATCATCATTCCAAGTCTCTTATCTCTAAGAAATGTATAGTCCCCCATTTACCCTCCTATGTCTGCGGTCCTATTCGTTTACAAACACTTAGTATGATGAAGGAACAATCCTCATGCGCCATTCTTCATTATTCATCCTGAATTTCAGCGTTCACCTCCAGTCTGCTAGGCTGTTCTGCTCGTCCAGCCTTGATTGGCTGGCGGCTAAAGTGGTCTCTGGAAGATACAGTGCTTTCTGTCCCTGGTTCCTCTTCCACCTCTTGATGGAGTGAACTGATTTCTTTTCCATCTAATTCTACAAGCAAAGTAAGACATTGCCCAAGAAGGTGAGTATATAGCTTTCTTTGGAGGATGAGTCTGTAGCAAAAGGGAGTTATGGGCAGTAGCTATTGCCAGGTTCTAAATGGACTTTGAAAGGAAATAAACATAGCTCACAATCTAGCTTTGTTACTCTTTGAATATTTACATTAGATTAACATTTATTTGTAGCGCTAGGTACAGAGCATAGAGAGGGACAGCACTAAGAATGACAAACAAGAACAGACTGATACATAAGCCCTGCTCACAAACTTACAATCTAGAGCAGTGATTCCCAAACCAGTCCTCACAACCACTAACAGTCCTCACAACTTTCTACTAGTCTCCACAACCCTCCTAACAGTCCTCACAACCCCCCTAACAGTCCTCACAACCCCCCTAACAGTCCCCACAACCCCCTAACAGTCGTCACAACCCCCTAACAGTCGTCACAACCCCCTAACAGTCGTCACAACCCCTAACAGTCCTCACAACCCCCTAATAGGCTCCACAACCCTTAACAGTCACCACAAACTCTAACAAACAGTCCTCACAACCCCTAACACTCCTCACAACCCCTAACAGTCCTCACAACCCCCAAAACAGTCCTCACAACCCCCAAAACAGTCCTCACAACCCCCCAAACAGTCCTCACTGTTAGTATTAGGGGTTAGTGTTAGTGTTAGTATTAGGGGTTAGTGTTAGTATTAGGGCTTAGGCGTTTGAATTAGGGGTTAGTGTTAGTATTAGGGGTTAGTGTTAGTATTAAGGCTTAGGGGTTAGTATTAGGGCTTAATGTTAGTATTAGGGCTTATTCGTTTGAATTAGGGGTTAGTGTTAGTATTAGAGGTATTAGCGTTTGGGAGTTAGTATTAGAGTTCTGGGGGTTAGTATGGGAGTTTGGGGTGTTAGTATGGGGGTTCTGGGTAACTTTTAGGGTGAGTTTTACTGTGATTGTAAGTGCTGACAGTACAGCGCTGAATTGTCAGCGCTTACAAAGCCTCAGCGAAATGGGCGTATTGCGTTTCACCTCTGACAGTTCAGCGATCAAACTGCCGCGCTGAACTATCAGCGTTGAAACGGCGGCGATGAACTGTCCTAGACGCAGTGGTTTGTGCCCCATTGTTTCTATGGGAAGACTGCCTGTGACTGACTCCAGGATCAAAAGGTGGAGATGTGCTCCAGATGTCTTCTCCTATCTCAGTGCAGAGAGGACTCATACAACTGTGGCTCCTCTAGTTTCCTCACTAGACTCAGGGTTTGTAGCTACCTTAGGCAGCATGATTTGGAATTGCGGGGATGACATGACGTCCATGGACAAGAGTTAATTATGACTACTCAGAGTGTAGCATGTTACCTGAAGTCCCGGAATGTGTACGAGCTCCCTCTGCAGAACCCTGAAATACACATAACATAGGTTAGATAGGTCTGAATTACAGAGCCCCATTCCCATAGGCATGGCTGGCAGCTTGCCCACCCTATTCTTCATGTGCTTCAGTTTGACTGCAAGAAGAAATGGTTGTGGCTTAATGTTAACTTACCCGCTGCTAATCTGGCAATTTTAGGCACATTCATTTTTAGACATGCTGCAACCACTTTTTGTCCTATTCAGAGATCAATATGAAGTGGAGGCAGACACCGGTCTTACCCCGATAACACGTGCTCGGTTTGCCTCTTCGGTTCCTCCTATTTCTGCCTCTGGCTGCTCCTCCCCTGAGTGCTGGCGCCCACTAGAGGGAAGCTCGTCCATTCCAAAGAGTTTCTCATAGTTATTTATAAGGAATTCCACGGCCTGCGCCTGGTACCCAGAATCTATCAGACAGGTCATGGGCATGTCCAGCCCGGGTGATGGGCGAATTAGCGTTGGCCCAAAAATAATTCCCAGATTATTAGGGTTCATTTTGTTCTCTTCATAGCGCTGCGAAACCCTGCCAAGCACAAACAGATATACTGCAAGGGACATCACTACACCCCAGAAATGGCTCAGTAAATAAACTGGACACAATCTGCATAGCCTATTATATTATATAGTGTTAAAAACAATAGACATACAAACAGTGGCCATTGTGTACCCTGCTAAGTTACCTCTCCAAAGGAACTGTCATGTTAATGGATAAATAATTCCCTATCAACTAAATAAAAGCAATAAAAGCAATAGTGAGTTTCCTTTATTTTCCATTTTCAGCAACTCTTAAATACTATGCCAGTGAGACACACTATGTGGATTTAACAATCTGTGGTCAAACTGTGGCCCTCCAGCTCCTGAGGCCCTACATTTCTCTCAACACTCAGTCAGCTAAGACTGCTGTGGGGCCTAAGGCAGTGTTCGGGCCTAGTGCATTGCAAGCAGTATTCAGTTCATGAAACCAGTCACTATACTGGAACCATTGTCACCGTCCACGTGTGCGTTCATGGGATGCCAATATGTGCCTGTGCTGAACTAGTGACTCTGATTGATTGGTCTCATGGGTTAATGCCAGAAGACGGCTGTGGCCTCCAGTATGTGCATTTTCCCCTACCTGTACAGGTGAGCGATCAGATGGCGAAGCGTATTATAGTTACTGGCTGGAAGACGACACAGAATATGCTTCATATGCTGAATGGGATCTTGGCGACTTTCATTCTCTTTCTTTTCCTCTTGAAATTCTCGTGAGAAAAACATAAACTCCTTGTACAGGTTATGAGAGACCACGGGATCAGGAAGCTGGAAGAGAGACCCCAAAATCAAACAATATGTCATCCACGAATTCAAAATAATATCTCCTTGTTGTCATAAAACATCCATGTGACGTTATTCATTCTCCAAACAATCAGTAAAGCAACCGAAGCATATAAACACGGGGAGTTTGCTAGACTCCCCGATAATATATAAAAACCAAGTCAGCTCTGCCATATTGTTGTTTAGATAATAAATTCTTGGTCAGGACAGATTTTATCATTATAGTTTTGATCTTTAGAATACAGAATGTTTTTTCTCAATTTTTTTCAAGCCAGAGCCTAAAACTCTAAAACAAGTCTAAAATACCTTCCTCCATAATCGTAGAATTATAATGTAGCAGGATCAGGCTGGTGAGATAGCATACCTCAAAACATGACCCACAGTCAATGTGTAATGCCCGGGGGAGTGTGTGGCTTGGATGTGGTAGTGTCAACATTACTGCATTCTCCAGTGTGCAAAACACCAAAGAATGGCATTGGGACTGTCTCGCAATAGCTCAGTTAGTAAATTCTGCAACTACAATAGCTGATTACACCTTAGGGCTACAGGTTTGATTCCTGGAAGAGTCAAATCTGCCTCTCTTCTCATCTAAAAGGTCAAAATGATATTTTTTAATTGGGCAATATCACCTATGAGATAGGGTGCAGTAGTGCTTGTCAACGTGAAAACTAGTTATTTTCATCATGATTTGTAATAGCCATATATGTAAACTAGTTATTATCATCATGATTTGTAATAGCCTTATATGTAAACTAGTTATTATCATCATGATTTGTAATAGCCATATATGTAAACTAGTTATCATCATGATTTGTAATAGCCATATATGTAAACTAGTTATTATCATTAGGATTTGTGACAGCCTTATTTGTAAATTAGTCATTTTCTTCATGAAGTGTAATAGCATTTTATGTAAACTAGTTATTATCATCATGATTTGTAATAGCCTTATATGTAAACTAGTTAGTATCATTGTAATATGTAATAGCCTTATATGTAAACTAGTTATTACCATCGTGATTTGTAATAGCCTTATTTGTAATCTAGTTATTATCATCTTGATTTATAATAGTCTTATATGTAAACTAGTTATTATCATCATGATATGTATTAGCCTTATATGTAAACTAGTTATTATCATTGTGATTTTTAATAGCCTTATGTGTAAATTAGTTATTATATGTAAACTAGCTATTATTATTATGTTTTGTAATAGCCTTATATGTAAACTAGTTATTATCATTGTGATTTGTAATAGCCTTATATGTAAACTAGTTATTATCATTGTGATTTTTAATAGCCTTATGTGTAAATTAGTTATTATATGTAAACTAGCTATTATTATTATGTTTTGTAATAGCCTTATATGTAAACTAGTTATTATCATTGTGATTTGTAATAGCCTTATATGTAAACTAGTTATTAACATTGTGATTTGTAATAGCCTTGTATGTAAACTAGTTATTATCATCATGATTTGTAATAGCCTTATATGTAAACTAGTTATTATGATTGTGTTTTGTAAACGCCTTATATGAAAACAAGGTATTATCATGGTGATACATGTACTCACACTGTGATTCTAGCGGGATCACAATGTGAGTCCTAAGATCTTTCTAAACATTTCACCATAATGCAGAAGAGGAAGCGAGATGTGGTGCCCTGGTGGTTATAAAAGAAACTGCATTATAACCGAAACCACATTGTAACAGGGTTTACATAGATTGTTATCCTTGTGATGCTAATGCACTTCTTACAAACCAAGCACGGCTCCATGATTTCCAAAGCCTTAAATTCGGGCTAAATGTACTGGGCTTAATAATAAAGTTCGTATTAAATTATATATTATTTATTCTAGTTCTTGTATTCAATTTATTATTTATTTAGAGATTTAAAGACAATGATTCGTGATCGTGATATCAATCTTTTTCATACCATAACCCAATATTAACAGAAAATAATGTGCTCCATTAAGGAATCTTGAGTTCTAAAACATCAAAGTGACAATGTTTGAGTTTAAAATTAGCTTGTCAATGAGAATCAGGTGTCAAATTCTTGAACGTATTGAGAACCAGTGTAATAAATGTTGGTTACGCTGTATCAGGACCGGATTAAGACATTGTAAGCTCCTGGGCTCCAGGTACTGTGAGGCCCCCGGTAATAGTGAATTGGGCAAAAGTCACTTAACATATGCTCCAGTGTTTTAGCACTTACATTGCACTCACATAACTTGCCACAGCACCCAGGACTTACCCCAGCACTTAGACTGCACTCACAATACTTGCCCCAGAACCAAGATTACACTCAAAGGACTTGCACCAGCACTTACTCCAGCATGTAGATTACACTTACAGGACTTGTCCCAGCACCAAGGACTTATACCAGCACTAAGATTTCATTCACATGACTTACCCCAGCACTTAGGACTTGCCCTAGCACCCAGGCCTTGTGCCACAACTTAGACTGCACTCACATGACTTGTATCAGCATACAACCAGGACTTCTAAAAGTCATTGGTGCATGCAGGAGGCAAAAGATGCCTGAAATGAGTCTATGAAAGGTCATATCCGGCAAGGGGACATAACATCGGTGGCCGCAGAAGTGTGAGAGACTAATCTTGCGGCCTCATAATCATCTTAAAGCGCAGCATTCTTAAAGCAGCCCGGTGTTAGTTTTTTTTTCCAAAGGCCCCCCAGCTGGCCCCTCTGCAGCCCCTTAAGTCCATGCCTTAATCCGGCCCTGCTCTTTATTAGGATATTCAGTGTTTTTCATTAGTCTGTATCAATGGATGTGATGTATTGCCATTCAGGGCACAGTGTACCTGTTTTAAGAAATGTTTGAGAGAACTGGTGATGTCATGCGGCGAATGTCCTGATAGGTCCACCAGATCTCTCCCATTTTCAAACGCCTGAAGAAGTTTCTCTACGCGGGCCTTTGCCCCACTAATACGATACAAGCCCTGATGAAGAGATAAAACAATGTAATGGGAGAGAAACACATGGAAATTTATTATAGAATGACTATAAAGTAAGAGAAAATGATTACGACACAAGATCAGAAGGTAAGAAAGTCAAAGCAGGTCTAGCTAACATGTGCATCTTCACCAGTTACATACACCAGTCCTATTTACTTAATTATAAGACAGGGTTTTTTTCCAGGATAAACTTGTCTTATAATCGAGGATATCACGTTACATGTTATTTTCATCTTCCGTCAATAGGTAGAGCCACGCAATTCAGGATAAGCACTGTTTTAAGGTAGCACCAGCCAAAAAATGATAAGAGAGGAAGCATGCTGGAACATAAGACATTTTTAGAATAGAACGGAGAGAGAGAATAAAGTGGAGAGAGGAAAAAAAGAAAGTGAGAAGTGGAGATGGAAGTGGGATTAAGGTAAAACAGAGGGGATGTGTAATCCTTGAAGTCAAGTGAAGAAAGGTAGGGGTTAAGATGCTGTAACTGGAGGGAGAAAAAAAAGAGAGAGAGAGAGGGACCAGGAAGTGGAGAGAGAATGGGGATGGGGGGGAGTTATAGTAGTGAAGAGAGGGCAGCCTAAATTCAGACTCTTTCTTTATTTTAATTGAGAAGAACATTTGGGTGGTGGGAAGTAAATTGTCTTACAATAGGGATCACCTTATATTTAAGGACATATGATAATTAAATTAGGACATCTACGATTCTCAAACAACCAAAGAAGCAAAAGAAGACATAAAAGTACGATGTGAGAGAAGGTAAGGCATTTGGGAAGCCCATTATAATGATGTAAAGGGTACCTGCTGCCCCAGGGCTCGTAGCTCAATCTCTGACGTGCACTTAACGATAATGAAGGGAACCTCTTCAGGAAAGTATCGTGGGAATAGGCAGAAGTCCACACCAAAGAGAGCCACTTTAGGGGGCAACTTCCGATGACCACATTTAATGAGCAAGGTCTCGAGGCACTTCTTATGGCAGGTCAGGTAGCACTATGACAGGGAAAGAGAAAACCTCTGTTCACCTTCCCTCCAGATGACATGAAGTTGACTTTCACTTTGCAGATTACCTGGTTTATCAGTCTGTTTAGCCAGCTTTAAGACAACTATTTTTGTGACAAAAAGGAAGAGGCCTTGACCACGTACTACTAGGTGGAGTCAATTCTTACCTCTTCACACTCTGTGCCCGACACCATGAATCCTTCACACTCCCTACATTTGCTAGGGACCCTTGTACGTCGAAGACGATGGCTAAGAGCAGCTGGAGACATGAACACCGCCCTTTCTGAGCTCTGCAGAGGCAAGCCATTCTCAGACGTGGCATCTGTGGAGTCTGGAAACACACACACACAGTGACAGAAATTAGACAAGGCATTGCAGTACCTCCCATATTACCGAATGCTGCAAACACCATACTTACCAACATCGTCAGCATGACTGGAATCTCTCTCATCCAGATCATCTGAGGACATGGTTCCTGTGGAGGAGGCTTTGAGGACATTCCTGGAGAAGTGACCTGAGAAGATGAAACGGAATAAGAGGAGAATCATGATGCATTGCCATCCATACTTTTGATTGATTGCCAACTGAAGCCTATACCTTGTGGAAGCATGACAAATTCTGAGTAAAGGCCTGTGAATGATGTGCATGAAAATGAATGGCAGTCAGCGTATTCTCGATGACAGAAGATTACATTTGTGATGGTTGTTCTTTTTTTTTCAACTTAAAGTGAAACACAGCATCAAAGGGAAAACAATGCCATTGTACCACAAAAATGGCAGGGGTGAACTTTTATTTTGAAGAAAGTTTATAGAAGAAACTACTAAATTACAGAGACATACAGTCGCTAGCAAAGATTACCCATCCTTGCATTGTCCCAGTCCCTCCCATCAATGGATTCTCACAATCCCTCCCGTCATTACATTCCCATAGTTCCTCTCATCTTTTAATTCCCATGATGCCTCTCATCATTGCATTCCCATAATCCCTCTCATCAATGGAATTCCACGATCCCTCACATCACTGCATTCCCATAATCCCTCTCATCATTGCATTCCCATAACCCCTCTCATCATTGCATTCCCATAATCCCTCTCATCATTGCATTCCCATATTCCCTCTCATCAATGGAATTCCACAATCCCTCACATCACTGCATTCCCATAATCCCTCTCATCATTGCATTCCCATAATCCCTCTCATCATTGCATTCCCATATTCCCTCTCATCAATGGAATTCCACAATCCCTCACATCACTGCATTCCCATAATCCCTCTCATCATTGCTTTCCCATAATCCCTCTCATCATTGCTTTCCCATAATCCCTCTCATCATTGCTTTCCCATAATCCCTCTCATCATTGCTTTCCCATGATCCCTCTCATTAATCCCTATCATCATTGCATTCTCACAATCCCACTCACCCATCCAGAATTATGACTTCAATCAAGTACAAGCTATGCCATGCCCCAATACCCAAAGCAGTATGTAACCCTATTGTAACAGATGTACCTATACACAAGCCAGCCTGCCTCTCCCACTCCCAGAGTAGCTCTATGTATGTTTTACATCACAGCACAGAAGAAGCACAGAAATAACCCAGCATCAGAGCCTGAGATTGTGATAGATAGAGTGCCCGGAGCTCTGACTCATCCATAGTAGGCCACATCCTGTAAGTGAATGAGACCGCTTGGGTCAGATACCTGGGCTGTTTGTGGGAGATTCCTGCGACCTGCCCTCGCTGCTGACTGTCATAGTATCAGAGTCATTGCTGAAGATCTTGTTTCCCCATGAGCCACGTTCCCCTATCATGGTGAAAAAAACAAAGCACGGTTAGTTTACTGACAGTTGTAGGCCTGTTTCCCAAGGGAGGCTGAGTCTTATGTGTTTGGCTTATAACCATACTGGTGGAGAGATTGTGAGCCATTCAATCTATGACTCTGTTATAGAGCAACAATTCCCACAATGCTTTGGGATCGCTAGTGATAAAAATCCCTCCTTCTGCATAAAGTGCTGGACAAGTATGTCCTCCTAGTAGAGGTGTCCGCTTACACTCACAACAAACAATTTTCATACATTTCTTGTATGCTTGTCTGGAAAGTGTCTTGATCACATGTGGTGCCAAGTACTGGTGGCTGCAGACACGTGACAAAGTGGATTTGTTTCTGGCTGGCTGTGGTGGGTGAATGGAAGTGGAGAGAGTAGTAACTGCGGCTCGGGAGAACCACTAAAACTGGATGTCTATTCACTAAAATAAACTGACATAGAAAGATGAGACCCTTATTATGTATTATTAAATATCACGACCTTTAACCATTTAGCTATTCAACAGCCCTTGAATCTCCCTGTTCACCGGTAGTGACGCACTTTTGGGAACTCCCCACGCCTCGAAACACTGTGTTGGCAGATTAAAAAAAAATAAATATATATATATATACTATTTAGCCATTTTTCTAGCTTGCTCCTATTTCTGCACCTGGCACCCAACAAGGCTCCCACTTGCATTTGAGGTGTTGGATTACTGACTATTAACCAAGTTCCTTGGAGATGTCGTCAGTTCTCCCAAATGTAGAAACTTCATTGAAAAACCTGCAGGCACATAGGGCTTTATCCATGAAAAAATGACATTGCAGGAAATTTAGAAGGGAATTGCAAAATGAAGGCAAAAACAGCAGATTTAAAAAAAAAAAAAAGTTATTTTGTCTTTAAGTTTGCAGTTAACTTCTCAATTCCCTACAATGCTATCTTTCATGATTAAACCGTTTAGTTGGCTGTGAGTCTCTCCTGAACCCTGAATGTTCCATTTAACTTGCAAGTCATGGAGTTTCCAGAGATGATAATGCTGGAATTCTTATCGTATGTAGGTTGTTGAATAATGTAAGAATGTCAGTAATACTCTTTTATAACACTGAGCAAAGGAAGAGTAGACATCACAGATCATGGAGAGAATGTTAGGCGTATCATGCATTAATCAGCTAATACAGCATTGTGTCGGCATCAAAATAGTCTGGCTGTTCTCGTTAAGGAATTGTTTTTTTTTTTTAATGCTAATCTCAAAGTCATATATGTGTTCTGTAACCACACATAACCTCACCAGGAGATATCTTTGTGGCTTGATCCTCTGTTTTCAGATTCAAGTCGGATAATGAAGAGGAGACTCGAACCAGCTGAACTGCATTCTTCCTTCTGCCAGAAGGTGGCGTCCTGTGTACAATACATTTTATGTCAGGGTATAACAGATATTTACAGACATTGCAAGACAAACAGACGAAATCAGGAGCCAGGATATCAATTTATGGAAAAGGATTTGATTGCTAAACCGTCCATTGACCTAAATGAATGGATCCATGGATTGTGATTGTGTTGTAGACTTTTGGAGCTAAACGATTCGGGAGCCAGCCTAGTTATTTTTAGATGCCATGGCAATGGAACTTCCAGAGAATTCTACCTAGAACAGCCATGGCAATGGAACTTCCAGAGAATTCTACCTAGAACAGCCATGGAAATGGAACTTCCAGAGAATTCTACCTAGAACAGCCATGGAAATGGAACTTCCAGAGAATTCTATCTAGAACAGCCATGGAAATGGAACTTCCAGAGAATTCTACCTAGAACAGCCATGGCAATGGAACTTCCAGAGAATTCTACCTAGAACAGCCATGGAAATGGAACTTCCAGAGAATTCTACCTAGAACAGCCATGGAAATGGAACTTCCAGAGAATTCTATCTAGAACAGCCATGGAAATAGAACTTCCAGAGAATTCTATCTAGAACAGCCATGGAAATGGAACTTCCAGAGAATTCTACCTAGAACAATCACAAAAGTTAGTAGCCAGCAATAAGGTTTTTAGTAGCTGTGGCTCCTGGGACTTTGCCAGGCTCTGTTTATGTAATCATCTGTGTCGTTTGGTAATTCAGCTTGCCATCCCAGACCATAACTGGTTCAGTGCTAATTGTGTAGAAAGCTGCCACCAAATGTGATTCCAAGTTTCTACTGGATCTAAGAGATAGCCAGAAATAAATAGAGAACTAAAGCTTCACGAAAAAATAGTCCTCTTGAGTTCTGCTGACTAGTTCTGAAGCACAGATTTAGTGTTTAGAAGAACATATACATGTTAGTACATAGTAGAATAGGTGAGATTTCTCTGACTAGGTGAAAATCTTCTCTATTTATCACATCTTAATAATTATCCTTTATATAGTCCAGTTAGGGTTTAGGACTTCATATTAAGGACATCATCGTTGAGGACAATTCTACTGCAACTCAGGGATTTAGATGCCTTTGACCCAGCACAAGGTCTGTTCACTCTGTTACCTGGGTCCTGTATGAATGTACTCCTGGAAGACATATTTTTCAATCTCGGTGTGCTTCCGTGGCAGAGTCAAAACAAACTGAAGGTATCTGTCTCCGGCCTCGTAAGGATTACATGCTTCCACCAGATTCTCGTAGCCGGAGGGCACAAATTCGCATTGGGCCTTTTTCATATGCAGGAGGTTCATCGTCACCTGGTGTAAAGCAAGGATTAGTACATTGGTGTAGAATCCTCAACTCCCATCAAAAAATGAAAAGGTTTTACTTTTTTTTTTTATTTTGTACTATTGATTTCAGATATGTCTTTTGTTTTTCTTATGTGACTGTATTTATTAAAATATGCAACTAAATAAATGTGACAGGGTGCCGCAGCACAGATGTCTCACTTTGGGGCTGGGGACACAGAATGCAGTATATAAGTCTGAATTCTGATCATAGACTTGCATTGAATGGGAGGGTTATGTAACTATTACATCACAAGGGGGCAGAGTGTTTGATCAGGTCAATCTCCTCTCTTTGTGTTGGAAGGCAGGTAAAAAATGATACACAAGAGATCAGGGGTGTATCTTATGACATCATCATGCAGGCTTTGGCAACAGTTGTAAATTGAAACTGGCTGGAAGAATTTGGATGATGTTGCATCATGGGAAATATTCACAAAATGGAGCCAGGATATAAACACCTAATTTTATTTTCCCTTTTATATGCAATTAATTCAATCATATATATAAAAAAAAAAAAAAAATAACGTGGCATATGATTTATATATGTGTTTGTTTTAAATGGCCAGGTTATGTAGTTAAATCTTATGTAAGTGGTAGTGTCCCTTTAAGCTTTTTTTAATAATAATAATAAAGGCAAATAGAGTGTGCAGCTGTTTCTTGGTCCCAAGACATGAGCAGTGCAGCATTTTGTGCCTTTCCCCCCCCCTCCATTAAAAGCTTGCAAAGGGCGAATGATCGTGCGCTGGCCTGAATACATAGATAGGTGCCACATTCATTATAGTCAAAGTCAAAAGGGCAAGTAAAAAGGAGGTAAAGCTCAGAGCAGGTAAGTGAAAAATGATGCAGCATTTACAGCAAAAAAATAAAGGCACAAGGTAGAGTTTTTCAGAGATAAATAGTCCCCAACTAATAATGTTTACTAAGAAACAAAACACATTAGGGGGCATTTGTAAATAGGAGCAATTATCTAGGGCGCCGATTTATAATGCGGAATCCCATCACCAGTTAGGATTCAGTGCCATGTGGCCCAGGACAGCATCTCCAGATTGATCTGTTGCCGTGCACTTTGTTGAGTCCATTCCTTATAAATGCCCCTCAATGTATGTGAAGAAATCTCAATACTCGGGCCTCATTTTACACTTACCTCTTTTAGCACCTGGTCCCCCTGATGAATCAACTTTCTGATGTGAGTAATGATTCTCAGTCTGACCATCTCTTGCTGCTGACATCGAAGATTAGCCTCTGATACACAGGAACGATAGGTAACCTCTGCCTCTTGTGCCTGCAAAGTTAATCAGAACATACAGTCACTATTCTCTATAGGTTTATTGTGATATTGGCCAATTACATTACATAGTATAAAATTAGAAACAATTAACAATTAGCTGTTACCCTTATGGAGCATCCTCAGGGAGCACCAGTCTCACCTTTGTTTGGGCTTCTTCCCGAGACTTCTTGCGCCTCTCTAGCTGCTTGCTGGCACTTCCAGGATGGGTGCCTGTGCTCTGCTCTTCTTCTACTTTGGCACTTAGCTGCTTTGCCTTCTCTAAGTCCTCGCAGCGTTGTACGTACTGCTGGCGGTACTTACGTAGTGCGGTCAGAGCATCGGACTGTGTTAAGAAAGAGCCTATGATTAAGCATAGTAATACGCGAAACGCATAAGGCATAGTCTCCTACACTATTACTGTGTTAAGAAAGAGACTGATTACACAAGTAGGAGAAATAGATCTAGAATAGTTTATTTCAACATGAGGGATAGTTAATAAACAAATGGGGAAAACCGGAAGAGAGGTTAGCAGTAATATAGTTGCAATTTTTTTTGTTTGTTTTGTATAGCATGTAGGAGGTAGTCTACAGGGGATGGCTGGGTTATTTACCCCTGGGCTGCTCTATAACCCCACTGAATGGGCTGAGGGGTCTGGGGCTGCAACCGTTTTCCCTTTAGATACCTAGTTGCGTAGCACTTTCTATGTTTTTATCCAATTGTCTGGTCTGTCTATCACTCTTTGTATGTTATCTGTACACATATGTCTTGCAGGACTATCTGTGTCTATCAAGTAAAAGACTCTTGTGCGTTAGGAAATAAGGGATACTACTATTACAGAGACCCACAAACACAAAAGATGGAAGGGAAAACTTCCTACCTAACTGTATTTGTATTAATAAAATATTTTTTTTTTTCGGTAAAAAGGAATATGATTGTTAGAGGATACACTACATTACCATTCTTTTCTGCTCCCTCGTCCACTGCTCCCTGAATTCTTTTCTCCATTTTTCAATCTCTGTTTTCTTTGCAGACAAAGGCTGAAAAACATGTTAGAGAGCTCTTACCATCATACTATACTGTCTGGATAATAGCACTGTGTATGAGTGTTAAACAAAGCCCCTAACTGTTCATGTCAGAGCCTATTAGCTAAACCTGGGGTGAACTAACAATCCAGGTGCTAATTAAGACCAAACTCTGCTCTTTTGACCTAAGTTTTTTTGTTTTTTTTGTTACTAGGTAGCCAATTCACAACAATTCACTATTTAGTCAAACTCCACTGAGTTTGGTAGGAAAGTCTTGAACATTAGGTGTACTACTGTTATATACCTTCCAACAGATTTGTCACAGGAATCTCTGGGGCGAATCCAAAGGTTGCAGCAAAGTGCTGTGCACATTCTTAAATGCCTAAGACAAAGCAGGTTGCCTTTCCATGTGAGACATTTGATCATTGCGATTGGTTATGAGAGCGATCATAGGCCTGGCAGAGGAACAAGGTTAGTCCCTGCCTCATATCAGGTCCTGCACAGGAAGCTGGCGGGTGCGAACGTGAACATGCGTCTCGTTTAAATCGGACCTATATATTTGTCCAAATGTTCAGCAAGGACCATTTGTTTCCGAGAAATTAACCAAAAAGTAATTTGCATGCCAAGTCAGAGGTAATGTCATAAACAGGAGACTCCACACACATGTTTAAAACATACTTATCTCTTATTTTATGCTTTTGCTTGAAAATTTTCAAACACCACGTATAGCTTAATTGTTAATCGTTTTTTATTCTCTACATTCAAAGGAAAAACAATGTTTAAACATATTAACGTCAATGTAAAAATGCATCAGTTATGCACAGCTTGCACTGAATAACTACTATTTCGCAGTCTCGATGTCTGGCGCGTTTCGCCTCTGAATGAAAACTAGTCAGAGATTGAACAGGGAATGTGTCTCCTAATTGGAAAAACCTAACTCAAGGCCACAATTTGGGGTCATATATCACCTGGTAATACTTCTTCAGCTGTAGCTGACCCACTGTGTGGATTGCTGAATTACCAGTCTGTGTCTCATGATCCATGAGTAGAAGGTATACATCTTGCAGAGGCATGCAGGGCTGTAAGAGGCCACAAAGGAAAGACCATAAGACACCTTTATTGTCTGTATGAAGGAGATCACTGCCTGTAAACCATTACCTCCCCTCATTCCCTACCAACCCTCAACTGTTTAAATATGACCTCCATCCTAGGCCCTTGCACACTGTCCCTTACATTACCTGCTGGCTGATGTTGCATCTTGCAGACTCTGATAGCCTGATGGCATTTTTAGCAAATTCATATTCTGAAAAGAGAAGGCATTGGAATTTCACATATTTGCTTCATTCATTGATTACCAGTTCTGTCCTATGTGCCTGGCCAATACCTATAATACACACATGAGTTCATGGACATGGGTATCGCCATGGAGATTCACAAATCCACTGCTACCAAATCTCAGTTATAGGTGAAAATATATATTTTACATTAACAAATATAACCATGTTGTTGGTTTTTTTTTTGTTTTTTTTTAATAATTACAGTCTGTATCTCAAACAGTTTCATTTAAAGAGCTACAATCCCTATAGAAACCTGTAAACCTTAAAAGACTAAACAGGGGTTTTTTGGGGGTCCTACGCGAAAACCCAGATGTCTCCGGTCGTTAGGAATTATGGGGGGGGGGGGGGGGGGGATCATAAGCAGCTGCTTAATTTACTTATATTTTAGTGCCAACATTGAGACTAATATGAACCTGGCAAAATAACGGCAAAATACAGACATTAATAGTTAAATTAGAAAGATACATGTTCCATCTCAGTTATTAATGTCTCATTTCTTGACACTTGTAGTTTATTTGTTACTTTTAGTGAATAACTAAAAAAAACAACATGATACATTAATTAAATACATAACAATAAAGGAAATGAGCATAAACTAATAGATGCTTATATCAATTTAAATATATTGTTATAATATATAACAATAATATATCATAATTGTATATGAATATTTGTGTGTTTTAAATATTTTTACTTTACTTTTTCTACACTTTTCTATTTAATTCTACAACTAAAACCTGGAGAATTGATATGTGCCCTTACATTCATTTACCCTCAATGTTTTTTTTTTTCTTTTTTTTTTAATTTTTATTATAAACATATCAAAAGACATTACATGTAACATATTACATAAAAAAGGAGCATTTTTACAAATCTAAGTGACAAGTTAAATATTATAGATATCGCATTATGTTGTAACTTAGTAAAGTAGTTTTTAGTAATTCTTTACATGCTCACATTCTAGCACAAACATACATAACTTTCCTTATTGTTTTTCACTTGACTCTCTCCTTTGTCCCCCATGTTCGGTCTCTAGCCAAATCCTGTCATCGGTACCTAAGGAACATTGCGCTCATTTTGTTTCCTAAACAAAGACGATGCCAAAATCCTAGTGCACTGGCTTGTGATCTCTTGTTTTGACAACTGTAATACCCTCCCGACTGGCCTACCTCTGGCTCATCTTTCTCCCTTGCAGAATAGCCCCCATAGACTGAACACATACCATAGCCCAGTCTCTTCTCCATATACGCCAGCACTTCCCTCACATATTTACACCAGCGCTTGGCGTAGCTGAGTGCAGACTCCACTCCTCCTTCACTGTGGATGAGAACTTCATCAGCCTCTTCAGCTGTTAAAAGAGAGGATTAAAAGATGGATTCTGGAGGAGAATTGAGGCTTGGACGGGTGTTGGTAAATGTTGACAATGAGAATTTTTTTTATTTTTTTTTGATCTATGCATTGTGATAGCGACCTGTCTAGCAGATCTACAGATTAATATGAAATACACTCCTTTTAATGGGTGGTAATGGTAATTTCAAGTCTAAGTCCTGTGGAGCCAATATTTTAATACCTGAAAATTTGCCAGGTTTCACTCAGACAGGTTCTCTCTTAGCCTCTGTGTCAAACTCCAAACTCTTACCCTGCAATTTGGGGGAAGTGGTTCTTATCACCACAATTTCCTGCCAGCTGAAAATTGGGTGAGGTGGGAGGGTTGCTCTAGGTATAAATCCATATAGCAGTAGTTGATATAAATAAGAAACGTTTAATCTTCATAAAACACAGAGGTACAGGAAAGGACAGAGGCACTGCAATGGGCAAAATGTCAGGAAATAAGTCAGATATGAGGGGTGTCATCGTCAGTGTGGGGTTATTCTCTTTTTTTATAGTTTGTATAGTTTGGCGCATTGTTCTCTACCTGTGCTGCATTTTTAGGGACTCATTTCATTTTGACTCACTCCATACTACTGTATTTTATAAATCCATATAGCAGAGCGTAATTGCCACAAGTGTCTAAACAGAGACAATAAAAACTTGCTATTTACTAGTCACTGCGGCCCCATCACTGGATACCCGGGTCAGAGCCAAAGGTGTGCTGATCTGTGGAAATAATTTATAATATATAGATTAATAATAATAATTATTATTATTATTATAAATATAAAAAGATATTACTGATAATATGCATACCATGTATATCAAAGCGCAATAGGATGCTGGTGCAAAGTATTTTGCGAACAATAATATATATAGAACTAAACTTAAGAATAAGAAATAACAAAAAATACAGAAGAAAATATCTCAATATATATCTCAATATATATATATATATATATCTCAATATATATATATATATATATATATATATATATATATATATTGAGATATATATATATATATATTGAGATATATATATATATATATATATATATATATATATATATTGAGATATATATATATATATATATATATATATTGAGATATATATATATATATATTGAGATATATATATATATATATATATATATATATATCTCAATATATATATATATATATCTCAATATATATATATATATATATATATATATATATATCTCAATATATATATATATATATATATATATATATATATATATATAAAAATATGTGTGTGTGTAAATGTATGTGACACAATGAAATAAAAAATACAGTTTTGAAGATGGATATTTTGATTGAAGATTTCAAGTTCACTTTCCAGGTGACCAAGGACAAACAATAGTGCTCATCTGGATGTATATATGGTCATACTCATATAACATCTAATACATTGCGCTCCCTTTAGCCCCTTTTTTCTATGTATTATATTAGTGGAAATAGAGGTATTTCCCCACATAAAGTTTGAGCAGCAGCGTATTACTTTTTCTGTACGTACACTCATATTTGTTTATTTTTTGTAGCACTTATCACTACCTCACTATTTCTCATAGCTATGACATCATTTACCAAATAGCAATATACAGCTTCCATAATAAAAGGCCTCCTCTACTAATTAGAATAATTTGAATTTGTTTTAAATGTCAGTGCACCCTAATAAAGTGAAAATCTGGTCATGAAGTGTAACATTTTCCTTGCTGGCATCTCCTTTTCGCTGCCAACACACTGTACAGTAAACTCTGGTAAACTGATCAGAGAATAGCAACAGGAAGACATTGCTAGCAAAGTTGAAAAGATAGGCAAGTTGGAGAATTTCTCCAGCTCAGCTATTAATGCCTTGTTTTTGCTATCCTCTTGTCACTTCACCACAGTGACCTGTTTAGTACACAATACACAAAGACTCACAACTGTTGTCGTATCGGTAGGTCCTGCGACTAGGTCTGACACTTGGAGTCGCTAATACAACCCCTTGCCTTCTGCCCTTTTACAGCTTTTAAGTTGAAGCTAAACTAAGTAGCCATTAGGACAACTCACCAGTGACTCTTCTTCTTCTTCTTCTTCATCTTGCTGGGGATTGGAGTTTGGGAGTTCTGTCTCTTCCAGGAACATGTCAACAGTCCTGTGACACAGAAGTATTTCATATTAAATATCTGTTTTTATGATCATTCCCTGACTCAAGAATCACCAGCTGACACTTACTCATTCCCAAGGCTTATCTCCAAGGCGTCCAGATCCCGAAATATTTCACTGAATCTTTTCCGACCCTCTGAGGCCCCAGTTTGAGTGGTGGAGTCTGAAAAAAAGAGCATGCGGCATCCATAAACTATAGGACTCAGGTGGAGGCACTTGTTGCAGATGCCTGATTCACAGACTAACACTGAACAAAGAAGTAATTGTCAGGAAAGCCTCTGTGCCCTGGGCTTCTGGAGAGGACAACTGGCTAGTCTTTTACCAATAGAATATTGACCCTGTCTGTGTATATGATAGATTTGGGGGGACACACTTTGGGGGCACCAGCGGCACCGTGTCTTCAGTACAGCAGGACTTCTTACACAGGATGCCCTGGACAAGGTCACTCAGGATATCAGCCAAGCCATTTTCCCATTGTGTTTCCCAGGTTAAGATTGTCCTCTGTCCTGCAAACTCCAGTCTCTCAGGAGGAGTTAAGAAATGTTATAATGTTACTATTGTAATGTGTTAACTATCCAGTTACTGTTTCATAGGTGTTAAATGTACTCTTGTGATTATGTCACCTTCCCTGCATGTTTAATTACAACACTGGTTCTGTCTGGTGGCTTGACATGTGTGTGGATATTGCAACAAGGAAGCAGAGCTTTGACAGAGGTACCTAGCTGGGGTACCAGGGGGTTCCGTCACAATAATTTTCGCAAAACAATACACCATTTTTGGCAGACAAAATGGAACTAATGTGTAAAAGATAAGAAAAGTAAAGCAGTTCCACCATGTTTGCACAAATGTATAAAATGATTCCAGTTATTACAGGCAATATATAAAATGTAAGTGTCACAACAATTACAGTAGTGCATATCTGCATCTACCATCCGGTAGAGATGGTATGACCTTTGTGATCTGAAAAACTTTACAACTTGAGTGTTTCCTTTGAAGCTGGAAATGATGGTTCAAGGTGTGAAATGTTACACTGAGTTAGTTGCCAGCAAGTCTACCTAGCATAAGGTCTGTATCCCAGTGCTGTATTTACCGCGAGGCATCCTAGGCGGATGCCTAGGGCGGCAAATTTTGGGGGGCGGCAGCGCCCCCCAGCACTGAAAAAAGAAAAAATTAAAAAATAAATAAAAAAAAAACGCAGCCCTTTAAAAAAAAAAAAAAGACCGCGCTTGCAGGCAGAGACGGAGGTGACAGGGGATCGGAAGATCCCCCCTCACCATTGCTCTGCCTGCCAGGCTGCACGGGGAGCCGAACAGGCAGCACAGAGAAACCTCCGTGCTGCCTGTTCGGCTCCCCGTGCAGTGTGCCGACACGGAAGTGCCGACAGTCACGTGACGGGCGCGCTGACGTCATACGCGCGCCCAGTCACGTGACCTGTCGGCACAATCGCCGGTAAGCCGAACAAGCAGGTAAGTGCTGATGGGAGACTGTGTGTGTGTGTGTGTGTGTGTGTGTGTGTGTGTGACTGAGTGTGATGGGAGAGTCAGAGTGTGTGTGTGACTGAGTGTGATGGGAGAGTCAGAGTGTGTGTGTGACTGAGTGTGATGGGAGTCAGAGTGTGTGTGATGGGAGACAGTGTGTGTGACTGAGTGTGATGGGAGTCAGAGTGTGTGTGTGATGGGAGACAGTGTGTGTGACTGAGTGTGATGGGAGTCAGAGTGTGTGTGTGATGGGAGACAGTGTGTGTGTGTGTGACTGAGTGTGATGGGAGTCAGAGTGTGTGTGATGGGAGACAGTGTGTGTGACTGAGTGTGATGGGAGTCAGAGTGTGTGTGTGATGGGAGACAGTGTGTGTGACTGAGTGTGATGGGAGTCAGAGTGTGTGTGTGATGGGAGACAGTGTGTGTGTGTGACTGAGTGTGATGGGAGTCAGAGTGTGTGTGATGGGAGACAGTGTGTGTGTGATGGGAGACAGTGTGTGTGACTGAGTGTGATGGGAGTCAGAGTGTGTGTGATGGGAGACAGTGTGTGTGACTGAGTGTGATGGGAGTCAGAGTGTGTGTGATGGGAGACAGTGTGTGTGACTGAGTGTGATGAGAGTCAGAGTGTGTGTGATGGGAGTCGGAGTGTGTGACTGAGTGTGATGGGAGTAGGAGTGTGTGACTGGGTGTGATGGGAGTGTGAGCTTGATGTGAGTCTGAATGATGGGGCATGTCTTAGGTGTGTAACGTGGGTGTGCAGCTTGGGTAGGGGGGTGCCCGGATTTTGTCTGCCTAGGGCAGCACAAAATCAAGATACACCACTGCTGTATCCCATCATAGATAGTAGGTTTTGTTGATATGCTAAGTTGCCCTTACCAGTTAGAAGTCTTGTCCTGCAAAAGTCATCTCCCAAACATGAATTAATAATAACTCACAGATTATTAATCATGCCACATTTTGTGAATATTTAGACAGGGAATGGTACACCCTACAAAATGAGTACAAATATGGCTGGTGCAACTTGAGCCATTTGGAAGTTATTGTGAAGTCTGTGGTATAGAGTCATGGGTAGCAAGTGTGATATATCTATGGACTTCATAAATTGCAACAAATTAATAGAGGCAAAAAATATGTATGTGACATGCACTGGACGGAAATTAGCAACAAGATTCCATATTGTGACTGGGGTAGTTCCACCACACATGGGGGAGGACACTTTTAGGTACACCTTCCCACTTCTGGGCCGGCTTGGAAACCTGAGTTGACCTGACAAAGTATAAATCTAATGATGGAATAATGGCCAGTGTGCTTACTAGGGGCCAAGATCTAATCTTGTGTAAGTTGCCGTCATTTCCTTGCCGCAGTCCCTCGGACAGAAAATACTGGTACTTTTCTATCTAAGTGAGTAGTTAGGTTTTCTGTTAATTTCTCCTTTTTATTTTTATCTGTTTTGGTGTAAATAATTTGTCATCTGTTTTATTTGTTTGTATGCACTGTGACTTCTTTTGTTCATAATAAATATTCCTTTATTAAGTTCTGCCTTTGTCAGGTATAGAGACTCACGTTACCTGATTAGACCAATCGCATAGATATTGTGTTAAAGCATATTTTGTGGGTTAAGTCTAATTTGCTTGGGGGACCAAGGCATCCCATTCATAAATTGTCTTGGTGGTGGCAGTGTTAGCACATTAGTTATATTAGTATAATTAAGTGTGGGTGGTGTTAAAGGGTTTTTTTATCATTATTTCTAGTCTAGGGCAAACAGAGAGTTAATTTTAACCCTTGCACCACCATAACCCAGTCACATGCACTCTTGGGGTAGGGTGCATTCGTGACAGTAAGGAAATGTGTAATTGTTTTAAGATCATTTAAAAAGACTCTGTCAACCTAAATATTGCTTGTACTTTGAGGTGGAGAAATAAAAAATTATGAAAAATGGTCTATACATTATATTAGCCGAATTACAGACAAATTTCATAAAAAAAAACGAGAACAATTTTAAATGTCTTTGGTGTCTTCTGTTTATAGCATCACCTGTGGCTTTATTTGCATATCAAGCCACAAGATGATGTCATAAGAAGTAGATACCAAAGACACATTTAAAAAATAGTTTTCACTCATTTTATGCATTTGTCTGTAAATCTGCTAATACAACGAATACATCATTTTTCATCAATTGTTATTCCCTACATTCACAGTGCCAGCAATATTTAGGAGCCCCATTAATTCCTCTTTCATTTCCACCATCCTATTTTGGGTTTATTTACTCAGTTGCAAAGTTGGAGTATAAAAATCATAATATTTTTCACATGTAAAATCTCTGTCACACAGCTTTATTCTGGCCATACAGGTGCAAAAAAAATATGGGTAAACATTGAAACAGCACCATTATCTACACATAACCTTGGAGTATTAACTGCTAGAAAACTGCAGGGATCGGTGTCTGGAAATGAGTGGTCATTATTGGTCCTAGAGCAGCCAATAACGAAGGAAAATATGGTGTGAGCAGTGCTAAACAATTCTCTCCCGCCTGGAGAGTTCAAAGTCAGATAATCAGCTAAGTCTCACTAGTCACTAGTGTGTAAAACTTTCCAACTCAGTTGTTCATTTACTACAGTTTTCATACCACACAGCCAAACAGCAGCCTGGAGTTGTGACTATACCCCTTTAAGAGGGCAAAACGGGACTGGTCAATTCATTATTTTATAAATAGACCCAACGGACACAGACACAGTTCTCTTGAGGAACACTGCCGAAAGAAATGACAGACTGAGTGAGAGACGCGCAGCTGACTTGAAAGACAGCCACGCTGCAAAAGCAATGGACATGCTGACTGAGAGACACAACTTTCTTGAGTAGCAGTTTCACTGCAGAAGGAAGGGACAGGCTCACTAAGATATCCTGAGAGTCAGCCACAATGCAGAAACACCAGACAGGCTAACAGAGATTTACACAACTCTACAGCTATTCACCTCAACTCACCTGTTAGTGAATAGCCCCAAGAGATCAGCACATACAAACATCAAATCTGTCTCGACCAAGTGACAAATGATGCCAACAATGAAATACAATCAGTCTTCACTCGCTTGTTACTTTAGGAACAGGATGTGGTTAAGTATTGCATCGTAACAAAAAATATGTAACACAAAGCACAACATTCATTCGCTCTGTAAACTGAAAGAAAACTACAGCTGAGGCCTGAAACATTTCCTATGAAGATGTTACTAACTCGTCACTTGATTTTTTTATTTTTTTTTATTTTATTGATGCCGATTACTTTTTAAATTTGTGAGATTCCACCTACCACTACTGTTTGGTTTTCTAACGAAACAGAAAATGGTTACACTATTTGTTAAATTTTTCTGCTCTTGTTATATGTGTTGGCCTTCTTTACAGAATTGTTTAGACCAGGTCTGGCCAACGACCAAGGCCAGTTTACATTATTACATAACAGTAACATTTATTTATATAGTGCCAAGAATTTACTCAGCACTTAAGAGCAGTGGTGTATCTTGATTTTGTGCTGCCCTAGGCAGACAAAATCCGGGCACCCCCCTACCCAAGCTGCACACCCACGTTACACACCTAAGACATGCCCCATCACCTCTATTTCATGACTCCACATCACACATAACATTCAGACTCACATCAAGCTCATACTCCCATCACACACACACTCCTACTCCCACTCAGTCACACACTCCTACTCCCATCACACTCAGTCACACACACTGACTCCCATCACACACACTATGACTTCCATCACACTCAGTCACAAACACTGTCTCCCATCACACACACCCTGACTCCCATCACACTCAGTCACACACACTGTCTACCATCACACACACTCTGACTCCCATCACACTCAGACACACACACACACACACACAGTCTCCCATCAGCATACCTTTCCCTGGCAGGCAGGCAGCATGGTCCCTCCATGCTGCCTGTTCGGCTTCCCGGCGATTGTGCCGACAGGTCACGTGACCGGGCGCGCGTATGACGTCAGCACGCCCGTCACGTGACTGTCAACACTTCCGTGTCGGCACACTGCACGGGGAGCCGAACAGGCAGCACGGAGGTTTCTCTGTGCTGCCTGTTCAGCAGCCCGGCAGGCAGAGCGATGGTGAGGGGGATCTTCCGATCCCCTCTCACCTCCGTCTCTGCCTGCAAGCACGGTCTATTTTTTTTTTTAAAGGGACGGATTATTTTTTATTTTTTTTTTTATTTTTTTTCAGTGCTGGGGCCCCCCAAAATTTGCCGCCCTAGGCATCCGCCTAGGTAAATTCAGCACTGCTTAAGAGCATAACATGGAATGAAAAGCAAACAGAGTCATACATGAGGCAGGGAGCCTTGCTTACAAGCTTGCAATCTAGAGGGAGCAGGAGAAATGAGACATGTTGGATTTTATGGCTTCAAATCCTTTCTACATATTGTGGTTCAGACGTAAAGTGGTTTCATTGGTAAACTGTAGAAACCACACTATATAAATTCTATTTGTCAATACTGGTAGATTTAAGAGGAGATGCGTTTCCTCTCTCTAGTTTAAGTTCCTTCCAACTGAGGATGAATATACAATTTTAAAATAGTATGTGAAGCTAAAACTATTACAGTTCAGTGGAACACTGGGTGTAACATAGTTACAAAGAAAAACACAGGAGGAACAACATCATCGTCATGTATAAATACATCCAAAGGAAATGTATAATTTCCAGCAGGGATGGCTAACCTTGGCACTGAAGATATTATAAGCAACATGGGATGTGTAGTTCCCAAAAAACTGTAGTGCAAAGGCTATACCCATCACTGAAAGATGGAGAGAAATGGAAAACTGTGAGTGAGGAAGTTGGGATATGAAGAAAGGTGACTTAAAGGTGTGCTTAAAGGGACAGAATCACCTACATCATTTTTGCAGTTGATGTAAAGAATGACAAATGATTGAAAGAGATCTATACGTTGTATTGGCAAAATTGCAAGTAATGCCTAAATTGTGCTTTAAACGTGCATGTGGAGTCTTCTGATTATGACATCACCCATGGCACGGTATGGAAATTACATATTTCTCAATTAAAAAGCAGTTGATTTGCATATCGCGCCACAGGTGGTCATAATCAGGAGACTCCGCAGGCACATTTAAAAGAGATTTTTCTCCTCACATTGTTCTCCTATTTTAGGTATTTGTGTGCATTTCTGCTAATGCAATCTATAGATGATTTTCAATAATTTTTGATGCTCCATGTAATGGAACGGTTACCCAACTCTGGGAGCACCTCTGCCCATTGTAGGAAATCAACACCTTAGCCCCCGATTCAAGTCTTTCTGGAACCTTGCTCTTTGTACCCAAAGGTACAGCAAGAATGAATAAACGACTTTATTGGAACAGACATAGAGTCTTATATACAGACATAACCAAGTTGACATAACTCAACCCACATATTAACCTACAATGCAACAGAAACCAAACAGAATTAACCAGCATTGCTACAGATATAGAAAACCACATCATAATCAGTTTAACAGTATATTCAATCAACACAGAACAATGGATGTTGGAGTAAACTATTAATCATTGTCACTGACTCCTCTGTGACACATTGTAAACCAATATACATAAACCAATATACTAACAGAATCTGACTAAATAACCAAATTAAAGTATACAGTTATAGCACCTCCAGTGGGGTGACACCTCCAGCGGGGGTGACACGTGTGCTGTCACCTCCATCGGGGGTGACACCTGCAGCGGGGGTGACACCCGTGTTGCCGGCATCCCCCCGCACTGCATCGCGCTCTGGGCTCTGACTGGCACAATATTACTGGGCTCTGAATGGCACAATATTTCTGGGCTCTGAATGGCACAATATTACTGGGCTCTGAATGGCACAATATTACTGGTATCTGACTGGCACAATATTACTGGCATCTGACTGGCACAATATTACTGGACTCTGAATGGCACAATATTACTGGGCTCTGAGTGGCACAATATTACTGGCATCTGAATGGCACAATATTCCTGGCATCTGAATGGCACAATATTCCTGGCATCTGAATGGCACAATATTCCTGGTATTTGAATGGCACAATATTACTGGCATCTGAATAGCACAATATTCCTGGCATCCGGATGGCACAATATTCCTGGTATCCGAATGGCACAATATTCCTGGTATTTGAATGGCACAATATTACTGGCATCTGAATGGCACAATATTACTAGGCTCTGAATGGCACAATGTTACTGGTATTTGAATGATACAATATTACTCGGCTCTGAATGGCACAATATTACTGGCATATGAATGGCACAATAATAGTGGCATCTTAATGACACAATGGTATTGGCATCTGGCACAATAATAGTGGCATATAATTGGGCCAATTGGCTGTTATAGAGAGAGAGAGAGAGAGAGAGAGAGAGAGAGAGAGAGAGAGAGAGAGAGAGAGAGAGAAGTCTGTATGTATAGATATGTATTGTTTTAGAATTGTACAATTGTCACCTCGTGGGGCTCCTGTGTGTTGCATAGTTAATGGCGGTCCCATGTGTGCATAATTATGGGGCACTTGTGTGTGGCATATTAATTGGGCCCCATGTGTGCCATAATTAAGGGATTCTTTTGTGTGGCATAATTAAGGGACTCTTTTGTGTGGCATAATTATGGGGTACCTGTGTGTGTGTGGCATAATTATGGGGAACCTGTGTGTGTGGCATAATTATGGGGCACCTGTGTGTGTGGCATAATTAACTGGGCAGAGGTGAGGCATAAATAGTTGTGCTCTGGTGTGGCATAATTTATGGTGCTCTGGTGTGGCATAATTTATGGGGCTCTGGTGTGGCATAATTTATGGGGCTCCTGTGTGTGGCATAGTTATGGGGCTCCTGTGTGTGGCATAGTTAATAGGCCATCTAACTGGCATTACTAAGGAATTTGTCTGGTATTGTATTGGAAGAAATCCAGGGGGGTGACACCATGAGTTTCCGCACCGGGTGACACCAACCCTAGGGTGCATGGGTGCATGATGCAAAATGCAAACTTACCCACTGTTTCCCAAATCCCATTAAACAAAACCCCCTTTTAATGCCAGGGCCCATAATCTACAGTCATGGAGGCTATCAGGATTCAATATTTGACACTCCAAATGCACAGTAAAAACAATTTTCAGGTGATACAGTCCCTTTAAATGGAAAAGGAACGGGAGGGGTTCTAGGTTTTGATGGACCCTAAGTGAAAAAACAGACATGGGACAATCCATAATTGTTTCCCCTTAGATTGGTTCTATAGAGGCCCTAATCAGCTTTTAATATATATATCATTGATTATATCATAGCACCACCCCTGGGAATAGATAACAGGGATGGGAAAATGGGAATGGGGAAACTAAACTGATGGAAGGAGAACACAAAGCATGGTGGAAAGGGCAAGGGATAGCTGGTAACATTTGGCGCAGGGATAAAAAAACTATTTAGCATCCCACAGTGCAACTTCATCAGAGATAAGCACAGAGAGTCAACTCAGACAGACACACAAGACAACTGCACAGATTTCTACTCAGTTTCCTCTGTCATTTTATCGCCCCTTCTCTACCTAAGAATTTCAGAGATGAAAGGGAGGCAGTGATGGTTGAGACAGGGAGGGATTCTGGTTTCACATAAGTGCATGCATATGGGGTCTGCTTGGATTCCCATGCTAACCTACTGATCCCAGCAAGAGCACCATATGAGAAAGATGGCTGCCAAGCCAATAAAAAGAGAAGAGTGGTGCAGCTCAGCCCAGGTTATAGAGCAGCTCTGGGAAGAGGTGTCATTAAGGAGAGAGTTGTGACACTCAAGCTCAAAAACATTCTCCACTTCTGGTCTAGTGATTGAGTTCCATAGCATGTCCTTTACCATTGGTACGCACAATTATCAAAATGGAAAATATAAACGTGTTGTAACTAAACTCTGTGAAACTTCCCCAATGTTAATCATGATTGACATCTGAATAAACAGTAGAGATAAGAATGGTCTGCAAAAAAAAATAAAATAAAATATAAATGTGTAGTAATAATGTGATAAGTGAGGGGATAAGCTAATTATCTTAAAGATGGAAAATTACATTAGGACTGCATGATTGCAGTGCCCAATCCCACCAAACTCATGGAAAGTGGGACAGAGGTGGAACTCGGCAGGACAGTGTGACTTTGCTGCAATATGGGACTGTCCCACACAAAATTCTCCCATTCAGCTATACTTTAAACTCTGCTATTTTGCACTTCTCTTATTAATTTCCACCTTTCAGGAATGAATCCCATATTACAGGTGTCTCCACAGCCCCATTCACAGTTAACTACAATTCCTTTGATGCATGTTGTTGGTGCAACATAATGGGATTTGCAGTCAATGTGATGGCACTCCCTGGTACCCCGGCTGGGTACCTCTGTCAAAGATCTGCTTCCTTGCTGCGATAGCCACCTCAAGCCACCAGACAGATCCAGTGTTGTAGGTAGCTACTCCAAGTACCAGACACCAGTACAGAAGTAGAACAGGAATGAAAATTTCTTTGAAAACAACATAAATATTAAATATGAAATCAACTAAGGGGGAGGCACATGGGAAACTAACTGTAACATAGTAAGCCACAAACAATAGAGAGACTAATTTAAATACAGTAGGATATACAATAATCACAGACAAATTATGAACACAGCATAACTATTTTAACAGTAAGGCATACAATGGGGAAGTTCTGACACCATTCAGGATACAAAGGTGTCAAGTTCAAATACATACAGAGTACACGCAATTAAAGTAACTTCCTAATTAAAGGACATCACTTTAAAAAAAGGACATTGAATGGCTTACATAAAGAAAATGGATAATGACAAGTGCACATTTAACACATATTAAACAGTAACTGGATATTATCATATTATAACAGTAACATAATACAATTTTGTAACACCTCCTGAGAGACTAAAGTTTGCAGGGCATGAGATAATCTTAACTTGGGGAACACAATGGGACAATGTCTTGGCTGACATCCTGAGTGAGCCAGTCCTGGGCACCCAGCTGTACTGAAGACAGGGTGCCGCTAGTGTCCCCAAAGTGTGTAACCCCAAACCTATCATATGCACTGACAGGGTCCATAGTCTATTGGTAAAAGGAAGGCCATTAGCCCTCTCCAGTAGCCTAGGGTATGGAGGCTTCCATGACATTCAACAAAGGTTAATGTAGTGTAGTGTAGCTCTGTGATCCCCAGCTAACAGAGCTATTGCATTTATTATAGTGAGTACTCACTTTCCAAATAGCTGGTTGAGAATCATGGGAAATGTAGTCTCAATAGCTATGAACTAATACTTGTTTCAGTACGTGTATTAAATAAACTACCTTGCACCTGCAGCATTCAAGCTGTATCTCTACTCAGTCAGGGACCCTGTGTCTGTGAAGGACCAAACCACTCTGACAGCAGGGGGTGTGCAGAATTAAATAAAATTGTATCTGCCTCCCAGGAGTTATACTGCTCTCTATTTCTGGTCATCCTGCCCTAACAAGCATACTTTTTCTCTTTCCTCTGCTGCTTCTGTGGGCATTTTGGAATCCCCCCCGCCCCCTTCCAGATGGGCCCATGAAAATTTTCATGGAGGACATGTAATGGACTCTTGGTGATGGACAATTTAATGATTGTTGATGGACCTTAACAGACCATGCGATGGACACTGATATCCTTGTAAGGACAATCACCAAGACCTTTCCTCTATTTGATAATATAGAGTGGCGAGGAAACCCTTGCAGAATATATACACAGCCTTGGGTGGTAAAACAGGCATCTTCCAGCCATAAAAGGCTAAATATACCTCAACAGACACTGTGCTTAAAATAAGAAAAGCGAACCAAAACAAGGGTGATAGATAAATGAATGGGATGGTTATGTTATGTGTCAATTTCCCTGCACTGCTAGAGAGCTTAGGTTCCAGATGTATCATGATATCAAGGCTTATGTTCACTACTTAAACCTGTTCAGCATGGCAAACTGGGCATATGTATTGTGAATGTATGCATAATGGCAATTGCAACTTTTTATTAAATCCCAACACTTTCATGTGTGAGAAATAGAAACCCCCACTAAAATGAATTTGGCAGATGTTCTAGACCACTTTTTAGGCGCTTTTCAGTGCCTGGTTTTTTTTTATTTTTTTTTTGCACTAAACATTTTCCAGAGCACCCTGGCAGAGCAGGAGCGGCACATATAGCGCTAACTCCCTGAGTATGTGCCACTAGCAGCGCCTACCCCATTTTATACAGGATCCCTAACGTAATGTAATAAATGTAAAGAGTAATTTACTTTAATAAAGACATAGTACATTTTTTTTAGGTTTATAAATAAAAAACGAATATATATAAATATACTATAGAGATATAATAGAAATGCGAAAATGACTTTACAAAACCTGTAATTATAAAATATTGATATATTCCTTAATTAATCCTTTCTTTTTTTCTGCATCCTTCACATTTTAATATTTGAAATTCTCAATAAACACTAAATTATAGTAAAAAAAAAATTGAGAGAAAGGTTAGAATGTTTGTCAGTATCAAGTATGAATAAAATTTAGAGAAAAATAAAAGGCGGGGACACTTAAAATGACTTTACTTAATATTGACAGAAACACTGAGGTCTATTCACTAAAATTTGAGTTGGGTGGTCGGGACGATCACTCTTCTCGACTAACAGCATTTGACCACTCTCGACCCTTCTTGCAGTTGAGGTGATAAGAACATTTCATCTGAATAGATTAGCTTTACATTGATCACGGATCAACCTGCTGAAAACTCACCAGGCTTGTCCCTGCCCAATGTATAGCTAAATTGGTGAGACAAAATGTTCATCTCACCTCAACTCACCTTTTGAGTGAATAGCTCCCAAAGCATTTTTTCGAGGTCAAGATGTGGTGAAGGCAATCGAGATAGAGGGAGGAGTGAGGTATGGTGAGGAGGTCAAGTGCAATCTATGCCCAAGTGCCCTTAGCGTATGTGTTATTTTATAAAATGCCAACCTGATTTCACGCCACTCATCGGCCTGGTTAAGTAAATCTACACAGCCCTTCGGTTTGACTGACTTTAGCACTTGACTAAGACCCCATGGTAATGTGCCCTGGCTGATTCCGACCACTTCTGCGGACTTTGACTGAAAGGAATGTTTGTCCATGTAGTGTATCCTAGTAATGGGGTGTCTCCTTTCAGTCAGAGGCTCCAAATCCCATTTAATAAAGTCAACTGTTCAAGGATGGGCACTCAGGAGTGGCAGAATTTTTGGACAATCTGACCTTTAGGGAGTACCTTTAGAACAGTCCTGGGTCCTGAGGCACCCTGAACCTTGCTGGTGCATCCAGTTGCTTTCCCTTATGATAGAGAAACATGTATTTCTTGTTTGTATTTCCTTTTATTTGCCCATCTGCCCCCCAGATGTAGCCAATGCTTCTCCCCACAGCCATCTGCCCACCAGCCACTGCTTCCCTCTACCCCCCAACCAGTGCTGTCTCTCTCCCCAGCCAAAACTGCCTCCCCTAGACTTGCCCAATGCTGCCTCTCCCCCTCCTTCCCCCAGACATGTCCAATGCTGCCTCTCCCTCCAGACTTGCTCAATGCTGACCCAATTTGCCTGGTAGCTAGTGGCTGCTGGAAGGTCATGTGACCTCCCGGCATCCGTCATAGAAGTTCCGACGGACGTGCCGGGCAGCAGTTTCGGTGGATGTCTGCGTGCATTGCACAAACATCCACCAGCTGCTTGCAAGGGGGATCCAGGTCCCCTGCAGCTCTGTGGGGGACCTGGATCCCAGTCTTATAGTCAGACCTCGATTTGAGGTCTGACTATAAGATGAACCTCGAATATATTCAGAGCATTTGCTCGGAAAAAAACTCATTGTATATGCAAGCAAATATGGTACTAATCCTAACCCCTAATACTAATCCTAAACCCTAATAATAACCCTAATGCTTATCCTAAACCCTAATATTAACCCCTAATACTAACCCCTGATACTAATCCTAAACACTCATCATATCCCCTAATACTAACCCCTAATATTAATCCTAAAACCTAATACTAAACCATGAGATGAATCCTAACCCCTAATACTAATCCGAAACCCTTATATTAATCCTAAACCCTAATACTAACCACTAATTCTAGTTTTAGTGAATACCAATTTTCTATGCGGTCTGTGTGTGGTCGAGTTGGACTTTGGTGTGAGGAGTCGAGCTGAGGTCGGGATGAAGGTAGAGATGCATTTAGCGAATAGCTCAGGGTGGTCAGGATGAGAATCCGAGTCCACAGTGGAGACTAAGTCCAACTCAACCACCTGTTTTCAAACTTCCACTTTAGTAATTAGTTTTTTCTACCATTTTCAATAATGAAAAAAAAATACACTTTCTATTTTATTCATTTTACTGTAGAGATCACTGTGCCACTGAGATCAAGGGGTGTGACAAATCAAGGTTGGGGGTGCATAAGTTTAGTCAAGCCTAAGGAAGCACAAAAGCTAAATACAGCACTGATAAAGCACCATTACATGCGGCAGCATTGTACAACTGAGTCAGACAAAGCAAATTAGTTGAATAAAATGCCTAATAGTACATTTCTGAATTAGATCTTTGTTTTCCTCGAAAGACTGAACTTAATGTAGTCCCCACACAGATTAGCCATAAGTGACCTTTAGATTTGGCTTTGCACGTAGCCGGCCAGCCCAGCTATAACCTGTCAACTGAACTATCTATCTCCACCTTTTAGGATCTCGCTTGTGGTCAGGTTTAAATCGTCACTGAGGACACATTTTTTTTTGTTCAAAAAAATACCAGCATCCTAAGACACATAGACTTAACCTTGGCCTGGAGACAATTTTCAACAGGCCTGCCAGTAAAATACTGGATGAATGGCAAACCTAACATTCTCACAATATATTATCCTGATGAAGTCCACTTGTGGCTGTATGTCTGTGGCTATATAAGTCACAGAATGACTGTTCTAGTTTCAACACCCATTGTAATGAACTTTTCCATACACTTAGCTGTTAAAGGTACATTACTCCGGGTATAATGTATCTACACATTGCTCTGTATATAATACAAATAGACGTACTGCTCTATGTATATTACAGATACACATATTACATATATTCCATATTGTATATAGAACTGATACACACACTGTTTACAATACAGATACTTTAAAACCAGAGGCATAACTAGGACTCACAGGGACCCAGTGCAAAAATTACTAACATGTCCCCAAACAGCCTCTTTGCACCATCTTAGCACCCAAATAGCCTCTCTCCATCTTAAATCCCAAACAGCCTCTCTGTGCCATATACCCCTAGTCAGCCTTTTTGTGCCATCTTAGCACTCTCTGGGCCATTTCAGCCCTCAAACAGCCTCTCTGGGCCACCTTAGCCCTCACACAGCCTCTCTGGGCCATCTTAAACCCTCACACTGCCTCTTTGGGTCATCTTAAACCCTCACACCGCCTATCTCTGCCATCTTAGCCCCCCAAAAGCAACCGCTCGGTGTGTATCCATATAACACACAAAGCATAATAACTCATATTAATTTAGGTTGAAAAAAGACCTAAGTCCATCACGTTATTTCATTATTTATAAAGTATTTTACGAGGAAGGATACTTTTAAATTTTTCTCATTTTCAAGTATATCCAGGGTCAATGAGCATTGCGTTGTTACAATAGGTTATAAAATAATATGACAAATACAAAATAATATCAAAATACAAATAAACAAAATTAACACAGCACATGATCAAGAAATAGAATCAGCCATGACTAAAGGTACATTCTGTATTGACGTATATTGACTGAGATCTCTTAAGGGGTTTTACAATGAGGAATGTTTAACCCTTCTACCTACTGTCCCTGCTTTTGATACAAAAGAAGGCAAAAATCCCTAATTAAGATATTTAGAATTATGCCACTTAGGTGGAAGCAGTGTGCATATTTGTACTGTTCACTGCTCTGTGTATAATACTGATACTGCTCTATGTATAATACTAGTAGACATACTTCTATGTGTATAATACTAATACACACTGCACTCTGTGTATAATACTCCATATTACAGACTGCTCTGTGTATAATACTGATACTGCTCTATGTATAATACTAGTAGACATACTTCTATGTGTATAATACTAATACACACTGCACTCTGTGTATAATACTCCATATTACAGACTGCTCTGTGTATAATACTGATACTGCTCTATGTATAATACTAGTAGACATACTTCTATGTGTATAATACTAATACACACTGCACTCTGTGTAAAATACTCCATATTACAGACTGCTCTGTGTATAATACTGATACTGCTCTATGTATAATACTAGTAGACATACTTCTATGTGTATAATACTAATACACACTGCACTCTGTGTAAAATACTCCATATTACAGACTGCTCTGTGTATAATACTGATACTGCTCTATGTATAATACTAGTAGACATACTTCTATGTGTATAATACTAATACACACTGCACTCTGTGTAAAATACTCCATATTACAGACTGCTCTGTGTATAATACAAATACATACATTACTGTGTATAATACCCCATATTACAGACTGCTCTGTGTCTAATACAAATACACACTGCTTTCAGTTTGCAATCTGTGTATAATAAAGATACACTCATTGCTCACAGTATAATGTCGATTAACACATTACTCCATATTATATACACTGATCTGTGCATAATACAGGTACGCATTATAGACACACTGGTTCATACTCACACTGTATATACACACATATACTGCTCTGTGTATAATACAGCTACACACTGCTCTTTGTATAGTACAGACACACATTACTCTGTATTACACATGCTGCTCTGTGCATTATTCTAATAGAATCATTTCTTTGTATATAAATCAGACACAATGAACGATATATGGATTTGCACCCAGCCCTCTGTCTAATACAGATAACGCAATCATGCTTACTACAGGGGTCAGCAGATGTGGTGAGCAGATAAAAAGAGATGACAGTAAATTAAAGCAAGAGCAGGGGTGTAATTTGGGGGTCTGGTTACTTGCTTTCTTACCCCCTCCTCCACCTGACGCCATTTTCCCAGGCCCCGCTGGAGTAGCCGCCCCTGCCAATTGTGGAACCCCGGTGTAGAGACAAAGTTACAAAGACCCACAACTTCCTGACACCATCACATCAGGAAGTAGAGAGTGACAGAGCTGAGCAGTGTGTGCTCACCCACAGGCCTTGCGTGTATCTTATACAGAGCAGCATGCCTGTTATACACAGAGCACTATGTAGGTCTTTATGGAAGGACAGAATGAACATAGCTCAGGACAGGGGTGCAGGTTATCTGGCTTCTGCACCTCTGTCCGGAGCTGTGTTTAATTCCTGGGTAGTACAGCGTGCATGTGCTCCAAGGGGGTCCACTTTTATAATGGATTAAGAGGCAAAAGGTGATTATTGTTGACCAGATTTGCACATTCCTACCCAGAATCCCTTGCAGTGGTGGCAGCACTGTGAATGTGTGATTACTATTGGAAAAGCAGGCCTTCTGGCTTATTTGTTGTGTGTAGATTTGTTTGATAATGCCTCTGCTAACCCCTAACAGAGAAACACAGATGTCAGCCAGACAGGAAACAAATGTATAGTATTCCTTTTAAACCAGTGGTTCCAGAACCAGTCCTCATGCCCCCCACTAACAGTACATTATTAGGGATTACCCAGATGTTCAAACCAAACTGTGAGTTTTTGAGGGTTTTAAACAGAACTTTTAATCCCTAAATCCTTTACTGGTTAGAGAGCGGGACACAGAAGGACTGGTTTGGGAATCACTGATTTAGCCCCCCCCCCCCACCTCCTTAAAGGAGAAAACAAAGTTATGTTTAATTAAAAGATAGCACCAAGTGTAAGCATTTTAAACATTCATGCTTTAATTAAATAATATAAATACTCTATACTGTGCCCTCTTTGCTCCATATAGCTCCATATAGCAGAGGGGAGGCCATGTTTAGAATCTTGGGCCAGACAGGTCAGATCCAAGATGGCTTCATGTGACCTAAGATGCTAAACCATGACCACCTCATAGAGCTACATGCAGGGCCGGACTGGGAATAAAAACCAGCCCTGGAAATTACAGTATATCAGCCCCATAGAATTGCATATTTATTTTCTTGTTCATAACGGACAATCCATGCATTTATTTTACAAAACATTTGAAAAGTGTATTATTTTATAGATAAGACTGGTACATACCCCTGCACAGGGCAAAATATGCCCCCAGTATTTACACAATATTATAACTAACGTATTGCTCTGATATATACCCCATGCACAAGGCAACACATAGCAACCAGTACACAAGGTTATATGAGTTGCCCTGTGCAGGGGTATATATAATTAGGGAATTGTGTGAGCTATAACCTTGTGTACATACTGGGTGGCTATATTGATTTACCCCAGCACCCAGACTGCACTCACAGGACTTAGCCCAGCATGCAGATTGCACTCACAGAACTTACCCCAGCGTGCAGATAACACTCATAGGACTTATCTCAGCACCCATAACTTGTCCAAGGATTTACCCCAGCACCCAAACTTCACTCCCAGGACTTGCCCCAGCACCCAGGTTTTACTATAGCTTTCAGATTACACTCATAGGACTTACCCCTGCACCTAGTAGGTATCCCAGCATGTAGATTGCACACAAATGACTTGCCCCAAGATTTACCACAGTACTTAGATTGCACTAGGGTTGGTGTCACCTGGTACGATAACTCAGGGTGTCACCCCCCTTGATTTCCTCCAATACCATGTCAAACAGATTCCTTAGTAATGCCAGTCAATTGGCCCATTAAATATGCCATACAGGAGACCCATAAATTATGCCACATACAGGAGCCCACTAATTACGCCACACACAGGAGCCCCACTAATAATGCCTCACACAGGCGCCCAATTAATTATGCCTGATACAGGAGCCCCATTAATTATGCCTCATCCAGGAGCCACATTAATTATGCCACACACATGGGCCCAATTAATTATGCCACACACATGGGCCCCATAGTTATGCCACATTCAAGAGCCCCATAGTTATGCCACATTCAAGAGCCCCATAGTTATGCCACACACAGGGGCCCCATAGTTATGCCACACACCAGAACAATAAATATCTATACACATATTATATTGAATTATTTCATATGTAATAAAAAATGTTATTGAAAAATTGCATTTTTATTCCCTTCCTATACACCCACATTGCACCTAAAGGACTTAACACAGCACCATACAGTACTAGGGTTGCCACCTTTTCTTCAGAAAACTACCAGCCTTGGTACTGTCTCCATAGACTTAACATTGGCCTGAAGCCAATTTTTTTTTACCAGCCTGTCGGTAAAATACTGGCCAGGTGGCAACCCTATTCAGTACCCACAGCATTTGCCAAGCACTCATATAGCACCCACACAATTTGGCATGCAACAGTGTCACTTTGTCCCACAGAGCTGCCCCTGCAGAACAAACCACAGTGTCACTTTGTCCCACAGAGCTGCCCCTGCAGAAAAAAATCACATTGTCACTTTCCCCCATAGTACATGTTATTTTGCCCCACTGAACATGCCACAGCATCACTTTTCCAATTAAAATAAGCCAGGTACCAATTAACATGCAACAGCCACTTCGTCATTAACATATGCAACAGCCAGTTTGCCTATTAAAATATGCCAACAACCAATTTTGCCACTAATATACAAGTATCATTTTGCCATTAATATGCCACAGTCAATTTGCCCATTAATATGCCAGTATTATTTTGCCATTAATATGCCACAGTCAATTTGCCCATTAATATGCCACAGACAATTTGCCCATTAATATGCCACAGCCAATTTGCCCATTAATATGCCGGTATTATTTTCCCACTAATATTCCACAGCCAATTTGCCAGTACTGTTTTGCCATTAATATGCCAGCATTATTACAGTCGATTTGCTAGTCACTCACACACTTATACAGCTATACAGAATTGTGTATGTCTCTGAGAAAATGTATTTACAAAATAAAAGGATTTGGGATATATAGGAAGTTAGGTTGGGAGGTGGATGGGTTGTCAAATATACAAACTGCCCCAGGTGATTCTTTAAAATCATACTTTAAAATATGATTTTTTTTTTTTAACTCACAGTGTCCCTTCAAAAATCTGGTGCATGAATACACAATATAACAGTGGTGGTGCCCTGCTTTTTAATATTAAAACCTCTTAATCACTCCACTCCGCACCAATATTATGTAAATCATGTAGGCTACATCTGGTCAAGATGTGCCACTCACTCACACACTTACTTACACTCTGCCCCTCGCTCACACACTTACTTACACTCTGCCCCTCGCTCACACACTTACACTCTGCCCCTCGCTCACACACTTACACTCTGCCCCTCGCTCACACACTTACACTCTGCCCCTCGCTTACACACTTACACTCTGCCCCTCACTTACACACTTACACTCTGCCCCTCGCTCACACACTTGCACTCTGCCCTCGCTCACACACTTGCACTCTGCCCCTCGCTCACACACTTGCACTCTGCCCCTCGCTCACACACTCACACTCTGCCCCTCGCTCACACACTCACACTCTGCCCCTCGATCACACACTCACACTCTGCCCCTCGATCACACACTCACACTCTGCCCCTCGCTCACACACTCACACTCTGCCCCTCGCTCACACACTCATACTCTGCCCCTCGCTCACACACTCATACTCTGCCCCTCGCTCACACACTCACACTCTGCCCCTCGCTCACACACTCACACTCTGCCCCTCGCTCACACACTCACACTCTGCCCCTAGCTCACACACATACACTATGCCCCTCGCTCACACAATTACACTCTGCCCCTCGCTCACACACTTACACTCTTCCCCTCGCTCACATACTTACACTCTGCACTTACATACTTACACTCTGCCCCTCACTCACATACTTACACTCTGCCCCTCGCTCACACACTCACACCCTGGCTACATGGAGCCAAGAGGGTTCAGTAAGCTGCTTTATTTATTATCCTTTGGTCCAGCTCAAGCTACTCCTATATAGAATGTGTCGTCAGATAAGAACCATTCTGTCCATCTAGTCTGCCCATATAATTCAGCATGTTATGTTTAACAATTATTTTTGCTTGGATCCCTTCTTTTTTAGCCCTTTTTTCAACCCTCTACATCAGCAATAAATACCTTTTATTGCTTTGTATTTTTGTTTAGTTCAACATTTGGCCAATCCCCAGACAGAACACTCCAACCACATTTAACCCCTCATGACGCTAGGACATTCTATGCTGTTCTATAGCATAGAACGAAAGAGTTGTATTCAATTATCAGTTGTATTCAATGTTAAATGTAATCCCCTTAAGTGCCTTATCATTCTATACTGTAGGTTAAATCTAACCCTTTTAAAGTTCCATTGTTTCATCTATGTTATCAAGATGTAAAACTGTATAGATTCTAAGTGTTGTGACATAATAAATTGAAAACCTTTTGGTTCTTGAACCTGTAGCAGTGTCTACTTCTCTTTACAAAAGACTGTGGCTTGCTGGGGAAAATTGGAGTTTAATATCTGGCTGTGGAGGCGCGGAATCCCTACATGAGAACGGAAACATCTGGAGTATCCTCCGTTCTCGTCACACTGTGTACAAGAGCAAGTCTATTACAGTCCACACAATGTATTCAATTCCACTAGCACATGAAGTGACTAAATGAAACAAAACTTTATAGGCTCAGTGTCTATATAATCACTGCTGTCGCACTTGCATTTAACATGTAGAGTAATCACTGGGGAGGGCTTGAACAAAATCGAAAACATTTGATTTATGCAGAAATCAAATCACACTGGAGAACAAGCCTGTGTATTATACAAGCAGTAAACTTCATCTTGCACAAAAGTGAGTATGGGGTCTACACTGTCCCATTAATGTATATGGGGTGATTGCAATCTTTCAGCAAAATGGAAGGATTCTGCATCTGCAGCATCTACATTTTGCCACTGACGCACATAGAAGGCTAATGAATTAACTGCAATCTTTGAGTTTAGATTTCAGTAATGTTGAATGGATTAGACAATGGCTGAGTGACAGCAACAGAGGGTTGTAGTCAATGGAGTATATTCGATGCAAGGTCTTGTTACTAGTAGGGTACCTCAGGGATCTGTACTTGGACCCATTCTCTTTAATATTTTTATTAGTGATATAGCAGAAGATCTTGTTGGTAAGGTATGTCTTTTTGCTGATGATACAAAGATTTGCAGCAGGGTTGATGTTCATGGAGGTATAAGCCAAATGGCAAATGATTTAGCTAAACTAGAAAAATGGTCAGAGATGTGGCAACTGATATTTAATGTGGACAAGTGTAGGATTATGCACCTTGGACGTAAAAATCCAAAAGCATAATATAGAATATTTGTACAGTCCTAACCTCAACATCTGAGGAAAGGGATTTAGGAGTAACTATCTCAGAGGAGGTAGGTAGGCAATGTTATAGAGCAGCAGGAAATGCTAGCAGAAAGAGGAAGGTGCTCATGCCATTGTACAGAGCACTGGTGAGACCTCACTTGGAGTATTGTACGCAGTACTGGAGACCGTATCTCCAGAAGGATACTGATACTTTGGAGAAAGTTCAGAAAAGGGTTACTAAACTGGTTCATGGGTTGAAGGATAAAACTTACCAGGAAAGGTTAAAGCATCTTAATAGCACAAGGGTATCCTAGATATGAGATAAAAGTATTTAGAAAATTGGACAGACTAGATGGGCTGAATTGTCCTTATCTGCCAACACATTCTATGGTTCTATCAGCAAAACGTTTATAAGGTACTGTATCAATTAAACATTTTTTTTACTGTAAATCTAGAGCAGTGATTCTCAACCCATCTAACCTCAGGACCCACATTTGTCCTTGGCCATTAAGTCACGACCCGTAAATAATTTCCTTTCCGAAACATTATAATTTAATCCACAAAACCATTTGTACAGTATTCCACAATATATATATATATATATATATATATATATATATATATATATATATATATATATTTTTTTTTTTTTTTTTTTTTCTCTGTTCAAAACATGAAACAAACAAAAAACAGACTTCTGGACAAAATGAATGGTGCAATAATTGCAGTGCAAGTGAAAATGAAGGCGCTACTGAGTTAAAAACCCCAGTAAAATAATAAACCATTGGAACATATGAGACTAATTAGATCTAATGAAAAGCTTGGGATGCCTTTCGCTAACTATAAGTGTCTGGGGTGATGGTAGACATAGCAACTCTGAGGTCATGTTCAATGTTCATTCTGTTCCTATGTTTTATCATCAACTGGTCCAGAGCCGAGAAGCCCCTCTCACAAAGATAGGTACATTAAACACTGACTACCGGATCATCATTTGCCGCATCAAACCCAAACTTCACTTGTTCCATCTCAGGTGTATTTTGCCAAAGTTAATGGTGAAGCATTGACTGTTTCCTGAAGGTTTTAATGAGCGAGGTATCAGTGGCACTATCAAAACAATGCCATCTGTTTCTTGGTGGGCTTCTCTGCTTCAGACAGTGAACGCAGCGTGCGTTGCTATGTCATTTTTCCTGCCCCCAAGCAAAAGTTAGAATTTTTATGAAGCCTAAGCACTAGTATGTGACCCACACAAGCTCATGACCCTCTTTTGGGTCAGGACCCACCGGTTGAGAAACACTGATCTAGAACATACAGAAAAAAATGATCTATACATTGCATTAGCAAAATATAACCAAATCACCTGTGGCTTGATATGCAAATGAACTGCTTTGCATACTGTGATACAGGTGATGTCATAATCAGGAGACTCCACAGACACATTTAAAACACATTTTTCTCCTAATTTAGACATTTGCTTTCACTTTTGCTAATAAAATGTATAGATCATTTTCAATCATTCTTTATGCTCTACATGCACAATAAAAACAATGTTCAGGTGATACTGTCCCTTTATACTCTGGAGACCTGCTGAACCAACAGGTGGCGCCACAGTACCTCCAATGGAAATACAACAACCGTGGTAAGAGATGCTGCAAATCTTTTTGCTAAACCTGTGTTAAATGAAATTTTGATGACTCTCATTTTTAGAATGTAACACTTTAACCAATTTAGCTATACATTGTGCAGGTCTCCCAGTCTGTAAAATCTCAGCGTGTGGGGCTGGCTAAGGTACATACATATCTTAAAGTACCCCCACATTCCTCTTCTGAAAATCAGACATGATCTACTCAATGCTCAAGCAGAACAAAATAAAGCATTGAGGAAACAACCCAGATGAGACTTGAACGCACAATCCCTGGTTTAGGAGGCTAGTGCCTTACCCATCAGGGCATTGGGGCTTGGTTGATTACTGCATGTAGTTCATAATCTAATATTATATATACTAACCTCTACCACTTGTGCTGGAAAGCTAATCCATGCATCCATTACCCTCTCAGTAAAGTAATACTTCTGGATATGGAAGAGTATTGAATCTAAACTGACATTGGTGATTTTTCCAGAGAATGTACAGATTACATTGCACTGAAGGGGATGCCTAGGGTCTTGGCACAAGAAGGGGGTTCTTGGCATGCACATCTTTGTGAAAACCAAGTTTACTTTAAAGAGGGACTAAACTTTCCATGGCAACTTTAAACCCGACTGAGCACCGTTCAGAAGCAATTACCATTTATTTTGTAAGCCTCACATAGAGTTCAAGGCTGCCATGTGGAGGAGCTGGTTCCATGACCTGGCGGTGCTGATGGGCATGTGGCACCTGTGAGACTAAACACACCTCCAGCAGTCGAGAAGATGACCTCACCTCCTCTGCTATTGGCTGTGTGCAGTGAGATTGATGCACATGCACACCAGTGACAGAGAGAAGCTGGGACCATACATCTCCGAGGCCACAGTGCTCTGCTCTGTGAAATGGCAGCTTCCTAGCCTTTGCTTGTTCAACTACCAGGGCTAAATCGTGCACCATTCAAATTATCGGTTCTTGATTGTGAGAAGTAGCCTTCTGCCTCATCAAAAAATTATTATGTATTGCTGGGAAACAACTTGGGGAGGCTGGAGAACTAGTTTGTGGCCATCCACCTGGAGTATGCTGTGTCTACACCACACACCTGCGATGCCATCACCTAGAGCCAAACCAATCTACCTGGGATCCTGGTAAGTTCTGATGACGTACCACCTTACTTGACCGACCCCATACCTTGACAGCACCCTGAGGTCTTTTAAGATATCAAGAGAGGACAGCCACCAGGGAAATAAGTCTCTGCTCTGTTCCACCCAGTCACGAGACGGCTTTGGAGATCCACTGTGATCCAGAAGGGCCAGTCAACTCCCTGTGGACTATGGACCCTGTCTGTTGATTTATTAGTTTGGGGGTACACACTTTGAGGGCTCCAGTAGAACCTTGTTTTCAACAGGACATCAAACACAGGCACTCAGGATGTCAGCCAAGAGGTGTACCCTTTGGTCCAAACCTTTGTCCCATTCACTGTGTTCCCCCCAGGATAAGATTGTATCCTATCCTGTCATTATGTCAGCTTACCCATTGTCTTTATGTAAGTAATTTAGTTTCCTGTTGTACAGTGATGTCTCTCAATTAACAAGTTACTTTAATTGAGTGCACTCTGCATGTATCTGAACTTGACACTTTTGTATCCTGAAAGGTGTGAAGCAGGATTTCTCCTTTGTCTGTCCTTATGTTAAACTTTAATCCTGTTAGAGTTCCTTTGTCTAATCTATGTTATCAAGATGTGTTATATATGTTATCAAAATATGTTGTATATATGTCCTGTGTTTTGAATCAACAAACAGTTCTTCTTGTTTTACCCAACACGACCGGTCTTGTCTGCTGTGTTGTGGAATTGCTAGCAGGGTAACAGTGACTATGGCCCTGTTTGGATATTTGTATTTTCCTGGACTTGAGGAGTGATTTTGTGGAACTGATTCCGGTAGGAGCTACCCATCTAGTAGCCCTCCCGTGACACTGGTGTCAAGAAGTGGGATCTCTCCTCCCAACACTGGTCCAGTGGGTCATCGTGTGGATTATCCCGTTTTCAAAGCTGGCCAGTTGTCCAAGGAGTACCAGGGTGGTACAGCAGCACCATGCCCGGAAAGCACAAGCTCCTCAGTCCATTGGCTTCCTCAGCATTCCCGGAGGTGAAAGAGGTGATCACCCAGAGGGTAATGGAACGTCTGCCCGTGTATGGGCCAAACCCTCCCTTCGAGTTGGTGGATCTGATTATGCAGGAAGCCGAGAGGGAGAGAGAGGCTGAGCTGGCTGATTTGTTGCTGTTCAGGAGGGATTGTAAACACTGTGAGCTCTGGTGGGAAGCTATCAGATGGGATCAGTACTGCTGGGGAAGGTACATCCCAAGTACTGAGGAGAGGTACAAGCTCCAGATGGACTTATGGATGGTCTCGTCTGCTATTTTGGGGAATTGCTAGCAGGGAAACAGTGACTATAGCCCTGTTTGAATATTTGTATTTTCCTGGACCTGAGGCGTTATTTTGTGGAACTGATTCTGGTAGGAGCTACCCATGTAGTAGCCCTCCCGTGACACACCCCATGAGCCGTAGAGGTCATCCATTTCCAGCTGGTGGTCCACACCGCATAAGGACTGGGAAAAATGTTTTCCCCATTTGTTGTTTGCGTGCCGAGAGGTTCCCCAAGAGTCCACTGGTTTCTCCCTATTTGAACTTCTACATGTTAGGCAAGTGAGGAGTCCCCTAGATATCCTCTGGGGGTTTTGGGAGGGCAAGTGTGACCCCATGGAGACTCCAGCAGTTACCTATGTGGTACAACTGTGGGAGAAACTCTCCCACCGCTAGCTCAGAACAATATACGGGCATCCCAAGCCCAGCAGAAAAAGAGCAGTATGACCACCACATTAAGCGTTGGGAGTTTATGGTAGGTGTAACACACAGGGTCCAGGTGGTAAGGGACCCTGAGCGTTACATATGGCTGTAGGTAAACAGAAGGAGTTCACTGAGTGGAGTCTTGCAAGCCGCACCTTCAGCATGTTAGCTGTTCCTGTTTGGAGTCTACCTTTGTTCCATGCTAATTCCAGGGACCATCCATCTTCCTGCTCCAGTCTAATATTTTAAGTATCTGAGTCCTGTGTCTGAAGCCCTCCTACAGAGCAGATCTCCATCCAGTCCTGAGTGTCTGTTAGAAATTACTTCAGCGTCATGGATCTTTGCTTCCTGAGGAAGTCAAGAGGACTTCATTGGCATGGTCCATTGCATCTTGAAGAAGTCACTCTCAGAAGATATCTGTTGATCTTGTCCGGAGGTCACTCTTTTGAAAAGGGAAGCTGCTTCTTGAGTATGCTGGTTCATGTGTCTTTCCTAGTTCTGTGTCTGAACCCCTCCCATGAAGTGGATCTCCATCCAGACAAGGGAATCTGTATCAGATAATACCCTAGCCCTGGTTCATCTTGTCGAGTTTCTTGAGGAAGATTGTCTGCTAATCAGTGCCGCTGGTCGTGCCCGGAGTTTGCTCCTTGAGAAGGGGGTACTGTAACCTTATTCAGACTTATCCAGACTGTATCTAGGCATATCTGTATCCCTCTTGCTTTGCTTTCTTGTTTTTTTATTTATGTTTATGCCTGCCCTGCCGTGTATCCCAGCCCTGCCATGGAATCCTGTTATGTTTTCCTTTTCTCCCTGTCATTATGTTCCATTCCAGGTTTTCTGATTCCCTCTGCCTTGTCAGTTTACTTATATTTAAACCACACTTGTTTCTGTTCAGTCGTTAGTAGTGCAGTCTACAGGTAATTTCTCTGTGTTTAAGTGTCCATTCAATGTATGTCTTTTCGATGCTATTATTTATTCATTAGCTAATATTTTGTCTTACTTGTAATGCTGCGGTAAGTCCTGGGTGCTGGGCCAAGTCCTGAAAGTCCTACATACTGCCGGGCTGCACGTTGCATGCTTCTGCAGCATGTGGAACAAATATGTGTCCCTGGAAACATGGCCGATGTTGGCAACTATGCCATGGATTCCTGTTATGTTTTCCTTTCTGCCTGTCATGTTCCATTCCAGGTTTTCTGATTCCCTCTGCTTTGTTAGTTTACGTCCATATAAACCACACCTGTTTCTGTCCAGTCCTTAGTAGAGCAGTCTACAGGTATTTTCTCTGTGTCTCAATTCCATTTATGTCTTTTAGATTCTATTTATTCTGTTGCTACTATCATGTTTTAGTTAGGGACTTGCCTAATGTGGGACGTGGTTGGCAAGCGAACATCTAATTGGCCAATTGGTGAACCAAACCCCCACCTTTAACATATTTAGTGTTATGATAGTTCTTGTATTTATTTCTGTTCTTTTGTATTTTTCTCTTGTGTTCCTTTACCCTGTGTCTTTCATTATTTATCCTCATTTTGGTTTCTGCTTTATCTTACTTTTTTTTGCCTCTGCATTCTGTATTTTAGTTCTGTTCTCCCTCAGTTGTTTTTCTGTTTTTAGCTCTGGTTTGCTGTCATTTACTTCAGTTCATCCTTGCCATGTAATCTGAATACAGTAGCTGCTTCACAGGGCCTGGGATGTGGCTACATAAACTTGGGGTCCCAAACCTCCAAGTGATTGCAGCAAACCCAGCACCAGGTCCTGTGTTTGCATCCTGCGATGCAGCTCCTGATCTTGGGTGCTCAGGATCCTATACCAGACCCAAAAATTGTTTAAATTCTGATACATTTTAATTTATTCCACAAAACTATTTGAATGGTATTCCACAATGTATATATGCCCTGTTCAAAACATTAAACCAACAAAAAAAAAAAGGTAATTTTTACAAAATGGATAGTGCAGTAATCGCAGTGCAAGAGAAAAGGAAAGTGTTATTGAACCCAATACAATAAGAAGCTATTGAAACATATGATACTAATTAGAACTAATATCAGAGCTGGGGATGTTTTTTTTTTTTTTGTTCCTGATAAGTGTCTCAAAGTCTGGGGTAATGCTAGACAAAGCGATTCTGTGGCTGTGTTTAATATCCATTCTGTTCCTACATTTTTATTTCAGCTGGAGCAGAGCTGAGAAGTCACTTTCACAAAGAGAGGTACATTACAAACTCGCGGCTGTGTAACGGCCTCATCAAGCCGAAACGTCTCTTGACCCATCTCAGACGAATTTTGGAATTTTATCCCCAATGTAAATGGGAAAGCCTTGGCTTCCAGGAGTTTTACTGGAAGAGATTTCAGCTGCACGTTCCTTGGCGGGCGTCTGATTCAGACGATGAACGCAGCATGTGTTACTACATCATCGTTCCTCCCCCAATCAAAACTCCCTCTTTAATCCCATTGTGACACTAGGGTGTTCCATGCCATCATGATATTTGTTTGCCATTAGGACTGAGTGGCGGCGTGGAACATCCACCATTAAAATGAGCGGTGGAAGCGATCAATGACGTTTTATGATTTTTTTTATAGTAAAAGATATGGTATGATGAAAAAATGGTATCTTAAGAAATCCCTTCTTAGGCTGATAAAAACAATATATTACATGTGTGGGAACATGAAATAAGAAATAGGACAATTACAACTAAACACAAACACTGCAGAAGTGTAAAAGTAGCCACTGTCTCCAAAAATGTAAAAGAAAAACTGGATGTTCTCTAAGGGGTTAAAGAAAGCTCTTCTTATCCCAAAGAAAACCATAACAATATAGAATTGTAAACGAGAAAGAAGAAAATTACAGCTAAACCCAAACATCGCAGAAGTGTAAAAACAGCATCTGTCTGACGGGCACAACATTCCAAAAACAGTCTCGTCCTTCAATGACTAATCACTGTAAACAAATAAAATCAGAACATTCGTCAGCCATGGACTCATTCTGTATCTGAACTGTATGAGCGATAAAAATGAATTATTCATTTATTATAAAGGTGTAACATTAACCCCTAAGGTATCCTTTTATTAGGATCTTACCCTTCAAGTCACAATCATCTGATCTCATAAAAGAACACATCCAGCAGCCTTTACAGGCTAATAAACTGCGTGGTGACCTATGTCATGGGGAGAATTAATCCATGTTCTGAATGGTTTTTATAGATGATTTGTAATGATAAATTAATGCATTCAGTAATTCATTTGTACACCAATAAAAAGATGAATCATGCTGTGCTATTGTTTATTTGTTATTACAAAATACTATGTTTTGTGTCTGATAAAGGTCATAAATTTCAAATCACTGCCCTCCATAGGAGGAAGGTGCTCTCAGAAGGAGTAAAAGTAGTACAATCATACGATCATTCACCAGAGCGAAAGTATGTGCTCCACCGGAAGAGCAGCGTCATTCCGGAAATGGTTCTGCCCTGTTGTGAACAAGAGCTTTGGAAAAGGCAGGTCTCCACTCTCTGTTGTAGTTGCTAGACTGCCCCTAGTGGCAGTCTACAATATTACAACAAAAAAAGAAAAAAGCAAGTGTTAGGTTTAAAATCTAGGGTTAGGGTTACAATAATATTTAGGGTTTAGGTTACAGTAAGGGTTAGGGTTAGAGTAAAGTTAGGGTTATGTTTAGAGTTAGAATAAGAGTAAGAATTAGAAATAATTCTCTCCCCCCCCTCTGGCATGTGTCTAAACACATTACATTTTTAACCCTTTAAGGACCAGGAATTTTCTGGGACAGGGACCAGAGCGATTTTTCTATTTTTTAATATGTTTTTGTTGAAACGTAATTTTCCTCTCTGTCATTTAACGCACCCATAGTTATATGTTGTTATTTTAAAGGAGAGTTAGAGATTTATTGTCATAGCCTATATATAAAAATAATCTATATTATTTTCCCTTAAATAATCTACACAACTAGTACAACACTAACCCACTTATGCCAACTAATTAACTAATAAAAAATACAAATATAGGTTCTCAAACCCCCCAACAAAAACCCCCATAAAAAAATGGCCAAGCATACATAGGTTTGCATGGAATGATTATTAGGAAGAGTCACCGTAAAATCTATTAAAGCAAAAAAAAAAAAAAAACAGTAGCAATACGGAAAGTGTGATTTTTGTTGTTATTGTTGTTTGGAATAAGCCTTTAATTTGTCTGGATTTTTACACCCAGTGACCCAGCATGCTTTGCAATCGTTCCACAGGGACCGGAATATCTGCATGAGACCCAGCCGGTTTCCTGCTATTACAATAAAACAACAACAATATTCAGCAAAACATAACACTAAATTGGGATAGCTGACACACACCTCACCTTATCCAGCCACTTAAAGCACAATAATATATTTTTAAATATTTGCAAAAGATCCAGTCTTTCATTACAACAATGATTTGACAGTGTAATTTTCTGACATTTTAGCAACGAAAATGACATTTCCCTTGGATAAGGTGGCTTCTAAGTTGTCGTGTAATATGGAAGAGCACAGATGATCAGAGATAAAATAGTTGTCCCATAGTAGCCAACAGAACCAAATTTGCTGGGACAGACACGTTTTTGGAGGGTCCTGTTGTCTTTGGGTCTGTTCTGACTTATGTTTATACACTGTGTTAGACATACACAGGGTAAACAGTGAAGAATTGAGCTCCAGACACCCAGGACGTGTACTGTGGATTCTGGAGTTCAATCTTGCGGGGTTACAGAGTGCCCCATGAAGTCATGCAGTGTTTATAACCCCACCACTTTTTGGCTCTGCCCCCTCATGTCCAAGTACCCAATTTTCAAAGTTGGCAGGTATGGAATAGGCAATGTGTTCATTCAAGGAGACAAGTGTCTGTGGCAAGTTCTGTGGAGGTCCATAGAACATCATTCAATTGTCCGTCACAGACCCCAGTAAATATACACCATGAGCAATTTAGGAGCCAAACCCATACTGATGTCACTTAGCTCCTTTGAATATTCCATTCATGTCATCATGACCAAAAAATACAATCTAGCTTAATTTCAATATGAAATGGAATCTAAAAGTAATTAAATCAAACATGTAGAGTACCATTTAAAATCTGACAGATCAAATACATTTGCTGCAGTCTACGCTTGGTCTTGTACTGTCGTGAAGTACATATTTCTCTATTTAAATACACAAGGTGACAGTGCGCTATTTGTGCTATAAAGTGACAGTGCAATCAATCTGCTGTGCAGAATATGCAAGATATATATCCAGTGTAACAAATGAAGGTATAAAAGTGAAGGCAATAAACTTTAAAACACTCACATATAGTCCCTACATATGGGACAAAATTTAAATGTAAGTGACAGCTTTCTTGTCCTGGATTGATGTATTCTCCAAAGGGGATAGGTGATATTCAACCTCCAAGGAACAGAAGATGGTATTAGTAGTAAAAAGTATAATTTAATATAAAGTGCAAAAAATACCTTACACTTAAAATCTGGAACATCAGCAAGGGGTCACAAAACTGGAACAAAGACAAACAAGGATCTTGGTACAATCTCATATGAGTGTTGCTTGATCTACGCGTTTCGCCCGTTTTAATGGGCTTCCTCAGGATCCAGCAGCACTCATATGAGATGAGGCTGCTTATATACAATATTAAAACATTTGAATTAAGTGACGCGACCTGCCTCCAGCGTCACGTCACTGTGAATGCGACTCTCGGATTACTTCGGAAAGCCGACTCCTCGGCTTTCTCCGCTGTTCGTACTAGGAGATGGCCTCTCGGCTTTTTCCGTTGTTCGCATTCGGCTCTTGGCAGGTTCGAGTGTTTCCGTGATTCGTATCATGAGCTTCGTAGGTTTTCCGACTATGTTCGTTTTAATAGCTTCGTGTTAGTCGGTCTTCGGTTTATAGCGTCCTCTTTCGGTTTACTGTACTTCACATGTCTCTCAGTTTTCTCACTCTGCCAGTCTCGGTTTATAGATGGGGAAATGTTAACTGTTCGGTTTAGCAGGGGAATTCGTCTTGTAACTCAGAATAGTTCCATGCATATGGCATTTTTACATAAGAAGACAGAAATACATAAAATATTATAATACATATCAGTACACTTTTTCGATACATATAAATTTAGACATATAAATCTTGTGCTAATTTTAAGAACTTTAAAGAGAAAAATGATCTCTGATTAGAGTTATAAAAATTAAAAGATATAAAAAAAAAAAAAAAAAAACTTTATTTAGAAAAAATTATTAAAAACATTATTGTTCTAAATTGCACAAAATTTATTAAATAAAATTAAAAAGGTCAAAGTCTGCGTTTAGACCAGTGGGGTGTAAAGTGCTCATTCTAAAAACCCATTCCATTTCCGTTTTTCCTATCTTTTTAATATTATTGCCTCCTCTCCAATATTTTTTAACTTTCATTATGGGCCAAAATTTGAGATTTTTAGGATTTTTATGGTGGCACCATAAAAATTTTTTGGTGCCACCATAAAAATCCTAAAAATCTCAAATTTTGGCCCATAATGAAAGTTAAAAAATATTGGAGAGGAGGCAATAATATTAAAAAGATAGGAAAAACGGAAATGGAATGGGTTTTTAGAATGAGCACTTTACACCCCACTGGTCTAAACGCAGACTTTGACCTTTTTAATTTTATTTAATAAATTTTGTGCAATTTAGAACAATAATGTTTTTAATAATTTTTTCTAAATAAAGTTTTTTTTTTTTTTTTTTATATCTTTTAATTTTTATAACTCTAATCAGAGATCATTTTTCTCTTTAAAGTTCTTAAAATTAGCACAAGATTTATATGTCTAAATTTATATGTATCGAAAAAGTGTACTGATATGTATTATAATATTTTATGTATTTCTGTCTTCTTATGTAAAAATGCCATATGCATGGAACTATTCTGAGTTACAAGACGAATTCCCCTGCTAAACCGAACAGTTAACATTTCCCCATCTATAAACCGAGACTGGCAGAGTGAGAAAACTGAGAGACATGTGAAGTACAGTAAACCGAAAGAGGACGCTATAAACCGAAGACCGACTAACACGAAGCTATTAAAACGAACATAGTCGGAAAACCTACGAAGCTCATGATACGAATCACGGAAACACTCGAACCTGCCAAGAGCCGAATGCGAACAACGGAAAAAGCCGAGAGGCCATCTCCTAGTACGAACAGCGGAGAAAGCCGAGGAGTCGGCTTTCCGAAGTAATCCGAGAGTCGCATTCACAGTGACGTGACGCTGGAGGCAGGTCGCGTCACTTAATTCAAATGTTTTAATATTGTATATAAGCAGCCTCATCTCATATGAGTGCTGCTGGATCCTGAGGAAGCCCATTAAAACGGGCGAAACGCGTAGATCAAGCAACACTCATATGAGATTGTACCAAGATCCTTGTTTGTCTTTGTTCCAGTTTTGTGACCCCTTGCTGATGTTCCAGATTTTAAGTGTAAGGTATTTTTTGCACTTTATATTAAATTATACTTTTTACTACTAATACCATCTTCTGTTCCTTGGAGGTTGAATATCACCTATCCCCTTTGGAGAATACATCAATCCAGGACAAGAAAGCTGTCACTTACATTTAAATTTTGTCCCATATGTAGGGACTATATGTGAGTGTTTTAAAGTTTATTGCCTTCACTTTTATACCTTCATTTGTTACACTGGATATATATCTTGCATATTCTGCACAGCAGATTGATTGCACTGTCACTTTATAGCACAAATAGCGCACTGTCACCTTGTGTATTTGTATATGTGTTTTATTGCAGTGTTTTGGGATAACTGCTAGACAAGTTGCTGCTCGTGCAATATCTTCTCTAGCGCCACCTACCTCACACCAATTCCTCTTTTTTGATATTTCTCTATTTATTTAGACCTTCTTTTACCATGAAGAATACATTGAGATATCTCATGTTTTTAAGCATGTCCTGGGGACCAAGTCCTATAACCCCATCCTAACCAAAACAGTCTTTTTAGCATGCATCCCTGAATAACACAGCGATGTGTAACCCTTGTCTACTTTGGTCCACCATTCGTTACCATTCACCTGACCCTTGGTAGATGATTCTCATGTCACGCAGATTTTGTTCTACTCCTGATGTGCGAACAGAGCTGGAATAATGTATGAGCACTCACTAGAAGGGTCGAGGAAGGGGGGGGGGGGGGGCGCAGCAATCGTGGAGCACAGAAAGAAAGCACTCACCTGCATAGCTCTGTGGAGCAGTCTCAGTCTCTCCCGCACAACTCATGTCCTGGAGGCATCAGAGATAGATGGCACTCACTAAGTTAGGGAATTATGGTCACTGTGTCAAGGCTGGGCTGCAGAGCTCACTCGCTTTACTCCGCTCTCTCTTTCTGTATGTTGCCTTTTGGTCCACTCTTGTTAAGCGATCTTGGCAGCAGAGCTAACATTCTATCTAGGAGAGACACATGGAGTGACAATGTGTCTGTCTGGGCCAGAGAGCTCAGCCTGTCTGCATGTATTAAGGCTGTAGATTTGACACATTCTTCTTTCTCTAGGCTGCAAAGCTGACACTCTACTCTCTGTCTCTCTCCATGACTTGTTTATCTGTCTAATGAAATGATGCTCGGGCTCTGTCACTCCGTACTTGGGATTTGGGATGCTGATGAAATCAAACCAACGTGGGTGAGAGGTGGAGACACCCTAATAACCCTCTCTCTGCTGTGTGTAGAGTGAAAGACAGCAAGACAGAACAAGAAACCCACAGGGTGGGGGAGATGGTGTGTGATTGCTGGGTAATGAGAGGAAGACGTGAGAGAGGTGTTATGTACACAGACAAACAGACAGACAGACAGGTAGAAAACTAGAGAAAGGGAGAGAATAAACAAGAAGGATAGAGTGATCATTAATTGTCAGAGGAGATTCCAACTTCATCAGGAATATTGTTCGTGGAGTTCCTACTCTGTGCAAAAATGTTTACAGAGATATGCAAGGGGTTAAATTCCTGTAACAGGTGTGTGCTGGGATTTTAATTATTACACTAATTACAAATAACCTGCTCTGCAGGATCAGGGAGCTAAACCCACAAAGCGTCTTCCCACTGACCCCACCTATGCCAGACACCTGCCGTGTCATCGCACCACTAAACCATCCACTGCCAGACACCTGCAACGTCTTCGCACCGCTGAACCATCCACTGCCAGAAACCGGCAGTGTCATCACACCACTAAACCATCCACTGCCAAATACCTGGAGTGTCATCGCACCACTAAACCATCCACTGCCAAATACCTGCAGTGTCATCGCACCACTAAACCATCCACTGCCAAATACCTGCAATGTCATCGCACCACTGAACCATCCACTGCCAGACACCTGCAGTGTCATCGCACCACTGAACCATCCACTGCCGGACACCTGCAGTGTCATCGCACCACTGAACCATCCACTGCCAGACACCTGCAGCGTCATCGCACCGCTGAACCATCCACTGCCAGACATCTCCGGTGTCATCGCACCACTAAACCATCCACTGCCAGACACCTGCAACGTCTTCGCACCACTGAACCATCCACTGCCAGAAACCGGCAGTGTCATCGCACCACTAAACCATCCACTGCCAAATACCTGCAGTGTCATCGCACCACTAAACCATCCACTGCCAGACACCTGCAGTGTCATCGCACCACTGAACCATCCACTGCCAGACACCTGCAGTGTCATCGCACCACTGAACCATCCACTGCCAGACACCTGCAGTGTCATCGCACCACTGAACCATCCACTGCCAGACACCTGCAGTGTCATCGCACCACTAAACCATCCACTGCCAGACACCTCCAGTGTCATCACACCACTGAACCATCCACTGCCAGACACCTGCAGCGTCATCGCACCACTGAACCATCCACTGCCAGACACCTCCAGTGTCATCGCACTGCTGAACCATCCACTGCCAGACACCTGCAGTGTCATCGCACCACTGAACCATCCACTGCCAGACACCTTCAGTGTCATCGCACCACTGAACCATCCACTGCCAGACACCTGCAGTGTCATCGCACCACTAAACCATCCACTGCCAGACACCTCCAGTGTCATCGCACCGCTGAACCATCCACTGCCAGACACCTGCAGTGTCATCGCACCACTGAACCATCCACTGCCAGACACCTGCAGTGTCATCGCACCACTGAACCATCCACTGCCAGACACCTCCAGTGTCATCGCACCGCTGAACCATCCACTGCCAGACACCTCCAGTGTCATCGCACCACTGAACCATCCACTGCCGGACACCTCCAGTGTCATCGCACCACTGAACCATCCACTGCCAGACACCTGCAGTGTCATCGCACCACTGAACCATCCACTGCCAGACACCTCCAGTGTCATCGCACCACTGAACCATCCACTGCCAGACACCTGCAGCGTCATCGCACCAGCGAACTATCCACTGTTCCACAAATACAGTACTATTACCCCCATAGACTTAACATTGGCCTCCAGCCAATTATTTTCACCAGCCTGCCACTGTCATTTCTACATAGTGCCCTTCCATTAACCTGTCACCTGCCTGCGACCTAGACAATTCCACTTTGTTAACCCATTCCCTGCCATAGACCTGCACACTATCAGTCTATTAACCCACCACCTGTGCTGCACAGTATTACTATTAACCCTGTCACTGCCAGACACCTGCAAAACCTCATTTGATTAACGGGACTGTGTCACCTAAACATTGCTTAGATTGGGAATGTAGAGAATTAATATATATATATATATATATATGCGTCATATTAGCAGATTTGCAAGAAAATGCCTAAATTAGGAGGAAAATGTGTTTTAAATGTGTCTGTGGAGTCTCTTGATTATGACATCACATGTGGCTTAACATTCAGCTGGGAAATGTGTAATTTGCTTATCAAGCCACAGATGATGTCATAAACAGGAGACTCCACAGACACATTTAAAAAACATTTTCCCTTCTATTTAAGAGTTAAACATTTCCTTATGGGACAACTCCTGCTACCCATCTCCGAGCAGACTGACTGTTTAGTACACCTAATTAAGGACAACGTAGAACCATATTCTCGCTAAATGTATCAGAATTATTGAACGTAACCAATTGCAAAACCTTAAGGTGGTATAAGGATTTTTTGCTACACATGCAAAAGTGCTTTTTGGTGCCCCCCCCCCCCCCCCCCCCAATCCCATGACTCTCCCTCTCCCCAAATCTCTTATCTATCCTCCCTCTCCCCAAATCTCTTTCCCTCCGCATATCTCTTTCTCTCTCCTCCACCTCTGTTCTCCCCCCCTTCTCATCGGTTCCCCCCCTCTTCCCCATCTCTGTTCTCACCCCCTCCGCTGTTCTCCCCCACTCCCCTGTTCTCTCCCCCACTACTCTGTTCTACCCCACTCCCCTGTTCTCTCCCCCCCCCCTCGTTCTCCCCCCCACCCCATCTCTGTTCTCTCCTCTCCTCCTCCCTGTTCTCTCCCCGGAGCTCAGTAAGTGCTGCTCGCACTCCCTGTGCTTAGTGATGATGCAGGGCATCAGATTTCCGATGTCCTACATTATCACTGTGTGCGGGGATCGTGAGCAGCACTTACTGAACTCCATGCGTGTTTTACACACAGAGCCAGTGGTGTATCTTGATTTTGTGCTGCCCTAGGCAGACAAAATTCGGGCACCCCCCTACCCAAGCTGCACACCCACGTTACACACCTAAGACATGCCCCATCATTCAGACTCACATCAACCTCATACTCCCATCACACACACACTCCCATCACACTCAGTCACACACTCCTACTCCCATCACACACTCCTACTCCCATCACACTCAGTCACACACTTCGACTCCCATCACACACACTCTGACTCCCATCACACTCAGTCACACACACTGTCTCCCATCACACACACTCTGACTCCCATCACACTCAGTCACACACACACTGTCTCCTATCACACACACTCTGACTCCCATCACACTCAGTCACACACACTGTCTCCCATCACACACACTCTGACTCCCATCACACTCAGTCACACACACTGTCTCCCATCACACACACTCTGACTCCCATCACACTCAGTCACACACACTGTCTCCCATCACACACACTCTGACTCCCATCACACTCAGTCACACACACACAGTCTCCCATCACACACACTCTGACTCCCATCACACTCAGTCACACACACTGTCTCCCATCACACACACTCTGACTCCCATCACACTCAGTCACACACAATGTCTCCCATCACACACACACACTGTCTCCCATCACACACACTCTGACTTCCATCACACTCAGTCACAGTCACACACACACACACACACACACACACACACAGTCTCCCATCAGCACTTACCTTTCCCTGGCAGGCAGGCAGCATGGTCCCTCCATGCTGCCTGTTCGGCTTCCCGGCGATTGTGCCGACAGATCACGTGACCGGGCGCGCGTATGACGTCAGCGCGCCCGTCACGTGACTGTCGGCACTTCCGTGTCGGCACACTGCACGGGGAGCCGAACAGGCAGCACGGAGGTTTCTCTGTGCTGCCTGTTCGGCTCCCCGTGCAGCCTGGCAGGCAGAGCGATGGTGAGGGGGGATCTTCTGATCCCCTATCACCTCCGTCTCTGCCTGCAAGCGCGGCCTTTTTTTTTTTTTTTTAATTTTTTTTTTTTTTACATTTTATTTTTTCAGTGCTTGGGGGCGCTGCCGCCCCCCAAAATTTGCCGCCCTAGGCATCCGGTAAATACAGCACTGCACAGAGCTCATGCTACTCGGTTGTTTCAAACATATGGAGAAGTAGAGCAAACTGAACATGCCTGAAACAGTCCATAGTATTAGAAACACTGCAGTATTTATTGCTTTCAACATAACGTATAGATCACTGGCCTATTGTTGGTAGTTTTCCTCTACCTGTGTAATAATCTTTTAAATAAACATGACATTGCAGCAAAGGAAATTACACAATCCGTGCGCAGGAAACTCTACTCAGCACAGTTATATCGCTCGCTTCAAGAGATCACTATAAATAATCACTGTATGTCGACATCTTAAAGTCACATTATATAGGATCAACCTTCCTTCTCCGGCCTACACATGGCTTGTATCATTACAGACATACGTGCTTACACTCGGCTCTGGCTCTAGGGCTGGCAGATCCTGTGCACCTTTAGATGTGTTCAGAGAGAAATAAAGGAATTAATAAAGTTTCCCTCCTTGATTAATTCATTAATCGCCTGTCTAAAAACAAATGCATTCTACAGGGCAACATGTAAAATGTATATATTATATAGCTTTTTGTATTACTGCTAAATAACCAAATATATTTCCATGGCTAAGATATTCCTCACTCAGAGCAAAAACACATATGCATTTGTGGCACCCCTGATGGTCTATGGCAACGATGGCCAACATTTCTGAACTTGAGTGTCTAGTCTACTGCAGATGAAGCTCTGAAAGGTGCTCTCTCATTTCATGCATTTCCCTGCCCATCAATATCAGTCACACCTACTTCCTTTCCTATAACAAGTTCGCAAAACATCAGCCATGTTTCCAGGGACACATATTTGTTCCACATGCTGCAGAAAGAGCATGCAAAGTGCAGCCCGGCAGTATGTAGGATGTATATACACACAGACACAATCCAATTAATTAATCAGGCTGGAGATCTCATAGGACCTACCATGATTAATTCATTGGATTGTGTCTGTGTGTATATCCACCCTACATACTGCCGGTGTTCTGACGAATTACTCGAGCAAATTCTCCTGCGCAATCGAAAGAAAACGCTGGTAAGTAACACGGGGCGGGGGGGGGGGGGAAACATAAGGAGCCAACAGAGAGGTAAGCACCCTGGTGAGGGCTGCCTCATCTTCATGGGAGTTGTGATCCTCCTGCTGTAGGATCACAACTCCCATGAAGATGAGGCAGCCCTCACCAGGGTGCTTACCTCTCTGTTGGCTCCTTATGTCCCCCCCCCGTGTTACTTACCAGCGTTTTCTTTGAATCCAGCCACGGACACAGCGCATTCCCACACGGCTTGATAGCCGCGCGCATGCGCTGTGTACCGCCGCTGTCCGATCAGCTGGTGAGAAGGGGTGTGCGGGGGGCGGGATGTGGGTTGGTTAGCTCGCGCATGCGCGGTGGACATAAAGTTACAGCTGAGTTATCAGCTGTAACTTTCTGCGCATGCGCAGTGAGCAAATTCTCCTGCGATTGCGCAGGAGAATTTGCTCGAGTAATTCGTCAGAACACCGGGCTGCACTTTGCATGCTCTTTCTGCAGCATGTGGAACAAATATGTGTCCCTGGAAACATGGCCGATGTTGGCAACTATGCTATAATATCTCTTGCACCCATGAGTTAAAGTAAAACATGCACTAAAGTGTCTAATATCCACTAATGTCAGTCTTAAATTATAGCATTTACTGGCTCCTCCATAACTGATGGTGATACTGTTGGCACATGCTGAGTGCCATCTCAAATCACTTGTGGCAACTGTGCCATAGGTTTTCTAACACTGGTCTATGGCATGGGTTCATTGACTATGATAACAGTACACAACTCCATGAAAGTTTTAAAGTTACTGCACCCAAATCAGGCTTTATAAGATGTATAAACTTTGGGCTGAGTGATCGCAAAGAGAATACTCTCAATGTATAAAGCAGTAAAGGCATAGGGATTTGTACTTCCTTTTTAATGGCTGTAGTATAACTTATGTATTAATGTAACAATGCAACAAGACAATACTTGTCATTCTTATTATAAATCATAAAATACATAATTAGGGAGCAATTAATAAAATGCTGACAGCTCTGAGCTGAAACTTCCTGATGCGTGGGATATTAAATTAATACATAAACACTGAAAATAAATTCCCATTAGCGACTAGACTGTTTGTGAAACGTTGTACCCTCTGTGACTCTTTTTACACTTCTGTGGTGTTTGTGTTTAGCTGTAATTTTCTTCTTTCTCATGTAATGTACCCACACATATTATAGAGTCTACTTAATAAAGAGAGTATTGCAGGGAATTAACCACTTAGTGACAAGACATTTTGACCTTGACTTTCCCTTGGTGACAAGGGCTGTTTTTACATTTCTGGGGTGTTTGTGTTTAGCTGTAATTTTCTTCTCTCTCACATACTGTACCCACACAAATTACCGTATTTGCTCGATTATAAGACAAGGTTTTTTTCAGAATTTTTTTTCTGAAAAGTCCCCCTTGTCTTATAATCGAGGTCTTCTTATATTCTGACCTCAAATTGAGGTCAGATTATAAGACATGGATCCAGGTCCCCAGCAGAGCTGCAGGGGACCTGGATCCCCCTCTCTAGCAGCAGGGGATGTCTGCGCGATGAGCGCAGACTCCCCTGCTTCCGCCCGGCACGACCGCCGGGCTTCTGTGATGAAGCCGGGTACTTCAGCTTTCGTCACAGAAGTCCCGGCGAGCGTGCCGGGCGGCAGCAGGGGAGTCTGCGCTCATCGCGCAGACATCCTCTGCTGCCCCACTAGCCACCAGGGTAATTCGGGCAGCTGGGGGATGTCTGCACGATACGTGCCGACATCCTCCATGCTGCCCGACACCTCCGTCTATTATGACGGACAGCTGTCCGTCATAATAGACGAGGTGTCGGGCAGCATGGAGGATGTCTGCACGTATCGTGCAGACATCCCCCGGCTGCCCCCACTAGCCACCAGGGATCTTTTTACATGTTAGGGGGAGGGAGGGGGCAGGGAGACAGGGGGAGGGATGGGGGGCAGAGAGACAGGGGGAGGGATGGGGGGCAGAGAGACAGGGGGAGTGATGGGGGGCAGAAAGACAGGGGGAGGGATGGGGGGCAGAACAACAAGAGGGGGGAAGAGACAGAGCAACAAGAGGGGGAGAGACAGAGCAACAAGGGGAGGGGGCAGAGAGAAACAAGGGGGGGGGGGCAGAGAGAAACAAGGCAGGGAGTCAAAGGGAGGGGGAGAGAGACACAGCTAGGGGCAAAGGAAAGAGAGAGGCAGCATTGGCACATAAAAAGGAAATAAAAACAAGAAATGCATTTTTTGATATAATTTTTTTTATTAAAAAAGCAATTTACATGTGAATATATACAAATTTAACTTTTTTCCTATAGGGTAGTCTTATATTCAGGCTTTTAGTTTTTTTCCTAAAGGAATATCCAAGGTTTAGGGGGTCGTCTTATAATCAGGGTCGTCTTATAATCGAGCAAATACGGTATATGTTTTTTTTACTTTTTATTGTCATATGAAGAACTTTCATTAGATAACATTATGTTCATCATATCTTATAATTTACTACAAAAAAAAATCATAAAATATGATGAGAAAATTTAAAAAAGACAATTTTTTAAAATATAATTTACACAAATACAATCATTAAAAAAGACCCTGTCTTAATAGTTTCTAAAGTTATGGGACAAAAAACAAAAATAGTGTTTTTTGTTTTTTTCCTATATTGACCTTTTGGCCCCAACCCGAATGCTAAATTTAACCCTAACCCTAAATTTAAACCCAACTCTAACCCTTATGCTAACCCTTAATATATTTTAATGTTAATTTAATTGTAACCCTATCCCTTATGATAACCCTAATTTAATTCTAATCCTAGCTGCTATACTGACCCTAATTCTAGATTTAAGCCAATTAAGTCTTTTTTTTTCCCCATTGCAATATTGCTGACTGCCTCTAGGGGCAGTCAAGCAACATATTCAGATATTGGAAGTGAATTTTTTTTCACTTCCGAAGCACTGACCACAAGAAGGCATAGCCATATTGCTGGAGCATGCTTCTCCATCGCTCCGTGGGGCGTTCGTGGGTGTCCCAGAGAGCAAATTTCGGTGCACCGTTAGAGCGGTTTTCATGATCTTTGTTCACCGCATTACGTGTCAGACACGTCCATTGTCACGAAGGGGTTAAGATAATAATTTCAAACTTTAGTCCAACGTAGGCAAGTTGGATGATTTCTCCAATACAGAAAAATTGGATAATTTTTTCAACTCAGCTACTTTGGCATTACATTTGAAATACTTGTCTAGCTTCCCTTCAATTTCCTGCAATTAACTCTTTATTAGGCAGACAGTGATATATTGCTTTTACCTGCATAAGAAGGACTTTCCTAAGATACCATTATTTTGATCATAAAATTGACTATTATTTTTTTTTTAAATATGATGAAAAATAAAATGCTAATAACAAAACCTGCTAAATAGACTCTAATATTTGTCCCGAGTTTAGAAATACCCGATGTCAACATGGCTAAACCGGCAGCTTATTGCAAACATTGCTTTTGCATTGATTTGGTTACAGCCTGTATAATGCCTCTGTGCCTATACTAGTATTCTTGATTATTTAATTTGATTACTCTGTTTGCTGATTTTTGCCTGCCCTAGACCAAGCCTTTTTTCTGCCTGTCCTGACCCATTTGCCTGCCTTGTGATTTTGTCTAGTTTTATTCCTCTGTTGTACCTCGTCCTGATCCATGTTTGACCCGGCCTGCTGACTATTCTATTTTTGTGTATTTTCCTGTGTATTTTTGCCTGCTTCAGTGTCCTGTCTCAGTCAGTGTGTTAAAGCCCTGGGTGGTCATTTGCCTGAGGAGCAACCATAGGGTATAATACCATTCAGGTGAAAAGCACTGTTCTGTTTCCTATTCTGTGGCAGACGTTATCAGTCCGGTTCCAGCTTCCAGTGCAGTGCCTGCTCAGAGGGCTACCAGTCCTGTCCTCAGCTTCCAGTCTCAGCTACCAGTCCTGTCTGAGATTCTATCCGGTCCATAGTAGTACATCGCGGAGTCAGACAGAGCCCACACTATGCCATGCAACGAAGCTCCTCCCTGGTTTGCTATCCCAGGTTGTGACAGTCCTGTCCCGGCAAATATGGATTTATAAGATTAATAGTGTCTATGAACAACGCTCAGTATGCCTAACCGACATTGACAACAGAAGTTGACAAGTAATGAGTAACAACCCACAGGTAAGAAAGAGTAGATGTAAACCAGAAGCTTTCTATTATGTATATATGAATATAGTTGTGGGTTAACATGTCTGAATACTAGTGAATATTTTGCACGGATTTACATCCAAAGAAAAGAAAAATGAATAAAACCAGACCAGAATACAAACGTGAGCAAAGAGTCCACAGTGTGCTCTCTACTGGGCACTATGTGTAACTGAACAAATACTTGTAAGATCATTTATGATCCTTTTATTCAATATGTATCATTGTCTGGCCCAAAATCAGAGACCATCCCCAAAATTCAGAAAATTCTGCCTTTTGGCTATTCAATATGGTTTAGATCGGTACTTGGCAGTGGCGGATGCTCCATATGTGCTAGGTGTGTGCCGTGGAGCACCCGCGCTGTGTATTTCTGGGGTTTGTGTGCTCCAAACAGAGATCACACAAACCCTGGAAATACATCCGGGAGACAGACGGCATCTGCGAATTCGGCAACAGAGTCACTCTAATTTGGTGCTTGTCCAATTGGCAACAGAGTGAGTGACTCTGTTGTCGAATTCATAGCTTCCAATGCAATGGATTACTTCCTTCGGATGTAACTCGTGTATTTCCATGGGGTTGTGTGTTGGCTGTTTGTACCTCTGAGTGACTGACGTGCTCCAGACTGGTGCTTGGTATAACTGTATAAGACGCTGCTCCCTTTTATTTAACATAACGGTGCTTGGTATCTCTGTATAAGACGCTGCTCCCTTTTATTTAACATAACGGTGCTTGGTATCTCTGTATAAGACGCTGCTCCCTTTTATTTAACATAACATTGCTTGGTATCTCTGTATAAGACGCTGCTCCCTTTTATTTAACATAACGGTGCTTGGTATCTCTGTATAAGACGCTGCTCCCTTTTATTTAACATAACATTGCTTGGTATCTCTGTATAAGACACTGCTCCCTTTTATTTAACATAACGGTGCTTGGTATCTCTGTATAAGACGCTGCTCCCTTTTATTTACCATAACGGTGCTTGGTATCTCTGTATAAGACGCTGCTCCCTTTTATTTAACATAACGGTGCTTGGTATCTCTGTATAAGACGCTGCTCCCTTTTATTTAACATAACGGTGCTTTGTATCTCTGTATAAGAAGCTGCTCCCTTTTATTTAACATAACATTGCTTGGTATCTCTGTATAAGACGCTGCTCCCTTTTATGTAACATAACGGTGCTTGGTATCTCTGTATAAGACGCTGCTCCCTTTTATTTAACATAACGGTGCTTGGTATCTCTGTATAAGACACTGCTCCCTTTTATTTAACATAACGGTGCTTGGTATCTCTGTATAAGACACTGCTCCCTTTTATTTAACATAACGGTGCTTGGTATCTCTGTATAAGACGCTGCTCCCTTTTATTTAACATAACATTGCTTGGTATCTCTGTATAAGACGCTGCTCCCTTTTATTTAACATAACATTGCTTGGTATCTCTGTATAAGACGCTGCTCCATTTTATTTAACATAACGGTGCTTGGTATCTCTGTATAAGACGCTGCTCCCTTTTATTTAACATAACGGTGCTTGGTATCTCTGTATAAGACGCTGCTCCCTTTTATTTAACATAACGTTGCTTGGTATCTCTGTATAAGACGCTGCTCCCTTTTATTTAACATAACATTGCTTGGTATCTCTGTATAAGACGCTGCTCCCTTTTATTTAACATAACGGTGCTTGGTATCTCTGTTTAAGACGCTGCTCCCTTTTATTTAACATAACGGTGCTTGGTATCTCTGTATAAGACGCTGCTCCCTTTTATTTAACATAACGGTGCTTGGTATCTCTGTATAAGACACTGCTCCCTTTTATTTACCATAACGGTGCTTGGTATCTCTGTATAAGACGCTGCTCCCTTTTATTTAACATAACGGTGCTTGGTATCTCTGTATAAGACGCTGCTCCCTTTTATTTAACATAACATTGCTTGGTATCTCTGTATAAGACGCTGCTCCCTTTTATTTAACATAACATTGCTTGGTATCTCTGTATAAGACGCTGCTCCCTTTTATTTAACATAACATTGCTTGGTATCTCTGTATAAGACACTGCTCCCTTTTATTTAACATAACGGTGCTTGGCATCTCTGTATAAGACGCTGCTCCCTTTTATTTAACATAACATTGCTTGGTATCTCTGTATAAGACACTGCTCCCTTTTATTTAACATAACGGTGCTTGGTATCTCTGTATAAGACGCTGCTCCCTTTTATTTAACATAACGGCGCTTGGTATCTCTGTATAAGACGCTGCTCTCTTTTATTTAACATAACGGCGCTTGGTATCTCTGTATAAGACGCTGCTCTCTTTTATTTAACATAACGGTGCTTGGTATCTCTGTATAAGACGCTGCTCCCTTTTATTTAACATAACGTTGCTTGGTATCTCTGTATAAGACGCTGCTCCCTTTTATTTAACATAACGGTGCTTGGTATCTCTGTATAAGACGCTGCTCCATTTTATTTAACATAACGGCACTTGGTATCTCTGTATAAGACGCTGCTCTCTTTTATTTAACATAACGTTGCTTGGTATCTCTGTATAAGACGCTGCTCCCTTTTATTTAACATAACGTTGCTTGGTATCTCTGTATAAGACGCTGCTCCCTTTTATTTAACATAACGTTGCTTGGTATCTCTGTATAAGACGCTGCTCCCTTTTATTTAACATAACATTGCTTGGTATCTCTGTATAAGACGCTGCTCCCTTTTATTTAACATAACGGTGCTTGGTATCTCTGTATAAGACGCTGCTCCCTTTTATTTAACATAACATTGCTTGGTATCTCTGTATAAGACGCTGCTCCCTTTTATTTAACATAACGGTGCTTGGTATCTCTGTATAAGACGCTGCTCCCTTTTATTTAACATAACATTGCTTGGTATCTCTGTATAAGACGCTGCTCCCTTTTATTTAACATAACATAGAGTACACATTTAACTAAATAACATATGTTTTTGTATTCATAAGCATTTTAATATTGCTAATTATCAGTTATATGTTTTCCTTGAAAGCCAGGTACAAAAGTTACTTTTGTTCATCCTGACACAATTCCAATCATTGCTATAGATTTATGGGTTTATTTATTTTCGGCTTGAATATATCATTCTAGCAGAGGAGATGCGCAGTGGGACATTCTTGGAAGAAAGACCAACATCAGTGGAGACGATAACAGACGCAACAAGGAAAAACTTTTCCAAGTCTCAGGAAAGGCAAATGGTGGCTAATGAGAAGAGAGTGCAGAACAAACGTGTAAGCTATACTGTTGGCGATGAGGTACTGCTTTATAACATGAGAAAGCGAGGCAGAAAAGGAGGAAGGATGGAGGCTTTCTTCTTTGGGCCTTACATCATCAAGGCAATGTGTGGCAAGGTGGTTCAATTGTCGAATTCAGATGGGATTACCGTAAAGAAAAAGATTATTGTGGACCATCTCAAGCCATTCAGAATGAGTAAAGAAATCAACACCAGCGTATAATCCATACCACAGAGGACCTCGGTAATCCATTTTGCCGCAGACACAAAGAAAACGTATCACACTATTGAGGTGCATAAAAAAGTGAAATAGTGAGAGGCGCTATAAAAATGGAATAATAACTAAGTGCAGCAAACACTAGTGCCACTCCCTCAGAGGGGCACAAAACAGTGAAAAAAGTGCAATAATGAAAGTATTGCGCAAACAAAATATCCAACAACACAATACTTAATATACAATCTAAACAGTGGGTTCTCCAATAGGATATATAAGACTAAACTTGAGTGGAAATATGCAAAACAAGAAAAAAATACAATGTGCAGTTTTTTATATAAAAAGTGAATATGTATGATTCCCCCAAAGGAAATATACTCACACTCTATAGAGCCTAGTATAACTGGCTCTGAGTGTGAGAAGCAATTGGACTCCAAGTCCTATGATCCCCGGATGCGCTATATGACCTCTATTGAGTGTAGACCAAATTTATTTTCAGCTCATTCGTCAGAGGGGTAATGTTTCCAACAAAAAAATGGAGAAAAAAGGAATATAGCGGAGTATGTTTTACACATTTAATGGGCCCCCTAAATATATTGAGGCTTACATAAAAGGCAGAACAAAACAGCATATAAAATACACATCACCGATCCTCCGTCAGTAAAGACTCCAAGGAGTATGTAGTGTGCAAAATCAGTAAGCGATCTAGAAACAGCTTCCGGGTTCCCAACAAGTCTCTTCAGCGGACGTCACACAAACTGCGACACGTTTCGCCCAATCAGGGGCTTCCTCAAGGCAGTGACCAAACTCATTCTACGAATATCTTCCATAAGCATGATTTGCATATAATATGCCTCGTTCTGTTTTCACAGCCTATTCTTCCGTTTATGTAGTATATTCCTGTTAAAGTTATGATTAAATGTAATTAACAGTAATCTTCATTTTTTAAAGCCATCAACATCTTTAAATGTCGTACAAAGCATAGAAGAAGGAGGTAGCTAGTTCGACCCCTTTGGTCATTTGTTTGGCCGTGCCCTGTTGGTCTGGCCTTTTCACTATACTGGCCATTCTGGCCATTTTGTTTCAAGTTGCCACTTTTTGGCATTATGTTCTATCCAGTTCTTGTTTCATTAACCATACAAGTCTGAATTATTCTACCAAAGATCCTATACAGGTTGAGTTATCCCCTTGTGAGAAATGCCGTGAGCATAAGTGATTTGGATTTAGAAATAAAAGCATATATAAGGAGATCTCTTCCAGATTGAATCCAAGTCTAAAAAAAAAAAAAATCCATTAATACCACTTTAACCTTGTACACATAGTCTAAGGGTAATTTAACAGCAACATACAACATCCATCTATGATGCTGTATTTGTAGTTAAATTTGTGAAGAAGGCTTACTCGACCTCCACTAGTATCACGTGTCAACCCGTATTTAGGCTCATCCAAGCTGTATCCAGGCTTTTACGTTTTCTTTCTGCATTTGCTATTCTGTTCTGCTTCTTTGTTATTGTTGTTCCTGGGTTCTTTTCTTTTCTGTTTTACTTGTGTTCTGATTATCTTAGTCCCTGCCACATGGTGGCATATTTCAGTCCCGGCCACTTGGTGGCATATCCTAGTTCCAGGCCACAGTAGTGGCATTTCCCAAGTCCCTGTCTTTAGTGGCTCATTCTGGCCTGGCCACATAGCGGCACCTGCCTAAGTCTGCCTATAGAGCAGCACCTACCCAAATCTAGCAATAGTCCGGTACCTGCCAAGTCTAACACTGACTGCCTCCCTAAGTCTAGCTAGTCTGGTACCTGCCGAAGCCTAGAAAAAAAAAACAATACCTGACTGAGTCTGGCTATTGTCTGGCACCTGCCCAGTTGGCCCCAGAGTGTCTTCTGCACATGCCTTGTCTTAGAGTCCCTTCAGTGGGATGACCTGTCCTGAGTCCCTTTACATGTAATCCTTTGTCAGCTTCCAGCCTTGCTCTTGTACCCAGTTTCTATGTTTGCGCTGTTCTCTGCTCTGTTCCATTCCTGATTTTCCTTTGTCTGTGATTATGTTCCATTCCAGGTTTTCTGTCCATCGCTCTTCCTTGTTAGTTTTCTTCTATTTAAACCACACCCATTACTGTTCAGTCCTTTGCAGCAGTGTACAGGTATTTTCTCTGTGTTTAAGTTTCAATGCCATTTTTTGTGTCTTAAATTGTATTTATCCTTTGCTATATTAGTTAGGGACTTGCCTAATGTGGGCTACCTTGATGTGGTTGGCAAGCTAACAACTAATTGGCCACTTGGTGAACCAAACCCCCACCTTTACAAATTTTAGTGTTAGGTTAACTCCTGTATTTATGTTAATTTCTTTTGTATGTGTCTCTTGTTTTCCTTAGTCTTGTTCCTTGCAGTATTCTTATGTTATTATCTGCAACCCTGTGCCTTGCCTTGTTTATCCTTAGTTGGGTTCTAGTTTAGACTTTAAGAATAAGAATCTCAGATAATCTCTGGAGATTAAATATTACATATTTGGGTGAATAGCTAGATTATAAGAATTTATGATTCTTGGTAATATCTATACAATATTCCTCTGGCTTCCTTCTGCAGAAAGGAAGACAGATAAACACCAGGCTAAAGCATATAGATCCCATAAATTGTGGGATTTAAGTTAAATTTACCCAAATATATTTATTTTATAGTATTTAGATTACTATAGTATATAGATTACATCTATAAAAATTAAGATCATGCTAGAAACAAAGTACCACATTTATACATTACCGACAGAGGTTGAGCTGCAGTTGAGACTCCTTCCATTGAAGAATGGTGTGATGGGAGTTACTCCTGGGACTTATTAAAAGCCTCATATTCCTGAGTTCTCCCCAGAAGGAGAGACTCAGCCCTTTTGTAAAACATTCCCATCTCGCAACCCACTAGTGGCAGCTCTCCCAAAATCAGGTCCCCCCTCAGGACCCCCTTCTACATCTCCAGTATCAACTTATCAACCCAACCTCATCTCAGACTCACACCCTGTTCACTGTACCTTTAAGCCAATTAAAAGTGATGGCCGTGTTTAATTTAAATGAGATGATGTCATGATTTATAGCTATACCTGGATTGTGAGTATAATGTGATAAAATATATATGTTGAAATGTAAAGAAGTGTGAGTAATCACTCTTATCAATATTCTTATCATAATAAAATGTATACGACACTAATAAAACAATAAAAACATTATTATTCTAATTAATATGTAGTATTAATTATACTTTACATATTTATTAGTGAAGGTGTGATATAACTATATATTTTAATGAGCGATTTGAATCAACTAGGTGTGTTTATAATAACCCTTTTTAGATTCTTCAAATCTAAGATCCAAATATTCTCACAGTCTGTGTCTTCAAAACTCCTTTCTCCTCTTGTTTGTATATAGACACAGCTGTGTCTGTATGCATACAATGAAATGTGGCTAGAGTCATAAACCTTCCACCTTGATGGTAAATATTTTTATACCATTGTAAAAATCATTCATAATAAATGTTAATTGCTGTTAAATCTGTAAAATTTTGTTTTACAGTTTGCAAAGGAGTTCCTTTGGATGAGAACCAGTGAAGTGACAACCTCTGCAGAAGATGTGTTAGATGCATGACTTGAAATACACATTTCAATATGTTGTTTTGAATTATATTTGTAGGTGCAGTGTGAGATCTTCTGTTTGAACAGCGGCTGGACTGTTATCTCCCAGGTAATAAATCTGGTGTGAAGAAACCTGTGGATTATAGCCCTTTATTGAACATGTTTTGCCACCTTGTCCCCAAAAGAGCTTCAGATCATCTCCAGCTCGAAGTCCCAGGTTGCTCATTCCCTGATTGGACCATTTGAACTAACTGCTGTTTAACTGACCGTCGTTCATGCTCTGATTGGAGCTGAAGTAGCTCAATCACATATTGGTCGCTACTTCCCATGGCTTAGGTATGAGCTGAGACCCAGGTGAGACCCAGGACAGATCTCGAAGCGGAATAGCGGCACACCCAGAGGAGTTATGAAGAGGTAGGCGAGTTAGCAATTGGTCCAGTTAAATTTCCCACTCTTTCATCTGGATGTCACTCGCCTACCCATTGGTCGCTAGTTTAAAGGGACTGGGAGACTTCTTCTATGATTGATTCACCCCAAGCGTGATTGTACCCGACACTGAGTATTCACATTTCTCCTCTATTTCGGGGGTATAGGTTATCGTGTTATAGTCCTGTTGTGTTCAGTACTGTATTTGATTCTATGAGCTCCCAAGCGGCTAACCCACAATAAAGGTTAAGCCAGGCCCCTCAGAGGCTAATTTGAATACAGGCGGAGGGGAGGTTGACGACTAGGAATGAGTAGCCGAAAACAAAGGCGCTCCTCTGATTGGTCGCTCGCTGTTTATCTGAATTTGTCGGTACTATTCCGATTGGCACCTTGGGTAAAGGGATTAAAGGTCCTGGTGCCATCAGCTTATCCTCCAACCCCCTCCCACTGATTAATCAAATGTGGTGCCAAAACAAGGAAGCATCAATGGTATTTGCATTACCGCAAATGTAATCACAAACCATATTCTCTCATTTACTTATCTGATCCCTGACTGTACTAAAATGTATCCTGTTCTGCAATAAAGCGATTCTTATTCTGATGTGCTGCCATTTATTGGGACAAAAAGCAGAGGGACAAGAAACTTTGGTTGGGTAAAGCTGCAATCCTTTAGGGCTAAGTAATACCCCTCTGAAGATACACTTCTTCACATCTGGTTATGTATAAAATGAATGGAGTGAATGTTGTGTACCTTTTGTGTGTGAGTGGGGATATGAAACGACTGAATGGTGAGCAGTAGGTGGTGTAAGTCTTGTTGTATGAAAAGTATCGTGTGTGTGAATGGAGATATGAGTGTGTGAATGCCTTGATGTGGCATTACTGTTCACATGGGTATCAATATGCCAATTCAACCAATGTGAGTGACACTAATATTACATGATATGAATCATTAAACACTTGTTTTCTTTTATTTTAAATAATATTTTTTTTCTTATTGTTTTTGTCTTGCTAAATTCTCAAACACAGTAACAACATATATTAAGAGCACCCTCATATAAACCCTGAGGTAACGGTAAATTCTACCCCATGGTTCAGTAAACCAGGACTCTCAAGAAGTGGGTAAGGTCCTCACGAGGCATCCCCGGTGTTATAGGAACAACTGTAACACCCTGAATCAGGCTGGGGAAATAGAAATGTCTGGCCAGTGGTGTAATTAACCCCTTAAGGACGATGGCTGTTTTTAGACTTATGCAGTTTTTGTGTTTAGCTGTAATTTAATTTTTTCTCGTTCAGTGTACACACACATATTATTATATACTGTTTTTACCGCCACAAGTAAGGCTTTCTTAAGATATCATTATTTGCATCATATCTTATAATTTACTATTGCCCAATGTCGCCTCTCTTGATTGCCTCCGGTGCCCTTAAAGGCACATAAACAGGATACAGGAAGTATGTAGTTAGACGTAGCTCTTGGGAAAAAATGGGTTGTAATCAAAGCAAACACTGTTCATACGTGCTCTAATTACCCTGAATAAATAAAGCAACGGGTATACAGACAGGAATTTTTCTCAATGGAACACCGGCAGTCCCAGCTAGAGCCCACTGTCCAATTTAAAGAAATGAATCTGTGTAAGTTTTTATCTGTGTGTGCTTGGAAGTGACTCTGTGATAGCCATTTCTGTGTAAGTGGAAGTCTGTGCGTGAGAGAGACTCTGTGAGTATGTGTGACTGTGTATTTGTGGCTTTGTGTGTAAGTGTAACTGTATTTATGTGGTGTTGTTTTTTTTTTATTTATTTTTTACTATGAGTTTTATTTCTGTGGAGTCTGTGGTATAATCACACTGCATATTACTGTAATTATGTTTATATATATATATAAAAATTAATTTTCCTGTCACAATTTTAACAATACATTATGCAGGGACAAACCTGGTGACTTCCCCCTCAATTCACCTTTTAGTGAATAGACCCCAGAATACATTGTAACGGGTGGAAAACAATCAAAGGCTTTCCAACCTTCTGGCATTTCACACATTCCCAGATCTGTAGGAAATCAGTGGTTAACCTGTGTATGATTCTCTTAAATATTGAAAAAAAATATATATTAATAATTAGTGTACCCAGTTTTCCATGCCAATGCTCATTCCATGCCAGTAGAATCTACTAGGAGATTGCCGACCAAGTTCTACTGAGGCCTGAATGACGTCCAATTGCAGATTAATGGAATTATACGAAGATCCTCCTCGCTTCTCCCTCAGATTTAATAACTATTCCTTTTCCACATAAGAGCTCTCCGTCTATAATGAAATGTCCTTTACAAAGCTATCTTCAAAAAATCCCGAAAAGTGACTGTATTTTTTTTTTTTTAATAACAAAATTTTTTATTCAGAAATAGAATGGTAAAGAGAAAGTTTTAATTGTAACATGCAAATATTCATAAAGACTTGGAATAACTTTATACACTACGTATAGCTTTAGTAAAAATAAAAAAACAACAATTTTAATGCAAAAATCTGGTGTAATGAAGCACAAATGTCCCCTCCTCTGCAATGAGGTAAAGCAGCAGGGAGGGTGAGAGCATTAAGACATTTATTTTATCTTTAAAAAATCAAACAAACAACTGCTGACTTGTGTGGATGTGAGTTGTGTGGATGTGAGTTGTGTGGATGTGGGTTGTGTGGATGTGAGTTGTGTGGATGTGAGGTGTGTGGATGTGAGGTGTGTGGATGTGAGGTGTGTGGATGTGAGTTGTGTGGATGTGAGTTGTGTGGATGTGGGTTGTGTGGATGTGAGGTGTGTGGATGTGAGGTGTGTGTATGTGAGGTGTGTGTATGTGAGGTGTGTGTATGTGAGGTGTGTGTATGTGAGGTGTGTGTATGTGTGCGTGATTGATGTACCCCTGATGGCAGTCCTACCTATTAATGTGGATCTATGCACACAACTCTATAGTTAACACAGATCTACAGATATCCATAAATTAATACACAGATATTCATATTACTGCAGCTTTGCACTGTAACCCATGGCCCATAGATTCTTGCTGGATGTATTTCTGGATGTTAAATCCAGTTTGCCCACCCTCTCTACAGCTAACATGCTCTGAACAGCCTCTGTTATATACACGTATCCTTACAGTCTCTACATGTGTTGCAGACATTTAACATGTGCAGCCACGTGCATCATTCACTATCTGTACAGTCCTAATTATCCTTCACACAGCTAATACATGTATTACATCATCTACAAGTGTGTTAGTTAGGTGTGAAGTGCAATGTATTTCTACAGATTTCAGTGATCGATTTTATAAGTCTAGCTTCGTTATCTTGCAAACCGGCACTCAAATACCTGCAGTATAGTGTGCCTTCCTTGCTATTCCTGATCTCTGTTCCTGATTGTAACGGAACTCGACCGAGTACCTTCCATTGATGGACGCTTCCTAGCTTGCGCCGAGGACCACAAGCACCTCACCGGACACCACAACCACCGCAGACTCCACAACCGCCGTAGCTTAACTGGAGTCTCGCCGTCTTCTGTCCACCCTGGATCAGCTTCTGTCCTCCAGGACCGTGTGGGGAAGACCTCTCCTCCAGGAGAGCGTATCAGGAACAAGCTCTTAAAAGAGCTAAGTGATTAAAGCTTAAGGGAGTATGCAGAACATAGCAATCCCCAGTGTGATTATAGCTTTCCCCTCCAATCACGAGATAGGACTACATGTTGAGTGTCAAGAAGATCTCTGGATTTTAATCAAACACTCTGCTTTTATGCCCATTTTCCACACATAGGACCACCCACAGGGTTTTGAAGAACAACCAATCAATACGTACAATACACTCAGACACTCCCAGCAATTACAGCAAAATCCCCCCCCCCCCCCCCTCTGCCTGTGATACAATTATTTCCACACAATAGACTAACTTAATTATCACAGGCAGAAAATATACACAATATTTTACACAATATTAATAACTTTTAAAGTATGCATCACATTCACATAAAACATACATTTTCTAACTAAAAATCAGACAGTTCCCCCCAGTAGTTCAAAAGTTAGCTGGAAGTCCTTTATGACCGACCGCAAGCACATTTTCCTAGTCTGGGGACTCTGGGGACACCGTCTTAAAGGGGCATTGTTCCGATTTTCACCATGCCCCAAAAATGTGCTTAAAGGGCCAGCACCAGTCCCATAAAAGTCCATAAGCCCCAATACAGCTTCTTAAAGGGCCATACACCCCAGGGCCATAGTTACACGGGAGGAGGCTGGCAAGCAGGCCTCTCCAGGACCAAGTGGTGAAGGGCACTTCGTCACACTGATGTTGCTGATTTTTGCCTGTCTCTGACCCTGCTTGTTTGCTGCCTTCTGTCCGTCTGACTACGGCTTTTGCCTTATCCTTCTGCTGTGTCATCTTTGGTTCTGTCATAATTTTTGTATCCTGGCGTCTTGCTGTTTTAGTCTTTTAGTGGTACTATTCACAGTGCAAAAGTCCTGGGAGGATAAAACCTGAGGTTCAACCGTAAGTTGGATTCCTTACGGGTGAATATATCTTTTTGTACCCTGACTCTGTTTGGTTCCCTGCGCTATTATCACAGTTCTAATCCAGCGCCGTGCCGGCAGGATTCCAGTCTCAGCGACCAGTCCAATCTCAGCTACCAGTCCTGTCTCAATCCGGTCTCAACTACCAGTCTCAGTCTGGTCAGGTTCAGATCACCTGGATTCACTTTGATGTGAATGTGGGTTACACCTGTTCCTGTGGTGTTTATAATTTCCCCAGCAGCACTTTTGGAGCCTAGTAAGACCTTCTAGTTACAAGTGTAATTCAAATTAGGCTAAATTCATAAATCAAGTACTTCTGACTGTGCATAGTGTGTGGTATTTTTATTTTATTTTATTAATACACTGCTGTTATTTACTGTACTAATACAGTGGCTATTGGCATACTGATATAGACTTCATCCATGTAAAGGTCAAATCACATTTATTCTTATAATTAGACAAAATCTAAGCTTCTGGTTGTAATATCTAATTTTCCCACTAGGAGGCAATATATTGATGTATGTACGTTATTATTCATACAAATAGAATCACTGGTTCTGAAATATGTTCATAAACCACTTTGAAAAGGCACAAACTTGCCATATTTAATTGCACCACCCAAAGATGTGAACCATTTTCCAAGTAATTAAGTCTAGTGTAGAAACCGACTATAAACTGGTCCTCCACAATACTTTTTTAAGGAGCAGCTTCTAGTACAATTTCAGGGTCTACTTTTATTCTTAGTGCTACAGCACCAAGTGTTCCCTGGGATGGTAGAATGGAGATGCCAGGAGAGTAGTCAGGGAAAGCCAGAAGTTAGGTAGTCAGACAAAGCCACGATCTTATACAGAAAGGAGTACAGAAATCAAAATCGCTGTACTTGCTAGGAACTGCAATCGGGTGCCAGCTGGAAGGCACAAAGGCCTTTAAAATTCAGCTATGGTTATGCCCCCTGCACATCATGGACATGCCTAAAGGATCATTAATATTTGTTTGTGAGTCCGTAGGACCTTTATGTCGGAGGGTGGAGGGGGGCATGCTACGGACAGCACTGCTCCAGGCGGAACCCCAAACAACCATGACATGGTATAGAGTGATCTGAACTTCTTCATACACTTGTCCACTGTATCAGTAGCAACAAAATGATTATTGTACAAAATAAATAAAATAATTGTATCTGGATAAACTTTGCACATAGATTCCATATCAAGATAAAGTGCTTTTATTGTAGCAAAAAAAAAAACCAGTGGAAACAATCATGGGAATGAGGAACACACTTATGATGTAAGACATGTATTACCACATTGCCTACAGTGAAGAGGCTAGTCATAGCACCGGCTATCCAGCCGAGTTTGAAGCCATCACTTTCAGCCACAGGAGTAGACTGAATTTACAGATCTCTGTCCGAGAGATGGAGTTGTACAAGCCGAGAGGTATAATATGGATGAAGTTGTTTGGTCATCTATGGAAGGCGATCATTGGGATTTATTTTTAGAGCTCGATTCTGGGGCAAAGCTTTGAAAGTGGAGCTGTTACCATGGAAATGTACCACTTTTATGACGTTGCTTCAGAATTGTGTTTTAAACATAACCCCCTACGTGTGTAATAATTAGGGTTGCCACTTGTGATGTCGCAAACATAAAATTTTCCGTTCGCGAAGGGCGAACGCGAATTTCCGCAAATGTTCGCGAACGGGTGAACCGGGCGAACCGCAATAGACTTCAATGGGCAGGTGAATTTTAAAACCCACAGGGACTCTTTCTGGCCACAATAGTGATGGAAAAGTTGTTTCAAGGGGACTAACACCTGGACTGTGGCATGCCGGAGGGGGATCCATGGCAAAACTCCCATGGAAAATTACATAGTTGATGCAGAGTCTGGTTTTAATCCATAAAGGGCATAAATCACCTAACATTCCTAAATTGTTTGTAATAACGTGCTTTAAAACATCAGGTATGATGTTGTATCGATCAGGTAGTGTAAGGGTCACGCCCGCTTCACAGTGACAGACCAAACTCCCCGTTTAACGCACAGCAAACAGTCCATTTGCACAATCGCAAACTCCCCATTTGCACAAGGTTGGATACCAAGCTAGCCATGTCCCGTTCCTTGTCCTCACTGATGTCATTGAAGGTCTCTTCCTCCACCCAGCCACGTACAACACCAAGGGTCCCCGAAAGGTGACAATAAGCCCCCTGGGACGCCTGCTGTGTTTGGTCTTCCTCCTCCTCCAAGCCACCTTCCTCCTCTGACTCCTCTTCTTCAGACTCCTCTCTCTGCGTTGCCTCTCTCTGCGTTATTATAAGGTGTGTTAAGTAGTAATATTTAGACATGTGCATTCGTTTTCGGACTAATGCATTTTCGTCCGAAAATAGCATTTTCGTTCGAAAATAGCATTTTCGTCCATTCGTCCGAAAAACAAATAACGAAAATGCTATGCTAACGAAAGCCGAATGAACGAATGGTTAATAAACGAAAATCATTTGTTCATTCGTCCATTCGTAGTACTATTGGCATTCTATAAGCCGAAATAGAGTCGGTTTATAGAATACAATAGCATAGTACACTACATTCCATAAACTGACATAATGAACGACTTTCGGTTTATGGAATGCATTTAAGTCTATTGGCATTCTATAAACCGTCTCTATTTCGGTTTATGGTAATGCCAATACTATAGCACGAATGGAAGAAAGATTTTCGTTTATATTAAACCATTCGTTCATTCGTTCAACTTCTTAGCTTTCTATAAACCGAAACAGAGTCCACATTCATACATTTTTATGAATGGGAACTCTAGTTCGGTTTATAGAAAGCCCATAGTATTACATGTAATCCATAAGCCGAAAGTCTATAAACCGACCGTTCGGTTTATAGACTTTCGGCTTATGGAATACATGTAATCCTATTGCTATTCTATAAACCGAACGTTCGGTTTATAGAATAGCAATAGGATTACATGTATCCCATAAGCCGACAGCCTATAAACCGAACTTTCGGTTTATAGACTTTCGGCATTTGTAATGCATGTAATAGTACTATTGGCTTTCACTACACGGAGACAGAGTCTCCATTCATAAATTTATGAATGGAGACTCTGTCTCCGTGTAGTGAAAGCCAATAGTACTACTATTACATTCATTACAAATGCCGAAAGTCTATAAACCGAACGTTCGGTTTATAGGCTGTCGGCTTATGGAATACATGTAATCCTATTGCTATTCTATAAACCTAACGTTCGGTTCAGGGTACAGGGTACAGGGTCAAAGTTTACTCAATGATAACGAATAGGGGGCGGATGAACATCGCAATTGTTCGCCCACCGCGGCACGCTATGTTCGCTGGGAACTATTCGCCGGCGAACTATTCGGGACATCTCTAGTTGCCACCTTTTCTTAAAAACAAATACCGGCCATGCACCTAACTCCATAGACTTAACATTGGGGTCAAGCCAATACCGGCCAGCTGGCAACCCTTGTAATTATAAGACACTGTAATATAAATTATATCATATGAAATGTGTCCCTGAATGGCAGAAATAAAAATGTGCTCACCCTATTCTGGGACCTTGTGTCTTCCCTGTATTTTGCTTTGCTGATCCATTGCAATTTTGTGATCATGTAAATTGAAGTATTCAGTGCCATCACTAAGATCCCTCTCAAGGAATATGATAAAAACAAATCATTGTTAATGTTTTTAAATTTGCAAAGGTTCAATGTAATCATGATATATAGATATATATATATATATATATATATATATATATATATATATATATATATATATATCATTACTGTCACTAAAATAAGACACTACATATTTAATGAAGGTAAATAAATGTGTGGTTTAAGGGCATGAATTCTCTTAAAGGGACAGTTCCACCTAGTCCTGCCAGTCTCCCCAAGCTCTAGTTATTATCTTTCATCAGAGCACACAAATCAGGCTTTAAACTCTTGCATTAGAAGCACTTGAAACCGATTTGTTCCGCATAAAGAATTTGATTTTCACAGTAATAAATAACATGCCTCCCAACTATCCCGCACAATGTGAGACAGTCCTGATTCTGGATCGATTCTCATTCTCTGGTGTACAGAGATACGCGGTAGAGCTGACACTCAAACTTCCAAGCCCCGCCCGCAAATAATGACACCACTTTCTCAGAGGGCAGCATGAAAACCGCTGCAAAGTCAGACAGCCTCCTGTGTATTCCCTCTCACTGAATTTACAGGCTCTTGTCAAACTATTTTCAATGTAAAACTAGAGGAGAACTGTACAGTAAAAACAAGTACATTTCCCATATCTTAAAAAGAACTGACAGATAAGAAGCCAAGTAGCCCTGCCCCTTGAATTCTATAACATTAACTCAAATCAAACCTTTGCAGCATTGGTAAAGGTTCCATTTACATGATTCATAAATTGGCGTGTTTAGAAGAATTCTCCACCTCCTCCTCCCCCACCATCGTCATCATCATCCCTCCTGCCCCGGTCTTTCTTCTTTGTAGGGCTCTCGATTTTGTACTTTATTCTGCGGATAGGGTCACTGAGGCTCCGGGAGGCTTGGTCATCACAGAATTCTGGTTGTAGGAAACTCCTGTCGATGATCTCTGATACCTCCTGCCAGTTCTTGAAGCAGGGGGGTCCCAGTCGTTCAACCTCGTCCACTGCATTTGGAGATATCACCTGCCCTGAGGGTTTGAGAACAACTAGGACGGGGACGTCGGACACAGAGAACTGATTTTCGAGGTCCCTAAAAAAAATAATAATAATAAGGAACAGGGTCACTGAGGTAAAAGAGATAACTCTAGAGTGCAATTCCTAAAACGACCTTTACAGGTTAACACAAAGCCTTACATGCTCATTCCAGTACATGGCTTTAACTAGATTCATGCACACACCGTCATTGGTCGTCATTGGCAGCACCCTTCGTCTCCAGTGTGTACCTCTTCCTCACATAACCTGTCCACTACATCAGGTTACCTCACAAATGGCATTGCAATCACCTACTTTAGTCTTCTGTCCTAGGCCTAACCAGCCTAGGCAGAAATATAACACTGACAAAGAGTCTTATCCTTTACCCATTATCCAGGCAAGGTACATGCAAATAGTATGTTACAGTTTTGGTCCAATGACAATGATGTGCAATCTCTGACCAAGAAGAGAGCTGTTTCTGAACTGCTCCGAGCAGATATTGACTTAATCTTTCACTGTTTCCAGGCCGGATATGGAACCAGTGCATTTTGGGAGCATGTTACATTTACAATTCAATCCCAAAAATTGGCTGGCTGACATGAACACAGACGTGTCCCAACTCCCCATGCATGTGATATTCCTGGGCACTGTAAGAGATAAATACCAGCTTAGTTACATTGTACTTGATCGTTCCTTACTATGTGTGTTTAGTTAGACATACAAAATCTGTTCTCCCTAATATACCTCTCCCCCTGCTGCTCCTCCTCTGCACATATCATGATATTTTGTATGATCTTGACCATGATTTGACTTTTACATTTTTCTAACCCATATTGGTCACTACTGTCAAGGTCTACTCATTTGACGCATATCGCCAATTTAACTATACACTGTGCAGAGACAAACCTGGTGGGTTTACCCTGCTAAGCAAACATACCAGGTTTGTCCCTGTAGAATGTATAGCTAAATTTGTGATTTGAAATGATCATCTCACCTCAACTCACCTGTTAGTGAATAGCCCCCATTGTCTTTCAATCTACAATAAATGTCTATGGAGGTTTTGTTTTTGTTATATAGATAGATAGATAGATAGATAGATAGATAGATAGATAGATAGATAGATAGATCCAACCCTCTAATTTGGTCTCCATATTTAAAAAAAAACTATCATCAAAACATGATGCCTCTTTTTTCAGGACAATAACACTACACATGATAGTTTGATATCAAAATAAAAAAAATGACAATGTTGCTAGGCTGATACCAAATTCAATTATCAGCTTCCATTGTATCCAGATAATCTGTTTTCTATTGTGTAATCTAAATTTATCAAGATGGTTCACTGTATATATATATATATTCCCCGTACTTTGGTTGAATAAATATTGAGCCTGTTGTCCCTAGCAAGACCGGTGTCATCCGTTATGATGGGGTATCATTAAGTGACTATATCCCTTTTAAAGGACATTATGCTGACTGGGGGAAATCCTACGGGACTCTGACTGGACAGGAACTATCCAACCTAGGAGATCTCCCGTAAACAAATACAAATAAAGCACCTTATTGAGGCCTCTTTGCTCCAAATAGCTCCAAAAAGGGGCAGACTTGTCATCAGAATCCTGGGTCAGAATGCCTCTTACTTCCAACTCTCTCGCTTTAGTCTTGTGTACTCATTTGTCTTCACTTATGTGTAGGATGTACTATACCTATACTTTGCGTGTTTCCCTCCTCTATGTAATAATATGTGTTTCCCATAACAAAAAGTTAGGAAATGCCACTGAACAAATATAATGATTACCTTGTTTATTTATTCACCTATGTGTTTGTAATAGTTATACAATGTTAATAATCGCAACACAGACAATGCGGAGAGATATGTACTCGTTTTTGTCTTTTGTAATAAGATTATTTATTTTTTTAAATAATAAATATAAGAAAATATAAAAAAATCCTGTGTCAGATCATTTTTCTTCAACCCAGATGATCCTTAAGAGGTGGAAAGTATGTGTGTCTCAGGTTGAAGCTAAACAGCGCAAAGAGGCCTCAGTAAGGTATTCCTGCTTTACATTCGTATTAAAGTGTCTACAATTGATACAATCTTCCAATAAAACATAAGTTCATTTTTAAACATATTTATAAGAAGTTGCTGATAATGAATCTAGAATTATTATTGACATTAATTACTTAGAGTTTGCACTTTTCACCTTGGATCTAAAGTGACACCAAAAAATTAATGAGGGAAAAAGACAATGACAGAAATGAAAACCACTAAGACTAGTACATGAATTACAGCGGACTGTTTCTTTTGGTCACCTCCTGAACTCTTCATCCTCAAAAGGGACTAGCAACCAACGTTTGGGCATGTCTTTAAGAAAGTCTTCATGCTGCTCCTCACTGCAGTCTCGAGTCACATAAACCAAAGCCAGCTGTGAGGCTCGATTGACGTAGAATTCATCTGTCAGCTTGACGAAAAAATCCTTCAGTAGGGGTGAAAATTCTCGACAACGTGAGTTTCCCGAGTCTGCAAAGTACAAAAGGACTACACGGTTTTCCAGCCGCTCCCATATTTCCCTATCCGTGTCTAGTTCGTCCTGGTCACGGTTGTTCTTCACCAAGACTTTTCCCAGGAACAATTCAGCCATGTTTATTCGGGCCAAAAATATGGTCTTCCGGATATGATATTCATGGAGACAGAAGAGGTCCTGTAATGATAAAATCCCTTATTTAGTAAGTCAATCACTTCATTAATTCTATTAATAGTATATTCTATACTCTATGTAAAACTATATCACACCTTCCAATATGCCTCAGCAGTGATGCAGGATGCCCTATCATTTATAGAGACAATATTTTTTATCTGGTATCCTGAGGCTGGAGAATGAAGTCAGAAACATGAAACAGCACTCCCGAACCAATCTATGTGCTTTACTATGGGCATCATTAACTCACCACTGTTTTGTTTTTTGTTTATTTATATCAGTGGCCTTACAACTGAAATCTATGACAAGTATTTAATCATCCTTTTTTTTAATTTTTATTATTGATGCATCCAGGTATAACATGAATTCACTACACATTTCCTTCACATCAAAGAAAATTTGATCAAGAGTAAGAATTGTAAACTCTTAAGCCTGTAAGAAACATAACTGTTTTTATTTCTTTTTAACTGATTTTACCTGTACTTGGATTTCTATGTTCAGGAGTACTAATTTTTTTTCCATATATATGATGATAAAGGCCGTATTCATTTATTCCATTGGATAAAAGCAATTTGCACACATGATGTGTACATGCATACTGTTGGGCTCGGGAAGGGAGCTACTTTGCAGAGTGGATAACTGAGGCCCAAAGGATAAAGGAATACACACAGCTCAGTAGATACAGTAAGTAAAAATCCTTTGTAACAATCCAGAGTCGGGGCAGGCAGTGTAAAGGCAAAACGGGTAAGAATCCAGAGTCGGGGCAAGGTACGAGCAGGGAAATCAGTAGAGAAGCCGGGGTCAAATAGCCAAGGAAATCAGTAAGAATCAATATGGATATCCGCAAGTGGGAACCAGGGACTGGACAGAGCAGAGCTATGAACAGCTTGACAACCAAGCATTGATTGAAGGCATTGCTGGGTTTATATAGGGCTTGAGGACCAAAACCCCTCCCACCAATTTAGTGTGACACCTTAACTCCTCCTACTTGCTGATACTCTATGAAGAAGGTTTCCAGCCTTCTCCCCTGCCTCTTCCCCATCCACCAATGAGATTGCAGCAGACGGAATTAGGCCACGCCCCCGTGACGGCCCGCGATTCGCGGTGCCTGTGTTACTAGAGGCCGGGATGTGGCCTAGTGCATCGTGGAGCATTCATCCGGCGAGCAGAGGAGGACTGGGGAGCTGCAGAATCAGGTAAGGGCCCCCTGGCTGGTGGCAAAGTGGATCTCAGATCCTGATACATAGTGTGTCAACATGACACTCCATAGAGATACAGTGTGACTTTTAATATGCACATAAACTTCTATGATGTAACATACAATATAATTATATTTGCCTCTATGGAAAGAGTCTAACTGGACACCTGTTTCTCCACAAACAGATGAAGAGGATCTGCATGACTATGTGTGTATGTGACTATGTGTGTATGCGACTGTGTGTGTATGCGACTGTGTGTGTATGAGACTGTGTGTGTATTAGACTGTGTGTGTATGAGACTGTGTGTGTATGTGACTATGTGTGTATGCGACTGTGTGTGTATGTGACTATGTGTGTATGCGACTGTGTGTGTATGTGACTATGTGTGTATGCGACTATGTGTGTATGCGACTGTGTGTATGTGACTATGTGTGTATGTGACTATGTGTGTATGCGACTGTGTGTATGAGACTGTGTGTGTATGAGACTGTGTGTGTATGAGACTGTGTGTGTATGCGACTGTGTGTGTATGCGACTGTGTGTGTATGCGACTGTGTGTGTATGCGACTGTGTGTGTATGCGACTGTGTGTGTATGAGACTGTGTGTGTATGCGACTGAGTGTGTATGAGACTGTGTGTGTATGTGAATCAGTGTGTATGTGATAATATATATATATATATACATGTATAAAATATCAGACAGTGTGTTTTAACTCATCAGCAACATTCTATGCCCCTGAATATCATAAATGTGGTCGACCACCTACCCGTAGTCACACCTTCAGTCACTTCACTCTTTTGTTGGGAGTTATGGAAAAACTGTCCTGAACAGTGTGCACATACTCCAAAGGGTGCATGTATAAATAGAATACTGAGGCACAAAAGGAGATCATTGATAATTGTATTTGTATATGCCATCCCAGCATCAGGCATTATTAACTACTAGGTAGACGTTCAAAATGTTCAAAAAACAAGTAAAGAAAAAAAAAAAAAATAGAATTATGAAAGTAAAATTAAATTAAATTGTTACCAGAGTCTCCAGTTTGCCAGACTTGTTGCTTAGTTAATATTCTATTTTTATGTGGCTGGTAATAGTCATTTTCTTTAAAAAAAAAAAACTCCCCTATTTATCTTCCTGAATTTTATTCAAAAATGTACTAAGATTAAAAATGTTTAAACAGACTATCACGGTGATTATTTAAGTTTCACTGACACAAAAATCCTGCAGTAATTAACACAAACAGATAACACGTAATGCATTAATTTCAAAATGCCATAAAACAAAGTAAGGAACACCAAAACCAAGCATACTAAACATAGTTCACAATGTTCAAAGAAATACAAACACTACACTGTATATATCAAGTTATATACTCAATTAAACGCATGCTCAAGTTAAATACCTTGTTATATTTGGTTGGTGCTTATGCACAATTCCTTAAAGTAGCCCAACACAATGGTACCATTTGTTTCTTCCTACATGCCTGTTTCCTCTTCTCAAGTTGCTGTCTTTGAAGCCACTGAGGATTTAAACTGCAGCCCTAAAAATAGAGCGGCTCAAGGTACAAAGGATTCTGGGAGGGATAATCTACTCACAGGTTATATCTTTCATCATGCATGGGTTTGGCAGGGATATGCTACTATCAGGCCAACAAGTCACTCTGTTTACTATTTGTTTGTTTCTTGTTTGGATAGCGTAATTGTAACGGACCGTCTACCAGACGTAGTAGACCATCTGCCCGTTGTGTGAAATCATGTCCTTAGCCCCTGATTACAGCTCAGCATTCACCCAGCAAGTCTTTCCTGGACCCTTGCTCTTTGTACCCAAATAGACAGGACATCTAGCAGTTAGGTACAGCAAGAACAACTCTATAAAAAGACATAAACATGACATCACAGACATTAGTATACAATGGGGGGGGGGGGGGGGGGTGGAACTAAACATAGTTCTCCAACTAACTGGGGCTAGGAATACATTAGACTTTCAGACTGCAAACCAAATAGGAATAACCATACAGTGAGTAGACACACAGTAAGACACATAATGTACACAACATAATCAGTTTACCAGTTAATACAGAACAATGGATGTTGGAGTAAACTATAAATTATTGTCATTGACACATTATAATCCTTCAGAGTGGTCTACTCACAGAATTAAACATTACACATAAACCAATATACTAACAGAATATAACTAACTAACAATATTCATGTATAGAGTTATGGTACATAACCCAGGGTCCATAATCTACAGGGAGGTGGTTGGCCCTCTGGCCCTTCCAAGAATCCCAGTCAGGCAGGCTGTAAGAATTCACTTTGTAACAGTAATGATTGCCCATTTTTTATGCATACATCAATAGCTTGAGAAGTGAAACATGCCTAGTTTTTATCCACAGTTTGGTGCTCCTGATAAAAAGACATACCCACAATGCTGCAAATCCTTTTTAAAATATTGAGATAAATTAAGAGTAAAGTCAGAAATGGGACTCCACCACATAGTACACATTGTTTTTACTGTGAATGTAGAGAATAAAAATAATTGAAAATGATCTATTCATTGTGTTGACAAAATTTCAAGTTAATGCCTAATTTAAGAGAAAAGTGCATTTTAAATGTGTCTGTGGATTCTCTTGTTTATGACATCACCTGTGTGTGTAAAATACAATTGAACTAGTTTTCAGTGGGAAATGTTTGACTTGCATATTGCAAAAGGTCAGGCCCGCCATCAGGGGGTGACGGGCGATACTGGCGTCCTGGGCCGGGTCACGCCAGGAAAAAAAAAAAAAAACCTCTCTCTTAAGCTGGTCTGCTGCTGTGAGGGAAGCGTTGTGTGCTCTCCTCCAGCTGCACGGCTTCAATAAAGTTTGTTTAAAAAAAAAGTTTTAACAAACATTATTGAAGCAGCGTGGCTGAAGGGGAGCGCACAACGCTTCCCTCACAGCCACGGACCTGCACCGGGAGTCAGCAGCAAGGAGGTAAGTACTGGGGAGGGGTGAGGATGGTGGTAGATAACGAGCATACTGAGGGGCTAAATCCTGGCATATTGAGTGGCAAAATCCTGGCATATTGAGGGACATTTTCCTGGCATACTGAATGGCATTTTCCTGGCATATTAAATGGCTAAATCCTGGAATATTAAATAGCATTTTCCTGGCATATTAAATGGCTAAATCCTGGCATATTAAATGGCTAAATCCTGGCATATTAAATTACATTTTCCTGGGATATTAAATGGCCAAATCCTGGCATATTAATTGGTATTAATCTGGCATATTGAGTGGCTAAATCATGGCATATTAATTGGCTAAATCCTGGCATATTAATTGTCTAAATCCTTGCATATTAAATGGTATAATCCTAGCATATTGAGGGGCAAAATCCTGTCATATTAAATGGCAAAATCCTGGCATATTGAGGGGCAAAATCCTGGCATATTAAATGGTTAAATCCTGGCATATTGAGGGGCAAAATCCTGGCATATTAAGGGGCAAAATCCTGGCATATTAATTGGTAAAATCCTGGCATATTGAGGGGCAAAATCCTGGCATATTAATTGGTAAAATCCTGGCATATTGAGGGGCAAAATCCTGGCATTTTGAGGGGCAAAATCCTGGCATTTTGAGGGGCAAAATCCTGGCATATTAAATGGCATAATCCTGGCATATTGAGGGGTAAAATCCTGGCATATTAATTGGCAAAATCCTGGCATATTGAGGGGAAAAATATTGGCATATTAATTGGAAAAAGAATGGCATATTGAGGGACAAAATAATGGCATACTGATGGGCACAAAATTGGCATAGAAAATGGCATATTGAGGGGCAAAATACTGGCATATTAAATGGCATATTGAGGGGCAAAATCCTGGCATTTTAAATGGCAAAATACTGGCATACTGAGGGGCAAAATCCTGACATATTAAATGGCAAAATACTGGCATATTGAGGGGCAAAATACTGGCATATTGAATGGTAAAATAATGGCATATTAAATGGCAAAAGAATGGCATATTGAGGGGAAAATACTGACTGATTGAGTGGCAAAATATTACTGGCATATTGACCAACTGCTCCCAACCACCCTCCATATTACATTAGACCGGGATAACATGCTTGTGAGGGTAGGTGGGGCGAGTGGGAGATATTTTCGGGGGGTAAGGGGCCCAGAAAATGTGTTCAGTAAGGGGCCCTGAAATTCCTGGTGGCGGCCCTGCAAAAGGTTACCTCCTTTTAATCAAAAGCCTTTGCTATTTCCTCCATAGACTTAACATTGGCCTCAAGCCAATTATTTACCAGCCTGCCACACCTACAGTAACTCCACTGAAAATAAGTGTCCCTCTTTTGTTGGGAGTTATGGAAAATCATCCTGATCAGTGTGCATATACTCCAAGGGCTCCATCCATTGAGATGCATATGTACCTCTAGCTGAAGTTGTGAATATTAAAACATTGATAGGTCATTAGGAGAGCAGCACTGGTGTAACGGGACACGCGTTGACCAAAGCCCTAGTTCTGTTTCCCTCAGCGGCTACCTCTCAATAAAGGTGAAGCCCGGCTGCTGGGACGTCCTTGGATTCAAGTGGTAGCCAGCAACTGGTTGCTTTGGCCCAGCCCCATATATATATGGAGACATGGCTCCTATTCTCATTGCTCGCTGCCTCCTGGATGCCCATATATGGGGCATATGGTCACTCCTCTTGTAATTGGTTCCCGAGTTAAAAGGCCGTAACTTAGCTGCTGACCACTCCCCCATGTTTAGGGATTGGTCATTATTTTCCCCTACTATATTTTGATTGGTGCCTTCTATTTTCGATTATAGATTCCATTGTGTGTTAAAGCAATTAAGTTAATTTGTCCTTTTATCCTTGTACAAAATATATTATTGTGAAATAAAGGGTGTTTGCTTTGTTGAACTTAATACGACCGGTCTCGTCGATTACACTGGGGAAAACCTAGCTGGACTACAAGTGTCTATAGCCTGATTGCAGAGAGTGATTTCTCCGGCAACCTTGGGAGGATTTCCTGACAAAGGGCAAGGAAAAATATTGGTCCATTGTTACCTTCCCTTTACAACTGCCAATTCACAGACTCTCTACAAAGAACAGCTATCAAATCTGTCAAATGAAATCCACCAAGCAGAAGAAAATGCTGCAGCAAGAGCTTAATAAATCAGCAATCCATCATAGAAATAAATAAAAAAAAGCCTTTTACTCAACAATAAATATCATTCTTTTACTCCTATTTTAAAGAGGAGGTGAGGCATCATAAGAAATACAACAAACAGGGCAGCCACCAGGAATTTCAGGGCCCCTTACTGAACAAAATATCTCCCACTCGCCCCACCTACCCTCATTAGCATGTTATCCAGGTCTAGTATAATATGGAGGGTGGTTGGGAGCAGTTGGTCAATGTGCCAGTATTTAGCCACTCAATATGCCAGTATTTTGCCACTTGATATGCCAGTATTTTGCCATTCAGTATGCCAGTATTTAGACATTTAATATGCCAGTATTTTGCCACTCAATATGCCAGTATTTTGCCACTCAATATGCCAGGATTTAGCCACTCAGTATGCCAGGATTTAGCCACTCAATATGCCAGGATTTAGCCATTCAATGTGCCAGGATTTAGCCACTCAATATTCCAGAATTTAGCCATTCAATATGCCAGGATTTAGCCACTCAATATGCCAGGATTTAGCCATTCAATATGCCAGGATTTAGCTACACAATATGCCAGTACTTAGCCATTCAATATGCCAGGATTTTGCCATTCAATATGCCAGGATTTAGCCATTCAAAATGCCAGTATTTTGCCACTCAGTATGCCATAATTTAGCCATTCAATATGCAAGTATTTAGCCACTCATTATGCCAGTATTTAGCCATTCCATATGCCATAATTTAGCCATTCAATATGCCAGTATTTAGCCATTCAGTATGCCAGTATTTAGCCACTCAATATGCCAGGATTTAGCCACTCAATATGCCATTATTTAGTAACTCAATATGCCAGGATTTTGATGGTTTTATTCCACCCTCCTCCCCCCTTCCCCAGTACGTACCTCCTTGTTGCTCTCCGGTCGTCTCCTCCATGCAGTCCTCCCTCCTGCACACAGGAGGGAAACTCTCCGGTTGTATTTTTTTTTTTTTTTGTGTGTGTTAAGAATTATATACAAATAAAGAACAATAAGTGCTGCTAGAGTTGTGATTGCAGCGCTGGGTTCACTTTTTTAATTGGAGTTAAGAATTAGGAGGTGGAACTGGAGGATTCTTAGGAACTTCTGGAAGGGCTAGTTGTTTTGCAAGTTTGCCTGGGTCAAGTCTTTCCCCTGAATGGGAAATATAAGCACATAGCTTTAATTCCCACTGATGTAGATGTGCTTTGTCCAATTCAGATTACCAAGAATATGTGTAAAGCTGTCCACCCCTCTTGTTGGCTTAAAAAAAATGTTCGTTTCTGCTGCCCACACACTCCGTCCTCATAGGGGTCCACAGTAGGAGGCAAGGGGGTGCACTTGACGTGTGAGAGGGAGATATGGGGGAAGCAGATTTTTTTTCAGTAAGGGGCCCTGGAATTTCTGATGTAAGCCCAGTACTGGCTGAATACCATAGGAATTGTAGACTGGGGTAATAGTGGCTTATTTTTATCACCCCAGTCAGAGGTGGCTCTAGAGACTTTATGAGGCCTTAGGTGAAACTTGAACATGAGGCCCTCACAGACACTCATAATTAAATAAAATATATGAAATAGTTAATAAAAATGAATCCAAGCAATTAGGAATTCACAGATCCTAGAATTTTATTTTTCTCATAATTATTCTACAAATATCTATAAACAAAAACTTTTGTTATAGATCAAAATTATGTGGCTGACTAACTCACTATCTTTATTAATGTCTCCTAAATGTGAACACTAACACATGTATACACATTCATTTGCTGATCGTGGACACACACTCTCGTTTGCCAATGAAATTCACACATTAGCATGCTCACAGTGTGTGTATCTGATCAACATACAAGTGTTACTATATGTGTGTTTGTGTTCATATTTAGGAGACATAAATAAAAACATTCCTATGCTGATCAAACACAGCACCGCATTGCAGCACCCACCAGACTTGCCAATTATTATTGCAATAGTCCAGTAATGCACCCACAGGCCACAGCACCCAAATTGCACCCACAAGGACTTGGCAACTGCACCAATACTGCACACAGAAAGACTTGTTCCATTTCTGCCCAAACATCTTCCCAGTGCCATCTGTGATCTTAAACAGCTTCCCAATGCATCTTGTCCCCAAACAACTTATCAGTGACATCTCTGACCAACAGATTTTCCAATGCCATCTATGTGCCCAAGCAGCAAGTCAGGGTCATCATTTTCCTCAAACACTCTGTCAATGCCATATGTGTGACCAAACATCTTATAATTGCCATATTTGTGCCCAGGCAGCTAAAAATTGCCATCAGTGTCCCAAAACAGTGCTCGTTAGCGTGAGGCCTTAGGCAACCTCCTAACTTGCCTAATTAAAGAGTAGCCTCTGCACTAAGCCAGCACAGACTCACACACACAATCAGCCAGCACAGACTCACACACACACTCAGCTAGCGCACATTCACTCACAGACACACTCAGCCAGCACAGACTCACAGAAACACTCAGCCAGAACAGACTCACAGACACACTCAGCTAGCACACATTCACTCACAGACACACGCAGCCACAACAGACTCACAGACACAATCAGCCAGAACACACTAACACTCAGCCAGCACACACTCACTCACAGACACACTCAGCCAGCACACACTAACACTCAGCCAGCACAGACTCACAAACACACTCAGCCAGAACAGACTCACAGACACACTCAGCCAGCACACACTCACTCACAGACACACTCAGCCAGCACACACTAACACTCAGCCTGCACAGACACACTCAGCCAGAACAGACTCACAGACACACTTAGCCAGCACACATTCACTCACAGACACACTCAGCCAGAACAGACTCACAGACACAATTAGCCAGCACACAATCACTGATTCACTAATCACACACACTTAGTCAGCACACACTTAGAGCGAGGCCTTAGGCAACTGCCTAACTTGCCTAATTAGAGAGCCGCCTCTGACCTCAGTTATTGTAAACTTATCATTATGCTGGTCTGTTAGTTACTACTACCATGGTCATAATATTTTTCTAATAATGGGTAACTTTTGTAACATTTGCCTCCCACCAGGAAAAAAATTTCTAGCAGTAACTGTTGCAGACACTCCTGTCAGGTAAGTACTTGCTGGCCCTGCATCCAGCTGTTGGCTGCTTTTACCTCTTGGTCGTCTATTGCCCATTCCTCTGGGATGGCACGGTAGGTCTCTGCCGCTCGGCCAGCTAGTTTCCCCACCAGGATTGGGACACAGTCCGGGTTTTCCATATTATGGAGCTGATACTGTCGATCAAAATCTTGAAGTCCATTTATATTTCCTACTTTGTTGTCAAATCTTTTTAAATGACTGGTGGGTCACATTGATGGGTCAATAAGATGAGTTGCTCCACAGGGAGTGCGTATCTCCTGTATTAGACCCCGGACCCGTAGTATTCCGATCAGCTAGTTCAGCTTCTCGCTCTCGTTCTGCCAGTTCCATGATTTGATTAATTATATGCATGGAGGGATTTAGCCCATAAAATGCCTGCCTTTCTCTCATCCATCAGGAGATCTCGTCCATGCCTGGAGGAATGGGGCTGGCCACTACTTGGGACTGGCACAGGATCCTCCAACTTCCAGGCTCAGGGCTTGATCCTCGTCCTGCTCCAATTCCATCAGTGCCGCCACCAGCTCACTCTATTTTAATCCAGATGTGTCTTGTCCTTTATGCAGCAGCATCTCCTGCAGGGCAGCCACAGTCAGTAACTTATAAGATTCTCCCATCCTGATGCTAAATACACAAAATCATCGATAATCCATGGAACCAGGATGGTAAGGACACCTGTGTAACGGGACACCAAGAGCTCATAGGTCTCTTGACCGTGGTACTTCCAGATGTTCTCCCCTCTGGTCCCATTCTGCTAATTCAGCTCAGTTGAGCTATATTCACCAATGCTGTCTGATGCTTTCCCCAAATAAACGACACCAGTCTTATTAGGTTCAGCAAGCACAACACATGTATTGTAAAATCAGAAGAACGTTTATTGATTCATAACACAGGACATACAGTAGATATAAAAAGTCTACACACCCCTGTTAAAATGTCAGGTTTCTGTGCTGTAAAAAAATGAGACAAAGATAAATCACTTCAGAACTTTCTCCACCTTTAATGTGACCTATAAACTGTACAATTCAATTGAAAAACAAACTGAAATCTTTTAGATAGAGGGAAGAAAAAATATAAAAATAAAATAATGTGGTTGCATAAGTGTGCACACCCTCTTATAACTGGGGATGTAGCTGTGTTCAGAATTAAGCAATCACATTCCAAATCATGTTAAATAGGAGTCAGCATACACCTGCCATCAGAGGCGTTGCTAGGTTTCCAAAAGATCTGGGGCTATAGCCCATAAGACTTTTTTAGTTTTTTATATGGAACCATACGGGCACCAATATATGCTCACCGCTCTGAGCTTCATGCCAGTTTTGTAATTTAGGAGCCATCACAGGGCCGGTCCTTCAATGGGGCAGCTGCCGCAGGCGGCACCCGGGCAGGGGTGGCACTTTGCTGCTCTATGCAGCAGTCTTTTTTTTTTTCTTGTGTCCAGGAGAGCTTGATTGAAGGAGGTCTCAGCCAATCAGGTGAGACTTCTCAACTCTCCTGATCGGCTGAGAGTTCTGAAGCCTCCCATGATTGGCTGAGACCTCCTTCACACTGAGCTCAAAGCAAAGAGATGCCTGCAGCAGGTAAGTTAAAAACTGACAGTGTGTGAATGAGTGTGTGTATGTCAGTGTGAGTGTGTGCATGTCAGTGTGAGTGTGTGCATGTCAGTGTGAGTGAGAGTGTGTGCATGTCAGTGTGAGTGAGTGTGTGCATGTCAGTGTGAGTGAGTGTGTGCATGTCAGTGTGAGTGTGTGCATGTCAGTGTGAGTGAGAGTGTGTGCATGTCAGTGTGAGTGAGTGTGTGCATGTCAGTGTGAGTGAGTGTGTGCATGTCAGTGTGACCGAGAGTGTGTGCATGTCAGTGTGACCGAGAGGGTGTGCATGTCAGTGTGACCGAGAGTGTGTGCATGTCAGTTTGAGCGAGAGTGTGTGTATGTCAGTGTGAGCAAGAGTGTGTGTATGTCAGTGTGAGCAAGAGTGTGTGTATGTCAGTGTGAGCAAGAGTGTGTGTATGACAGTGTGAGCAAGAATGTGTGTATGTCAGTGTGAACGAGAGTGTGTGTATGTCAATGTGAGCGAGAGTGTGTGTATGTCAGTGTGAGCGAGAGTGTGTGTATGTCAGAGTGAGCGAGAGTGTGTGCATGTCAGTGTGAGCGACAGTGTGTGTATGTCAGTGTGAGCGAGAGTGTGTGTATGTCAGTGTGAGCGAGAGTGTGTGTATGTCAGTGTGTGTTGTGTGTGTATGTATGTAACTGGCTGTGTGTGTGTGTGTGTATATGTATGTAACTGGCTGTGTATGTGTTGTGTGAGTGTATCTTTGTAACTGTCTGTGTGTGTATGTAACTGGCTGTGTATGTGTTCTGTATGTATGTAACTGGCTGTGTATGTGTTGTGTGTGTGTATGCATGTAACTGGCTGTGTATGTGAATATGTATGTAACTGGCTGTGCATGTGACGTGTGGGACACATTAAGGAATTATTTTTTTATTTAAAAAATAAAAAAAACTTGCTGACTGGTGTGTGTGTGTAACTGGCTGTGTATGTGACTGACTGGATGTCTGTGAGGTGTGTGCATGTGAATGTCTCTGTGTATGTATGCTTTTCTGATGTGCCATTGTCTGGCTATTTTTTTGCTGTCTCCTAAAACTAAATAAAATTTGTCAAGCCTTGATATAAACATAAATCCTTCCTATGCTGTTTGGCAGTCCTGTAATAAAACATGTCACACATACACATAACACACATGTGTGACGTTATTTATTACAGGACTGCTAAACAGGATAGGAATGATTTATGAAATTATATATATATATATATATATATATAGCATAAATCATTATGCATATTTAGCATAAATCACTTATTTACATCCACCTTTGTGTATTTAAGCTATATATTGTTGGTTTGAGGTTCTTATTACAAGACTGCCAAACAGCATATGGATGATTTATGTTATATATATATATATATATATATATATATATATATATATATATATATATATATATATTTAACATAAATCCTTCCTATGCTGTTTGGCAGTCCTTTAATAAGGAATCTCAAACCAACAATATATAGCTTAAATACACAAAGGTGGATGTAAATAAGTGACCCCAACCTTCCCTTCTCTCCACCATACCCAGAGCTTACCTGAATGGGAATAGACCTGCTCTGCATCTCCCACAAGGTGACAGCCTGCTAGTATTCCTTCAGAGCTGCTTCACTGTCCCACGTGGAGCTTCCTTCACATCCCTGTGATGATGCTGTGTAAAAGCCCTGCACTGATAGGATGCTCAGTGATGTGTCAGCCAATGAGTGCAGGGCTTTCACACACAGTAATGATGCTTGGTAAAAGACCTGCACTGATTGGCTGACACATCACTCAGCCTCCTATCAGTGTAGGGCTTTCACACACTGTCTGTGTGATGTCAGGGGGCGGAGCTATAACGGAGCTGCAGAGATTCGGGGCTTTGCTCATTACATTCGGGGCTTCAGCCCCCGTAGCCCACCCCTAGCGACGCCTCTGCCTGCCATCATTTAAAGTGCCTCTGATTAACCCCAAATAAAGTTAAACTGCTCTTGTTGGTCTTTCCTGAAATTTTCTTAGTCGCATCCCACAGCAAAAGCCATGGTCAATGAGGGATCTCATTGTTAAAAGGTATCAGTCAGGAGAAGGGTACAAAAGAATTTCCAAGGCATTAGATATACCATGGAACACAGTGAAGACAGTCATCATCAAGTGCAGAAAATATGGCACAACAGTGACATTACCAAGAACTGGAGCTTCCTCCAAAATTGATGAAAAGACAAGAAGAAAAATGGTCTGGGAGGCTACCAAGAGGCCTACAGCAACATTAAAGGAGCTGCAGGAATATCTGGCAAGTACTGGCTACGTGGTACATGTGACGTATTCTTCATGTGTCCGGGCTATGGGGTAGAGTGGCAAGACGAAAGCCTTTTCTTAAGAAGAAAAACATCCAAGCCAGACTACATTTTGCAAAAACACATCTGAAGTGTCCAAAAGCATGTGGGAAAAGGTGTTATGATCTGATGAAACCAAGGTTGAACTTTTTGACCATAATTCCAAAAGATATGTTTGGCGCAAAAACAACACTGCACATCACCAAAAGAACACCATACCCACAGTGAAGCATGGTGGTGGCAGCATCATGCTTTGGGGCTGTTTTTCTTCAGCTGGAACTGGGGCCTTAGTTAAGATAGAGGGAATTATGAACAGTTCCAAATACCAGTCAATATTGGCACAAAACCTTCAGGCTTCTGCTAGAAAGCTGAACATGAAGAGGAACTTCGTCTTTCAGCATGACAACGACCCAAAGCATACATCCAAACCAACAAAGGAATGGCTTCACCAGAAGAAGATTAAAGTTTTGCAATGGCCCAGCCAGAGCCCAGATCTGAATCCGATTCAAAATCTGTGGGGTGATCTGAAGAGGGTTGTGCACAGGAGATGCCCTTGCAATCTGAAAGATTTTGCAAAAATGTGCCATGCTGATAGACTCATTATTAGTTTAAGGGTGTGCACACTGTGCACACTTATGCAACCACATTATTTTATTTTTATATTTTTCTTCCCTCTACCTAAAAGATTTCAGTTTTTTTTTTTAATTGAGTTGTACAGTTTATAGGTCACATTAAAGGTGGAAAAAGTTCTGAAATTATTTATCTTTGTCTCATTTTTTTACAGCACAGAAACCTGACATTTTAACAGGGGTTTGTAGACTTTTTATATCCACTATATATACAGTAACACATCTTGATATCATAACTTGAACAAAAAACTCTAACAAGATTAAAGTTTAACATACAATAGTGAATGGGGATTACAGGTTAAAACACAGTACAACTGATAATTGAATTTGGTGCCAAACTAGTTGGCGACCAGTCAGAAAGGGGCAACCAGGGAGCCCGCTGAGGGGGGCATGGTTCAGTGCCAGACTTGTCGGCACCAAGAGATTCAAGCTTGTCCTTTAACTGGGGAACCAATCAAGACTTTGAAAGACAGTGCCAGTTGCATCAAAAAGCTCCAAGGGAATGGGTCCCTAAGCCACGAAAACTTTCCCAGATAAGTGGGGCCGGGAGTACCAGGAGGTAAAAAAGAGACAATATGCCATAACCCTGGACACATACCACCGGAGGATCCATGACACGTGATTGTGGCCCCAAGATACCCATGCAGAATGGGCTCACAGACTGAGCCCGGAAGCTCCACAATTTTTTACAGCTGGCTCCTGTGTACCATTACTGATTGTCTAGGTGAAGGCAGGCATGGCCATATCAACATGTGCATAATACATAATGTCCTGATCTGAGGTTGATTTGTCCCAGAGCAGTGGTACTTAATTTTCCTAGGCTAATGTTCAGTCCAAAGCAAAATAAATCTAGACATACATGGATACATGGCACAGGTAGGTATTATAGCTTACATTTCTAGGGATGGTACAAGGACTGAAGGTTGACACATGCTTTCTTTAAGGAGATATCCATTGAATAGAGTGCAAAATTCAGCTCACGCTGTTTCAATAGAAACAAACAGTGTGCAGCCAAATACCCCAACAAAATATCTATTATTCAGTAGTTGTATTTTGTCACATGTCACAAAGTGAATACTGAGAGCCACTGTGACTGGCTCAAATTCCCTTTGCCCTAAAACACTCTATCTCTTTACTGGTAAGAAGGGGAAATATTATGGAACTGTTACGTTAATCATGAGTTACCCAGGAAAGACAACACACAGGTGGCTACATTAATCGGGCTGAGCGGAGACCAGCCAGATCATCTCCCAGATTATGTTTATGCCCCTGCATGTTATTTTGTTCTGTCACGACATGCAAGGTAGCCTAGATGTCCAAGTCTTGTTGGGGAATTTCAGCCGATTCCTCTGTTATGGTGTCAGCTTTCTCGCCTGGCACCCCTGTCTGGAACTCGGATCTTGTGATCAAAGGAATAGACATGGCTACCAACATTTATCAAAAGAAAGAATATTTATTATTTGGAAAATAACATGTATACAGTACAGAAATCTTGATATCACAGTTTAAACAATGGACATAACAGGATTTACTTAACACACAATGAGAAAAAAAAAAATAACATTTGTTGCCAAGAGCTAGATCACCAATCCGAACCGAGGTCGGCGGGGATAATGCCTTTTAAATCCTTTAACTATTATGTTGTAAACTTTTGGGCCAATCAACTGTGCACCTACGTCCTACTGGGCATTTCACTTTCCAACTAATAGGACCCCGGCCGACTCAGGAGTGACTTTTAAGTAGCCACTGTTTCTGATCGTGCTGACATTTTAGTCCCACCTCACTTTCAGGGGCCGAGTCCCACACAGCTAAATTCAATTTATTCTGTCCACTGCACATTCCCCCACCTCTTTCCCTAAAGGAGCCAAATCACTTGTGTTGAGTTGTCCGAAACCTAGCATTTCAGTAAAGCTATTTTGGCTCCCCTCTCCCACTTGGCCGGGCTATGTGGTCGGCCCCATGTCATTCTCCTGTTCGGCTCCCTGCTGATCAAGGTCATGGAGTGATGAGTAACCAATCAGCGAGCGACAAAGTCACTTTAAAAGGGCATCCAATGACTGCAGGAGTGACATTTCCAATGGTGGCGAGGCATTTAAACCCACCAATGGGAGGACTAAGCTCCTTGGCTTGTTAGTAGCGGCTTGCCGGGTCGATTGGAGGAAACAAGGGGTAGTGACTGGCTATTTTGGAGAGGGAGTGTTGGATGTAATAGTTCATGAGTCACAAAGTCACAGTGTTCCTTGACACATCTGCCCCCCCCCCCCCCCCTTTAAGGTATCCAGCTGGTGGGTTACCCACATAGGGGAGACCAAAGATGGCTCAGACAAAGCTTGTAAATCCACACAAACGGTAACTTCCACAGAAAATAGGTAGTAGTAGTCGGCAGGTAGCAGCTTACATAACTATTTGCCGGGAAAGCTCTTTGTGGTTATCTGTCGGGTCGGTATTGGAAAATAAAGTAAAATAGTTGAAGTGCAAGGCTCCAGAGCAGTATGCACTCCTTGTCCCCAGAAACTTAGCGTTTGCAGCTCTGGAGGGCAAATGGGTGTTCTTCCCCCTGGTCATTGACTTGGCTGAGTACTGCTCCTAGTCTGAACATAGAAGCGTATTTGTGGACCAGAAAGTAGTTGTTAAAGTTAGGTGCTGCAAATACTGGGGCATCTCCCAAAGTGCTCTTAGGTTTTGTTGTTGTACTTGGGAGGACCACCGGACAACTTGGTGAAGGGACTTTTTGGTCAGGTCAATCAGGGGCTTGGCGATGGCACTGTACTGGGGCACAAACTTTCTATAATATCTCGCAGTACCAAGGAAGGTGAGGACCTGTTTCTTATTCTTGGGTATGGGCCAATTGACAATAGCCTCTATCTTTGCAGGTTCTAACTGTTGCTACCCCTTGTTGGTGTCCTAGATATTGCCATCCCTAACTGACACTTGTCAAAGATGGCAATGTCAACCAAGTAGGCGCAGGTGAACTCCTGCAACCCCTCCAGCAGCTGATCCACCAACTGCTGGGGCATTCTTCATCCCGAACAGCATGAACTTAAACTGGTACAGGCTGAACAGGGTGATGAAGGCCAACTTGGAAATAGTTTCCTCGGTCAGGGGAATCTGCCAGTCGCCCCGGCTGATATTAAGGGTAGACACCCAAGCTAAAAATAACCAGTTTATCCAGGAGGTCGTCTACCCAGGATACACATCCGTCATGGTCTTATCATATATACCTTATTTGCTTGAATATAAGACAAGGTTTTTATCAGCACAAATGCTCTGAAAAAGTCCCTTCATCTTACATTCGAGGTTTGTTTTATAATCAGACCTCAAATCGAGGTCCCCCGCAGAACTGCAGCCGGTGAATGTCTACGTGATGCACACTGACATCCTCTGCTGCTGCCCAGCACTTCCGCCGGGACTTCTATGGGTGTCATGTGACCTTCTGGCGGCCCATCATAGAAGATGGAAGAGTCAGGCTCTATCGGAGGTTGTCCACCGGCTGCCCCCCACTAGCCTCCAGGGATATTCGTAGCAAGGCAATGAGGAGGGAGAAGCACGTTTGGGAGGGGGTGGGGCATTGGCAAAGTCTGGGGGCAGTATTGGCATAGTCTGGGGGCAGCAGAGGCAGCATTGGCAAAGTCTGGGGGCAGCATTGGCAAATGGTAGTCTTATATTCAGACTTTTTCCTAAAAGAATACTCAACATTTGGGGGGTCGTCTTATAATCAAGGTCATCTTATATTCAAGCAAATACGGTAATAGTTCATGAGTCCCAAAGTACGATCATACCATTGCTTCTGTTTGCCTTGTGCAGTCTGAAGGTTCTGGCAAACACGCTACAAGGGTAGTCACTTCTCCAATAGCCCCCTCTTCCCAGTGAACATGAAGGAGATCTAGGGGGGCCCTAACCCTCCTCCCGTACAGGGGCTCAAACAGGAAGAACCCCATTGATTCTTGAGGCACCTCTCAATAGGCGAACAGGAGGTGTGGCAAATCCTTCTCCCAAGCTCTGTGTGTGGTTGCGAACTGATGCTTCAGGGTTCCATTGAACCACTCACAAAACCCATTAGTTTGGGGATGATACGGGGCGCTACACAGTAGCTTAATGCTGCAGAGCTTCCACAGCTGGTGGGTTATGTCTGCAGTGAACTGGGTTCCCCAATAATATAGGATCTCTCGGGGAAATGCTACCTAGGTGAAGACACGGAGCAATGCCTCTGCTATGGTCTCCACATGTATGCTGGACAGGCGATAACCTCGGGGTACAGGATTGTGTAGTCCACTAAGGTGAGGATATATTTCTTCCAGGAGGGGCTGAGTCTGGGCGGGGATTCTACGAGGTCCACAGCGATGCGGCTGAAGAGCTCCTTGATAATGGGCATGGGGCGCAGAGTGGCTTTTGAGTGATCACCTTGTCTGTCTACCGAGGTGGCAAGTGTCACATGTCCTGCAATAGTGGCGTATGTCTCCGGTGACTCCAGGCCAAAAGAAGGACTGAGCTAGCCTGTGATGGTTACTGGACCTCTCGCTGCACCTCCGACATGTCGGTGACCTCCAAGGGGAGGTTGCTGATCAATACACCTTCCATCAGTTCGGCAATCATCCCAGCCTTGGACTGGCAGAACATCCCCGAGTTTCAAGCAGATCCTTTAGGGTGTTGTGCTTTAGTCCGTGGTACTGCTTATCCATCCGTGGCTAGTCTTCCAGGTCCCGGTGGTGGTTTGGATGTCCCTTAAGCAAGGGTACTATCCCATCTCTGCCACCAAATGTGACGGACTCCTTGGAACCCTGACTGGGTACCTCCGTCAGCAGTACAGAACCACGTCCTGGGACCCCCACAATACAATTCACGAATGTAGACCCCAAGTACCAGGCAAGACGTGTAGCTCAGAGGTTTTAAAACAGAAGAGGATTTATTGTACAAATGACATAACTTATATACAACTGAGGATCTAGATAACACTTTGATGAAACAATAGAAACATAATTGGATTCGGACGAGACAGAGTTAATCCGTTTAAACCGTGGCACCAAAGGACAGCTAACCAATCACACAGGGAAGGACAATTATACAGTGCACACAACATAAACATAGCATAAACAGCAGTTAAATTCACAGGGCTTCCGTGACATAGTGGTTGACCTAAATGTTAAGCTATCTATTAATAATGATTCCTTTATACTATCTTATGCAATCAAATTTACAAACTGCTGTCTCCATACAGGAAATATCAGCTAACAAATGAGGCAATGTCATTTGTGACATGTCTCTAACCACTGAGGACATAGGATGCTGCACAATATTTCCCCCTGCCAGGGACGGATGTTTCAAATTGCAGAAACTTCTTAAAAAAATTAAAAGACACATATGTACCCCTAGGATACTATCCACTATCCGATAATCTGCAGTTTTATCTCTTCTAATAACTCATATTAATAGTAAAAAATGACAACTCCTGTGAAAGCTCTACAGCACACTGAAACCAGGGTATTTAAACCATAGACCATGGTTATCCCAGGCCATGGTATTGTACATGTAGGACTCATCCTGTGATGGGCCCATGGATCAGGTAAAAGGAAGGTGTTAACGGTTGGTTATACTTTAATATCATACTCTATAGTTAATTACTCCATGCTTGTACCCAAGTGCAGATGGGGGCTCTGTAATCAAAATATTTGAAGAGATATGCGACAAATGGATGTATTTAAAAAAAAAAATGCTTTTTTTGCATGCTAATATTTACTAATATTATTATTTTTTCTTACGTCAGCAGACTATTTGATTAATACTCAATGAGTATTGCGTATTGAAGGGACTGTCTGGTACCTAAAATGCATATTCTAAATGTGAATGCATATTTAAGTACATTCAAAGTACTTTACAATTCATATCTTACATTTTGCATGAAAATCTTACACTTTGCATGAAAATTTTACACATAGCTGAATAAAAGTCAATATCCTTTTTTGTTGTTTGTTGCTGGAACTAATGGGAGTAGTGCTATTCAAATGAATGGAATATCCTGTTTCTAGTGATGTCATTAGGCAATATGTTGCACTGTTAAGAGATCCTACATGTATAAGAGCAAGGTCACTTAGGTAACACACAGCACAGTCTATTCTACCAGCAGAGTAGCAGAGGAAGTGACTAAATGATACAAAGCTGATACATGAGCAGTGCCTACACCATCTGTGCAGCAGTACCTGTAGCATAGGATGCAGGGGAGAGCTTGAGTAGAATATTTAAAAAAAAAAATTGATTTATGCAGAATGCCTGCATTAAATTACACTGGAAAAAGTGTAAAATAGTTCACTATTTAGGCAGTAGTCTTCCACTTGCACCAAAGTGAGTTTGGGGACTAGACTGACCCTTTAAGTGATAACAAAACAGTAATTGATAGGTGTAGGTGCATTAAACGAAAAAGAGGAACATTACAGCTAAAGACAAAGACTACAGAAATGTAAAAAAAAGCCTTGGTCACTAAAGGTTAATGATCACTGTAAATTATGACTTATAATTCACAATTAGGGGTGCCACCTTTTCTGCAGAAAAATATCGGCCTTACTACTGTCTCCATAGACTTAACATTGGGCTGATATTAATATAAAAACACATTACTGCATGTTAAGGTTACTTTATTAGGCGCTGTGTTTAGGGTTACCCCCTTGGCCATTTTTTGTCCACATATAACTTTATACTATATATGTGACCAGATGGAAATCAATTACCTAATCAAGTAGTGGATCCCACATAACCACATTGATTAGTTCATTGATTTACTTTTGGTCACATGTGACTTTTACATACTGCAAAAGTTATATGTGGCTGGTAAGAAATGGCTGAGGTGGCAACCCAAGCTGTGATAAATTTATACAAACCAAAAATTCTAAACGCCCAGAAAAGAGGGAGAAATAAGGAGGAAAGGGGGGGGGGATCAGTACAAAATATGCACGGTCCCTCCTAAATAGGTACACTTGGGAAGCTTGTACCAATTGTTACCAAAACATTTACATGTGGCACCAACAACCAGAAAAAAAAAACCGTGCTCCATTTCCGCCCTTACGAAATCTAATTTCCGCCTTTTATACACCCACACTTCCGCCCTCCCTTCGTTTCCCTGCTTTCAAAAACGCTCTCGCAACAATTGTTTGAACTCTCAACTGAGCGCCCTCTCCTTCACTTCCGCCCACACTGAGGCTGCACAGGTGCAGTTCAGTGACATCACTTCCGCCCGCTCACCTGGCGGTTCCCTTTTTTTTCTCCCTGTCTCCCGTTTCCCGAAGCTTGCTGCTTGTCAGGTATAGTATTTGGCTATCAATCACTTGATTTAACGTGAGTCTAGAGTGATGCTCCCTGTACTAGGAAAGCAGGATGTTAACCCTTTCCACTGCATAGGGATTGCCCAGATGCATCCGTTTTATTTATGGTTATGTTCTTTATTTGTAACATATCGTCCCTCAGGATCCTAGTATCTATGGCAGGTGCTATACATGCCTAGTAAGGAACTGTTTTTATGATGCAAGGGATGCGAGACAATACGACTCCACAAGTTGTGGACCACAATTCACATGATGTTCATCCAGCCTGGGCACTTTAGGAGACGATATATGATCTTTCTATGAAGACCATAATATATGTATGTTATTTATGTTCTATGTATTTTTTTTTTCTTCCTTTTTTTTATAATCTGCAACAATACATTGACATTTTTCTGTTTTATGTCAAAAGATTTTGCATCTGTACTGTAGAATAAATGAAAATTAAATATTGGCTTTTGGTATAAGTGCAGTTGTGATTAGGATGTTCGAAAACTAAATATTGATTTCCTGCTACACACAGTCCATTTTACATCTGCAGCTATGTGACATGTGTATTACTGTTTGAGTTTTAGAAATGTGAGGAAAAAATGCACCAGTGTGACTTTAGTCTATTGTCTGCAGACTGTCATCACCAGAATGAGATGGAGGAAACTGTCTCTCTTGCTCTTTTTATATATAATATATATATATATATATATATATATCTATATCCTGGCAGGAACTCATTATACATGTGTGCAGATACTGTGTCTGCATACATACTTGCATCCTGTGGTTAGTGACTGCCTTTAGTTGCATGATGTTTAGATTTTCTGGAAAAAAAAGCATGCAGAACAGGGCTTCTAGTTTGGGTGAACTTTGATTGATTCACTATGATGAACATATGAAGGCTTATACAAAGCTTAAGGCTCCTATAGAGATGCATGGGAGATGTCCACTGCACTTGTGCAGGATGCCAGTAATGCCAAGAAAGCAGCAGGAAGGTTATAGAAGGAAACTTTGAAAGATATTACTATGGAATGCCTGCATTCATTTGTGTGAAACAAACAAACCGTACGATATACAAGTTAAACACTACTAAATGCATTCAACTTGATTTGATGCCTGGAGTGTCTATATAAGGAAAATTATGAATATCTGTCACATTTGACATCCCTAGTTTCCCCATGAAAATATATTGCAGTGAGAGGTCTATGTGTAACCTGAGGTAAATGGCAAAAATAATAGTCCAAAAAGACTGTTTAAATGCAGTCTTTCATCTGCTGTTTGCAATCTAAGTTCACCTACAAACCGTATTAAACTTTTAAAAAATGGATGTATTTATTTAACCAGCCGATTCAATTAACCTGATCGTTATGGACAAACCCGTGTTGTTGTAACAGTCTTCTGCCAAGTTAAATATTGACACATGTTTGTATGTTTGTGGGTGCAGTGTCTTTGTCCGTGCCAAGTTTTAATCTATCTGTTTTATGTAAAAATTATATTGCAGCACTTTAACTGAAACAAACCAGAAATACGGTAATTGAATTTCTTAGGCTAGCCGAATTGCCAGCAAATGCATAGATTCTTTTCTTTAAAAAGGAAAAAAAGGGTTTCTGTAATGAGTTTCTGGGCTTAAGTGCTACAAAGATGTCCCCCACCTAGCTTCAACTGCAAGCAGTGAAAGAATAGAACAAACCTGGGTATCATTGATCAGATCGCTCCAAATGGGGAAAAAATATAAAAAGTATATTCTTTCTTTATTAAAAAAATAACATCAAAGGAAACCACAAAAAGCATAGTGAACACCTGCTGCGTTTCGTCCCTCGATATTACCATGTTAAAGGGGCAGTTAAACCTTACTTATTTGTATGTGGTATGTGTTTAATATATGTGAAATGTACTTTTTTATTTTAGTACAGTTCTATAGTTTTTCATAAAAAATGATTTCGTAGGGTCCTCTAAATTCTGTGACCTCTAACAAGGAGGGGTTTGGAGAGACAGACGGAACTGTTGCTGTAGCAACAGCAAAAAATCTGTTGCACTTTTGTTTTGGAAATTTCTAAGCGATGTTAAGTGCTAATCAAACAAACTAATAAGACCGATCTGTTTATTCATTTTTCAAATGCTGTAGCTGGAACCTGATTATAAGACGACCCCCCAAACTTTGGATATTCCTTTAGGAAAAAAACTAAAAGCCTGAATATAAGACTACCCTATAGGAAAAAAGTTCAACTTATATATATTCACATGTAAAGTGCATTTTAATAAAAATTGGGATATCAAAAAATTCATTTCTTGTTTTTATTTTCTTTTTATGTGCCAATGCTGCCTCTTTCCCCTCCCCCCAGCATTGTTTCTCCCCCCTTAGTGTTGTCTGTCTCTCCCCCCAGCGTTCTCTCTCCCCCACCCTCGCTTTGTGTCTCTCTCCTCCCTTTTGTGTGCCTGTCTTTCCCCCTCCCTTTGTTTCTCTTTGTCTCCCTTCCCCTTGTCTCTTACCCCCCTCCCTTCCCCTTGTCTCTTACCCCCCTCCCTTTCCCTTGTCTCTTACCCCCCCCCGCTTTCCCTTGTCTCTTACCCCCCCTCCCTTTCCCTTGTCTCTTACCCTCCCCCTCCCTTCCCATTGTCTCTGTCTCTCCCTCCCCCCGTTTCTCTCTGCCCCCCCCCCCCCTCTTACCTCGTCTCTCCCTGGTGGCTAGTGGGGGCAGCAGGCGGATGTCTGCAAGATACGGCTTCAGCATAGAAGTCCCAGCGGTCGTGCCGGGTGGCAGGAGAGGATGTCTGCGCGCATCGAGCAGACATCCCCTGGCTGCTTGAGAGGGGGGATCCAGGTCCCCTTCAGCTCTGCGGGGGACCTGAATCCCAGTCTTATAATCTGACCTCGATTTGAGGTCAGATTGTAAGACGAGGGGTCTTTTTCAGAGCATTTGCTCTGAAAAAAACCTTGTCTTATATTCGAGCAAATACGTTATATCCACCTACTGCTGACTTTGTCTTCGATAGGTATTGTAAATGGCAGAACCAACCAGATTCAAGCAAAGATTTGGAGATTCATAAAGTGAACCTAACAGCTGTGGGTAGTATTGGCTGTCAACATAAAATCCCATTAGGTAACTGGTGAGACCCACCTAGCAATGCTCCATTACTGCCACCACCATCTCTTCCTGCCTTTTTAATTCTCCTCAGATGTCTCTAAACCCTGACTACCTCTAGAATGTAAGCTTGTAAGCAGTGCTCTCTGTTTGTCTTCTATAGCCTGTAGTTCCCTTTTCTGCTCTGTACCAAGTAGGGTGTAAATCAGCACATAATAGGATATGTAGTTCCCAAAACATCTACAGTGCCAAGGTTAACCATCATTGGGTTGGACACACAGGTGCTATCATGGTAAAAAAATTGCACTTTTATAAGTGCCACATCCACGCTGCAAATACAGTTTAGGTGATAGTCATGGGTTTTTACCATGCATTTCGTGCTGGTAATTTGTAGTACTGGTAGAGGATATCCATTCAGAGACCTGCGTGCTTGTTTTCTGTTGCACACTCTGCTAAAATGCTAAGGTATTATGCAGACTGGGTGTAACATTTGTGCATTGGTTTCCATGGTGATTACTCCACTTTTAGAACTTATATATGCAATAAACCAGACTGGAGATAGAGTTGCATTGGACAAAAAAAAATAAAAAAATAGTGAATCTTGAAACCTTTTATTTGTACCATATCCTCTAGTATTCCAAAGTAACAGACCTTAATAGATGAAGCATAGTCTATATATCGAGAGGACAGAGATAAACTGCTTGTATTTACCTCTGGGAAAGGCAGTACACAGACATGGCACTCTGACACCAGGGGTTTCCCTGGCAACGGGTTTCTCACTAGGGGAGAAGACGGGTCTCTCCAGAGGCCTTGTCCTGTCATGCTAACAAATAACAATCCTATATATTAATATTTGGATCTGACACGACTTCTGTAATTCAGTCCAATAAAAAGGAGGGCTAACAGAGTAGGGCACAATATAAAGTTGAAGAATGGGCAATTGAGGGTGGGAGAGATCCCTGTAATAAGCTTGCAGTGGACATAGTAAAGGCTTACCATAAATAACCCATACACTTATCCTGAACAAATAAGTTCTAGTTACGTTACAGCAGCCAAATGTACCTTAATGCATCCAATACATTACATTTATATAGTGCCAACAGCTTACATAGCTCTAGGTACAGAGCATAGAGGGGAACTACATTCTAACTTGGACAAACAGACTGATCCATGAGCTAGAGAGCCCTGCAAGCTTACAATCTAGAGGGAGTGGGGATGATGAGACACACAAGGGAGTGAAGAGGTCAAAGGGAAGGTAGTGGTAGGAAGCGTGCTGGGATGGTTGGCGCCAGGTGGGTTTGGCCAGGGATTAATTATGTGTGTTCTAGTTGGATGAGTTCTAAGCTGCCTGATCCGAACAGTGTTTGAGGACAGCGAGAGCTAGGTGGGATTGGCTAGCGTTTAATTAATGGCTATTCTATCAGGATGAGTCGTACGCTTCCATAAAGAAGTGAATTTTAAGGGACTTTTTGAAGTTTGAGGGAGAGGGCAGAATGGCGTTACAGAGAGAGAGGGCAGCTCAGGTAGTGAGTGGGAAATGGTAATACGTTTGGTGGAGAGCTTAAGTCCCTTTGAAGTGCTTAGAGATCGTGCAGGGTAGTATCTGTTATAATGCGGCAAATGGTCTATACTTTCATTTTCTATAGCGCACTAGTACAGTAATAATAGGATTAGTATTTTTATTATAATTTTCCTTCCCACTTGGGACATATTGACAGGGATTTGACACTACAGCTTCTAAGGAAGATAACTCTCATGATGAGCTGTAGTCCATAGAAGCTAACGCCAGACTATCCCATCATTAATGGCACAGCGCCACATTTCAGGCATGTAGCAAATGAGTAGCCATACAACTGAAAATGTTTAAAAATAAAAAAAAAAATTTTTTTTTGTTTGTGTGTTTATATATTTTTAACATTTGCGTTCTCATTTCAGGTTTGTGATGTCCAACAATCGTCAGATTCGTGTGTTTCCTTCACCTGCAGAGCTTGCACTCTCTCTGACCCAGGTTATTCTTAACGAATCCCAGGGGTCAAATGGTTTCAAGCTGGGCTTGTCTGGGGGTAGCCTGGTACAGCTGCTGAGTCGGGAGCTTCCGAATACCCCTGGACTCCGCACAGAAGGATGGAAAGTAGCGGTGTGTGATGAGCGGCTCGTCCCATTTAGTGATCCAGAGAGCACGTACGGAGAGTACAAGGTTTGTGTGCATGTTCCTTTAAGCTTGATTGGCACTTAAACCTCCCAAGAACTTTTTCCTGGGGTCAGTCAACAATACGTGTTGTAGAAACGGATGGATGGAAAAGTATTCTAATTTTATTTGTGTCTGTAAGGCAGGGCTTGACAAATTTAATTTGATTTTAGGAGCCAGAAATTTTTTTTAGGAGCCAGACAATCACGCAAACATAAACACAATTCATAAACACACACGCCTACTTCACATATATACAAACACACCTACTTTACATATACACATATATCCAAACACCTCACACACACCTACTTTACATCTACACATATATCCAAACGCCTCACACACACCTACTTTACATATGCACAAATATACAAACACCTCACACACACCTACTTTACATATACACATATATCCAAACACCTCACACACACCTACTTTACATATACACATATATCCAAACACCTCACACACACCTACTTTACATATACACATATATACAAACACCTCACACACACCTACTTTACATATACCCATATATACAAACACCTCACACACACCTGCTTTACATATACACATATATCCAAACACCTCACACACACCTGCTTTACATATACCCATATATCCAAACACCTCACACACACCTGCATTACATATACACATATATCCAAACACCTCACACACACCTACTTTACATATACACATATATCCAAACACCTCACACACACCTACTTTACATATACACATATATCCAAACACCTCACACACACCTACTTTACATATACACATATATCCAAACACCTCACACACACCTACTTTACATATACACATATATCCAAACACCTCACACACACCTACTTTACATATACACATATATCCAAACACCTCACACACACCTACTTTACATATACACATATATCCAAACACCTCACACACACCTACTTTACATATGCACACACACACCTACTTTACAATACATACAAACACACACCCACCTCACATAGTCTTCTTCTTGATGTGTCCCCCCTCCCTGCTGCTTTACCTCACTGCAGGGGAGGGGGACACTCGTGCTGCTGCTGATCTCCGTTGGTCGGTGTGCTGAGTGCCAGGATGTCACGTGACGACACCCGGCACTCAGACACGTGTTGCGCGAGGGGGCGGAGCTTGCAGTCTGTGCCATCGGCGCTGCGGAAAAATCAGATGGCAGCGGCAAGGGGACCATGAGGCTGACAGCACCCAGGCGCCAGGTCTAATTTCCTGGTCGCCATGGTGTAAGGGATGTGTAGAGGTGGGGTCTATAACTCTGCTGAAATAAATTAATAAAGTGTTATCTTTAGATATTTTTAATTTTGAAAAACAAAGAAACTCCACCAGTTTGCACATCCATAAAATACAGAAGAGCAGGGAGTAATTTCATAACTTGCAGATCAAAAGACCTTTTTATGTAAAACATATTTTATTAAAGTTTAGCATTTCAAACAAACGAGGAGTAACTTTCATGTTGAATATCCGATTTGAAGGGAACATAATGTTTAGGGGGGGTCACGTAATAGATAACAAATCATTGGTTACCAAAGACTCCAAAGTCCCTCTTGGAAAAATATTACAACAGATCACAGCACACAAGATGAGTAGTCAGACTTGGGAAAAATTACATTAGCTGGTTACAGGGAACAATATAACAAAAAGATGCAACAAATGAAAAGTGAATATTTTTTTGTATAACTTTTGTGAGGTTCACTATATATACCCTACAGGCCGATTTACATGAAATGTGCTGCATTGTTGCCTATTATGGGCTTTAATGCTATTGTAACCACCTCATGTCATTTTATGTCTGACCACTCATAATTAGAGTTGAGCGGACACCTGGATGTTCGGGTTCGGCCGAACTTCGGAAAAAAGTCCGGGTTCGGGCTCGAACTTGACCCCGAACCCAAACCCCATTGAAGTCAATGGGGACACAAACTTTTGGCCTCTAAAAAAGTTCTGGAAAGGGCTAGAGGGCTGCAAAATGAAGTAAAATGTGGGTGAGTGTCCCCATTCATACGAATAGGTCAATTGACCTATTCTTATGAATGGAGACTCTATTTCGGTTTATAGAAAGCCAATAGCATTACATGTATTCCATTAACCGAAAGTCTATAAACCGAAAGACATTCGGTTTATAGACTTTCGGTTTATAGAATACATGTAATGCTATTGGCTTTCTATAAACCGAAATTCTTATGAATGGGGACTCTATTTCGGTTTATAGAAAGCCAATAGCATTACATACAATGTAATCGCCAAACTCCAACACGAACATACAGTGGAATATTTGGGTCCGGGGTCCAAAAACCGTAATGTTCGGTATGAACCCAAACAGTACGGTTCGGGTTCGCTCAACACTGCTCATAATATCTACTGGGATTTTTATTTTTTTAAATGTTGCAGTTAGAGGATAGTAAAATAATGCAGCCTGAAACTTGCTCACTATCAAGTGAATGGGAGAATCAACTCTTCCCTGTTAAACTATTTCAGTCGAAGTATTGATAAATCTCCTTGCCGGGCTTGTTCTGCCCGCAAGTTGTTCTGTGCTAGCTCGAGGAGCTGGGAGAGCTTCTCCCGCAGTTGTACCACATAGGTAACCACTGGGGTCTCTGTAGAGTCGCTACTCCAGGAGAACATCTAGGGGACCCCTCACCTGTCTGCCATATAGAAGTTTCCAGTAGGTGAACAACAAATGGGGTAAGAATTTTTCCTAGTCCTCTTCCTAGAACCTCTCTCAGAGTACGTTGGCCTGGGGTTGATAGGGGGTGGTATGTAGAGCTTTTACCCCACACAGGGACCAGACTTGGGTTAGCAGCTCGGACATGAACTGGGTCCCCTGATCTGAGAGGACTTCCTGGGTTAACCCTATCCGGGAGAAGATATTTATGAGGGCGTCTGCCACGGTTTCTGCGTGATATAATGGAGAGCCACAGATTCAGGGTAGCGGGTAGAGAAGTTTTCTACGGTCCGGATGTACTTTTTTGCCTGCCCGGCTAGGCTTAGCAAGGGGTCCAATGATGTTGACCGCAACTCGCTGGAAATGCTCTCGGATGAGAGGTGTGGGCTGCAGGGGTACTCTATGGGCATCCTGTCGCTTACCTACCCATTGACATGTATCATAGGTGCGACCGTAAGCAGCCACGTTATGCAAAATGCCGGGTCAGTAAAAGGTCCGAGTGAGCCGGTGGTGTGTTTTAGTTATCCCCAGGTGGCCGGCTAACGGGGCTTTGTGGGCGAGGGCTAAGAGGTTGAGGCAATATTTGGCGGGGACTACTAGTGGAGGTTAACTATTTCTACTGTTCCGTCTGGATTGCCTGGAGTGGAACGGTATAGGAGACCATCCTTCCAGATGATCCGTTCAGAGTAGGGACCTACCTCCCTGAATGCCTTCAGACAGCCATCAATTCAGGGGCATAATAGTATTCCTCATAAGCCATGGTAGGGGGGGTGCTCAAACAATGAGCGTGGTGAGAAGACTGTCCAGTGACCTAGGGAGCAGGCAGGGGCAGCCGGGGTCGTAGAGAAGGACAGTTTCGCCTCATGTGCCTGGTCTGCCCACATTGGTAGCAGCCGCTCCCGGGTCCAGGGGGTCGGGGAAGAGTAGGACCCATCCTCATCAAAGTTGGTGGCTGCACACCCATGTAAGCAGCGCGGCTCATCCAATGAGCCCATTCTGTGTCTGTATCCTTGGGGCCCAAACGGGCTTCTCAAAACTCTCGGGTAAGTGTCCGGACTGATGACATAGCGAGCCAGAAATCTTTTTAAGCTCCCCATAGTCCTACTCTACTCTAGCTCTACTCATCCGGTATTGCCCGGTAGGCTTCAGGGGCTCGTTTGGCGAGCTTGCCCACCAGGAGGGATGCCCAGTCCAGCATATCAATTTGGTGCAGCTGGCACTGTCTTTCAAAATCCTGGAGCAACCCATCTATATCTCCCAGGGCATTGTCGAAAGCTTTGAACGACTGATGGGTCACTTTGAGAATCGGAGGTGGAGTAGAGCGCTGGATGGAGATGGCATCGTCGTTGGCGCTCTGCCCATTCGGCTGATTTGAGGGCATTTATTGTTATGCTGATTGCATGATCTGGTCGATTACTTCAAAGGGAGGATCGGGACCATAAGCAGCTAGCCAACTCTGCACTCGCTGGGTAATAAGATCCCCGTCTGTGGATGTCACAGGGACCCCAAAAATCGTGCTGGGGTCAGGTGATAATCCGCTTGCCTGGTCCAACTCGACCAAGGCGGCATGAGCGCCGTCTTCTTGTCAGCACAGTCTTCTTGTCCCCCCCGCCCAAGCAGGTCCTGATGGGCAGCTACTGTCGGTAGTTTGTAGCTCTCCTCCATCCTGTAGTGAGAAGGCTAGGCAGCTCAGATGTTAATTCTCGTTTGATAAGGGATTCAGTATCTCCTCAGCCCAAGTCCTTAGGAATAGAGTGTCAGCTTCCTCGCCAACCCCCTGGACGTCAATCAAAATATAGTTATCCCCAGAAGTAGATACAGCTACCAAGTTTTGTCACAAGCAAGAACACTTTATTATTGACAAAACAGCACATTTATACAGTAAAACATCTTGATAACAGGTGAGATTGAACAATACACTTAAAGGGATTAACTTTTACACAATGGATAATACAATTAAACCTGGCACCAGTCTGGCAGGTAAAACAATGAGCATACACCAGGGATACATCCAGAGTTTAAACACACCTTTGCCAGCTGGTTCCCAGAGTCAGTGTTTTGTGACACTCCTCTTCCCAGTGCTAACCCTAAAATCTAAGGCATTGTCCCTCCAGTAAACAGGTTGTATAGCATTTGCTATGTAGTTGACTCTGCATAAGAGTGGGGACCCACTCACACTGCTTCAACCAATGGCGCGGATATCATCAATGGGTACCAATCATATGGCCAACCCATAGCATTTTATGTGGCCCATCTGCCTATCTAGGTGGTGTTTCCCTCAGATACTTTCTATATATCTATATCTTCATTGTACTGCAGTTGGACATGTAGCATTAAGGTGTTTAAATACTCTTGAAATGTGTTGCCTGGTATCCCACACTAAGGTTCCAAATGAGTTAACTTGATTTATTCACTCCTCCGCCCTCTAGCTGCATTAAGGAGAATCACAGGGTCATTGGCCAATATTCAGTGTATCTTAGAAACACAATCTCATGTTCACTGATCTTATAAATACTTAGGAAATGGTTATCACTGCATACTGAGTAAAGGACACGGCTGGACTATATTCTACAATAGTTTGGATCTTTTGGTAAATCTTTTATATCTGTGAGAAGTAAAATGTATCCCTAAGGCAGTAGTGCCTTTTGATATTAAATCCGAGAATGTCAAGTCTTTACCTGTCCTAAAGCCACAGACATGAAGATTAATTGTCATGGAATGCTAATGTACAGTGCTGAGTTCTGCTAATTCACTACGGATATATATGCATTTTTTTGTCTCACACCCACATTAAGTTTTAAAAGCGAACGTTGACTATTTTTCCCTTTATGCAGGTTTCTCAGGCTGATTTCTTTCAATACAAATTTGTGAAATAGAAATATCATACATGATCTACGTATTTAAAAAATAAAAATAAAGTTCCTCCACTTTATTTTATACAAGACACTGTGTAGGATTGGGGATAAAGACGGACATGGCAGGTAGGGTGAGAAACAAAGTTGTTCCTCCATATTAGTCGGATCTGTATAGCGGTTTACACAGGGGTTTAAAGTTTAAACCCTGAATGTGGCTGATGCACATATACATTTCTGGTGTATGCCCACTTCACAAATAATTTGGACACCCCTGCCATAGTCTTTGTCCCCAAAACTTGGGTGAAATCATTTTGTGAAGCTGCTGCTTCACCTGGATGGTCCTACGACTGTCGGCCACTCCTAGTGGTGTTTCTGAATGTCAGCCATATAAAATGTGATGGAGGTACCCAGCGGGGGTACCAGGAGGTTCCATCAAAGCTCTGCTTCCTTGCTGCAATATCCGCCAACAGACAGAACCAGTGTTGTAGGTAGCCAATTCACCAAACAGAACCCTCAGCCATTTGCTCCCAAGTACCATACAACACCAGTATAGGAGTGGAACAGGAATTAATGTTTATTTGAAAACAGCACAGATATTTATACAGACAAATATGACCTCAACTAAGGAACAGGGGGAAACTAATTAAAACATGGTAAGTCTCAAACAATAGAGACTCATTTACAACAGGTAATTAGATACAGTAGGATATAATAATCACACCTTTAAATATGAACACAACCTAACAGTAGGACATACAATTGGGAAATCCTGCCTTACACTTTTCAGAATACAAAGCTGTCAAGTACAGATATATATGTACACTCAAAGTAACTTCCTAATTAAAGGAAGTACAGCAGGACACAGAATGACTTAAAAATAATGGGCAATGTGACATAATGACGAGTACATTGAACACATATTAACCAGGAACTAGATATTTACCATATTGTAACAGTAACATAATAACATTCCTTAACACCTCCTGAGAGACTGGAGTGTGAAGGACAGGAGACAATCTTGGCCTGGGGAACTCAATGGCATGGGTGACATCTTGAGTGAACCAGGCCTGGGCACCCTGTGTTAGAAGTCCATCTGTACTGAAGATGGGGTGCTGCTGTTAGCCCCAAAGTGTGTAGTCTATTCGGAGGTGACGGGCCATTATTTCTCCAAGAACCCCAGTGACGGAGGGTTCTGTCACAGAAAGTAAATGTGAATGGGAATTAGAATTTAAATGCCAATGTGAACCGTTGGAAAGAAAGACAGTGGAACAGTATTGAATGCTCATATAAACAATGAAGTATGAGAGCGACACATTATGTCAGCACTGTGGGTGTCAGGTTCCGCCACGCGGTAGCTCCCCCATCTATCCACTATTACTTACCCATCCGTATTCAATGGAGCTGTTCACTGTGCATGCCTGTAGCGCGCACACACCACTGACACCAATGGTCCTCTCTCCAGTACGGAGGCACACTCCTGATGATGTCATGCCCGCCACATCCCCGCGATGCTCGGGAACATTTAAAAGGCAGAATCAACAGGCACTCATTGCTTGGTGATTCTCTAGTGTTATTATAGGTGCCTGTTTGTTGCTGACCCCAGATTCCTCCTGACCATTCTTCTGATGCCTGTGCCCCTGATCCTGGACTGTTATTCTGGTAACTCTAACCTTGGCTTGTATGATCGTTTTGCTGATTTTCTGATACCCCCGATCCTGGAGTGCTATATCTTTATGCTGCTTATCTGGTGTCCCTGGCTAGTTTGTGACTTTCCTGCTTAACCCTCTCAGTGCTTGATTACAAGTGTGGTGTGGTCCCACTTTAACCATCTCCGTGCTGGAGTGCAAGTATTGTGTTTCTATTGCTGACTAACCCACCTTGTTACTGGACTCTATATGGTGTTGCTTTATCATCTGGACCCTTGATTGACTCAAGGTTTGTTTCCTCCCTCATACACCCTGTTCCAAATTATTATGCAAATTCTATTTAAGTGTCACAAAGATTAAATATTATGTTTTTCAGTTTAACTCATGGATGGCATTGTGTCTCAGGGCTCTTTTGATCACTGAAAACAAACTCTGACACCTGTGATAATTAGATTGCCAGGTGAGCCCAATTTAAGGAAAAACTACTAAAGGAGGGTGTTCCACATTATTAAGCAGAGCACCATTTTCATGCAATATTGGGAAGAATAGTTCAATGGGAGTGAAATTGTTCAATGCCTTGGACGAGGTACGGAAACATTAGATATTTCACGAAAACTTAGTCGTGATCATCGCACTATTAAGAGATTTGTGACTGATTCAGAGCACAGACGGGTTCGTGCAGATAAAGGCACATTGAGGAAGATTTCTGCCAGATCCATGCATCGGATCAAGAGAGCAGCTGTTAAAATACCATTACATAGCAGCAAACAGATATTTGAAGCTGCTGTTGCCTCTGGAGTCCCATGGACATCAAGGTGTAGAGTCCTCCAGAGTCTTGCAACTGTGCATAAACCTTCTATTCAGCCACCACTAACCAATGCTCACAAGCAGAAACGGCTGCATTGGACAGAAAAATACATGAAGACTAATTTTCAAACAGTCCTGTTCACTGATGAGTGCCGTGCAACCTTGGATAGTCCAGATGGATGGAGTAGTGGATGGTTGGTGGACGGCCACCCTGTTCCAACAAGACTGCGACGTCAGCAAGGCGGCGGTGGAGTCATGTTTTGGGCCGGAATCATGGGTAGAGAGCTGGTCGGCCCCTTTAGGGTCCCTGAAGGTGTAAAGTATGTGGAGTTTCTAACTGACCACTTTCTTCCCTGGTACAGAAGGAAGAACTATGCTTTCTGTAATAAAATCATCTTCATGCATGACAATGCATCTCATGCTGCAAAGAATACCTCTGCATCAATAGCTGCTATAGGGATATAAGCCATGGTGTGGCCTCCATCCTCCCCTGACCTCAATCCTATTGAGAACCTTTGGAGCATCCTCAAGCAAAAGATCTATGAGGGTGGGAGGCAGTTTACATCCAAACAGCAGCTCTGGGAGGCTATTCTGACCTCTCGCAAACAAATTCAAACAGAAACTGTCCAAAAACTCACAAGTTCAATGGATGCAAGACTTGTGAAGCTGCTATCAAATAAGGGGTCCTAAGTTAAAATGTAACATGACCTGTTAAAATGTTTAAAAAGTTAAAATGTTGTTATAAGTTTGATTGAAATAGCTTTTGATTTCAGTAAATATGCTGCAAACACAACAATTTTCAGTTCTTTACAACTTATAAAGTGTTTTGAAACTTACTGCGCGTAATAATTTGGAACAGTGCATTGTAAGTTTTTATGTTTAAAAAAAATACTGTTATCATTAGGAGGTTTGTTCAATAAAATTTGAATTGTACTCTTAATAGTTGATAACATGAGGATTATGCTGACTTATTTACATCAATCATTTAGGTAGATGAGAAAAATATAATTTGCATACTAATTTGGAACAGGGTGTAGTATACACTGCATATCATCATTATTATTGTATAGGTCTGCCTCAGTGTTTACCTACATATCCTGCATAGTGGTCTTTATCCAGTACCCTATATCCTCAGTGATATTAGTAGGGTCACAGAATATGCTGAAGCTTTAACCCCTTACCACCTTTTGGATGTTCTATATCATTCTAATGTATGGTGCCCAAAAGCCCATAGAACTTTCTAGTACAGCGTCACGCATCCACATGATGTCACAAAGTAGCCTATGTGTCCATGCAGTGCTGTATTTACCGCGAGGCATCTAGGGCGGAAAATTTTGGGGGGCGGCAGCGCCCCCCAGCACTGAAGAGAAATTTTTTTTTTTTTTTTTAAAACGCGGCCCTTTAAAAAAAAAAAAAAAAAGACCGCGCTTGCTGGCAGAGACGGAGGTGACAGGGGATCGGAAGATTTCCCCCCCCCCCCCCCACCATCGCTCTGCCTGCCAGGCTGCACAGGGAGCCGAACAGGCAGCACAGAGAAACCTCCGTGCTGCCTGTTCGGCTCCCCGTGCAGTGTGCCGACAGTCACGTGGCTGGCGCGTTGACGTCATACGCGCGCCCGGTCACGTGACCTGTCTGCACAATCGCCGGGTAGCCGAACAGGCAGCATGGAGGGACCATGCTGCCTGCCTGCCAGGGAAAGGTAAGTGCTGATGGGAGACTGTGTGTGTGTGTGTTGGGGTGAGTGTGATGGGAGTCAGAGTGCGTGTTATGGGAGTAGGAGTGTGTGACTGAGTGTGATGGGAGACAGTGTGTGTGACTGAGTGTGATGGGAGTCGGAGTGTGTGTGATGGGAGTAGGAGTGTGTGATGGGAGTATGAGCTTGATGTGAGTCTGAATGATGGGGCATGTCTTAGGTGTGTAAGGTGGGTGTGCAGCTTGGGTAGGGGGGTGCCCGGATTTTGTCTGCCTAGGGCAGCACAAAATCAAGATACACCACTGTGTCCATGGCTCCCGATCCCAGAGGACTGCAAAGATGCTGTTTTGGCACTTTAATCCTTAAGCACCAAAGCACCATCCGGCACGATGAGGTGAAGGGTAATGTACTTGTTCCAGCACATTAGACCTGGGAAGAAAGGTAAGCATTAGAGGAAACCTTTTTCTGTGGCAAATTTCTATTTTTAGTGTTTAATCTGTCTTAAAAAAGACACTAGTAATAAAAAAATAAATAAAGTTCTCCTCTGGGATCCAGTTTAGTGTCATGGGATTTGAAGCTGGATTGATATACAGTCCTAAACAAATGATTTGTTTTCTAGCGCCATCTTGTTCCACTCGGCATTCTTTCGGAGTCTCAATTTGTCATAATTGATCCCTCGTTACCAGTGAAAGAAGCTGCAGCAGATTATGCCCAGAAGATACGAGAGGTGAGGCCTGCATACATATATATTAATCTTCACACATGGGGGAAGCATGCTCTTCTGTACCTGTTAGCGGTTAATCATTCCACAAGTATCTGACATAAAAATTATTCTCAGTTTACAGTGTGAATTCTATTCTCAGGGAGCATGTCATGTTAGCTTTAAAATGCATTTTTAAAAAAAGGTCTGTTGACAATACTGTACTTTCAAAAAATCTACATTATTTTGGTTAAGTGGTTCATAAGAGAAATGGGTAGTGACTGGGTGCAGGAGTTATTTTAACCCCTTTAGTGAGAAGACTTTTTCACCTTGACTTTCCCTTGGTGACAATGGCTGTTTTGACATTTCTGGGGTGTTAGTGTTTAGCTGTAATTTTCTTCTTTCTCACATACTGTACCCGCACAAATTTATATGTTGTTTTTATCGTCCTAAGAATGGCTTTCATTAGATACCATTATGTTCATCATATATTATAATTTACTACAAAACAAATCATAAAAAAAATGATGAAAATAAAAAAAAACACTTTTTCTAACTTTAACCTAAAATATAATTTACACAAATACAATCATTAAAAAAGACCCTGTCTAAATAGTTTCTAAATGTCGTCCCGAGTTCAGAAATATGCATGTTTCCATATTTTTCGGTATTTTTTTGCGAGTTATGGGGCAAAAACCAAAAATAGTGTGTTTTGGGTTTTTTCCTACATTGATCTTTTGACCCCAACCCGAAAGCCAAATTTAACACTAAATTTAACCCCAACTCTAACCCTTATGCTATCCCTTAATATATTTTAATTTAATTTTATCCCTATCACTTATGCTAAAAACTATTTCATTTTAATCCTATAGGCTAATCTAACTTTATAACCAGTTTTAAGCTAATTACATTTTTATTATTTTTATGTTTTATTTACTTTCACTTCCGAAGCTCAGACCACCAGAGGGCATAGCCATATTGACTGAGCATGCTGCCCCTTCAATATGGCTCCCACGATCACTCCGTGGGGCGATCGTGGGTGCCCCAGAAAATAAATTTTTGGTGCTGGCTATTGCCTCGACATCGAGGCAATAGACCAGCACCGTTAAAGCGGTTTTTGCGATCATTCATTGCGAAAACCGCTTGATTCACCGCAGGACGTGCCAGCCACGTCCATTGTTGGGAACGGAGTTCCCGGCAGGACGTGCCGGACCCATCGATTGTCGCTAAGGGGTTAAAGGGAAACTAAACGTTTTGATTTCCACTTTTGCTTCTAATATAGAAGCACAAGTGAAAAGCTAGTTGTCCCTAGTATGAGGATGAACTGCCATGTACTTTTGATAGTACCATAGGAAGCAGGTAGCCATCTGGTCGGCGACAATCTCTCTGCAAGCGCAGAGAGAGACCCTTGTTTTTGCATGGGATCAGGAATGGGACCTTAACTAGGAAGCAAGGGTTAAAAAATGTTTAATGTTCCTTTTGTGGCTCTTTATGGGTTACTATATCTAATGTTTTTGAATGTGTTTTTGCACCACAGTCTGGTGTATAAAATTCACTTGGTTTCTAGCTAATGGTTTGTATTTAGTTGGTGTAGCTACATGATCGCAGTATCCTACAATGCTCGCATGTTAAACTCATATTAAAGGGACTCTCAACCTAAACATTACGCTTGAATGTAGAGATTTAAAAATGATGAGAAATTATCTGTACCCTGTGTTAGCAGAGTTCCATGCAAATGCATAAAGTAAGAGGGGAAAAATAGGTTTTAAACGTCTGTTGTGTCTCCTACTTATACCCTCGCTTGATCTTGATATGCAAATTAACACATTTTCAATGGCAAATGTGTAATATGCATATCATAAGGTGATGTCATAAGTAGGAGACTCCATACACTGATTTTAAACATATTTCTCTTTATGCATTTGCATGCAATTTTCTTAACACAATGTTGTTGTTTTTTTTTTTTTTTTTTTTTTTTTTTTATTCTCTACATTCACAGTGGAAGCAATATTTAGGTTGAAAGTTTTGCATTATGACTTCTGTTACTCGCTTGCTGTTATAAATTTGGTATGTGTCCTGAGTTGGTTACTTTTTTGATGTTTGTTCTATGATGGCCTAGAGTATTGCATTTTGTATGCTGTGGTTTAATAGCTGCGTGAGAAGTAGGTGTACAGTCTCTTACAGGTATCGGATTTATTGTAATTTGATCCGATTCTCTTTCTTAAGCTCTTCCCTGGGAATGACCTGCCAACATTTGATCTCTTGATTTTGGGAGTTGGCCCAGATGGACACACTGCTTCACTGTTTCCTGGACATCCTCTGCTGGCGGTATGTGACCTCTCTGTTGGCGCACTAGAAAATTACCATGCAAACCTGGTCTTTGCATCTTACCGCCATCTCTCCTGTTCACTCCACCTGCCATATAGATTTGATAATTTCTGTCTCCTCTACCCTGCACCCTTATCACAGCTTACTTTCTCTCCCACCAGGTGACTGATCAGACTGTGGCCCCAATCAGTGACTCTCCAAAACCTCCCCCAGAGCGCGTTACTTTTACTCTCCCCGTCATCAACTCGGCAAAAACGGTGGTATTTGTGGCCACTGGGGAGAGCAAAGCGGCTATCTTAAAGGTATGTGGATAACAAAAAAAAAAAAAAATCATCCTTTATGTGATGGCTTGTTTGTTTTAGTAAATGATACTTCTATTTGAGCTGCCTAGCAACCAATCTTTCTTTCCGGTTATATATGCTTTCCCATGATATGTTATCTAAGTATTGTTAGTACATTGAATGAGGAAAGTGTAAAAAAAAACCAAAAAAAAAAAAAATTAAATAAAAATAAAAAAGTAGCCAGAATGATGAAAATGCATAAATGAAAGAAAACAATGTTTTTAAATGTTTCTTTGGTCTCTCCTGTTTAAGACCAGACCTGCCTCTTAATAATAAAGTGAACTACCTTTTTAATGGGAAATATGTCATTTGTATATTGGGCTGCAGGTGATGTCATAGACAGGGGGACACCACAAACACAGTTAACCCCTTGTCCTGCGCATCTGAACTCTGTATGCCCGCTGGCATACCGTGATTGAGCTGTAACTGACATGGCTGAGTGCCAGGTCTGGTCGCTGTGACAGCCAATCACAGTGACCAGATGTGACTGCTTTAATGTCTCCCTCTCTCACAGCAATCATGGGGACAGAGAGAGAGACTGATTGATGGGCAGCCTGCCCCTGTCCCCCGGAACCAAAAACAAACAAACATTTTTTGCAAATAAAAAAAAAGTTTCACTTAAAAACATGGGGTATTTCCAAACTCAGGACAAATATTAATCTGTTAACCCCTTGACGACAAAGGACGTGCCAGGCACTTCCTGGGAGAAACTCCCTTAACGACAAAGGACGTGCCTGGTTTTAACGGTGCTGGTCTATTGCCTCGATGTCGAGACAATAGCCAGCACCGGAATTTCTGTTTTGGAGCACCCACGATCGCCCCACGGAGCGATCGTGGGGAGCCATATTGACGGAGCATGCTGCTCCGTCAATATGGCTAAGCCCTCTGCGGTCTGAGCTTCGGAAGTGAAAGTAACTTCACTTCCATCGCTCTGAATATACTACTTGACTGCCCCTAGTGGTAGTTAAGTAGCATTGCAATGGAAAATATTTAAAATACATATTAAATTAATTAAAAACAGGTTATATAGCTATATTAGCCTATAGGGTTAAAATTAAATATTTTTTAGCATAAGGGATAGGGTTAAAATTAAATTAAAATTAAAAAATATTAAGGGATATAATAAGGATTAGAGTTGGGGTTAAATTTAGTGTTAGGGTTACATTTTGGGTTCGGGTTGGGGTCAAAAGGTCAATATAAGAACAAAACAAAAAACACTATTTTTGGTTTTTGCCCCATAACTCGCAAAAAAATACAGAAAAATATGGAAACATGCATATTTTTGAACTCGGGACAACATTTAGAAACTATTTAGACAGAGTCTTTTTTAATGATTTTATTTGTATAAATTATATTTTAGGTCAAAGATAGAAAAATTGGGTTTTTTAAAATTTTTCATCATATTTTATGATTTTTTTTTTGTAGTAAATTATAAGATATGATGAACATAATGGTATCTAATGAAAGCCCTTCTTATGACGATAAAAACAACATATAATTTGTGTGGGTACAGTATGTGAGAGAGAAGAAAATTACAGCTAAACACAAACACCCTAGAAATGTCAAAACAGCCGTTATAACCAAGGGAAAGTCAAGGTGAAAATGTCTTGTCACTAAGGGGTTAAAGTTTGACATTCACAGTATAAACACGTGTCTAAAAAAATATTTTTAGTGGATCTGCATTATTTGCATAAACTAATCAAGGTGAAACTGCCCCCTTTTTTTTTTTTTTTTTAAAGTGTTTCTAAACCTTTTTATCTTTTTCCACTTGTGTTAACATCAAGATCGACCAGTGTGCAAGATGATCTGGCTCCTGACTTCCTCAGCTAGCACAGTGAATATATAATAAGTGGAAGGAACTCTAACTAGGTCCCTTCTGCTAATTTTGATTTTCAAAAACAAAACTCTCTGAGCTACTTGAGCGGACAGTCTGACCTGACAAACCTCAGTCAGTGTAAGCAGGAATTTAGATCACCTCTGCCTCACCTGACCATGTGTGTTTTTGTAATCTTTCCAAGTGCATGTTGATTTGATAAAATGTCTGTCTTTCAGCGCATCCTCCAAGATGAGGAGTCGGATCCCCTTCCTGCTGCCCGTGTCTTCCCTGTACGCGGGAAGCTCCTCTGGCTTCTTGATGAGCCTGCTGCCCGAGAATTAACTTGTCCTGTTGAGAAGCACTCTGTCCTGTAAAAGCCTCACCAAAAAAAAATAAAAAAAAAAGATAAATAACAGCACTTAGAGTGGGTTGGGAATCCAAAAGGTTTTTCACCCCATCTCACCAGTAGTGGTACTAAAGCCAAGGGCAGAACCACAGAGTTGGAAAGAACCAGGGCCATGGGTAAAATAGAAGGCAAAGACAGCCAGGAACGGGCAGAACCAGAGTGGCTCCAAATGAAGTATCAAGCAAATAATTGCTGTGTGTGCAGAGTTCTGAAGCCACCAACCAGGAGGTCCAAAACCAGTACTATAATCAATGGACACTTCAAATCTGAGTGACATTAGGGACCAGGGCTGAAGCCAGATGCACAGGATCAGTGGCCTAGGTGACAAGATCTTTGGTTGGCATCATGACTAAAGCAACAGAAGCACTGAATCAAATTGATTTACAGGAACCAGACCTATGGAATGAACTATCTAGAATACCAAAGTCCTTGTGGGAGCCAGGACACCGTGCCACGTAAAAAAAAAAAAAAAAATACACATCCATAGCCTGAGTGACCTGTTCTAAAAATGAAACCACAAGCCTAGCGATGGAAAATCAGAATCTCCCCAACCATTGGCAGAAGTAAATCCCAGGTAGAACCTGAAGCTTGCAGACAAATCCTTCCATGCCTTTCCATGATTCTGCCTGCTGTCCCTTGAACGAGCTGCCCCCCTTCACATTTGCCTCCCCTCTTGGATCTGCCCCATGGTGTCCAAAGCACCACTGAGGTCATTTTGCTTCCAACCAGTTTGCACATTAAAACTGCATTGCATGTCTGCATAGACAATAAAATGGTAACTAGTTTAAATAAAAGTGTCATGTCTTCTGTCTTGCGGGTAATAGATAGGTACAGGAATATTAACCCCCCCCCCCCCCCCACACACACACACACACACACACACACACACACACACACACACACACACACACACACACACACACACACACACACACACACACACACACACACACACACACACACACACACACACACACACTCTTACTCTGACCATTTTAGTCTAGGGTAAATAGTGTGTATGTTTTGCCCCAACCTACCCCTCCATGTTTATGGGGTAATATAGACCAGTTCTAAAGTAACATTGTTGGTGCAAAACAAAGTTGTGTTTTAATTTAAAGACTGCAAAAAGTGCAGGAAGTTTAAATAGAAATGCTTTATCTAGAGAGGATACACATAAAGTACCTTACTGTGCCTGCAGATGAATGATGTTTAGAATCTTGGGCTCGGTAAGGTAATTTATTTGTATTTAATTTCTATTTAAAATGTCAATGCTTCATGACATTTTTCAATGAAACATAATTTTTTGTTGTCCTTTAAAAAAAAAATAAAAAATAAATAAATATATATATATTTTTTAATTTAGATAATTTTGTTGACATGCCCATGAAATTGGGTACATTTCTATATTTTCATGGGTAATGATCAAATTGTAATAGTGTGTGATTGTTTTAAATGTATTTATGAAATCATTACACTGGATGGACTACGCTGAGATTTTGTGTGTGTGTGTGAGAGAATGTGTGTGAGAATGATGGCTGGCATCTTATATAGTTCCTGACGGTGGAGTGCCAAATGTGAACACGTCCACTCCCGTGCATCACCCAGTACAGTGACTCCCCATTCAGTCCTACAGATGCGCTTCTTTTTCATATATTACGACCCCCTGAGTTGGCAGTGCGCCTATGCCTTTAAGAGTTCCCAGCTGGCTGAAGCGTTCCCCTTTAAGCATCTGGATCGGAGGCCAATATTCACAGCCTTAAAGGGGAGTTTCCATTCTTGCTACCAATCCACGCTCTGAAGGCTGCCGTTGTCACCGCCCCTTTAAAGAGTTCCCCTCCGGCCACCGATTTCCAGTCGGCGGGCAGAAAGTGACCGGAGTCGCCGTTATGTCCCGAGTCTGTCTCCTCCATGGGCTGCTGTCCTTCTTTCTCGCGGCGCTTGTCGCTGGCTACTTCCCGGAGGAGCGCTGGAACCCGGAGTCCCCTGTGCGGCCGCCCACCGTCCTGCTCACCCTACTGGCCAGGAACACCCAAGGCTCCCTGCCTGAGTTCCTAGGAACTGTGGACCGGCTGCGGTACCCAAAGGACAGGATCTCTCTGTGGTGAGCCCGGGGTGCATGATACCTGCCTGTCACTGACCCACGTGCTTATTATACTCATTATATAGCCGAGAAGTTACTCCAACTCCCACTACCACCACTCAGTATGCAACTGTCTCCTTCCTATTCTGCACTGGTCTGGGGATGCCTGAGCCTGCCAGTTGGCACTGTCATTTCCTTGCATGTCAGAATCGAACTCCCTGCTTGAATACAGGTGACCACATTCTTTACGTTCCAGACCTGAATGTGTGCGTTCCCATGGGGAATGATATTTAGTTTTACACCAATGGATCAATGAAGTCACTGTTATGGGTACATACTGCAAAAAGGAGTTTAACAAGGACCACTCACTTTAAAACATGTTCTGGTATGATTTGTTACATTTACACACCTATATCTAGTCTGTTTCCTAGTTCAAGGCTTGGCCCACATTGCTAAATGTCTAGGCGCCATCAGAATTCTGCCAACCACTTGCCCTTTAGGGTTATTCGGTAAACGGATCATATATTCATTCTAGTGATAATGACATGCAGTCAGTAAATGGTATGCTGACTATAAATGCATCTCGTGATCAAATACAGACCATTCTCCTCTATTTGCACATGTTTAATCTACGTGTGTGTGTGTCCCTCCGTCCCCACCCTATTCCCACCTGCACATGGAGAGTTGCGTTGCTGGCATTGACTTTTCCCCCTTTAAGATGGATGAATGAAATGGGTCATTCTACCATAGTACTAGTATTGAATCAAACCCTGTTCACTGCCACAGCTGTGTGACATGGAGTGTGGTCATGCAATAGCTTCTGGTAGTATCTGATTTGGAGCTGGTATTTGTGGCCTTTCATATGGATGTTCTCACATCTTACTGCCTTTCCCAAGCTAATTCTCCGGCAGATCACTAAAGCATTTTTTGGTGGAACACGTTTTACTCTAAAAGAAAATAAATTATAATAATAAAAAAAAAAAAAACTGTCCCTCTTTTATTCTTGAATTTTTTTTTTTCTTACCTGCTGTTAAAATTGGATCTTCTTCAACCCTATGTGTATCAATTTCATAAAATATATACATCTGGAAACATGCTGGGTGGAGCCTTGGAGGCTCTAGAGGTCAAATCCTTTGAGCAAAGGACCAGTGTTTATCTCCACCCATCTCCTCTCTGCTACTTCCTACTGTTCTAGACTTGACTCAACCTGCTTACCAAGGCTTCATCCCTTTTCAAGGGCTGACCATGCTGTATAACTTTTGCATTCATATTTTAACTTCTCTCCGAGTGCTTGCTGCTTTATGTGAAAGAAACATGTATTCACTGAGCCTGCTTTGACCCAGCTAATAATTCTAGTTTGGACAGGTAGATTCACTACCAAGGCCAATGGCTTTAGATTAGTGTATCACGCATAACTGTAACACCCTCTATAAACCGGGCAGAGGCACATTCCTATTTACAATCCTTTGATAGATATAAAAGATTGTCCATGGCACAATCCCTCTTGTATATTAGTATACTTCTAATTTTGTGAATAGATTTTTTGCTACCTGCTTTCATATCCACACCTGCTGGGACAAATGTTTCACCCAGCATGCACTAGTTTGGGAAGAGGCTGATTCCACAGTATAGCTGGTGCCTGCAGGATCTTGCCATACAGTTCCCTAGAGCCTGGATCAGGTAGCGGTACAAATTTTGTTTGTTGGCCTACAAGAAATGTTGATCTCACGTCCACCACACTTTTAGTGACTAGCTCCCTATAAATGCATCTTCAACATATACGCTTTTTACATTTTGGCTTTTCCATACACCCTTTGACATAGATTAAAGTAGTAGACTTGTATTGTTAGTTCAATGTTCGGTATCAATCCATTTAATCATTGCAGCCTTCATTCGCCTCTATCTCTTCTCCTACAGGGTTGCAACAGATCATAATTTGGACAATACAAGCAGTATCTTGAGAGAATGGCTGATAAACGTGCAGAGCCAGTACCACCACGTGGAATGGAGGCCACAGGAGCATCCCAGGTACTAAAGCAAAGTATCTTAACACATCTGAACTATCCAAGATGATGTCATAAATACTCGCCACAGACAATTGTACACATTTTGTCTTAAAGTACAACTAAACTTTTTTTTCAGTTCGTGTTTTTCAACAGTCAATAATTACATTTATTGAACTTATTTTTTTTTTTTTGAGGGGGGGGGGTGGGGGCTTTCATTATACTTTATTTGCTGAGTCCTCAGCCCCTCCTACTTTCATTTCTGACCCCTTTGGCTCAGTTGTGTCGCCGACACACATGAACCAAGGGGCCGAATGTAGCATCCGAAGTGCATTTCTGACACAGCCTGTGTCGAGAATGCAATTCTGTAAGATGCCTGACGGTGAACTGCCACGCACATACAGTTCACCAGTCGGGTATCTTCTGAATTATATTACCGACACAACTGTCAGCAATGCAGTTTGGATGTAACATTCATAGTCCCTAGCAGGGCTGGGGACTCTTTGAATGAAATACAGTATAAAGTAAGTGCCCCTGTCCTCCCCCAAAAAATAAGTTCAATTAAGTTAATTACAGTGTTGAAAAACAGTAAAAAAAAAAAAAAATTGTCCTTTAATTTCTGCACTTGCTTGTAATTCTTCTAAGATAGTGGGAGGCGTCAATATTCGCACTGGTCCAGCTTCCCTCACAGACACGGCTCTAGACTTTGTGAGGCCTTAGGCGAAACTTGAACATGAGGCCCTCACAGACACTCATAATTAAATAAAATATATGAAATAGTTAATAAAAATGAACTGTATAAATGTGATATTTAATACAAGCCTTAAAACCCAGCCAATAGGAATTCACAGATCCTAGAATTTTATTTTCTCATAATCATTCTGCAAATATCTTTAAACAAAAACACTTGTTATAGATAAACAGTATGTGGTTGACTAACTCACTATCTTTATTGCTCACTCGGAGGCACACTCGGCCAGCGCGTGCTCACTCAGAGGCACACTCGCCCAGCGCGCTCTCACTCAGAGGCACACTCGCCCAGCACACAATTACACTCAGACAGCACAAACTCACCACTCAGCCAGAAGGAACGGATCTTACAGATCATGTTGTGATGGCTTGCCCGTTGCTTCTTCCTAAGTGCGCCGGATTCTGATAGTGGGGGCGGTCGCGCACAGAGTGAGTGGGAAAAAAAAAAAAAAGAATCGCTCTTAACCTGCCGAAGTTAGTGTGACAGGGAGCTTAACGGCTGCATCAAACTCCCCTGTCAGATCAAAGACAACTAGGCAAGTTAGGCAGCCGCGAGGCCTTAGGCGACCATCTAACTTGCCTAATTAGAGAGCCGTCTTGTTCCATCATACCTGTATATTCAATACACATGCTTACACTTTGTCTGGATTACTCATGTTCTTCACTCCCCTGGACACATCACATGGTCCTTTAAGTACAAATGCTTTTATTGTGTTAAATTGAAAGTGCTTGTTTACAGCCATGTAGAATTGTTTGGTTCAGCAGCAGCCATGTTTATATCAGAGTTTGTACCACAATACACAAAGAAACCTGAGTCCTTATTAAAATGACATATTTCGGCAGGCACATAGTGCTGCAGCTGCCAATTTAATTTGAGAGTCTGCATGGTATTTTATATCGTGCTAAGGCCTCCTATTCTATTGCATCAGCAACAAATGCCTCCTCTGTGAGTTCTGATGCTGGGCTCCATGCCTCACAAGTACCACACGTTTCCTCTGTTCCCTCAGGTGGTTTCAAGACGAGGAGGGTCCCAAGCACTGGTCCCACGGACGTTACGAATACATCATGAAGCTGAGGCAAGCTGCCTTAACTTCTGCACGAGAGATGTGGGCAGATTACATCATGGTATGTAAAGGTTACCTCAGCCTGATAGGTGGTCTGTTAGCTAGAGGTGAAAACAAACTATGGTATACACTAGGGTTGGAATGTTTAGGACTTCCATGGAGGTACACAGAGTGCATGAAAGGTTTCCTTATGGTAGATAATGCAATTTAATCTATACCTGTGGTTCCCAATCTTTTCTAGATCAGGCCCACTTTCCAATTTGCAAAAAAGTCTCACAGCTAATCTTCATTTTTTGAGCCCTCCTGGATCTTAGTCACCAATGACTTAGGCATTAGGTAGCAGAAAGCTTGAATTTAGTTGATAGAGGGTATATATTAATTTTCCTGCATGTAACCCCCTCTGTGAGTTTGTTACTGGAATAATAAAGTTTGTTCAGTATACACATTTGCACTTTAGGCCTGGAGACATCACATGGTGGCATGTCTCCCAGGTTGGGAAGAGGTAGGGTTGCCACATTTTGTTACCGGCCTTATTACTGTCTCCATAGACTTAACATTGGCCTGTTGCCGATATTTGACCGGCCTACCAGTAAAATACCGGCCAGGTGGCAACCCTAGGATCAGGTGATCTCTACATTGTTCTATTGATTTATACCTGACGTTCGCTTTGTCTACATTATGGCTGTTGCTCATTTGGTCACTTGAATACACAATATCCGTTGTGGTGACAGGAGTCCCAGGCTTACAGTTATAGTTAAGCAAATAAGTCTTATGCAATGTGGATACGCTTTAGGGGTCCGTGTATAGAGTAGATAATGAGGCAAAATGCAGCCATTGTATTTGCATATCGCTACCCAGAATCCCTTGGGATTTCTTTGGTAAAAACAGGTTTGTGTACTTGTCTAGAATATGTAGCTGTTTTCAGTAATGCCGCACTAGATCACAGCCATACTTTTAACATCTTGCACGCTGGACATTGGTGGCAGTTATGATGCACAGCCATATTTGTAGTTTTGTGACACTTTACCAGTTTTTGATAGAACACATATAACTTTTATATAAAGCCTTGCTTGTAGAATACATGCTTGTCCAGAGGAAACCATTTAAATAAGCATTAAACCCCGCCTTATAAAAGAGTCCCCTTTTTATCCTATTCTAATGTGCTGGAATGAACAGTTTACCTACGTATCTTCAGCATGTTCTGTCCGTCTTATACCTTGTGTGACTCACAAAATGGCCGAATTTATACAGTTGTATGTTTGGAATCCTTCAGATTCAGACAGTAGGTGGAGTAAACAAAAATAAAAGCATGGCTGCTAAGGGTACAAAAGACAAAGCCATGCTAAAACATTTTTTTGCCTGGGGTGGGCCTTTTTAAATGAGATGATGATGAGAAAAAGGTCAATAAAAATCAGAATTTTTCAATATTCATGGTAACCACATGATTTAGCTACAACCATTACCTTCTATAAAGTGATCCTTATTCCTTATACGCCACCCCTGCTTATTTAACACAATATATGAAGTCTGAATTCATAGCTATGCAGATATTCCGAGATAATGGCTTCATTGCAAACTGCTAAGTATTCATTATTTTCCGGGCCTAGTGCAAATGTTTCAAAATGTCCGCTATCCAAGGCGACCACTGCAACTTAAAAATGATCTACCCTTTGTCATGATTTAAAAAAAACAAAATGAAATCTAAAAATATATTTTATATTATATCATTCAGAGCTGAATATCTGTAAACAGGTACAGTGATAAATATACCTAAAATGGGCGCATAAATTACTCAGGGGGCTTTACAGAGCACGTGTCTATATGGTTTTGTATCACCAGCATACCCCTCCAACTGTCCCGTTTTCAGCAGGACAGTCCCAGTTTTGGACGGCTGTCCTGCCGGTCTCTACCTCTGGCCCGCTTTTGAATCCAGGCCAGCAGAATTCAATTCTGCGGTCCTGATCTGATTCCTTGGTGTCTGGGACACTAGAGCAGTGTTCGGTTTGACGCCAAATTTAGTTTTAGTCTAGTTTTAGTCGAAGATGGAAGAGTAAACACTTGTGACAGTACTAGGGGAATCAGATGGAGCAGTAACCTCTTCCTCTGCGGTTTGCACGGCATTGTATCTCAGCCAATCCAGCTGCAGATAGAGTCCAGGGACTGGGCCTTGGGCTTCTGGTGCTGGTTCCCATGGATTTCTCCAAAATGGATAAATGCAATAGTCCATCCTAAGTGGACAAAATTGCAATGGACTTTAGTCATAGTTTTCTATTTAGTTATTGTTTAGTTTTAGTCACAGAAATGTTTAGTCGACAAAATTAACACTGCATCAGAGAATGCATACGGCACATGCGCAAGCTCTGCCCACTTTGTTGAAAAGCACCAATAGTCAATAATTAAACTAATTGAACTGATTTATTTTTTTGGAGGGGGGGGGGGGGGCTTACTTTATACTTTCTTTGCTTGATAGTGCCCAGCCCCTCCTACTTTCATTCCTGGCCCCTTGAATTTCTGACACTGCCTTTGTCAGCAATGTAATTCTGTAAGATGCGTGGCGGGGAATCGTGTGCGTATGCGACATTGCAGCTTTTAAAATAAAGCAGAATCAGTGGGTAGAAAAATAAATTGCCCTCAGGCAGGTCGGGCTCCGAACTTGCGTGCAAGTCAAATAAAATGCAAGCCGAGTGCTTCAAAGCATCCGCTACCAGGGCGAGAACAGTGAAATAGCCCACTCCCCTCTGTTTTTTATGCATTTGTTATTTTGGTTTCCACAACAAATTACACGTTTCCATGGATGCTTGATGTACCGACTGTTCTTTTTACAGAATCAATGGGAACTACATTTCCCATGATTCTGCGGTTGAAGAAGCCTCAATCTCGCTTGTGACAATTGTCAGCAATGCAATTCGGATGTCACATTGATAGAGTCCCTAGCAGGGGCTGGAGACTCTATAAATGAAATAAAGTTTAATGTCATTTAGTTGTACTTTACATTTGTTCACCTTTTCTAAAGATAATGGTAATTTTAATCTCAATCTGCACACTTCTGCTTTAATATGTTGACCTTGCCCAGATCTTGACGCCATTTTATTTGAATGAATAGATACGGTAATCCTCCCATCTAGACTTTTTTGTCGGCTGAGCAGAAGTCATCATTCTCGATTTAACCTGTCCTGAGAGCGTAAAAGGAAAATTATCTTTTTTATATTAAGTATAAAAATGTAACTGAAAAGGAATTAAAAAAAAAAGTATAGTTCTGTTTTATAAACTTAGATGGATATATGCCAGTTTACCTGTGTACCATTTTTTCTCAGACAAGTATAACTTTTACATGGCGACTTATGATTTGTTTGCAGTTTTGCTATTGCAAGGTATACACTATTTTTTTTTTATTCCTCTAGATTTACAGCATAAGCAACGTTTAGATTGACATAGTTCATTTATTTTATTTATTATTATTTTTACCCATTCCTTTTGTTTGAATCCTTATTGTACTCAACAGGATGGTCTCTTTTCATGGCTTTCATTGTACAGATTTTTATGGGACATCAATGAGTCAGAGAGATGGATTGCATGACTCATTCACTCAATGTATTTTCGGATAGTTGTTGCTGATTATATCGCTGTTTACAGCAAGTAGTAAAATATGGTTTGAATGGCATTTCTTGGAGTGAGCTGGAGAAATAAAGCAATCATTTGCAATGAAAAACACGTTAAGAAATTCAGTAAGAACAAACAAATCATGTCCATGTCATTTCAAGGGTCAGATGAGACACTTTACAAAAATAGGGATAACTATGCAGACATAATTTGGTAGGGTAATAAACATGTAGCTCTCCAGGTGATGTTGAACTACAGCTCCCATAAACCTCAGCTTGGTAGAGTCCAGTCCAGTGCAATCAGAGCATTCAGTACTTATTTGTTATCTGTAAAGAGCTAATGTGTGCCTAATCAGAAAATAGGTCTATGGTAAGATCAGTGAAGTCCTATGTCTTGGATAACCTGTTGATATCCAAATAAATTGTAATATTGGTTCCCCACAGTTCGTGGACTCAGATAATCTGCTAACAAATCCCGACACGCTGACTCTTCTGGTGGCAGAAAATAAGACCGTGGTGGCCCCCATGTTGGAATCCAGAGCGGCGTATTCTAACTTCTGGTGCGGGATGACGGCACAGGTGAGATCGCGGAGGAATGGTGTCCTTCCCAGGTATCTCTGGAACACTGTGAGAATACAATGCCTGTCTCTGTATCCAATGCGGACAATTTTCATTCGACATTTCCGCAGCAATCTCCTCCAGATTTCTGGACTTCTGGGGAGGACTTCAGCTTATTTCGGCAGGACCATGACTATTACGGAAATATCCAAAGTCCTCCAATAGACGTTTATGGCAGGACTTCAGCTATTATCAAAAATAGCTGAAGTCCTCCCGAAATGGCCCGAACTTAAATGGAAAAAAAAGTCTGACATTTTAATTCAATCTAAAATGTAATAAATATATATTTTATTCCCTTTTAAGTTCAGTTTGCCAGCTAATATCTGGCGAAATGAACTGCCCAAAATTCGTCAATTTCCACCGATTTGGAGCCAACTTTGTTGGGGGTAGGTGGATTTGGTCCTCTAGGAATACATGAAATCCATATTATTTCTCTGTGTCTCACCCCCCTGAACCGAAATTGTCAGAAATTGGAAATTTTTTCAAAAATAGTCCACATTTGGTAATCGAATTGCGATTTCTCCACAATTTGTCTGTATTCTGCGATGGGCCAGATTGTGGCATGCTGAGTCAACCCTTGTGTGTTTAACAGTTACAGATCCCTCTTGAGAGGGCACATTTTGGACAACCTTGCACTAGGGGGATGAGCAATGGTGGCTGTGTGCGCTTGGAGCAAATGATGTAGGTGCTGGGAAAAGGTCCTGCTCTGAAATAGAGTCTGGTTCCTAGAACTAAATAATATATGTCAACTTCTGCATTTCAGTCTTGCTTTCATGTCTTTTGTTAGTTATTAGATAATATATGTCTCCAGTATCCACCAACTTGTACCTGACAGTACCATAACCACTCTGTCCCATCAGGGATATTACCGGCGCACTCCAGCCTACATGCCAGTTCGGCGCAGAGAGCGCCGTGGTTGCTTTGCCGTCCCCATGGTTCACTCAACGTTCTTGATTGATCTGCGTAAAGAGGCTACTCGTTACCTGGACTTCTACCCACCTCATCCTGACTACACTTGGGCCTTTGATGACATCATAGTGTTTGCTTTCTCGTGCCGACAAGCAGGTGAGATGGGAGAGTGGACCTTGACTTGCTAATAATTGGGGAGATGGAGTTCATTAGACAGAAGGGTGGACAGGGAGGACACTTGGCATGGAATGACCTGCAGCTATGTAGTTGAAGGGAATAGTGTAACTAAGATATTGTATGAGGGGATGAGGAGAGGACTGGGTTTTACATGGGGCCATGGAAAGTGGAGGGAGCATGGGTAATATTAAAGCAATAATGGTGTCTGGGTCTGGGTTGTTCAGGTGGAGAATGAATAATGTGGAGGTGCACCTGAAATCGTATTTGTATATTAAATGAATGTCCATGTTAACCCTTTAGATGTTCAGATGTTCCTGTGTAATAAAGAGGTATATGGAAATCTCCCGGTTCCTCTGCGTTCTCACAGCTCTCTGTTGGATGAAGCAGACAACTTCCTTCACACAAAGCTGGAAGTTATGGGTGAGTTTACCACTGGCGGTTTAGATGCATCAGACGCTGGATCAAGTTAGTAAACTTCAATCTGAGTTTAGTGCATGCCACATATCAGCTTGTTTATTAATATGTCCCCTATGTGATGGAAAACCAGCAAAGATCACTAAAAAAAAGACATTCCACGTATTCTCTTCCTAACGGCTCTGCGCACTTACAATGTCCCCAATTTTCTTCACAGTGAAGGGTCCTCCTGTAGAACCATCACTCTTTGTCTCCGTTCCACCAAAAGTGCAGGACAAGATGTCACTGGATGAGGTAATTCTATAAGTAGTAGGATATATGATTACTGGATTCTTAAAAGGGGCAATGTCGGTCACCAACTGATATGCCCTCTTATTGAGCTAAAGTGTCTAGAACAATCAACATTTTTTTTCTTTAAAAAAATATGCTGTTTGACAAAGTTTCTGCAACACCAACACACATAAGCTTTGGCTAAAGCCTCTATGGGTCTAGCACAGTATGTGCCATGATAGAAAGATGACTGAAAAAGTCAGGTAAGCAGGGCCAATGCATTAGCAGTTTTAGAATGTTGCCATTACTCCCTCTTTAAATGGATACTACCACTTACATACGATGCATTTAAAACAAACACATATATAAGACACATGCAACTGGTTTTTTTTTCCCCTCTGTTTGAATTAATTGCATATAAAACTAGGTGTCTGTCACCAGCATCCATTTTGGGAATTTTACCCATAATGCAACTCCAAAATCTTCCAGCAATCATCCCAGTCCTGTGAGGTTCTGGGAACATCTATTCCATGTCATGTTTCCTCTCAAGATGAGAATATGTGTATATATCTATTTGTAGACTTGTAAAAAAAAATAATAATTTATAAATAATCTAAATTCCCTAATGTAAGAATGATTGAGGAGGACAAAGTTGATTTCTCACATAGCAAACCAGGTACATGCCTAGATATTACTTAGAAGCCAAAGTGGTGTGGCTTATGAGCCCCTATCGCTCAAACTCCAGTTACCATTGGCCAAACTCCTCCCCATTTACGCATATGTTCTCCTGACTTTCCAGTGTTTTTCCTATCATAAACATTTCATTTATAGGATTTGAGGGGGAGCCTAGATGTGACTGGGGTTTGAATGTGTCCCTTTGTGAGGAATATGGGTCACCGAGAGAGGATTCTGTAGAGAAAAGGTAGTCAATAATCAAGGACATACGGAAATACAGTTATGGGCTATGGTCCCACATCCATGGCAAGGCAGTTGCTTCAAAATTCTGATAGGTTGGTGTAGTTTGAAGGTGGAGGGTGCCATATGCTTTTGGTTTGGATCAATATATAAGGATCAGTTTTGCAGATTAGATCAGATGGTTAAGCCCATTTAACCTGCCTGTTTATTTCCAGGTCTTTCTCATTAACCTGAAACGCCGAGTGGATAGGAGAGATCGCATGAAGAGGACTCTGTACGAGCTGCAGATCGACTTCAAGTTTTCGGATGCAGTGGATGGAAAGTAAGTTAGGGTTGGGAACTGTGGGATGCTGTACTATAAACCACATAGAGAATTGGGCTCCTATGGCTTTTGTTGTAGACGCTAGGTCGGGTTTCCTAGAGAAGTGTATGGTATAAACAGAAAAGGTATCATGAAGAAATAATGACTGCCCAAAACAAACATTTTGCTGTGCATCATGTGTATCACAGTATGCAAATTACACATTTCCCATTGAAAAGCAGTTCATTTGCATACCGTGCCACAGGTGATGTCACAAGTAGGAGACTCCACAGATGCATGTAAAACTCATTTGTCTCTTAATTTAGGCATTTGCTTGCAATTTTGCTAATACAGTGTATAGATCATTTTCAATATTTTTTTATGCTCTAGATTCACAGTAAAAACAATGTTTAGGGTATACCTTTAAGGGAACTATGTTTTCTAGTATGCTTTAATGTTTTTAAGACAGGACCAGAAAGGTAAGTGTTTTGACCTTGAACTTGTCTTTTCTGTAGAGAAAACAATCTCCGTCTAAAAATCCTTTCGTAATAGTTGAAGTCTTCCATTCTTTGAATTTTCCTAGTCGTTTCTGAACCTGTTCCAGTAAAGAGGATGATCATGTTTTCATCTTATGCACTTATTATCCTTTTAATACAGTGCAGCCTGTGTGTGTAAATCTTTCTTTTTTTTTTTCTCGAAGAAAAGCCATGCACACCTTCTCTTCCTGCATTGCTATAAGTTATATAATCAGCGACGTATCTCTGATAATACATGGAGTGAATGGGTTCGCCAATGCACCTCATTGACATCTGTTTAACACTTCTCCAATATTGCTCATTTTGGACACCTTGAAATACTGTAGATGGGGGTCTTAGCACAAGCATTTTGTTAATAAACTCCCTATCACAGAAGTTATAACTGTATACAATTTTAACATTTCCTTGAGCAGGGATCTTCATATATTGCTCTTCCTCTGTACATGTCAATATATTACACCCATTTAAGTTATGTACCATGTTCCATATAAATAATTGATATTGTAATAGTAATTCAGAGAAAACATTTGATATCAAATGATAGGTTCCCATTAAGACACAGTCTTCATTGTTTTCATTTCTTCTTGAGGAAGTGAAACGCGTAGGGTTTCTTTAATACACTCCAGTGGCCTTCTCAGCATTAGAAGAGGAAGTTCTGCTTTTGTATATTAATTATAAAACACTTTGCCTATACTTGGACATGTTCCTCTTGGCTGATTTTGTATTGCACATGTAAATGGAGTTTTATATTTAGAATACAAAACCCATTAAGAGGAGCATGGACAGGGAAACATTCTTACACATGTAAAAGACTTGCGTGGAATTATTTTACCACATTTAGATAAACTTTAGAGGTTGTTGACATCAGGTAAAGGGAGATCTCCTGCTTGGTACATTCAATGGATTTCTTCTCTTCCTTTATTTTTTTGAAGAACAAACCATCTTTGCAAATGCCCGCTGTACAAGACAGCCTTTAAAATGTATATATGGCTGCAAAATGTATACCTTCTTATTATTCAACACATTACACAGGGAAAATAATAATATTAAAATATTCTCCTGCCTAGGCCATTAAAATATGCTACAGCCAGATTTCCCCTTAAATATGCCATTGTTAGTTTTCCCATTACATATGCCATAGTTTGCTCATTTAATATGTAGCCAGTTTGCCCACTAAAATATACCACTGTTAGTTTGCCCACTAAAATATGTGAAAGCCAGTTTGCCCATTAAAATATGCCACTGTTAGTTTAAAAATGACACAGTTTGCCCATTAATATACCACAGACAGTTTACCCATTAACACATTCACAATAAAATCATAACACAAGTCCTCCTCCTTCCACAGTACTCTTGTGCTGCTCTATCATGTGTACCCGGCCTAGCAGTGTTCACTCCTGCAAGCAGAATTACAGTAAAATACAACTTTTTCTGTTCTTTATTTCCCGAGAGACCAGGCCCTTATAATTGTTACTGCTGCCTCCTAACCTTGGTAGAAAAGATCACATTAACTCGATTGCATAATATCTATTACATGGAAGTATATGTGCTTCATTCCTGGCTCCTAAAATAAGTCATTCTGTTTAACTTCTGTATGAAAAGGAGCAGACACAACCAAAGTGATTGCAGAGTACAGGAGCAGACTGTAAATGTAACAGCTGTCTGGGCTCCTGGAGCTGAAAGGGTAGATCAAACTTTTAAATACAGATCTGTAGACATCTGTTGTTTTAAAGCATTTTCCCTAGTTTATTTTCTGTATGTTGTACTTGTTTGAAATTACAAATAAGTTCATGTCATATACATTAAATACAATGTACCTTTCTCCTGTAGTTTTACAGTAAACATTATTGCACAGGGATCTTGAAATTCAGAAGCATCCAATAAGGAGGATTTGGATAGACAGGCGGGATATAGAAAGAGACAGACTCCATATCACTTCCTTGTCTGTGTGTCACATGGCCACAGGCTAGAATTTTAACCTGACACGACAGAACTATGAATAGTGCAAACCTTAACACAATACATGCTTTTTTAACAAGATTTGAGTGTCTGCCTCTAAATCCGTAATGTCCATCAAGGGCATTATTATTACTCAGTGGAGTAAGTTGTATTACGCATTCCTAATTTCTTTGGGATCTTCAGCTCTGCACTCACTTTGTGTACTTGAGCATACAATAGAAGTCATGCTCCTCCTCCTTGTACAAGATTCTAAATCTTACAGCATACAGCTGTATGCTTGGAATTGCATGGGCCTATCGCTTCCGCCTCTGCCAGCTTTGATATGCATGAGTTTGTTTAATTTTCATGGTGGAAGGCACCTTTAAATTTTATAAAATAAAAAAACAGTCCTCTATTTAGTCAGAGCTTAATACAAGCAATGTATTTTTTGTGTTAAATCTGCAATTAATATTGCTTTTAATAATTCATGTGCTTTAACTTAATTTAAAAAAATGGTGTCCTTTTAAATGAAAAAAACCCTCTGTGTTAGGAGGGACAGATGTTAAAATATAAGTAAAAAAAATAAATGACTCCAGTTTTTTAATTAATCTTTTCTATATTCGATTCATGTAATTATCCAAATGTTTCAGATTTATTTTTATAAAGGTCTGGAGCATTCCCTCCCCCGCTCCCTGGCCTCTTAATGTGTCCATCATTACTTGTAACGTGTAAAATCCTGCAGCTGCCTTGGACCAAACTATGAAATCTTTTCCAATCCCCTGACTCCCAACTCCAGTTCCTCCAGCTTGGGCTCTGACAACCCCCCTCCCCTCCTAACCCTCGCTTCTAACCTCAGGGCTACACAGCTGTTCCCTTCTACACTGTTTTGTCTATCTCAATATATACACTGAGGACAGTACAAGTCTATGAATTTCCGGGTCATATTTTGATTGTATTTGAAGATAGAGGCTCCCATCCAATCTCCTTTCATGTATTCCCTTGGTAATAAAAGTCTAATATTCCCCAGTCACTGGCACTGGGGGAACTGGCAAGGTAGGCAGGAGGAAAATTGGCCCCTGGTCTGGTCTCTAACCTGACTCAATGGACCTAGGGCTGTACCACTTCACACAGTGCTTGGCTAAGCAGACATCCGCCTCAGGAGAGACTCTGGCTGGGTTCAGTAGGTTAGGATAGAAAGCCCCTAGGTCAGGTTTGCTCTGCATATTGACCTTCCACGCAGACCTCATAGGAATGTACTTTTGTGAAAGGAGAATCCATCACGGTCTCCACCTTCACAGACTCTCTCTCTCTATGAATTCAGTCGCTCTACTGCTCTATCCATCTCTGTACCTTATCTGCCACCATATATGTCCTGTCTATCTGTATTTGTCTCTGATGTTAACAGTTGGGCTGATGAAGTCACATGTGCCCTCCCCTGGTCATTGGTTAGGTTCTTTCTAGATTTCTGACATGGTTTGAGATTCACACATGCTCAACAGATAATAACATTTAACTCTTTTTATATGGACCCCTGACTGGTGTTTTTGTTATTTTTCTCTCCTCAAGTTGTCTTCCTTAGCTAGGGTTGGATATTTGAACCTACGTGACTGTAGAGAATAGAAAAAGAGGAAATATTGTATCTGCATTCTGTTAACAAATGCCTGAATTAAGAGAGGAACAATGTTTAAATGTGTCTGTGTATGACATCACTTTTTGGCATAATATGCAAATTACACATTTACCACTGAAAGTAGTCTGTTTGCAAATCAAGCAAAAAATAAAAACGCCACCAAATATTTATAATGAATCCGTAATAATACCCTCTTTACACAAGCCCTGCCTGCCCTAGCATGCCTCACTGTGCTTTACTTCAAATAGCCATACTTAGAACATGGAGAGACACAGGATATCACATGGGGAAATTAAAATAAACGAAAAACACACGTTATAAGTCTGCAGCTTATAACATGACTTATTTACAGTGTGAGGGCACTGTGTTTGAGAGAAGCAGAGTGGGATTATTACCGTTCCATTCAGAGAAGTATTGTACAGTCAGGTTAGAAATGAATAGATATACCTAAACAAATGTAATGTTTAATATAAATAAAGCCAGCATTATTATGCGTTGGGTGTTGCTTTAAGTGCCAGCTATTAAAAAGCTGTTTCTGTGTCTCTGGTGTCTATCTGTTGGGTGTAATAGTTGTGCACAGCGTTGCTCTCTTGGAATTAGAACCTGCAGACTGCCTCGGTTCTTCTTAGCGGCTTTTAAATATTCCATTAGCAGAAGTTGTTGTTCCTGGTTTTCTTCCAGGAAACTCTTACCACAGGATTTGCCTGTAGTTGCTGTTTGTGGCTTGAAATGTCTGACTGAACTTGCTTTCAGAAATCTCCTTCACCTGTGACTAGTAAAGACACATTCCCTGTTTCCAGAGATAAAAATACTCTGTATTCCCAATAAGCCATTACAGATCATAAACTCCAGTTTATTGAATGCATTGGTATTTATTACAATTACACTCCACTTGTGTGGGGGGAGGTTTCATATGTTGCCATTTATGATATTTTGGGTATAAACCCTTCAAAATCAACAGAATTTTAGGTACATTTTTTGTTGTGCTTTATTCTCTTTTTGATTTTCATGTTTACACAGTGATTACTCCACGTTTAGACCTTCGTCACAGAACTGTTTTTATTTTTATAGAGAGCTTTCTCTATGACGCATTCATATCTGATGCCCAAACGTCATTACCTCTATCTCCTCACCAGACATGCTGATTTAGTGCAGCATAGAAATGCGCGTAGATCTCTACAGGGAGTGCAGAATTATTAGGCAAATTAGTATTTTGACCACATCATCCTCTTTATGCATGTTGTCTTACTCCAAGCTGTATAGGCTCGAAAGCCTACTACCAATTAAGCATATTAGGTGATGTGCATCTCTGTAATGAGAAGGGGTGTGGTCTAATGACATCAACACCCTATATCAGGTGTGCATAATTATTAGGCAACTTCCTTTCCTTTGGCAAAATGGGTCAAAAGAAGGACTTGACAGGCTCAGAAAAGACAAAAATAGTGAGATATCTTGCAGAGGGATGCAGCACTCTTAAAATTGCAAAGCTTCTGAAGCGTGATCATCGAACAATCAAGCGTTTCATTCAAAATAGTCAACAGGGTCGCAAGAAGCGTGTGGAAAAACCAAGGCGCAAAATAACTGCCCATGAACTGAGAAAAGTCAAGCGTGCAGCTGCCACGATGCCACTTGCCACCGGTTTGGCCATATTTCAGAGCTGCAACATCACTGGAGTGCCCAAAAGCACAAGGTGTGCAATACTCAGAGACATGGCCAAGGTAAGAAAGGCTGAAAGACGACCACCACTGAACAAGACACACAAGCTGAAACGTCAAGACTGGGCCAAGAAATATCTCAAAAATAATTTTTCTAAGGTTTTATGGACTGATGAAATGAGAGTGAGTCTTGATGGGCCAGATGGATGGGCCCGTGGCTGGATTGGTAAAGGGCAGAGAGCTCCAGTCCGACTCAGACACCAGCAAGGTGGAGGTGGAGTACTGGTTTGGGCTGGTATCATCAAAGATGAGCTTGTGGGGCCTTTTCGGGTTGAGGATGGAGTCAAGCTCAACTCCCAGTCCTACTGCCAGTTCCTGGAAGACACCTTCTTTAAGCAGTGGTACAGGAAGTAGTCTGCATCCTTCAAGAAAAACATGATTTTCTTGCAGGACAATGCTCCATCACACGCGTCCAAGTACTCCACAGCGTGGCTGGCAAGAAAGGGTATAAATGAAGAAAATCTAATGACATGGCCTCCTTGTTCACCTGATCTGAACCCCATTGAGAACCTGTGGTCCATCATCAAATGTGAGATTTACAAGGAGGGAAAACAGTACACCTCTCTGAACAGTGTCTGGGAGGCTGTGGTTGCTGCTGCACGCAATGTTGATGGTGAACAGATCAAAACACTGACAGAATCCATGGATGGCAGGCTTTTGAGTGTCCTTGCAAAGAAAGGTGGCTATATTGGTCACTGATTTGTTTTTGATTTGTTTTTGAATGTCAGAAATGTATATTTGGGAATGTTGAGATGTTATATTGGTTTCACTGGTAAAAATAAATAATTGAAATGGGTATATATTTGTTTTTTGTTAAGTTGCCTAATAATTATGCACAGTAATAGTCACCTGCACACACAGATATCCCCCTAAAATAGCTCAAACTAACAACTACTTCCAAAAATATTCAGCTTTGATATTAATGAGTTTTTTGGGTTCATTGAGAACATGGTTGTTGTTCAATAATAAAATGAATCCTCAAAAATACAACTTGCCTAATAATTCTGCACTCCCTGTATATATTTCCGCGTGAGACTTGGCCTAGCTGTGTGATAATTACAGCAGTTCCCAAGTAGACCGTTAGTTCTCCTTTGGGACGTTGTGTGAGAAGCCTTCTCCCAACACTGGCTTAGCTTTCTTTCTTTTATTTCTTACATTTTTTTGCTGATGCTAAATGTGTGTAAGTCCATTTCCTTCAGCCTCCATGAAATTGTTTATTTGTTTGTCAACTTTTTTTTCCCCTCCACAATAGTCCAACAGTTTTTCAAACTTGTATAAAAGTAATTTTGAAGCTAGTCTCCTGTTTTTGTAACATATGATTTCCCATCATATATCTGACTTGCCGGTCTTGGCAAGATGGACAAAGGTGACATCTGCTGTCCGAATATGGCCTCATTAAACAGCCACTAATTATTTAAACTAAATCATATAGAATTTTTTTTGTAAGCACCACATGCTGCAAACTTCCAAACTAATTGGTTCTCAGAGCGACACATGGAATATTGTTTCTCCGAAACAGAACCCAGTACAGTCATTGCAGTTACTCTTCATCTCCCCCAACGTGACTGTTCTTCCGGCAGGTATTCTTTTGGCCTTGTTGAAACAGTTAGTAGTCTGCACAGTTCCTTGTCCGTTTTCACACGTTGAAGAAACATTTTGAGTAGAACTCCGACTCCATGACCATCTTCTGTGTATTAAGTGGTATTTGGTTGTTTAAGACTATCACTTTATGAGTAAGAAAACTACACTGCCCATTTAATTTAATGACAAAGACAAAAACTCAGCAGCACTGGTAAAATGTGTGCAGAAGTCTCCAGTTGTGTTTCTTCTGACAACAGCAATAATGTTCTTATAATCTGTTGAACAAAATAAATAGTGATTAGCGCTCTATAAGTGAAAAAAATTATTCAGTGCAGCAAACACCAGTGCCACTTCCCCAAAGGGGCACAAAATAGAAAAGATATAAAAATATATAAGTGAGTGTTGCGCAGTGAGAAAATCAGAAAATAAAAATATTAATACTTATCTAAACAAATATTCTTCTTTACAGTGTGTCAGTACACATTCTCCATAGAAATATGAAATAAAAATATAAATAACAATCTGGAGGATTGTGGGACTTATAGTCCATCTGTCTCTCACACCTAGAGCCGGTTATATTTGGCTCTAGAAAGTGTGAGTACATTTCTTTTGGGGGAATTATCCATTCACATATTACTGTGTATACAGGTTTTCACATTGTTTTGTTTTATATTTTTATTTTATATTATAATCTGTTGTGTTTACAACACCAGCTTTTGTAAGCTTGTCTTCCTCCAATGTACAAAGCTGTATCAAAGTTATATCATTCTCCTTAAATTGATCAGTTAGGGGTCCAAGATCTACTCCATGTAAAAATACTTCCACATCATTAGATGGTTAATAACCATTTGTGTGGTTTTCTGAAATTTCAGCCGGTGGTTTTAAGTATCTATATATGGCTTTTTCTTTTCTTGAAATTATGTTTAATTCATTTGTATTTGCAGACTGTACACAAACTCCTCTAGATAGCTGTGTCCATGCAATATCGACTGTTTCCATTCTTGGTCATCAGGATTTTCACTGCTCCTAATTCCAGCATGTTCAGTACTGTAGTCTTATGTCCACCTTGAGCATCCCATGGATATGGGACCCTATATATCTACTTTCACGAAGAAGTGCAACCACTTGGCTTGTGGCCTTCCTTTGCAGTAAACATAATTGGGTCAGCATTCCGTGACAGTAGTAATTCCACACACTTTACAGTTTTATCCTCTGATGCATGTGCTGTACATGCAGACAAAAGGACTGTAAATGGATCTCTATCGAAACTTGCATTTGCTCCTTTGTCTAGGAGTAGACGTAGCATTTCCAAATTGGCAACGCTGGAAGTATACATTAATGGAGTCCATCCAACCCGATAGCACCATTCCACGCTTAATCTTGAATCTATTAGTTCTTCAACTAATTTCACATTTCTGACAGTCAATGATTTCTTTAACCTCGCTTTGTTGCTTTCAATCACCGGCTCTTTGATAATTTTCTGTCTAATATCCCATAAATCACGCTCACCCCAGCCATTGTCACTATAGCTGCTGTCCTCCCACCGGGGATCGTGTGGAACATGCCAGCCACCATCATGCGAGTTCCCCAGTATGATTACTAGTGGCGTAGTGATATGCCGCTCAGTGATGCCAACCCTCTCATAAATAATGTATATAAAAAAAACACCGAAAAGGTATTGTGTGTGTGTGTGTGTGTGTGTGCATAATTATTAGGCAACTTCCTTTCATTTGGCAAAATGGGTCAAAAGAAGGACTTGACAGGCTCAGAAAAGTCAAAAATATTGAGATATCTTGCAGAGGGATGCAGCACTCTTAAAATTGCAAAGCTTCTGAAGCGTGATCATCGAACAATCAAGCGTTTCATTCAAAATAGTCAACAGGGTCGCAAGAAGCGTGTGGAAAAACCAAGGCGCAAAATAACTGCCCATGAACTGAGAAAAGTCAAGCTTGCAGCTGCCACGATTCCACTTGCCACCAGTTTGGCCATATTTCAGAGCTGCAACATCACTGGAGTGCCCAAAAGCACAAGGTGTGCAATACTCAGAGACATGGCCAAGGTAAGAAAGGCTGAAAGACGACCACCACTGAACAAGACACACAAGCTGAAACGTCAAGACTGGGCCAAGAAATATCTCAAGACTGATTTTTCTAAGGTTTTATGGACTGATGAAATGAGAGTGAGTCTTGATGGGCCAGATGGATGGGCCCGTGGCTGGATTGGTAAAGGGCAGAGAGCTCCAGTCCGACTCAGACGCCAGCAAGGTGGAGGTGGAGTACTGGTTTGGGCTGGTATCATCAAAGATGAGCTTGTGGGGCCTTTTCGGGTTGAGGATGGAGTCAAGCTCAACTCCCAGTTCTACTGCCAGTTCCTGGAAGACACCTTCTTCAAGCAGTGGTACAGGAACAAGTCTGCATCCTTCAAGAAAAACATGATTTTCATGCAGGACAATGCTCCATCACACGCGTCCAAGTACTCCACAGCGTGGCTGGCAAGAAAGGGTATAAAAGAAGAAAATCTAATGACATGGCCTCCTTGTTCACCTGATCTGAACCCCATTGAGAACCTGTGGTCCATCATCAAATGTGAGATTTACAAGGAGGGAAAACAGTACACCTCTCTGAACAGTGTCTGGGAGGCTGTGGTTGCTGCTGCACGCAATGTTGATGGTGAACAGATCAAAACACTGACAGAATCCATGGATGGCAGGCTTTTGAGTGTCCTTGCAAAGAAAGGTGGCTATATTGGTCACTGATTTGTTTTTGTTTTGTTTTTGAATGTCAGAAATGTATATTTGTGAATGTTGAGATGTTATATTGGTTTCACTGGTAAAAATAAATAATTGTAATGGGTATATATTTGTTTTTTGTTAAGTTGCCTAATAATTATGCACGGTAATAGTCACCTGCACACACTGATATCCCCCTAAAATAGCTCAAACTAAAAACAAACTAAAAACTACTTCCAAAAATATTCAGCTTTGATATTAATGAGTTTTTTGGGTTCATTGAGAACATGGTTGTTGTTCAATAATAAAATTAATCCTCAAAAATACAACTTGCCTAATAATTCTGCACTCCCTGTATATATATATATATATAAACTTATTCAAATTGACAAATGCTTGTATTGAAAACCTGATGCGTTTCGCCTTAAGGCTTCTTTAGAGGGTTTTATATAATATATAAATATTCTACAAGAGAGAGAACAAGAAAAGAGAATTACTAAAGCCCTATGTGAATATACTTAAAATGCCTTATAGAGTATTACTTATTAACTAAATTAAATTATGTGTACTCCTATAAATCACGAGGTAACGTTTTGACAGTACCCTTTATATAAATATAGTTCTGTGTATTTAAAGTCTGATTTTATAAACAGCCTTTTGCTGTCATATAATTTTTATTTGGCATGTTGCCATATTTCATGAGAATGTTTGGTGGGTTCTTCTGTTTTGTTGTGTTTGTTTTAATTTTCAAGATGTACTATTTGTCTTGTTTTGAATAGGGCCCTCAATGAGTCTCATGTCACTGCTATGGGTGTAAAGATGCTACCTGGATATAAGGATCCATATCATGGACGTCCTCTTACCCGTGGAGAGATGGGGTGCTTTCTCAGTCACTATAACATCTGGAAAGAGGTGAGATGAGTGATTCCCATCAGAAAGCTTTAGGGGCATTAAATGTGTGATCCGTGGTATACATATGTGGCCCAACTGACTAGCTACACATATTATCTTTAGCCCTATAAATGCATAGTTTTGTTTGAATAATTCTGATTTTTAAACTGTTTTTGGGCTGCTTTTGTATCACTGCTAAAAGAACCATACTATTTTTTTTTTGTAGTCCGGTTCACAATCTATTCCTTCCCAGAACTATTAAATAAAAAGTTTAATGCTGCCCAATACACACATGCATTTCGAACCACGTGACCCAGAAAGAACTTGACTGCTGCTGGTTGAGGGCTTTTATGAAAGTTTTTCATCCCACAAATCACTAGTCAGTTTGACAATGTCATTGTTTAAAGGCCCTGGATCTAATGGCGCTTCCGTCCTTCTGTAGATCTCGGAACGCTCGCTTGAAGTCTCTGCTGTGTTTGAAGATGACCTGAGGTTTGAAATCTTCTTTAAGAGACGCCTGCAGACGCTGCTGCAAGATGTGGAGCGAGCACGCCTGGACTGGGACCTTATGTAAGAGGATGGAAGCTGGGGAAAGCAGAGGCGTATAGCCCATGTTTGAGATGCACAACATGATCTGTTGGCATGCTGGGAAATGTCCAGCTTTTCATGATGTTGAACTAGATCAATGGGGTTATGTATGAAAGCGGAAGATACTTTTGATAGTGTGTAATGGTCGGAAATGGAGCTGTGTGTGCTGGTTCCACACTTTCGGGTTGCCCTTGTTTGTAGAGCAGCACAATCCAGATTCAGGTGTTAGAGGACCTTCACCTAACAATGTTTGACAATATCCAAACATTTCACTATACACACAAACGTAAACATACATACAAATCCGAGAACTCACTGGGTTTCTTTTTCAAAAACCAGTGGGTGTATGTATATGTATGTATGTATATATGTATTAATGTATGTATATATATATATATATATATATATATATATAATGTTCTTGATACAATTCTCTGGTTGAGGCTGAAGTGTAATAAACCACTTTGTGATTTTTTTTTTTAATAAGAAACCTAGTGAGTATTATAAACATTTATCAAGACCACAAAGCCTCTGGTACATATATATATGAATAACCCAAATATGTAAATAGAGGATGCACTCACAGGTCTTCCGATGAAAATAATATCAAAATGTAATTCACAAGGTGGTGAACGACGTTTCAGGCTAACCAGACTTTTGTCAAAAGATATATATATATGTATATACTTTTAATATTTTTTTTATATATATATATATATATATATGCGTTTAATATTTTTATATATATCTACCTCAAATGTAGCTTTCAGTGTGTTCCTGCATTCCCATAACAATTAACCTTGCTTAGCCCCCTTATTCTCCCCCATATCACCTTCTCTTTTAATTGTTTTGCAGTTACCTGGGCAGGAAGCGGATGCAGGTGGATGAGCCTGAAGAATCTGTGTCCGGGGTGCGTAACCTGGTGGTGTCTGATTACTCTTACTGGACACTGGGGTATCTGATTTCCCTGCGTGGGGCAAGAAAATTGCTCAGTGCTGACCCCCTGCAGAAGATGATTCCTGTAGATGAATTTCTGCCTGTCATGTATGACAAACACCCCAAGTGAGTGCTCACTTACGTATCAGAGCTGGAGTGATGAGCAAGATGAGTTTTGATACCTGTATTGGGATTGTATGTAAAGTGCATGTCAGGATGTCTATATCTGTTGGTCAGTATCCATGGCAATGGATACAGATGGTTCACAGGCATCTATGACTATCAATCAGTCTCTTTAAATTTAGCTAAACCTGTCCCTTTCCAAAGCCATATGCCACCCAGGTGCTCCCCAAACCTAAAGGGGAAGATCTCAGAATGTCTCTAGTGAAACTGAATGACGAGGGAACCTTATAAAGAGGGGAGTAATGGCGATATTTCAACACTAACAGTGATTTGGCCTTGATTTTGCTGACCTAATCACTTTCTAAATACGGGTGCAACAGTAAAGTTTTTCTAACCACTATGATTCATAAAAGTTTGAAAGAAAAAAAAAAAGAGCAGTTAGAAAGTGATTACTAGACTTGATAACTCGGAGAAAATGTGTTTAATCACAATTATTCACATTGAATGTGAAAATCAAGTGTGAAAATACAAATAAATATAAGTTGATAGCATTGCTTTTATTTTCACACTTGATTATCACATTCAATACGAATAATTGTGATAAAACACATTTTCTCCTAGTTATCAACTGTAGTAATCACTTTCTAACTGCTCTTTTTTTTTTTTTCAAACTTTTATAAGTAAAGTCCTTAATAAGTCATCAGTTATTTTACAATGGAAAAAATATATAGGTGTGTGTGTGTGAATCAGGTTTACACATGTGTTCCTGAATGACCAGCATGATATGCGTGTGAGAGTTGCATGTTGTGTGTCTGAGTGAGTGGCAGAATGGGCATGTCTGGAATGGAGATTTGCAAAGGGGAGGCGTTAGCGATATAGCCAAGCTCACATGGTGCACCCAGACAGGACCCTAGGATCAGCCTGCACTCCACTCTCATACTAGACAGATTGATTACTTGTGTGATCATTTAAATGTAGAACGGAGACAACTTTATAACTACAACTCCGCTGCTCTGTGATAAAACTTTTAATAATTTTGCTGACCTATTTTGTCTCTAATGGGCAATGCTCCCTCTAATCTCTAGTAGTTGGTGGGCATAAAAATCTTACTTTGTACAGATTATTTTCCTGAAATGAGAGTATGTGCACTGAATGCTTGCGCAGATTTAAACCTTGAAATTGTTTTTAGATAATTTTGGCGAAACCTCTCTCTCTCCCGGCTAATAAACCCGTCCTGCCATGTTGTCATATAATACAAATATGCTATCTGTGAAGTTACGTATTTAGGTAAGATTTTATTCTCGTCAAATGGAAAGCAGGAGGCAGTACTCACGTTGCTGTGAATCCAAAATATGAGTTTTATGTGCAAATATTAGTGATCCAACGGAAGAAGACAAACAATGAGAACCTCAAAACTAACGTTCCTTTACAGGAATGACTCCTGTCCACAGTGAATTTGGATGCTATTACTATGTATGGAAAAAACACTGTTCTCTTTCCACCAAGCCTGTGTGTGTATTGACAATTAATCATTGTTGCGTGTCTTGTGTAATGTTGCACATTGCCTTTATATGCTGTGCCAGTGCTGTGATTCCATGCTGATCTCTTTGTCTTTATCGCTGATTCCGATGTGTCTCGCTTTCCCATTTCTTTTGTGCAGCTCGGATTACGCAGATCAGTTCTCTCCTCGAGACTTGCTTGCCTTCTCAGTGGAGCCTCTTCTCCTGTATCCCACACACTACACCGGGGACGAAGGCTATGTTAGTGACACGGAGACCTCAGTGGTTTGGGACAACATAACGCAATCCACTGACTGGGACCGGGCCAAATCCGGGAAGACCAAGCAGCAAGAGAAGCTGCGCAGTGAAGCCTTAAACACACCTTCTTTAAGCTCTCCTTTTGACAATGCTGCCCGCGATGAGCTATGACCCGTCAGCCACCTGCCCAACTAACATAACAAGGACCTTTCCAGCCAGCATCTAAACTCTTTGGGTGTGGGATCCATTTGATTACTTAACCAGGAAGCTTGGGATTTATGAAAGGTTTCAGGTCAGAACGATGCTCTCCAAAGCCCTCTGCCCTACATGTATTGATCCATTCCCTCACACCCAGCTCTCCTCTGATCCTCTGACCCATTCGGGTGGAACAGGCAACTGATCTTACATGGGACACAGGTTGCTTTTTAAGGAAAGTGCAGGGCCTCATTACTGGGTTAATACATGTAATTATGTAGGGATGTGCAAATGGAACAGCCTTTTCTGCCCCCCTGTAGGTAAAAAATTGGTACATCCCATCGTGATCCCAGCTGAGCTGTTGCTGGGAGATCTAATTTTATATATAAGAGCGATTTCACCGTATTGTTTGAATGGGTGCTATTTCTGCCCCCTATTTATATGTGGGCTACTTTTGTGGCAGACACTTCTTGTATTTTAATAATAAGGGAGAACTGTCTGGATGCCAAGTTAATTTATAGTTCTGAATTAACCATTGATTAGCAATCTGGTTAATTCTAGCCACATGTGTTTCTCCCACATTTGTATATAGCCCATCTGTTATCACAAAAATATGGGACAATTGCAATTGATGGCGACTTAGTGTATCAAGTATTTGCAGCTTTGATAATGTTTAAATGTTGTTTTATATGTATATTTTTTAACAGCAATCCAAAAGGCAACAGAACAGTTTTTAACGGAAGACCATAGACGTATGACTAGTAATAATAATTAGTCACATTTTATCTCTCCTCTTACTAAAAGATGGAGGAATTGGTAAAGAATGCATTTTTTTTTTAAACCTAGAAATTTAAGTTACGACTGCAGATAATAATTTGACCATTTGTCAGCTTGTAACAAAATCTCAGAGTTAATATTTAACTTGAATAAGGAAATTTCTATGTGAAATGCTGGTACCCTGCCCGTAGACAGTTGGTCCTTTCCAAAAAAATGTAACCTAGCGATCTAATGGTGCAAAAATATGCAGCTCTATGTAATAAATGGTTTGTGGCAATATAATACAATATACAATAATGGTGCATTTCAGTTGAAAGGGGGGAGTTAAAGTGCTAATGCCAATGTAGTTAAGTAAATAATATTAATAAATTGGCCATAGCTTACTGATTTAATATCTTTTTGAATGATCTGTCTATCATGTTTTATTTAGAAGATATCACTGGTTATGTGAGGTGAGGAAACGGGTGCTAAACAAAACAATTTAAAAAAAAAAAAAAAGTGTATAAGAAACAAAATTGGGCCAATTTATTGTTTGTTTTAAAATTATGGCATTATTCTGTCAATAAGGAAATATAATGTATTCTCACAGGTTGTCATGAGAACAACATCTTGTTACATTGGCTCACGCACTACACAACAAGGAGATTTCTGATTGGCCGAAAAATGTGTGATATGATGATATATACTGATGATTTTTATTTCTGCCACTTGCTAAATATTACTCAATACACAAGCTCTTTAAAAGCAGTTAAACAATTGGCGAAAATCTCATGTGGAATATAATTACTGGGATAAATTAGCACATTCGTTTTATGCCATAAACATTTCCCTGGAAATTCAACAGGACACAATTAATATAATCTGTAATAACATAGTAACAACAAAGTGTTTAACCTGGCAAGGTACATTCAGATAGAATGTGTCAGCAGATAGAAGCCATTTGGACCCATCTAGTCTGCCCAGTATTCTGAATACTTTCAGTAGTCCCTGTCCTTATCTTCTACCTACAATGGGCGATGCTATGTTTGTACCATTCTATCTACCATGCTTAGTAAGGTATTTATCTTGTGGGTAATGGATAAGGCACATCCCATTTAAAGGGGCAGTGATTATTTTTTTTTTGCATGTCCTGAATTCATGGTGGTGGGATTTGGTGGTTGAATAATATTCACTAAACCAGCACTAGTGGCATCAGCTGTTTACAGAGTTCTATAGTTTTTTGTGCTTTTTCAATAAATCCATTTTTAAAATACTTTTGCTGTAAGTATGTTAATTTGACTTCATTACCCTAACACATGAACCTGTCACAATATATTTGTTAAAGGTGCACCCATCACTGTGTCTCTGAAAAGCTAGGTGTATTGTTGGAAACAGATCCTTGAGTCAGATTGAGTTCTATCCTGTGCCTAGGCTAAGTTCTTGTTGGATAATGCCACTAAATGCATGTCTTGCAGCATGTATGCTGTCTTGGAGAAAATTCCCCAGGGCCCATACCTGGCGTCCCGAATTTGCAGCGGGCCTAGATCATACCAGAAAATAAAAATAAATTCCCCTCTGATAAGCCAGTCAGCAGCTTATGGGGCACAGGAGATACACACAGGAACACATGATGGGCCTCGGGAGATACACACAGGAACACATGATGGGGCTCAGGAGATACACACAGGAACACATGATGGGGCTCAGGAGATACACACAGGAACACATGATGGGGCTCAGGAGATACACACAGGAACACATGATGGGGCTCAGGAGATACACACAGGAACACATGATGGGCCTCGGGAGATACACACAGGAACACATGATGGGGCACAGGAGATACACACAGGAACACATGATGGGGCTCAGGAGATACACACAGGAACACATGATGGGGCTCAGGAGATACACACAGGAACACATGATGGGGCTCAGGAGATACACACAGGAACACATGATGGGCCTCGGGAGATACACACAGGAACACATGATACTGTTACTGCGCAGTATTATAAACATTAGTATTATCATCAACATTTCCAGGTCATTGTTGAGTGAATTCCAGTAATAAACTCATAGAGTTTACAAGTGTAGTGGGGGGAAAAGTAGGTAAAACATGAGTTAGGAGCAATTTGTGACTATTTGTTACATTTTATACTTTTTTCCCCCGAATTTGCACCTCTTCCGTTCATCTTTAAGTTGCATGCATTTTTCCGGTTGTGCTGATATATTGCGTTTATATTTGCGCATGCTTTAGAGCTTTGCGAATATTGTGTGAAAAATAAGCACTTGTATTCTTCCTCTTTCACCTATTAAGCAATGGATGTGGTAAAACCCACAGCTAGCAGGGCTGATCTGCTTCTTCATGACCCTATGTTCTAAAGACTGAAACCATGCTTTGCAAACTCAACCCCCCCCCCCGCCACACACACACACACACACACACACACACACCCATGCTTAATCCTGCACGCACATTCTGATAATATTACTATTGCTATAGTTTTCTACACGCTGCTCTTGACTGCTCTGTATTCTGATGTTTCTCAACTCCCATCATGCAGCTACCAGGGCCAGACTGAAAATAAAATAAAAAAACACCCGGAAAACAATTGATTACCAGCCCCATTGCATTGCAGTATTTGTTTTTATTTTTTATTGTTTAGATTTCAGAGAAACCATAAATTTGAAAATACTCTGTTTATATTTAACCTCCATATGCATTTTCATATGTCTTTTATCGATAAAGAGCCAATTCTGGTACAAAGAGTTATATAAGGAGCAACCTGCAGGAATCAGCCAGCAGAAAAAGTGGAGAAAGATTTTTATGACATCACTTGTTGCCTGATATGCAAATTAACTATTTTTAAATGGAGAATGTGCAATTTATTTACCAAGCAACAAGATGATGTTGTAAACAGCAGATACCACAGACATGTTTCAACCATATTTTTCCTCTTAATTTATGCATTTATTTGCAATTCTGCTTACAGAACATGTTTGTTTTATCTATATTCACAGTATAAACAATAGACTAATTGTAACTATTGGTCTGGTTTTAAGATTGGAACAGGTGTGTTACAATGGCACTTTTTAAGTGGAGATAATTAGATAGATGGATAGATAGATAGATAGATAGATAGATGATAGATAGATAGATAGACCCAAAAAGCACTCACTGGAATTTATGTAGTCAAAGAAGTTGATATATTAAATTATAGACATCAGTGAGATAGCATCGACATTTATTGATATTGGTTCCCAAGGGGACCGAAACATTGATGCTATCCCTCTGATGTCTATTATTTAATATAGCAACTTGTTTTTGATTGCATAAATTCCTGTGAGTGAGTGGTTCTTTTTGGATCTACATATTTAAAGTGACACTGCACACAGATGAAGTCATTTGTGTTTTTCCTGGTGTTTCTTCACTATCCTACACTCTAGTTCACTGTGCTATTCTGAATCCTTAAGGATTGACCCTGAATAAAAATGTCAGGGAGACTCCGTATGTGATGGGATGTAAGAATTGCTTTATTGAAAGAAAGGTTCCTGACATTCAGAACCTGTATCTGCTCAAAACCTTTATTGGGTAATATCAGACTATGGACCCTCACTCCAAATGCCTCTTATCTCCTGCTTCCTCCTTTCCCTGTGTTTGATTCTGTTAACACAATGCCTATAGATAAAGAGTCCCTTTACTTCCTTCCCGCGTAAGGATATTATATGTCAATCTAACATTCCAGACTCCTAGTCCCTTAGCAGAGCATAGATCAGCACCTAGCATCCACCTGTGGGTACAGCAGTGAGATCCCGCCAGTGTGATAAGGGATCCCACCTGTCTGACAGGGATAATGCCACAGACGTTCAAAGTGACAGCCGGTTATAAATAAACACAGCGGCACTCGGAGATAGTTACATGTGAGCGGTGGTTATATTTAACAGAATGGTGCCAGGCCTTAACCAGGCTGGGTATGCCTCCGTGTGTCACGAGTAACTAGTGAGTTCTCACTATCTTTTGGCAGAGGACTAAACGATCTATAAAGACCCTAATCGGGTCTCTGCCTAATCCTCACTCTGTGATCAGGGCCAGGAAGCATCCAATAAGAATCTCTCTCTTATGGCTCCTTTAACGAGCGGTTGGACTGACCAAAGATGCTCTGATTGAACTGAATGTATCTAATAAATCTCTGAGTCTGGTTCATTTACTGCTGAGATAATTCCTCAGTACTCTTGTGTTTATGATCTAGAAAGCTTGCAACAAACTCTCAGTTAGTCAATAAATTATATAATTTTAACTCTACTTGTTTCCTCACAATCTTTACACTTACATTTTTTCACCAATATAGAAATCTGCCAAATGCAGACCCGCATCTATCTCATTTGAACGGAGGCCAAGAAAAAAAAAAACAATCTGCATTTTGGTGCGATCTGTTTCTTCAAGGCCTTTCATGGCCACTGTTTTTAATCCCATGGCAACATAGGACAGACTAGGTCTGTCCTGCGTTTAACACCTTTGCGACCTTATGAGAAAGTATTAGTTTTATGAAAGTCACCCAAAAAGGACCAAACTACCATTTTATTCAAGCAATTGGTCCATACATTTCCTTGCAGTGTGGATAAGAGAAAACATCTCTATTTTTCAACTTAATAGATACAAGTTCCACGATATAACAAAATATCCAAGCATTTCATTACTCCATCGAATACCATCCATTGTGCATGCTTTAATTGCAGAGATGTCCTCTATAAAGTGATGTTATTTTGGACCTCTGAGGAAGCTTCTTTAAACGCATGAGGTTTCTTCCATCTGGATAATCACTTTACATCACTCTGTATAAATGTTTTTTTTTTTTTATCACAGTATTTTATATATTCTGCCTACTGTATGTTTTTATTATAATTAAATTTTGTATTGACTTATCTGCTCGACATTTATATATTCAGCATATATATATATTTATATTATATTGTCTTATTTTCTGTTATTCTCTTTATTCCCTTTTTTCTATATGTATATCCTTCTCTCACGTATTTCCTACAGTGCAGTTGCATTTCCTACTTTATCTTGATTCTTCCCTAAAGGTGGATTGGGAAGCACCTTTGTACAACTAGCAGCTCATTTTCTTTCTTTTCCTCCATTTCCTCTTAGCACAGTAAACTTTCATTTTTTTTTACACATATTAAAAATGAAAAAATCGCTCTTATCCTTGGCCCAGAAAATCCCTGGTCCTGAAGGGGTTAAACAACCTAGTTTGTCCTGTGTCAAAACGAGCACTGAAGGCGAACTTTTTCCGCTTTCAGTGCTCACACGGTATTGAAACGATGCTTCCGTATGGAAGCATCGTTCAATACTGAAAAAAATGCCCGTCGGCATTTTGATCGCTCTGGAGAGCGATAGAAATGCCGATTTTAAAGGCAGAGCACCTTTAAAACGACGGGCATTAAAAAAAGACCATAGGAAGTGAATTTAACCGTAAGTGTTGCTGATTGCCTCACAAGTCGAGGCAATCAGTAACACTAAAAAACACTGTGTGACCAAGATGGCGCTGCCCTTCTAAGGGCAAGAGCACAGGAGGCAGGAAGTATCTGCTTCCTGTGCTCTTCAAGCAGTCACAGGATTGCCTCATCACTAGGGTTGCCACCTTGCCGGTATTTAATCGGCAGGCCGGTAAAAAATTGGCATCAGGCTAATGTTAAGTCTATGGAAACAGTACCAAGGCCGGTATTTTTTTTTTTTTGAAAGGAAAGGTGGCAACCCTACTCATCACAGAGGCAATCTTTGACTGCAGGAAGACTGACAAGCAGCGGGGATGCTCTGATGAGCACCCCCACTGCCAGGTCAGATCAATATTAACCCTATATTGATCTGACCAGTCAGGACCTGCCTCCCTCTCCTCACATTTTTTTTAGTGAGGGAGAGAGACAGATCAAAGTTATAAAAGTAAGTTAAAGTACAAAAAAATAATAAATACACAACACACTAATAATAAAACAATAAAAAAATGTTTATAAAAGCAATTCCCTGCATTTAACTCCTTCCCTGCAACTGATCTTGCAGGGAACATGGGCACAGGCTGACTACATGTCAAAATTCCAAGTTGGAAATGCACCCCCCCTAAATGTGGCCCTTTAGCCCCCAAACAACCCAACAAACCTATGCATGCGTGGTATCTTTGTACTCAGTAGATGTGGCTGAACACATATTGAGGTGTTGTTTGGCACTGACACATAACAGGATCTGTGAATTCATGCTCAAAGTACAATGTATGTGGAAACAAAACATTAAAAAATTACTAACCTAAAATTTGACAAAGGCTGGTGGTAGAATTAGTGCATGGAAAGTGTTAAAATACTACAATTTGAAATACCCTAGGGTGTCTAGTTTTCAAAAATATATGGTTTTGTGGGGTAAAATACACATTCTGGCTTCAAAAATGTCCCAAATGGAACATGGGCGCAGGTTTTCTGCATGTCAGAAGTCCAAGTTGGAAAACCAAAATGCGCACCCCCTAAATGTGGCCTTTTAATGTGGCACTGACATATAACAGGATCTGTGAATTCATGGCCAAAGTACAATGTATGCGTAAGCATCACCAAAATTCGGTGCCTAGAAAAATACTCAGCATCCTTCAGGAATCAAAAGAGGGAACTCTGCTCTTTGCACAGATTAGCACAACAGCACAACTTTTATCCAGAGCAAGATCTGATAAAATGTAATTAAACAATGGAACTTAAACACATTACCTGTAACTCAATCAGTTCAGGGTTTGAATTTGGTACTTAAAACTGAATCCCCAAGCTGGGGTAGTGGTCTTTGTCCTTTAATCCATTTAGCTTTAACTCCCTGGCCAATCAAAGCAATGCCTATGCCCCTTTAACTTTTTGGACCAATGGGAAAGGCGCCTACCTCTGGAAGGTCGGTGCAGGTGACCAATGAGATTAGCACCTACTGGCTGCATGTGTAACTGGCGAGAGTGCCCCAAGCATCTGGGCTTACCCTTTTCTTAGCTAGACACCTAGGGTGCTCCCTCGCTGGGGAGAATAAGTATGTACAGAAGGGCTAAATCACCACGGTGATACAACAGAGGACATCAGAGATCACAGTAACCAGTGATCAAATGCCGATGTTCATGAAGGCAGGGGAAATAGCCAATAACAAGAGCGCCTACCCAGCGCTTTCCCCTGGAGGTTTCCAGCAGGCAGCCTTGCATTAGTAAACCACCCAGGAGTTCCAGGAGGATTCTTCTAACCTCCAGTGAGCAGTATATTGTGACAGTGGGGCACAGGGAGTTGGGACCTGGGGCTAGTGACATAGCTCCTTCGAGAAGAGGTAGCCCTTGACCCTGAGAGGTTCTGTAGTCCACAGGGAGGTTTCTGTCCCGCTGTCACGAAGGCTCTTAGGATTAATTTATTGATAAGACGTTTGCTGTATGTTGCCTTTTTTATTATTCTTTTTTGGGAAGTCATTTCTCTTTCATGAGGCGGAAACATCTGACTCAGAAATGTAGTAATGTCTGAAACCTTCTTCAGTCTTGACTCACTCTTCAAGATACATAGCTGATGTGGAAAGGCCCCTTGACTCATTTTCGGTCTAAATTAGATAATTTTCACTTTCCTTTTTTTGCAGCTTTAAACTTGACTATTAATCCAATGAATGGGGGTTTCATTACAACTTGTTCCCTATTTTAATAATAATTATTCACTGTGGCAGTCAATCGTTTTGAATGAAGAGCACATCACAATCGACTTCTACACACAATGCACAACAACAAAAACCATGGAATTCCAGCTCGAAGAGCATTTGTTTAACATGCTTTTAGATGTTCATTTATATTGTACCTTAACAATCTGTGACCTTCACATTGGTTATACGGTGAGTGTAGAGATTGAAAAATGGTGAAAACAAATCTATACAATGTGTAATTACAAGCATAAATTAAGAATAAAAAGTGTTTTACATGTACCTGTGCTGTCTCCTGTTTATCACCTGTGGCTGGGTATGCTAATGAACTGATACATTTGCTTATAATGCTGATAGCACAATGTGCTGTATAAAACATTGTTCAACTACAAAGTTCTTTCGTCACCCCTTTGTGACGCTAGGATGTTGTGTGCTGTCCTGATTTTAGTGTACCTTAGTCTGCCAGGGAAAATGTAGCCACTGCTCAAAGTGAGCACCAGCTACATTTTACCAAGTCGCTCCATGCCCTAACTTCCGGGTTCGTGCACGCCTCCGTGACGTCACATGAGGTATCACAATCTTTTGGCAGGGACCCACATTGCCTATTAAGACCCTGATTGGGTCTCTACCATTGTGTTACTGGATACCGATCACCTTGTGATCAGTGGCCAGGAACAAAACGTAGTAGCTGATGCGGAGGCCCCCTCTCCTGCACGGCAAAGTGTCAGGAGTTTTAAAAAAGATGCATTGTTATACATAACAAATGACGATTGCACCTTTTTATACCTCTCCCAGCATTTTGTAGTGCAGGTGTTTTTATACATAACCCCAATTGTGAATCTTTAGAGCTGATACAGACCTTGGAAGGTGCCCGCTGACAGTGGCTCGCCCTACTCATTTAATCGGCCTCTGTATTCAGCTAAGATCTTTCTCTGCTTGGGCAGAGAGAGACCCTTGTTCTCAAAGGGATTCAATAGATGTGGCCTACTCTGTTGATCCACTTTTTAAATTATGGTCCACTCTCTGCACAAATTGTCACTTATTTGAAATTATTTATTATAAACAAGTGACAATTTCTCTTAATTTTCTGTCTAAATAAAGCAATTCAGCCTATTATATATTTTCCTCACTTGTCATCAAATACCTTATTAATATATTTTAATTGTACCGTATTAACCTGCAGAAGAAATGCTTTACTGAAATTCCACCAAACTAAACTACCGCACTAAGCCTTCTTTGCCTATCCTGGAAACATGTAAACTTCTTTTCATATTTAACCCCTTAGTGACAAGACATTTTTACCTCGACTTTTGCTTGGTGACAATGGCTGTTTTGACATTTCTGGGGTGTTTGTGTTTAGCTGTAATTTTCTTCTCTCACATACTGTACCCACACAAATTATATGTTGTTTTTATCGTCATAAGCTTTCATTAGATACCATTATGCTCATTATATCTTATAATTTACTACAAAAAAAATCATAAAATATGATAAAAAATTTAAAAAATATATATTTTTCTTACTTTAACCTAAAATATAATTTACACAAATACAATCATTAAAAAAGAGCCCCATCTAAATAGTTTCTAAATGTTGTCCCGAGTTCTGAAATATGCATGTATTTTTGCGAGTTATGGGGCAAAAAACAAAAATAGTGTTATGCTAAAAATTATTTAATTTTAACCCTATAGGCTAATCTAAGTATATTACCAGTTTTAAGCTAATTAAATCTTTAAAGCTCAGACCACAAGAAGACATAGCCATATTGACGGAGCATGCTGCTCCATGGGGCGATTGTGGGTGCCCTAGAGAGGAAATTTTGGTTCTGGCTATTGCCTCGACATCGAGGCAATAGACCAGCACCGTTAAAGTGATTTTCACGACCGTTGATCGCAAAAACAACTTGATTCACCGCAGGACGTGCCAGGCACGTCCATTGTCGGGAACAGAGTTCCCGGCAGGACGTGCCTGACACGTCCATTGTTGCGAAGGGGTTAGTAAAAATTTTATTGAAAAATGCATTACTTTCTATTGCACCCACATAGCCTTATAACCAGACCTCATTCAAAGTTTGAGCCAAACCTCATCTTAAATTCAACCAAATTCACTTGACTCCCAATATCTTTTAAAACTTGTCAGTATTTTGAGGACTGTCGGATCCATACCTATTATTGTTTGAATCAACCGATTCTGTTGTCTAATTGATAAAAATGTACAGTAAAGTAAACAGTATAATCACATGGTATTTTGAATGAGATTCACACATTTTCCCATATGAGCAGACTGATTAACATATTTGTTTTTGTCTTTCCATTATTGATTTTAATTATATACAATGAAAGTATTTTTTTTTTCTCCAATAACACTTAAACCTAATTAATCAACTTGTTTGTATTTTAGGGTTAATCCTTACTCAGCTTTGATCGTCGTGCTCTCCAACAAACTTCCTGTCATGCACCATAGCATGACTTCCTGGCCCTGGAGCTACTGCGGGCCGCAGACAGTCAGGCACCTACAGTGGCTTGCCCCGCTGCCGGGGACTCTCACTATTATAAATATTTACAAAGTAGCTGCATGCTCAATCCAGAGGCTGCTGTAATAGTCCTCTGATCGGTGCTCACACCTATGAACCACTCCAAAGCTCTGAAACACAGCATTGCAAAGAGGCACTCAGATTCCAGAGGTAAATTGTAAAAAATATATTGTCGGGTTATTCTCGGTCCTTAGACCATTAAAAATTACTTGAAAAATAGTGATCCATAAAGACAAGCGAATCAGAGAGACAATAAGTGAAAAATCAGTGGGTACACTGAGGAAGCGCTTAATTTTGTAAGTCCCTTAATTGGGATGTCCTGTCCTAGAGTCCCTTAATTGGGATGTCCTGTCCTAGAGTCCCGTAAGTGGGATGCCTTGTTCCTTTAAATGTGATCCTTTGTCAGTTTCCAGCCCTGTTCAGTCTCAATTTCTAGCCTTGTTCCCTGTCTAAGTTATAATATAATATAGTGAGGAAACTCTCACTATTATAGAAGGAAAAGGTAGGCAGCCAGGAGATTGGCTACAACCAAAAATTGTCAACTCTAAAAAGGTGTGACCCAAACGACTTAACTACCCGTATTCTTATTTACATTCATATATAGTTTTGTTCCCATACATTTGTTTTGAAATAAACAGTTTAGGACACTTTAGGTTGCTTTTGTATTACTGTGAATTAAGCATACATTATACTAGAGCTGACAGGCTATTTGAAATTGAAAGCAGCCCTACAGATGTTTGTTGCTGACGGAGTAGCACATTTCAGTAAAAAAAAAAACTGGATGTGACTTAGTGTATTGTAATTGCATGTAACACTTTATGTGTTACTGTCTGTTTCTGTTTTTGGAATTTCCTCATCGAACAACTTTTGTAATTCTTATCTCCCCAGCCCACTACAAAAGCTCTTCTCTTTCGCACTTTATTGTGTTTGCAAGAAAGACATCAGCATTGCGATAGAACTGTAACACTGAGAGCATCCTCTATCATCGATACCTGAAGTACACTCAGATTCTGCCTTGCTGTGATATCTCCTTCTCGGCCATGGGGCTGCTCCTCAAAAATTAAAGTTCCCAAAAATACTTTGAAATTGAAATACTGCTCTCATTGTTATCTCTTTGATGGCAATTCGCTAAAACTGAACTGACAAGTGACTGCAAAGACCAGGCATTATTAGTTGAGTTCAAGACATTTCTCCAACTCGCTTAATATTTCAACTCATCTATTCATGCCTGATAATCGCAGTTCATTTCTCAGTTCAGTTTTAGTGAAGAGTCCCCACTGTAGCCACTTAACACAATCAAGGCTATCTTAATCTATTTTAAGGATCTCACTTGCAAGAACAAGGACTTAACCAATTGTTTACCAGCCTGCCAGTAAAATACCAACATTACTTGACAAGTTGAAAAGGACTCCATTGCTTAAATAGTCGTTAAAGCATGAATTTAGAGCATCATTAAAAGCAAATGCATAGATATAAGGGTCTACTGAATAAAAAAAAAAAAGCATTGCAGAGAATTGAGATGGTAATTTCAAACTTAGGCCAAAATAACGGAGTTGATGAATTCTCCCCATTCAGCTGCATTGGAGCATTTTTGCAGCTCGGCTACATTGGCCTAACGTTTGAAATTCCCTTCTCAATTCCCTGTAATTCGTGCTTTATTAAGTAGACTCTAAAGTGAACAAAAGTGTTTTAAATTATATGTGTGCTGCCACCAGTTTATTTTGAGGTAGATTTTGTCATACACAGAAAACTCGACAGACTCATTTAAAACCTATTTTTCTCCTGTCACTTATGTCAGCATTACTAAAAAAAAAAAAAAAAAAAAGTAGCAGAGTTATAATTAGAGCTTCCTCTTAATCATTTCGCATAATCATAAAATAAAATAAACATTTTTTTTTTTGTATAATAAGCAAGTTCCCTTACTGGAACTATAAATGCAGTGTATATTACTGCTCCCTGCACTTTCTGCAGTCGGTCAGGCTCCTCCTATGTACAGTACGCTAGACGTCTATGCTTTTCGCTTCAATAAAGAGCCAACAAAGGATGTATCAAAATAACAACATCAATTTCTAATAATATGAGTTTAACAGTTAAACCAACATAATCATACCCTAGAGACTAACATCGATCACCAAAACCTTAATCTTACAGACATGTTTGCATACTGTAACATTACTCTTATTGTTGTTATTCTTTTTTTTTTTTTATTCTTTTTTTTTATTGGAAAATTCAAAAAATACAATTACTTATCATTGTGTTCCTTATCTTTCTTTACAAAAATACAAATAAGACAATACAAAAAGGGACAATCCAGGTCATGGGTTGTATTGAGTGGATAAATTATCAACACTTGTATCTACCTAAATATTCCTTTATAGACACTATAAGAAAAAATATTATCTTGTTGCCAAAGTGGACTTGTCCCTTTACCCTGTTAATTGGAACAATCCATTCTTCTTTTGTAATGTTTATATTTTGTCTGTATTAGACTTTTTCCTCACTGGTAAATTCCTTTGTGTTTTATGTTTCATTATTATATAATAATACTGTGAATATTTTTTGATCTCTTTATTTTCTAAAAAACTCTTCTAATATATTATGTTTAGAGTACCTTCCATCAGGTAGATGTATAATTGCTTTTGTTATCCTGCTACATAAATCTATATTTTCTATTTTTGTATAGATAGATTCTATCCTATACCATCCCTCCTCGCCATAGGCTTCTTCTTGCAGCCTATTTTCATTCTGGAATTCCAAAATATTGAGCAAACCAACTCCTCCCTTGTTTATATTTCTACACAGACCATATCTATTTATCATAGACTTTTTTCCTTGCCAGGTGTAGTTTGTGACTGTAAATTGGAGCATTTTAAATCACGGTTTGGGTATTGGTTTGGGTATCGCAACTGGTAAAAATGTTTTATATAAATGTGCATTTTGGCAATAGATACGACTCTACCCCATTAATTCTCCCCCATCCAGGAGATTTCTGCATATTTTTTTTATTTCACTTTTGCTGTCTTTAAGTAAAGGCATAAAATTAGCTTGTATGATATTACTAGGATTTTTGTCATTCTTATTCCCAGGTATAAAATGTAATTATGTGTCTTGTCAAAACTATACCTTCGCTGACATATTCTGACTCATTTTCTTTATGCAATAATTAGTTTATAATTTGATAATTAATCACATTTTGGATTGGACTTTGGATTCCAAAGTCAACAAAAGAAAGTTATCTTTAATTCTAAAAAATGTTAAAGCGACAACATGTTATATTTTTGTTATGTCTTATCTCATTGCAAAAGGCTCTGTCAAGATAATATATAACAGAGGGGACAGCGGGCACCCCTGCCTTGTCCGACTTATAGTTCTTGCTGTTGGTGATGAATATAATAACATTGGTGCTTTTAGATCCTACTTGTGATTCCACAAGCCATCATAGATTGCTCAATTAAATCCCATCTCACCTTGTCAAATACTTTTTTCTGTATCTAGTGACAGGGCGAGTAGGCATGAGCCTCTTGATCGAGCAGTCAAAAAATATCAATTATCCTCCTTATATTATTCATTGATGTTTTATTTAGAATAAAGCCCACTTGATCATTATGAATAATATCTTCATTAACTAATTTCAGTCTCTCTGCCAAAACTGTGGCATACATTCTTATTTTTAGCATTTTCTAACATTTAGCAAGGAGATAGGTCTGTAATTGGATATGGTTTCTGTATTTTTTTTTTTTTTGTTCCAGCTGTCAAAATTGCTACAATATTAACTTTTAAGATTTACTCTGGGATATATTTTTTTTCGGTAAAATCATTAAAAGTCGCAGTCAGATGTATAATTAGCCTTTTTTTAAAAAAAGTTATCAAATCTAGCTGGGTGGCGGGACTTCCTCATCTTTAGTCTTTTAATTGGAAACTTTACTTCTCTTTCTGTTACGGGCTGCCACGGGACCGTCTGTGACCTAAAGACACTGGTTCTGTTTCCCCTGAAGCTATGCGTTTCCCGGTTAACTGTGCAGAAGGGCAATGTCAGTATACCCTGTTTTCCCCCAGGAACGTTCTCTCAGCGCCTCCATCTCAATAGGATGTTCTCAGATTCAAAATATAGGCAATGCAGCCATTGTTGGCTTTCCTCCAACCAAACCAAGTGCGCATAGTTCCGTTCTTTATGCATGGGCGAGATTGTTTTTTGCCTCATGCCCTGAAGAGAATTAAATGGCCATAATTCCTCACCATCATTTCCATTGGGCAAATATCACAGAGAGCTATTTAAACCTTCATTCTGAGCTTTACCATCTCCTGTGATAGTGCATTCTCTAGCGTTAAATTATTTTCCTGGTTTCCTGATTTTTTCCTATCTTTGACTCTGGTATTTTGCTGCCTGAATTGACAATTTTGCCTGCCTGCCTTCTCTTTTGCCTTAGTCTATGTTTTTTTGTCGCCTTTAGTATTTTTTATTCTTGTCTCCTGCCATTCTGCTGTTTGTACTGTAGTTTCCTCTTCAATTATACTGGTATCGGGTGAAGTGCAAAAGTCATGGGAGGATGAGGTTCAACCATAGTGTGAACTACTTTCAGGTGAACAACTCTGCTCTTGTTCCCTGACCCGTTGTTGATTTCCCTGTACCACTCTACTTCCTTTTCCAGCATCAGACCATTACACCTCCTGACTACGCTCCTGATTTTTCCTTTCTGTACCATGCAATCGGATTACAAGGTACCCTGACCTTTTCATACTCTACGGACTACCCTCCTGATTTTGCCCTTCTGTACCATGCTATCGGATTACAAGTTGCCTTCGTGCACAGAATCACCATTCCCTTTGTTGTCTCATCTCCAACTATTGAGACGGTGCTGATTTGTAAGGATATGCAGAATTTCTCCTGCCCCACAGATTGAGGCAAGAGAACTCCGGCTCTACACTGACTAGTTGAGTCCATCGCACTTTCACTTTTTTCGTCTTTGAGACGATGAGCCTTTTCAGGCAGGGTCATCTTCACCTCCTTTTCCAAGGATGTGGTATATGTTACATTTCCAAATATTTGTATGTAGTGTGTTCTACTTTGTTGTACAGGATTGTACGATATTCATATCTCGTCCTTTAACAGTATTTGACCCAACCAGTTCCACTGGAGGTAGAATTCCAACATGTTGTACTATATTATATTTTCTCATGGTGGAATATGGGGATAAATTATCTTCCACTTTTTGATTCTTGTTAAAGAGATGATTCATATAGAGAAGCCCTATTCCCAATCATTAATATTCAGCTTGCCAAATGTCCTCTTGCCACACACATATAGAGTAAACCAACTATTTCAACCACTTATGAAATTCACCATTCTCTAGAATCCACATAGAGACCGACGGGTGATTCCTGGGTAGCCTCTTCTTTACTAATGCTAGTTGGATGCTCTGTGCTATAGGTAGCAGGGTTTGTCTTGGGGCCTTTGTTTGAACCTTTACCTGCTGCCTGTTATGGAGATGTAAGCACTACAACACATTAGTGATGGAACTGTTTCTCTTTGCATGCATTGTATTTATCATCCAGTATCCCATACAATGGGATATGAAATTGGGACTATACCATTTAAAGCAGCACACTGTTTTTGCCTTTGGTGTAGCACCCCCATGGAGCTGTGTTGTGAGTATAGTGCAGACTCATTTTGACAACTTCAACAGAAAACAGGTGTTGAAAGCTCTTTCACAGACATGGAGGTTGTGTTTTCAATATGTACTTGATTGGACAATGTACCTCCATTAACTTTAACAGCAGTAATAGTCCTAGTGTCATAGAATCTTGGTTGTCCTATGGCTTCCCAGGTTATTCTGTCTGAATACAACACAGTTTCAACTGTGCTCTCAGAGAGAACTGGTAAAACTGTATCAATGTTTAATCAGAAGTCATAGAGCCAGGGGCGTTGCTAGGCTCAAAAATGATCTGGGGCTATAGCCCACAGCTTTAATAATACTTAAAATACAATGATGTCTCATGATCGATAGGTAGACAGACAGAGGTACAGAATGCATAGGTATAGATATAGGATAGATGTAGATAGATATAGGTACATGATGATGCATGAGTACATATATGATACAGATGCATATATAGATAAAGATACAGGATGCATAGGTACAGATTTAGGCTATATGTACAGGTACAGGATCCATAGGTATGCATATAAGCTATTAGGACAGACACAGGTGCAGGATGCACAGGTACAGATATAAGATACAGGTATAGTAATGCATAGGTAAAGGTATAGATATAAGATAAAGGTATAGGATGCATAGGTACAGGTGTGGTCAGTCTTAAATATCCTAATATCTAGGATAACCTTATACCTATCCCATGCATGCTTAAACTTCTTCGCTGTATTATCCTCTACCACTTCTACTGGAAGGCTATTCCATGCACCCACCACCCTCGCAGCAAAAAAATATTACGTTTATAATCACAAAACAAAACCTGTAAAATATTAAATATTTCCAGCCTTTTCAAAAGCTTGAGGTAGACCCCAAATAGATGTATATAACTAGTTGCATTTATGCCAGGGCTTGACGAACTTAACTGAGTTTTAGGAGCCAGTAAAAAATCTAGGAGCCAGACAACAGCACATACACACAATCACATGCAGTCATATACAGACACACATACACACTCATACATGCAGTCAGTCACATAGACACACACACTCATACATACAAACAGTCTGTCACATTCACTCGTACATGCATACATAGTCTGTCACATACACTCATACATACAGTCTGTCACATACACTCATACATACAGTCTGTCACATAGACACACACTCATACAGTGTCAGATACACACTCATACATACAGTCTGTCACATAGACACACACTCATACAGTGTCAGATACACACTCATACATACAGTCTGTCACAGAGACACACTCATACATACAGTCTGTCACAGAGACACAATCATACATACATACAGTCTGTCACAGAGACACACTCATACATACAGTCTGTCACAGACACACACTCATACATAGTCTGTCACACAGATACATACATACATACAATCTGTCACATAGACACACACACTCATACATAGTCTATCACATACATACATACAGTCTGTCACATACATACAGTCTGTCACATACTCTCATACATACATACACACACACATACAGTCTGCCACATACACTCATACATACATCAAGTCTGTCACATAATCATACAAGTGGTGTATTTAAAAATAAAAATAAAAAAATGTTGCTCAATATGTCCCCCCTCCCTGCTGCTATATCTCATTGCAGGGAAGGGGGCATTTCCGTTCCGCACAGACCATCACTAACCATCATTTGTCAGGGTAAATTTCTCCATCATTTGCCAGGGTTAATTTCTCCATAATATGCCAGGGTTATTTCCCCACCATTTGCCAGGGTTAATTTCCCCACCATTTGCCAGGGTTATTTCCCCACCATTTGCCAGGGTTAATTTCCCCACCATTTGCCAGGGTTAATTTCCCCACCATTTGCCAGGGTTAATTTCCCCACCATTTGCCAGGGTTAATTTCTCCATAATATGCCAGGGTTAATTTCCCCACCATTTGCCAGGGTTAATTTCCCCACCATTTGCCAGGGTTAATTTCTCCATCATTTGCCAGGGTTAATTTCTCCATCATTTGCCAGGGTTAATTCATATATCATTTGCCAGGGTTAATTTAGACATCATTTGCCAGGGTTAATTTAGACATCATTTGCCAGGGTTAATTCATCCATCATTTGCCAGGGTTAATTCATCCATCATTTGCCAGGGTTAATTCATATATCATTTGCCAGGGTTAATTCATACATCATTTGCCAGGGTTAATTCATACATCATTTGCCAGGGTTAATTTATCCATCATTTGCCAGGGTTAATTTATCCATCATTTGCCAGGGTTAATTTAGACATCATTTGCCAGGGTTAATTTAGACATCATTTGCCAGGGTTAATTTAGACATCATTTGCCAGGGTTAATTCATACATCATTTGCCAGGGTTAATTTATCCATCATTTGCCAGGGTTAATTTATCCATCATTTGCCAGGGTTAATTTAGACATCATTTGCCAGGGTTAATTTAGACATCATTTGCCAGGGTTAATTTAGACATCATTTGCCAGGGTTCATTTATCCATCATTTGTCAGGGTTATTCTGCCCATTAATGTCACCCTCCCTCCACCCCCTTCCCCAGTACTCACCTGTTGGTGATATTTATAAAAAAATACATGGAGGTCCTACCTTGTGCAGCCTGTTCCTGGATGGGAGGTAAGTGGCAGGTCATAGAGGAGGCTTTTCTCCACAGCAGCACAGCATCCCTCGTGGTCTGTGCTGTGAGGGAGGACACGTGGGTTCCTGCCGGTCACATGGGTTGGGGGCGGGGTTATCATAGTGACAGAGCAGGAAGCAGGAGAAGCTTCACAGACTCGGGGCTCCAGCCCCAGTAGCCCCCCCCTAACGACGCCTCTGCATAGAGCAGTAGATGCAGACTTCTGATTCAACGTCTTTTGAACTGGCCTAGAAACACCATCATCAGCAGCGGCCTTCTACCCGAGTGAATGGAATACGAACCGGCTTAAATAGTTAATATAAAACAAAGAATGTAAAGATGACAACGATTTTCATATAACACAGTTAAAAACAAATGAATAAATAAACCTTAACCCCGACTATCAACTGGCAAATAAAACTCCCATTGTGCTGTAGATAAATATCTCAATTAATGAGGGCGGGATCCACAAATATTTCACTTTTATTGGAGGTAAAAAAATAAAACCATGAATGCCCCAAACCAAACCAAATCAGCATCACCTAGGTCACCTACCTCCAATAAAAGAACCTGGCTCTCAAAAGGTTAAATTAAAAATAAAGTTTGAATATCACATGATGGTTAGCCTGACGTTTCGACCCATGAGAGCTGGGTCTTAATCAAAGTCAGTACATTACATAAAAAAAAACAAAAAAAAAAACAGGCCTGTACTAAAGATGCTTGCCATGAAGGGGTTGAATAATTTTAAGAAGAGATAAGTCATTATAAGCTGCATTTTCAGTTGAATTTAGGGAAACTACTTGACGTATTTGTTGTGTTGAGCTATTTCAGTTGCTTTTGTTTGATGTGTCCCTTGCAAACAGCTGAAAGTCTGTACATTTTGCCAATAAGCCTGATTTTCAATGCAGGTTGAATCAGTCTGATTACAACTCTACAGTATATACATGACCATTCCCTAACTTTCATAGGGGATTCTAAGTGGCGTATGGTATACAGATTTTGGTTTTGCTGTACTATATGATTAGTATTATATGTGATATATGGATATTTATTTATGTATTACTTTACATTGTTGTACTTATGTTTGATATATATTTATATATACGCATATTAATAATACATATTTATATGTAAATGCAATTATTATGATATTATTGTATATTTCAAATATATGGAATTTTTGATTAATAATATATATATATATATATATATATATATATATATATATATATATATTTTAGAGTTTGTGAGTGCACTTCTTACTTCTAAGTTATTTATTTGTCAACAGTATTACACTATGATGTTTTGCTTTTTTATTCTTTTAAGTTTATCCTGTTATTTCCACGCCATCCCCTATTTTATAGTGTTCTGCATTATTTGGCACCTGGGAGAGTGTCCTATTTAGGAGGCAGCGTTTTTACCGGAAAGTATTTATATACATATACACCTTTTTTACACATATATATTTTTTGGTATACTAATGAATGTATGAACATTGGGCTGAATGCTTCTTATCTGCTGACACATTGTATGTTTCTATTTAAGTTTCTCTCTTTTCCCCTCTTATATGTTTATAATGTTCTGTACTGTTTAGCCTGGGGTGAGGGGTGGAACTTTGGTCTGATCTGAGATCCCCATTGTGGTTTTCAACCTTACTTCCCTTTTTTGTTTTAGCAAATTCTTTATCTCTTACATTATAATTTGTTTCTCATTACAACGTCCTGTAGAGATGTCTAACCTTGTGGGTTGGCGACTAAGAGGTGAGTCATTTACTTATACCAGAGATGGATACATAAGATGCTCCAGATAAACAGTATGTATGTGTGTTTGTTTTCATTTATATTTATTAAGAACTTTACAGTAATCATTGCAGTATAATGAAGTGCAGTAAGTGCAAGTGCAATCAGTATGTAGACAATATGCATCTCTATCCCAAAGAACTTACAATCTACATATATAACAAGTTGTAAGCAACCTCATGTTAATTATTAAAAAAGTAGCACACCCAAAGTTATTAAAACATATACATTTTATTAAAATATATAAATAGGCATACAAAAACCCCACAAATGTATATGGGACTACAACGTAACTGCAGCTACAAACAAATGAACAAATCAAGCTGATACAAAACTGATCATTTCAGATATGTTGTCCACATAAGCAAAGCTACTAATCTAGTATAATTTACCACAAAGAGACAAGGGTCCATAGGCACAGGAATGTTTCTGTATATAAGTCTTCTTCCAGAGTATGGAGCAATTTGCAATTATTTGTGACATTTTGCATTTTTTATTTTTCCAGTTGCGCTACTATATTTTAACTATGTCTAACAATGTTTTTGCAAGGTGTGTTTTGAAAAATAATTCTTGTGAACTTTACTCCAGCAAACCTGCCCAATTTATTTGGAATTGTGTCCATTTTTATTGATTTTGCTCCTATTTACTATTGCAGAGTTACATTTTTGGTGCATTGCACTTTTTTTTAGTAATTACCCGCATATATTCCCTAAACCTAATGGCCAATCTAACATTGAATTTTCTTCCGCAGATCTCTGTTTGTTAACCTGCTGCATTTATGTATTGGGTAAGTTATTGTGGAATGAATGGAATAATGCATAATGTGTCCGATAAAGAGAGAACAAGGGAGGGAGACAATACAAGTCTCTTACTGAAATGGTTTGAACAATAAGAGACTAAAATATAAGTTCAAGGTTACTTGAAGGTATTCACTAAAAGTGAGTTAAAGGAACTGTATCACCTAAACATTGCTTATACATTGCATGTAGAGAATAAAAAGATAATTGAAAATGATCTAAACATTGTGTGAGCAGAATTGCAAGCAAAAGCAATTAGGAGAACAATTTGTCTTAAATGTGTCTGTGGAGTCACCTGCTTATGACATCACCTGTGACTTGATATGCAAATTACACATTTCTCTTCAAATATATTTTATTAAAGAGATATTTTTACAATAACAATAACTTTTACAACGAAAGAGAAAATACCATATATGTTATACATAAAAACAGTAAATATCAATGTATCCAGTCCATATTTAAATCAATGATGACAGTATTGATCAGGCACGTTATAGTCAGTTTTCATTGTGATAACTTATTGGTATGAATTAATTATGCAATTAAACTACAATGTTAATAACTATAACAAAAAATTGAAAATTGGGGGAGGGGGGGACACACAAAATAAAAGGGGGAAGGGGAAAGGGGAGTGCATCTATCCATCCACAATAGTTTTTTTTTTTCCTTCAAATTAAATTCTAATGACTATAACCAATTCTAGTATACATAACATGACACAATAATACCTAGCTCTGATAATCGTGTAATAGAATAACATTTTTTGTTGTCAAACAATTTTTCAAATACTTTTCTTTATACAAGTAATCAAAACCTATATTCTCTTTTAATCTTTGCTTCCCATTCGTCCCCTTAGTGTCTAAGGTTATCTAACTGCAAAAAAGGTTGTCTGAGAGCCATTTCTACCCCTTATTTTCTAGTATATAAAACGTCTTTAATAGGGATTGTTGGTGACCTCCAGTATCTGGGGATGACCGTAGTAGCAGCTAAAAGGTTATGTCCAATTATAATGGCATCACTTTTTTCAATATTATCAGGGAAGAATTTGAATAAAGCCAATTCTGAAGTGAGTACAGGAATATTAGAATTTACTTTTTGGATTAATTTATGTATTTGCTGCCAAAATTGTGTGAGTTTAGGACAATACCAAAAAACACGTGACAGCGAGCCAATAATTCCACAGTTTCTTCAACATTTGTCTGAATATCTGGAGTTCATTTTATTCAACCCATAGGGGAATAAATAACATCTATACATTATTTTGAAATGGTTTTCACAATGATTAGAGCATTGTGTAATTCCTTTAAGAGCTGGTACAAATTTAAGCCATTCTTCCAGGTCGTAACAAGCTCCTATATCTTTTTCCCATGCAAACATGTAATCATCTTTTAATCTAGGTGTGGGCATTAGATAAGAGTAACATTGAGATATAGTACCGCGTTTATTAGGATTATGTAAGTATGTTTTTTTCCAGATCAGATAATGCATTTTCTGTATAATTTTGATCTAAATTTTATAATTGAGAATGTATCTTTTATTTTATTAATAATTATTTTGTGTTCTATTTGCAAATTATCTTCTAGGCTAAATTTATCTTGAAGTCTCTTAAAAGACATTGAATTACCTAAGAAAAAGTCATTTAAATTTTGAATTGATTTAGTGTGCCAATTGTTCAAATTTTAATCCGGAAAATCTAGATTTAATACAGAGAGAGGCATTACTCACGACCACCCAGAGGAATGGCCAACTACTTTAAACACAGTATCCCAAGCTTTGATGGTAATCTTAGTAGTGGGAAACATCTTGGTTATTCTGGGTCGCCCAGTCATCGGAAGCCATAGTACTTCTTTAATAGACTATGGTGACATCCTATCTTTTTCCATCTCAAGCCAGCGTGGAATCTGACTTTGAAGGCCAAACTTAAGTTCTGTAGCTGCATTAGTTGCATGGTAATATTTAAAAAAAATCAGGTATCCCTAAACATCCACGAGACTAGAGATTTTGTAATACTGAAAAATTTAATTCTGCTCATCTTATTTCCCCATAAAACTTAATTAGAGCAGACTGAACTGTTTTAAAGAATGTCTTCGGAATTGATAAAGGAATAGTATTTTAGGTAAGATGTTCATTTTAATAGATGTAATTTTACCTAACCAGGAAAGTTCCAACTTATTGCAGTTTTCCATTTCCTTTTGTAACATTTCCCATTGAAAAACAGTTAATTTGCATATCAAGCCACAGCTTATGTCGTAAGCAGGAGACTTCACAGACACCTTTTAAAACTAATTTTTCTCCTAATGTGTAGATCATTTTCAAGACATTTTTGTTCTCTGCATTAATAGTAAAACAATGTTTAGGTGAGACAGTCCCTTTAAGGTGAGAACATCATTTCATCTCACTGCATTGTGCAGGGACAATCCTGGTGATGTGGAAAAGTTGTGTGAAGTCATGTGATGCATGACATCATGTGGCATTGTGTGACAGGCGAGACTGAGCTCTAGCCACCCGATTGTGCATAGGGTTCAGTAATGACAGGATCCCAGATAGGGAGTATAGGCAACGATGATCTGATATGTTTTGATCTTTTGTGCTTCTCTGACATTGTTGTTTTTCAAAAAGTCATAGTTTTTGCAACAGAAAAAAAGAGCAAGCCAGCCATGTTTATACTGTGGATGTAAAGAATGACAAATATATAAAAAATATATATATAGAAAATGTGTTTTAACCCTTTAACGACAATCCATGTACATGTACCTGCTCCAGGGCCAGCCAAGACATTATGTCTTGATAATTCAAACTAAAATGAAACTTATCTGGAAGTGAGAATTTATTGCAAGAGTACCTTTCTATATGCAAAATTATATGGTGCAATTATTGGCTGGCCATGATAAAAATGTGTACCCTTAATGTTTGATCATTTAAACTTAATGTACAATATCTGAGTCATGTTATAGGTCAATGGTCACATATTATGTTTTGGGGAATTGCACAGCCTATTTTCATAATAATGTTTGTTTTACCGTTTCTTTCTTTTCAACTCATGGGTGAGCTCTTAGAACAATGTTTATTTATTTTTATATGCCCACTCAAGCACTTCTTATATACATAATAATATTTATTTTTTTCAAAGAGCTCACCCATAAAGTGAAAAGTGAGTAATGGTAAAACATTATTATGATAATACCCTATGCAATTACCTAAAACATAATGTGACCAGTGACCTATAACAAAATCTAGATAGATATAGTCAGTGTCAGATGAGTTAACCCTGGATTGCTTAACATATGTAGGCAGTGTCAGATGAGTTAACCCCTGGATGACTAGACAGATATAGGCAGTATCAGAAGCGTTAACCCCTTGGTGGCTAGACAGATATAGGAAGTATCTGAGGAGTTAACCCCTTGGGTGGCTTGACAGATATAGGTAGTATCAGAAGAGTTAACCCCTTTATCCACACACTCATTCGCATACACAGACAGTCTGTCACTCACACAAACACACACACACACACTCACTCACACTGACATACACACACACCCACACACTGACATACACACATACCCACACACTGACAAACACACACTCTCACTCACACACACTCACACTGACATACACACACACACTCACACTGACATACACACACACACACACACACACACACACACACACTCTTTCTCACTGACATATAGACACACTCACACTGACATACACACACACAGTCATTCACACTGACATACACACACACTCTCACTCACACTGACATACACACACACTCACTCACACACTATAAGTTTTTAACTTACCTGCTGCAGGCATTTCTTTGGTTCTGAGCTCCATGTGAAGGAGGTCTCAGCCAATCACGGGAGGTTGAGAAGTCTCACCTGATTGGCTGAGACCTTCTTCAATTCAAGCTCCCCTGGGCACAGGAAATAAAAAATGCAAAAGGTTTTTGCTGGAGCAGCAAAGTGCAGCCTCTGCCAGGGTGCTGCCTGGGGCAGCTGCCCCACTCTGCCCCATTAAAGGGCCAGCCCTGACCTGCTCCCAATGCAATGCACTGGTGACAATGCCATGTACGGGCTCCTTTTAAAATAGCAGAATTGCAGTGTTTTTGCCGCGATTTGCACTATTTGCGGCTTTCCTGGATGCTTCATGAGAGAAGGCATCCAGGAAAGCAAAAAAAAAAATGGCCTCTGGGACTGCCCATGTGTGGCCTTAAAGTGACAGGCCAGTGACAATAGTCACTGACCTGTCAATCACGCCACCTCGTCCGATGCAAATCGAGTGAGGGGTGTTTTCAGACTGCCTCTGATTATCAAAATCCTTCCCCTCTCTCACTGATACACTTTGATTTTGTAGAGAGATATACTGTGTCCCAGGAAAAAAACAAAAAAAAAAAACACTTTTTTGGACATGTTTACACTCTTTATTAAAATGTATACATTACACAAAGGGTTAAGTTTAAAAAAATGGTCTCAAGTGACATCCCTATCTGTCCTTAAAAAAAAATATATGATATGGGTGGATTCATTTAAGAAGCAAGAATGCACTTCATAAGCAAATGTACTACACAATAGGAAATGTATAACTTGGTTATTAAACCACATGATGGTGTCATCAACAGAATTCACGACAGAAGGCTTGCCACCAGCCACATTATTGCCACCAATTGGCTTCAAGCCAATTTTCTTTTTACCAATTCATTTACTTGCTTCCAATACTGCTGACAAAGTGTATAGGTCATTATTGGCTATGTATGATCCTCTGTATTCACAGTATAAATAATGTTTAGGTGACAGTAATGTCTACAAGAGGATTTAAATCCTTAAAAAAGAAATAGTTTAAAGGCTTCATCTAATTCTCATCTTTTATCCTAGTATAATGTGATGGCACAATCAACTTGCCTGGGAATTTGCAGCATGTTCTGTGCTCCTTCTTCTACTACAATGTTGACAGGGGAGGGCTGGCATCTTTTGTACCAGGAGAGAAAAATAGTTTAGTGTTCCATGGTGCAAATTCATCAGTCTACCCGTTTTAATCAACAAAAGACACAGATAGACATATAAATTGACTGATAAGGTGCAGGGATATATAGAAAGACAAGACAATTGTATAGAAAGTTAGAAATTGCTATGCTCAGTGGCATTTAGAGGTGAAAACTGGTCAAGCCTCATTTAGCCATGTTAGAGGGAAGCCCCTCTGCCACCCTTGCCAGCCCCTCTTGCCACATTCTTCAAATTCTTTCACATTAGCAACTATTCCCATTAACTTTGGCAAACACATTCCATCGCACAAACACTTTCATCCCTCCCATCTTACATGACTCACACACAGACACATTACTCAGAACGACAGTTGCAGGATCGTCTCAGTAAAGTAACGGCTTCATGAAATTGTTTCTCCCGAATATTTGTGGAACATATTTTTGGAACATTGCTTTGCAGAAGAACCATTCAAAAGCCTTTCAAATAAAAACATTTTTTAGGGTTTATAGTGTTTTTTTTTTTTTTTTGTGTTTGTGTTCTTGGCCATTCAGATGGCAATGAGAATAAAAAGTCCCATCTACTGTCAAACACAGACTCAATAAATACAGAATAAAAGTAAAATCTGTTACATAAGTTGAAACCTTATTCTCTTGTTAAATTTTGGGCAGTAGAGATGTTCATTGAAAAAAAAAAAAAAAACAATGCTTAAATGAACACTATGAATAGTAAATAAATTAAAGTAAACTTACCGACCCAAATACATTGGGGAATAACTTAAATAATCAATGTCTATTCTTGAAAGCATTCCCAGACCTTATATAAAGAGAATAAATCACAATGAACATTCCTATTTTTCTTACCACTGAGTTTTTTTTTTTAAATTTTATTTATTCCATTGGGTTATTCCCTTTTGGTTAAAGTAAATTTTTTTTAACTTCTAGCGGTGTCCTTTTTTTATGTTAGAGATGTTAATGTACATATGGGCAATGTTCTGCTGGGAAACCTTGGGTCCTCCAATTCATGTGAATGTCAGTTTGACATGTACCACCTTCCTAAGCTTTCTTACTGTATTTGCTCAAAAATAAGACAATGTTTTTTTCAGAGCAAATGCTCTGAAAAAGACCCCTCATCTTATTTTCGAGGTTCGTCTTACAATCAGACCTCAAATCGAGGTCTGACTGTAAAACTGGTATCCAGGTCCCCTGCAGTGGACCTGGATGCCCCTCGCAAGCATCCTCTGCTGCTGCCCAGCACTTCTGTCGGGACTTCTATGACGGAACCCGAGGGTCACATAATCTTCCGGCTGTCCATCATAATAGACGGAAGTGTCGGGCAGCATGGAGGATGTCTAGAGACAGCCAGCATTGGGGGTTGGAGGGAGGGGGGAGAGAGCCAGCGTTGAGGTGGGGGTATGGGGAAGAGAGAGCCAGCATTGCGGGGGAGGGAGGGGGAGAGAGCCAGCATTGCGGGGGAAGGAGGGGGAGAGATCCAGCATTGGGGGAGGGGGTAGAGACAGCATTGGGCAAGTCTGGGGTAGGGAGGGGTGGAGAGGCAGCATTGCTGCTTTTTTTTTTGTGTGTGGTGTGAGTCAGTCTCTTTTCTTATATTAAACCTCACTGGCTGGTGATTACTAGAGCCCAAACTTTCACCTACTGTAATATTGGAAATCAAATGTCCATTTATGAACATTAAATATAGCATGGCCTTCTTCCGGGTTGGCTCCTCAACTACTTGTTTTAGAAATAATCCCAGTAAGGAGTTTAGAATACCTGTACTCCAGACACAATCAGCTATTTCTGTTTTCTAGTTCATGTCATGAAGATTGATTTCTCCCATGATGATAACTTTATTATTGTGTCTCCTGTTTATGACATCACCTGTGGCCTGGTATGCAAATTACACCCCTTTCCCATTGAAAATTAGTCAGTTTGGTACTGACATACAGGGGAGTTTTCCCACTTATGTGGTGTTTGTGTTTAGCTGTAATTTTTCTCTTATTTATTTACTGTATCCACACATAATATATTTTGTTTTTATCGCCATAAAAAGGGTTTTATTTAGATACCATTATTTTTATCATATCAAATAATCTTAAAAAAAATCATAAAATATGATGGAAAAAAACTGCTAAATAGATTCTTATATACGTCCTATGAGTTTAGAACTAGCCCATGCCTTCTGTTATTTTCTGAATGTTATATGGCATTAACTGAAAGTAGCATTTTTACCTTAACCATGACCCTGAATCAACTTCAACAAAAACCCTAAATCTATTTCTAACCCTAATGTTACTATAATCCTAATTTCCACCCTAACCCTGGATCTTAGGCATGCTTCCTCTCAAAATGGAGCTTGTGATTGCTCCGTGGAGCCATTGCATTGCACCCTGCAAATTTGGGTGTTGCAGCAGCACCTACTGAGCATAAAAAACGACTTTTGATAATTTCACAGCATGACGAGCCAGGCATGTCATTCATTCTCCAGCATTCTGATTCGTCGGACATGCGCAGTACCACTGTCTCTTTGAGTAGCAGCACTACCTCTCATGCACAGTAGAGATGATGTTCCCCTTCCTAAGCCTTGCCCCAAACTCAACAGCTGTTGACAAAAAAATTGCTTCCGTTTCATTAAAAAGCTGTATACAGTGAAGATGTACAAAAAAGAAACGCTTTAATGAGAGAATACAAATAAAGCTTTTTCTTTATTGGAGCCCTCCATGCACTATATAACTCTATAAGGTCGCAGACATGTTGTTCGAAATCTTTGGTCAGATCTTCCTCCCTCTTAGGTCACATGCCCACCTCCTTAAAGAGATATAGTTAACAAAGTGGGCTCGATAATATACTTTAATTTTATTTCTTCAGAAAAGCATGGTGCTTCAAGGGACTGTATCACCTAAACATTTTTTTACTGTGAATGTAGAGAATTAAAAAATGATCGGTAAATCTATTTCTTCTTAGTGTCTAATGCAATGTATTACTCTGATAGATCATAATTAATTACTATTTTCCATGAATGTGCTATTAGGAGAAGACCAAACTACTACTGATGCTCTGACGTTGGGTTGGTCTTTTCCGACCAAGTAACCCATGTTCCAAAGATTCGCAGTGGTACCAATATACATTCTTTATTTTAAACACTTAGTTTATTTTTGGCCACGCTAAAAAAAGATGCCACCAGAAATTCCAAACACTTATTCTAGGACAGTGAAAGTAATCACAATTTCCACCATAAACATAGTCTAAATACTTGTGCTATCTGCCTGTGCACATATGGATAAAGCAGAATTCAGACACCTGGGGCCAGATCAGGGCTTCTAGCCGGATCACAGAATTTTCCATAGTTAGGCTACTCAATATGGTCGATTTTGCCAAGGCAATCAGTCATTACTGCCAATCTTGGCCGATCTTTGGCCATATTTTGCTTGGGAATTCTCCCTACTCATAAATTGCTTAAAGCCCCAAAAATGCCCCCCAAATTCGGCTATTATAGCCAAATTTCGGGTATTTCATATCCCCAGATTTTAGCTGGAGAACTGAAGATAAAAATCCTGAAGAAGTATAGTTAACAAATGTTAAATACATTTTTTTTTTAATATACAATTAGAATATATTATTTAACTTTAACTGAAATATTATTTAACTTCAGCCCATTTTGGTTTTAGCTGTAGTCCTCCCATTGACTCCGAAGTGGTCCAAAACTCAGAGCTCAATAAAGTGTGGGTACATATATATATATATATATATATATATATATATATATATATAAAAAGCAATAACCATTGTACATAATAAACAGTTATGCGCCTTCTATTTCACGTTCTGCCACTTGGCAATGTTTGTACTTAACATCCTTTGTTGGGATGACAGAAGAGGCAGCATTGGGCAAGTCTGGGGGAGGGAGGTGGAGAGGGGGTATTGGGTAAGTCTGGGGGAGGGAGGGGAGAGGGGGTATTGGGCAAGTCTGGGGGAGGGAGGGGGAGAGGGAGTATTGGGCAAGTCTGTGGGAGGGAGGGGAGAGGGAGTATTGGGCAAGTCTGGGGGAGGGAGGAGGAGAGGGGGTATTGGGAAAGTCTGGGGGTAGGGGCAGCATTGGCTAAATCTGGTGGGCAAATTGCTGTGGGGGCAAATAGGCATATAAAAGGAAATAAAAACATGAAATGCATTTTTTGGATATCTTAATTTTTATTAAATATGAAAAAGCAATTTACATGTGAATATAAACAAGTTAAACTTTTTTCCTATAGGGTAGTCTTATATTCAGTTTTTTCCTAAAGGAATAACCAAAGTTTAGGCAGTCATATTATAATCGAGTAAATACAGTATGTTTAGTACAGCAATAACCCTTTATTCTTGTGGTTGTGAGGCATACAGTTTACTGCATACAAGACTGAAATGTGGTATTTACTTCTCTCGATAATGGTGTAAAAAACAACAACTGTTGAGTCTTTTAAACTTCCATTTTGTACAAACAAGTATAAGGGACAATAGAAACCATGACCTAGTCAGGGGCATCTCTTTGATAAGTTGTAAATGGTACTTGCCAGTGGCTCACTAATATCAGTGTAAAACGTCTCAAGAAGCAAAACAATAAAACTGCGGGCAGGGCCGCCATCAGATATTTCAGGGTCCCTTGCTGAAAAAATTCTGCCCCTCCCTCCATAGTTTATCCATTAATAGCCACTGATAATTTCCTCCTCATTAATATGCCACTGATAAGGCCAATGAAGGCCAAAATGTACGCCTGTGGTTGCTGTATTCTTCGTGCAAGGAGACCTGCCGGGCAGTTCGGATCTGCACTGTCCTTATGGGTGAGACCAGTCTGATATGCTAATGGAGATGTTTTGCCCTGTAATGGCAAGTGAGCACAAAAAATGGTGATTCCTCATCCGAGTAGGTTACTTACTATAGCGCTGTCTAGTTTTGTCCGTTCTTGCTGGGAGCCCTCCCACTCCTTTGTTTGTCTCCGTAGCTTATGTCTCCGTAGCTTATTTTTTTAATATTTATTTTATTTTTCGTTATAATTTAACTTGAATTGCCACAAGATACAAGTAAGCATTATTTTTTTAAATTTCATTCACAGCACTGTACATTATAATATGGATTATGCAAATTTAATTCAACAAATACTTAATAACATATGCCTTTCTTTATTCTAGCTCAGCCCAATTTGGGATGTATTTTGCCTTCGGACTGTCCTTCTAATTCAGTATGTGCCAGCAAAAGTTGTTATTGCATCAAAGGATTTCTAGGTCCCAAAGGAGTGCCACTAGTCCATTTCATGGAAGAATGTCAAGGTAACGCTGATTACTTTCATTTGTTGACATAGTGGGGTAACATTGGTTAACTTAAAGAGATAAAGGGACTATCAATTTAGACATTGTTTTTACTGGAATGTAGAGAATACAAATGATCTATCAAATTATCTATATCTTGTGTTAGCAAAAATGCAAGCGATTGCCTTAATTAGGAGGAAAATGTATTTTAAACGTGTCTGTAGAGTAGTCTCCTGTTTATGACATCACCCGTGGCTTGATATGCAAATGAGTTGGTTTTATTTGCAAATCAAACCAATGTATAGATAATTTTCAATATATTTCACTACATTCACAGAATAAGCAATGATTAGATTATACAGACTCTTTAAAATATCATTTACCATGGAAACAGATTGCATTATAAATGTATGCCTCCAAACTGTCCTGCTTTTGCACTCCACAGTCCCAACATGGAGTCTCTGATACTCTGTCCTGCCGAGCTCTACTTCTCGGGACAGAGGTAGACCTTGGAGGGACAGTAAGATTCTAGACTGCAACCCTGCGGTCCTGATCTCCTTCTCCAGTGTCTGGGAGACCAGACAATGCATACGGATCATGACCATTACTGTGCACAAGCGTTTGAGTGACCGAGGTTGACCTCCCAAGCTCCTCCCCCGGTGTCCTGATTTGCCGGGGCAGGTTGGGAGGTATGCAAATGAACAATATGTTATTTAATAGAATTGCAAGCAAAATGCATAGATTAAGAGAAGGATTCTTAAGTGAGGGCTTGATGTGCAATTTATATAAATGTGTTCATTTGCATATCAAGCCACGGGTGATGTAATAAACAGGATACAACACAGACACATTTGAAACATATTTTTCTCTTAATTTATCCATTTGTTTGCAATTCCTAAAATAATCAAACCCTTGTTCATTCAATTTGAAATTGTCTCAGTCCAGGGAAAGCTAAATTACCCATTTGTTAGTCCAATTTTTCACTTTCTAATATACTTTAGGACTTTCTTTAGATGCCATTATTTTAAAAATTATTATTGGTTCAAAAAAAAAAAAATATGGTGAAAAAAACCCTCTTTTTCTAATGTTCACTTGAAAACTCTTTTACGTATTTACAAAAGCTAGTGAAAAAGATTACTAAATAGATTCTAATATTTAAAATTAGTTTGGAAATATCCCAAGTGTTTTGCTTTTTTTTTCAAGGCAATAAGTACGTGTATTGATTTTCCATAACCATTTTTTCCAAGAATAACCTGTAGTGACATTGTAACCCTAAGACCAAATACATTTGTCGGATGCTTAAGGGACAGGGGCAGGCTGCCATATGGTAATTAGTCTCTCCAGAGCCGCTCCTTTAATGGGGCAGACTGGGGCAGCTGCCCCAGGTGGCACCCTGGCAGAGGCAGCACTTTGCTGCTCCACGCAGCATTTTGTTTTTTGCCCCAGGCAGCACAATGTCTTGGCCATCCCACGATTGCTGTGGGGCAGGGAGAAACTCATAGTCAGACACTGGTTTTGACAGCTAAACACATCCAGTTGCTGTGATTGGCTGTCACTGTGACTATATGTGACAAAGGGGGTCTCCAAAACATGACTGGAGTGTTGAAAGGTAATGTCTTCCCAGGATGCAGGGCTGGACTAGCCTCCTGTATAAAAACCTGGTAAGCCATCTGCCCTGGGGCCGTTTTAAGGATTTCAGTGGCCGCAGCGTGCAGAATGTGGGTACTGGGGGAAAGTTCTGTGAGTGTAATCTTAATGCTGGGGTAAGTGTTGGGGCAAGTCCTTTGAGTGCAATCTCAGTGTTGGATTAAGTCCTGGGTGCTGAAGCAAGTCCTGTGAATGCAAGCTAAGTGCTGGGTGCCAGGCCAAGTATGATGAATGCAATCTGGATGCTGGGGTAAGTCCTGGCTGGGTGTTGGGGCAACTCCTGTGAAGGGTTAGGGTTAGAATGAGGGTAAGGATTACGGTTATCTCTAATGGTGGTTTTTTACACCCGGGTACATGCATTAAAGTTAACTGTAAGCCTAACCCACTAAGAGTTAACCCTAATCATTACCCTCGTTCTAACCTTAAGCCCCTCTATATAATCGCTCATATTTCTTATGAAAGGTTTTGGTTCTTCACCTTGAACTGAAATCAGATTTTGCACATGATCGTTTCTGTCCTCGCACATGCGCATTTCAGCTACCTCCACCTCCTGGCCATTTTTAAGATCTCGCCTATTTTTCCAGAACGACGCCACTGCCAGGATGTGCCTGGCACTTCCTAATCTGCCATCTATAAAGCATAATACAGGTCAACTATACAGAACCAAACCTGATGAGCCTCTCCTGCTAGAAGAGCTCAGGTGCCCATGGATAATGCATAGTTCAATCTTTGTAACCTCTCACTTTTGAATAATGCATTATGCAGGGCAAACTCTGTTCCTCTCGTTTGCTCCATGTTCGTCCCTGCACAATGCGTAGTTAAGCCATTGAAATTAAATATTAATTGCACCACAACTCACATTCTAGTGAACAGATTTCCTAGTGCAAACAAGACAGAATGTCTCCCAGCAAGATCTTTGTGATCTTACCCTAAGTGAGGCAGGAAGATGCAGAACAGGCCAGGTTATATCTGCTAAACTAAAACTGTATGTTCTTGTGTTGTCGTGTTACAGATATAAATGAATGTAATGATAACCCTTGTCAAGAGCATTTCATTTGCAATAACACAATTGGTAAATATACGTGTGACTGCCCCACGGGATATCTGTATTACCGCAGAGGAAAAAGAATGGACTGCTTAGGTAAGAAGAGCCCTTTGGGTCTACTGATCTAAGGAAGGCCACAGTTTGACACCACTGTGTTAGAGGAATGTATAACTACAGAGCTGTGACATTTCCCATTTATCTGTCTGACCCCATCAGAGTCTTAAAAAGGACTCTGTCACCTAAACACTGTTTATGCTTATAATGTAGTATAATAAAAGCGTTAAAAATTATCTATACATTGAATCAAATGCATAAAGGAAGAGACATATATGTTTTAAAAGTCTGTGGTACCTGTGGATGTATATGCAAATTTCACATAACATTTTTTGTTAATTTTTATAAAATGATTGTTAAGGTGAAAGGCATCCCCTTAATTAACCTTCTGCTACCAGGCTCATTTTGGCTCTTAGTCCATCCTTGCATTTGATGACTACATTTTCACGATCAGCGTGGCCAAGATGGTGCTGCCCTTCTAAAGGCAAAAGCATCGAAAACAGCTCTGGGGGAATTACTTGATTGCCTCATCAGAGAAGCAGTTAGTAACAGCTAATACATGTAAAAGGTGGTGTGGTAATTGCTCAGATAAGCATCACCATTTGCTTTGTCAGGTCCATATTTGTAAATATTGACTTGACTGGATCCTCACTTGTGTTTTTGTAAGGAAGAGAGACAAATCAGTATTATTTGAGCTAGTCAGTTAGTGAGTTTTAATAAAATTGAATACAATTGTAAGACCCAATGGCATACTAAAGCCATTACCTGTGTTTTAACACCTTCCCTGCCATTGATCACTGCATAAGCAGTGATCTTGCACAGCAGAACATTGTTTTAGGGGTAACATTTTTTTTTTTTTTTTTACTTTCATTTATTACTATAGAGGCTCTTCTAAGAGCTATTAACCATTTACTTGCTGTAGAAAACTGCTTAGGCATTGATTGCAAATTTGTTTTTTAAATTATTTGTACACTAATTGTACTTATTGCCCCTGTACTTCAATAAAAAACAAAAACACATAAAAAATGGGCAATTTATAAACTCAGGACAAATACTAGAATCTATTTTGCAGATTTTTTTTTTAGCTTGTGTAAATGATTATACGATTGTTTAAATAAAATAAAAACTTTTTTCAATGGTTTACCATATTTTTTTATATATACAATTATATGACATGATAAAAATAATTATATCAAAAGAAATTTCGTGTTATGCCAATAAAAACAGTATGTAATTTTTGTGGGTATGGTGTGACAGAACCCCCTGGTAACCTGCTGGGGGTTGTCAAAGCTCTGCTTCCTTTCTGGGATAGCCACATCAAGCCACCAGACAGTGCTGTAGCTAACTACTCCAATTCACAGCACCCTCAGCCATTTACTCCAGGTACCAGACAACACCAGTACAGGAGTAGAACAGGAATAAACATTTATTTGAACAGCACAGACTTGTACACAGACATAATTAAGTTAACATAACTCAACCCTCATATTAACATATAACCAAAGAAGAACTAAACAGCCAGACCTGATACAAATATACAATAACACATCATAATTAGTTTAACAGTAAATTCAATTAACACCGGACAATAAATGAGTCACATAGTAGAAGTGTGGATACCTCAACATCATCTTAAGATGGGAAATTACATCTAAGCAGCACAGAGGCTGTGTGCTCTACACAGGGGCGTCACTAGAGTTGGTGTCACCCAGTGCAGAAACTCATGGTGCACCCCCCTGGATTTCCTCCAATTCAATGCCAAACAGATTCCTTAGTAATGCCAGTTTGGTGGCCTGTTAACTATGCCACACACAGGAGGCCCATAACAATGACACACACAGGTGCCACACCAGATCCCCATAAATTATGCCACACCAGTGCCCCACTATTTATGCCTCACCTCTGCCCAATTATTTATGCCACACACACAGGTGCCCCATAATTATGGCACTCACAAACAGGTGCCCCATAATTATGCCACACAAAAGAGTCCCTTAATTATGCCACACAAAAGAGTCCCTTAATTATGCCACGCATGGGGCCCAATAAATATGCCACAAACAAGCGCCCCATAATTATGCACACATGGGACCGCCATTAATTATGCAACATACAGGAGCCCCACGAGGTGAAAATTGTACGATTCTAAAACAATACATATCTATACATACAGACATCTTTCTCTCTCTTTCTATAACAGCCAATTTGCCCAATTATATACCAGTATCATTTTGTCATTAATAAGCCACAGCCAATTTGCCCATTAATATGCCAGTATTATTGTGCCAGATGCCAATACCATTGTGCCATTAATATGCCAGTATTATTGTGCCATTCATATGCCAGTAATATTGTGCGATTCAGATACCAGTAATATTGTGCCATTCAAATACCAGTAATATTATGCTATTCAGAGCCCAGTAATATTGTGCCAGTCAGATACCAGGAATATTGTGCCATTCAGAACCCAATAATATTGTGCCATTCAGAGTCCAGTGATATTATGCCATTAAGATACCAGGAATATTGTGCTATACAGATACCAGTAATAGTGTGCCAGTCAGAGCCCAGTAATATTGTGCCATTCAGAGCCCAGTAATATTGTGCCATTCAGATTTTTTTTTCCGGCGGCCGAATCCAGAAAATGTGGATGCCATAAAAAAAGCAGCCCAATGCGGTGCAGGGGAATGCCGTAAGTAAGGATTTCAGCTAAAATGGATGAATTTCATTTGCATTTGGATAATTGTAAATTTTGGTGGCACCAAGTCCACTCCCTACTTGGGATCAGGGCCACCACCAGGAATTTCAGAGCACCTTACTGAACAAATTTCCTAGGCCCCTACCCCCTCTCCCACTCGCCCCACCTACCCTCACAAGCATGTTATCCCGGTCTCATGTAATATGGAGGGCGGTTGGGAGCAGTTGGTCAATATGCCAGTAATATTTTGCCACTCAATATGTCAGTATTTTTCCCTCAATATGCCATTATTTTTCCATTTAATATGCCATTATTTTGCCATTCAATATGCCAGTATTTTGCCCCTCAATATGCCAGAATTTTGCCATTTAAATGCCAGGATTTTGCTCCTCAATATGCCATTCTTTTCCCATTTAATATGCCAGTATTTTTTTCCCTCAATATGCCATTTAATATGCCAGTATCTTGCCCCTCAATATGCCAGTATTTTGCCCCTCAATATGCCATGATTTTGCCAATTAATATGCCAGGGTTTTGCCCCTCAATATGCCAGGATTTTGCCCCTCAATATGCCAGGATTTTGCCCTTCAATATGCCAGGATTTTGCCAATTAATATGCCAGGATTGTGCCTCTCAGTATGCCAGGATTTTGCCAATTAATATGCCAGGATTTTACCAATCAATATGCCAGGATTTTGCCCCTCAATATGCCAGGATTTTGCCCCTCAATATGCCAGGATTTATCCAATTAATATGCCCGGATTTTGCCAATTAATATTCCAGGATTTTGTCCCTTAGTATGCTCGTTATTTTTTTAGAGACTTTTATTCAGTGATGTAACTGGGTGATCAAGTTAACCTGTATCCTGATACAGTCAATAGGCAAATAAAAATGTAAGGTTAATGCACATTTCTTGCACTTTTGAGAACAACTGCAGCAAAAAATTACTTATGCTTAATTGAAAGATTGCATTAAGTGTAGATGGTTTGTATGGAAATTCCTTCCTTGAAATAATACAAATAATGCACCTTATTGAACATTTTTTACTCCAAATAACTATAACAGGTAGCCGCCATGTTGTTTGGAATCCTGGGTTCTTTGTCTGACCCATGTTGAATGAACATCTCACCCAAGATATTAAACAACATGTCTGTACCCTGGAAGGAGTATACAGAGTATAAATATACTTTATTTGCTCTTAGAATAAAGAATTTCTATTTATGCAATTTCCGTCGGTAAATACGGTACATTAACTTGAAAGCCTATTTGATGCTCATGTTTGTAGATTTGATGCAAAGCATGGTCAGCTCAGCTTTTCAATCTACCAATGTCAATAAAAATGAGTACCACAAAGTTATATTACAAAAAATTATTTGGTTATGTCTGTTCTTAAAAATATTTATTGTACAATTTATTACCCATCATTGATATAGTATTTTGTCTAATTGGTTTATGTCATGTTGTCTTCCATTGTGCTACAGATGTTGATGAATGTTCTAAGTCACCATCTCCATGTTCACATCCTGCCATCTGCATCAATACAGCAGGGAGCTTCATGTGTGATTGTCCAGCGGGGTATCTAAGAGTGGAAGCAATAAGTGGGCCCTCATGTTCCGGTAAGAGCAGCTTCTAGAGATAAACATTCTAATGTTTTTATAGGTCACCTTATGGAAACTTCTACCAAAGAATGATACACCTGACAGTATGTTTTAGGGTATTTATATTATGTGGTGCCAGTCAAGTAACAGACATCCACTATCCCTTCAGGACACCCGCACCCGGCTGTATCTGAGGCTGGCCACCTTGTCGGTTGGGTGAGGGGGCAGCTAAAGCGGTAAAGACCCCAGTTCTTCTCGGTGTATAGCATTCTGTGATAAGAGGAAAAGCGAGCGGATGTGCTCATATCCTTTCATACAGCGCACCAGCTGGAATATAAGTGTGAGAAACCTACAAATTAGCAGTAGCCCAGACCAGTGCTTCTAAAACAGCCCTCAAGGAATCTTAATGGCCCTAGATTTAGGGATCACCCAGTTAATACACAGCACCAGACATGCTGGTAATATTCAGCTTCCAAATAGTTGTACTAGATGCATGCTATATATGTTTTTTATTATGGTCACTATGCTGCCCATAAGCCATCTGTAAAAACTGACATTACAAATTTTTTAAATATAACTAGTCCACAAAATCTAAAAAAATTGTCACAAGGTTAGGCAACTTGGATTTCCTAAATGTTTAAGGTTTTGGAGACTTCTCTAACATTCAGGCCTTCAGGACAGTCAGAATTCCAAAACTAGTGACATCTTTGGAGCACCAATTACTGTGAGGCTGTACCCATGTTCTTGGATTAAACTCCCCACCAGGAAAAACATTGATCTGGCGCCTACTAAATGACTAAATGGTAACTAAAGAGAATATACTCGACACTGCAGCACGACTGGACTTCCTGGTATCACAATAGTTTCTGATGAAATGCCTAATGCACACAAGACTCATATTAGACCACTTCCCAAGATCCTTTATTATTAATTCAGGTTTCAGTCATATCATCAGTCATATCATCAGCTACATGGCAAAACGCATGCCAAAATGGAAGGAAAAATACCAGACCCTATTACAAATGGTACCCCAAACACAAAGAACATATATCCTACATAAATCTGCAACAATTGTGTGACTTTCTGCTGTAAAGAAATCCTTTCATCCTTTGATGCAAAGAATTAATACTTAACAAAAGTTAAACAAAAGAAGAACATTCTACTTCTGACTTGTTTGTCCAAAGAACTTCATCCAAGAAGGCTTGTGCATCATCAGTGAATGGGCAGCAGTTTTCAAGAGAGCAGTTCCCCGAAGGTCTAAAGCTGGAATTTACTGTGATGACAGCATTAAGCTGACTTCACCGTTTTAACTCCAAAGAAGAAACGCTGGAGTACCAGATCAATAGCGCAGCTTCTCTATCTAAAGGTCCCGTGAGTAGATTGTGGAACACATGACTGTTTTATTGTAAAAGTGTATATCCTCCGTGGATAATTTGAGAACGGAGGTCTGGATAGACCAGTAGACTCAGAAACACATAGTGAGCTGGTAATATGGCCGGGAAATGACCTGAGACCCTTTAATAATGGACTGAGTCAGCATTTTTTCAACTTATCTATTAACCTATGCTTCTCTACTTATGAACATTGCCTAAAAGATAAGAAGTGATTGGTTTACGATCAGTTTATTTATGTTCTGAACATTAGAGCATTCAGCTAGTAATTTATTGTGATCTGTGTATAAAGGGAAGCATTGGCTGAGACACCAAATTAAATCATCACAGGCTGGAATTTTTTGAATTTTGAATTGAAGTTTAATCATAGTAACATAGTAACATAGTAATTTAGGTTGAAAAAAGACACAAGTCCATCAAGTTCAACCCTTCTACCTATCATTACAGCTTTTGATCCAAAAGAAGGCAAAAACCCCTAAGGAAGCTATTTCGAATTTTGCCTCCTGGGGGAAAAAAATTCCTTCTTGACTCCAAGAGGCAATCAGTTTTCTCCTTGGATCAATAGGCTCTTTTATTAATGCATATTCTATTATTAATAGCCCTGTATGTTCTGCTTTCCTAAAAAAAAACATCCAACCCATTTTTAAATGCATCTATTGTGGTTGATAGCACTACCTCTCTTGGCAGCGAGTTCCATAACTTTATTGTCCTAACCGTAAAGAATCCCTTCCTTTGCTGTCTATGAAATCTTTGCTCTTCCACTCTGAGGGGAAGCAGTCAGTCTGCTTGTTCTTCATATTATCCTCATAGTGGAAATCTATGCACTTAAAGTGAATATTAAACTCTTTTATATCGCTCGGAGGACAAGATAGAGACTGATTTATAAACAATACAGGCTGTTTTACCACAGAATATCTTAACAACAAATTGTTCTGACCAGCAATTGCTAGGAGATATCAGCTGACCTATTGAACACATTAGACTCAGGTCAGTCTATTTTTTTTGCTTGTCATTTATATTATCCTCATTCAGGACAGTTAAGCACTTGAAGTGTATATCATCTTCATCTATGTATATTGCTCTGTGGATAGGAAAATGATCGATTTATAAATAGTGATGTCGCAAACATATAATTTTCCATTGGCGAACGCGAATTTCCGCAAATGTTCGCAAACGGGCGAACCCCACGAACCGCCATAGACTTCAATGGGCAGGCGAATTTAAAAACCCACAGGGACTCTTTCTGGACACAATAGTGATGTAAAAGTTGTTTCAAGGGGACTAACACCTGGACTGTGGCATGCCAGAGGGGGATCCATGGCAAAATGTGTAATGAATGTAATAGTAGTACTATTGGCTTTCACTACACGGAGACAGAGTCTCCATTCATAAATTTATGAATGGAGACTCTGTCTCCGTGTAGTGAAAGCCAATAGTAAACGTTCGGTTAGGGGTACAGGGTCAGGTCAAAGTTTACTCAATGATAAAGAATAGGGGGCGGAACGAACATCGCAATTGTTCGCCTGCCGCGGCGAACGCGAACTATTCGCGACATCTCTATTTATAAACATTAAGCAGACTGTTTTGGGGATATCTAATCAACAAACTGATCCTAATTTTCTGGTTAGCTTTAGTTGAGGCAAACTTGACAAAGGTCAGAAATCATTTAAGCAATCTGCTTGACATCTATGGTACCCTCATATTATTCTCATAAGGCACGCATGGATTAAAGTATAAATTGATTCCATCTATATGTACTCTTTCTTATGATAAGAAAGTGATTGATTCACAAACATCTCGCAGATTCAACTTCCGTCTAGTGAGATAGACAACTCTAGGTGGGAAATTGCAAATCCCGTGGCCAGACTCTAATAAGAATCAGGTGGAAGTCCACTTACTATAATTTCAAATAAGTAGATATTTACATCATACTTGGTCTGATATTACAAGTTCAAGGCTGGACTAACTTAAAACGGTTGAATACTAACTAATTGAGTAAAAATTGGTGGATCAGTGGGAGGAACGAGTTATAATCCCATCATTACCATAATCTGCAATACATTCATAACAAATGAACTATATCTTACACTTTAAAATCTGCCTTTGATCTAATTGATACTATGTAATTTCTGATGACATCTGGAGAGGACATAACTAAATAATAAGGCAACTGTGGAGAAATACAGCTAACAAAGATCCAATTGGACATCTGAGGTTACCTTGAACAATTGCATTGTAAGAAATCAGACTGAAAGAGAAGATAAAGAAGGGGAAGTTGACTTTATTATATGACTGACGCCCACATTATGGCGCCTAAGCAAAGAGAGAAGGAAATGGAGAAGAGCAAGATACAAGAGAGAAACAAACCAATTGATCAATTTTATTCCCCTAAACCAATGACACTAGAACACCCAAAACAAAGGAAATGAGTGTTGTTAGAATCAAAAGACCTAAGGGATATCAACACCTCAAGAATCTCTGAAGATGAAGGCAATGGACAATCAAAAACATACCAAGGGATGACAGAGATGTTAGACACTTTATATATAAAAATTAAACAAGACCTTGAAAAAAATGTAATAGATTTGAAAGAGGAGGTGGCCCATCTGGCAGAATCACTAACCACGCAAACAACTGTTCTAAAAAACATACAAGAGGACTAATCTGTATTGACTGAAAAGAACAAAGTGATGGAAAACAAATTAAAACAACTAGAGGCTAAATTGGTAGACCAAGAAGATAGATCCAGAAGGAAGAATATCAGAGGTATACCAGAATCAATACATCAAACTCAAATGGAGGAATTTCTGAAAAAGATATGTGAAACATACATTCCTCTTGGAAAGTTGGGCCTACACCCCTTTGAAAGATTTAATTGACTGCACAAACCAAAAGAAGTCAACGCGACATTACCTAGAGATGTAATTGTGAGATTTTCATCAGGCTTTGGAAAGACGCAGTGATGCAAGCAACTAAACCCTTGGAATTGGAGGGTCACACAGATATAAAATTATTTCCGGACATGTCCTTCACTACCAGACAGGCGAGGAGGAAATTCAATGACTTAACTCCGGCTCTGAGAGACAGCAATATTAAATATAAATAGTTCACCAGATAAGAATAAGCTTATTGAATGTTATATTTGTATGTTTTGGATATGTATTGATGGAGCCTGTAAGAAATGTAATAACTAAATTTTGCAAAGACTAGGGAGTATGGATTAACAATACAGAATGCTAATGATCTCCTAGTATTGGTCTTCTACAGGTGATTAGAATATGGAATTTCATAATGTTATGTTCTGTATTTGTGGATGACAAGGTTTTGTCGGATAGAGGGGAAGACTGAGGTAAGGAGAAGGAATAGAGTAGTAGTATCAGATCGTTGAAAGATAAGGATGCCTATAATATGATCACAGAGTTAAATCATAAGAGAATAAATAATAATTACATCATCGTTATTCCAAGATAAAACAAGTACGTGGTTCCCACCTCCTCCAGAGCCCTTTTATTTTAAGGAGGAAGAGATTAGGGGTCCTTGGATAATGGAATAGATTATCCCAGATAGGTACCTGTGAGAGATACCCAATTATGGGATAAGGGAGAATCGAGGTGGGAGGAAAAAGAAGGAAGTGGTGATGGTACGAGGCGTATGGCTGAGGGGGGGAGGATGTGGGGAGGGGGGGGAATCTCGGATTTCACTCCTGCGGCGGCAGCAGGATATTAAGTTGCGGGCAGAAGTTAGTGTATTGCGAGTCGAAGAATATATGAATGTATGATTGTATGTATGAGGGGAGGGGGGGTTGGGCGTTCTGGCCGGCGGCCTGCAGTCAGGGGAGGCCTCCTTCGGTATGTTTTTTGTTTCGATAAATTAACCTTAGAGTGGTATCCATTAATGTGCAAGGGCTAAATTTGCCCCAGAAACGTGGAAGTCTCTACAAGTATTTGATAAACAATAATGTAGACATTCTGGTGGCACAAGAAACACACTGGATAGAGCAGCCTGAAAGATTATGGAAATATAGTAAGTACCCAGTGAAATTCGTATCAAATACGGTATAAGAAAGTATTTTTCTTAAGAAAATAAGGGGCGTGGAAATAATCATATCAGATAATTTAAAATTTGAATATATTCACCATATAAAAGATGAGAATGGGAGATATATTATATTGATTGCTAAAATTGAGGATCAAATTTACACTTTGATAAACTTGTATGCGCCTAATCAGACACCAGTCAGATTTCTGAAAGAAATACTTGATAAAGCAAATAAAGTATTATGTGGTACGTTGATCTTTGGAGGTGATTTTAACTCAATAGTAGACACCCAGATGGATAGAAATGGCAAAGTAAATGTTAGAGAAAAATGTAAACAGGCAGGGAAGTCCTCAGGACACCAGAAATTTTTCCAGTTTAATTCACTATACGACTGTTGGCGAGTGTTTAATCCAGGGGAGAGAGAATATACCTTCTTCTCTCATGTGCACCAAACTTATAAAAGAATAGACTTGATATTAATGAAGCCACAGGATCTGACCAAAGTAGTTAAAACAGAGATTGGGTCAATTACATGGTCAGACCATGCACCAGTAATTATAGATCTTAAAAAGAACCCTGAATATAGGATTAGTTACAAATGGAGACTAAATGGAAACAATTTGGACTTTGCCACTAATTTAACATATGTAGCTACAGAAGCAGAGGCTTTTTTGAAGGCAAATGATAATGGGGAAGTAACGCAAACAACAGTCTGGTGCACATATAAATGCTACATGCGGGGTCTGATCATGAAGTTGGGTGCACAAATAAAGAGAGAGGGGGGGAAGTCTCTAGCTGAATTGCACATCGCCATTGCTAAGTTGGAAAAACTGAATAAAAAATGTATTGGATTGTAAAGTAATAGCAGAAATACAAGACATTAGAAAGAAAATAAAAACTCAAACTTTTGAGCAAATTAATAGGACAATAACATTCATAAAACAAAAATGGTATTGTGTTAACAACAGAACAGGCAAAATGTTTACAAAAAAAACTACAACATCAGACAGGAAAGAAAAATATTAAAAGAATTATAGTTGGAGACAAAAAATATCTGACTCCTAAAGCAATTGTTTAAGCCGTTGCAGAATATTATGGCTCCCTTTATAATCGAAATAAACCAGTACCATCTTATGTGGAAATTGATAGATTTCTGTGTAGTCTGAAAATTCCCACAATTCCTGCAGAAAAATTGGTATACTTAAACAATCCAATTACATTTAGGGAAAATACAGAAACTATAAATAATTTAAAATCTGCTAAAGCTCCAGGCCAGGACTGATTTTCGACTCTATTTCGACTCTATTTTATAAAAAACCTATTAAGGTAATTGCCCCATTTCTTTTAAAAACTTTTCATAACATGTCGGAAATAGCAAAAATCCCAAAGGAGATGTTGGTTGCATCAATTACCTCTATTCCAAAACAAGGGAAAGATCCTCAATATCCAAGTAATTATAGACCAATATCTCTTATTAACATTGAATTAATGATCTACTCAAAGATATTGGCAGACCGATTAAAGAGAATCATACCAGATCTAGTACACGGGGACCAGTCTGGGTTTGTACAGGGCAGAAGAGCATCAGATAATAAAAGGAAGATATTTAATATATTACACAAATTCAATATCCAAGGGACTCCAGCTGCTCTGTTGGCTATTGACGCCGAGAAGGCGTTTGACAGAGTAAGCTGGAGATTCTTGGATAGAGTACTGGAAAGATTTGGTATAAAAGGAGCATTTAAAAACAATGTCATGCTGTTATATTCTGAACCAGTCTCAAGAGTAGTTGGTCAAACATTTCAATCGGATTACTTTTCGGTTGGAAGCGGCACCAGGCAAGGTTGTCCTTTGGCACCCCTTTTATATATCCTTTTAATAGAACCTTTAGCCACCATGATTAGAGATAACGATAAGATACATGGAATTCAAATAAAGAATGGTGAATGTAAAATAACATTGTTTGCTGATGATGTTCTTCTGTCCCTGTCCAGACCAGAGATATCTATATCAGAAGTGTTAAAAACAATAGATCTTTATTCAGATTCTTAAATTATAAAATACATTTGGGGAAAACACCAATTATAACAGCAAATATGGATAAAGTAAATTTAGATTCGCTCAGATTACAACGTCAGTTTGACTGGTCTAAAAAAAGGATTGATTATCTAGGCATAGGGTTAGATTTCCAATGTAAATAAATACCTAGAACTACTGAAAGACCTGAGGCAGAAACTAATACATTGGAAAGGCTTAGAGACATCTTGGCTAGGATGAATAAATATAGTAAACTCTTAAATTATCCCTAAAGTACTGTACTTATTTAGAACTATCGGGTGCTTTATAAAGTTCTCACCCAATTCCAACTAATGTTTGTTGATTTTATCTGGATGGGATGTAGATCTAGGATCTTCCAGACAATTCTTAAAAGAATAATACAAGAAGGTGGAGTGGAATTTCCCGATATTGTGGAATTACATGAAGCTTGTATGATTTCTCATTGTATGGAATGGATGAATAAGAGATCAGTTGACTTAGACTTTTTAAAATTTTTGTAGACTTTTTTAGACTTTTTAAAAAATTTTGGAGTGACATAAAACATATAAGTAAAATGGGGCCGAAAAACCCAATAGTGAGAGACGGATGGATCTCTATCCATAAGTTTTAAAAAATAATCTGATTTTTGAATACATTATCCTTTAATACTCCTGACTTATATGACATAAACGATTTAGTAATATCGGGCTGGCTCAACAAAGAGATTAAAACATTGAACGATATTATGCTGGGACATGAAGTAAGCCCATTTCCACTGCTTCAACAGAGGTTTGACTTGCTTGGTAAAGACATATTCACCTTTTTAAGAATAAAAAGTTATAGAAACAAAAAAGAGGTCCTGATGGAACACCCAGTTGATGATTATTTGATGAATGTACATGAACCAAAACACATTTCTAGTACAGTTAAACTATTAAAAAGTGTCAAGATATTAGATAAAACTAAATTCAATGGTAAAATAGGAGGCATTACTGCAGGTCCCCTTTTCATTGAAAGATTGGATACAGGCTCTGACTTTGTTCAGGCAGACAATTAACAGTGTGGCCTTGATGGAACTACAGTACAAACTGGTATACCAGTGGTACCTGGTCCCATCAGGGCTACACGAGATTTCTTTTCAAAATTCAGATTTATGTTGGAGATGTGGAAACAAAGTAGGACATTTTCTGCACATATGGTGGGATTGCAGACATTTAACTTTACTAAAAACGAAGATGAAAGATAAGATAACGAATATATTTCCATTTATTTCCGACATATCCCCGCAGATGTTTTTTGTTCCACATGAATCTTGAGACTTGTGGGATGGAACAGAAAAAACTTTTGATAAACATATTCATGGCAGTTAAGATTGAAATAGCCCGACGCTGGAAGAACCCAGATCCCATCCCTTGGAATAGTCAATCAAATAGAATAGCAAAAAGAGATGGAAGCGGGGTTCTATAGATTAAAGGGTTTAAGTAAATTACATAGTGAAATATGGACCCCTTGGATCCTAAGTAAAGGATAACCCGAATAAGGGAATAGCGGATTGCACATCAGAAGTGGGCCTCCATGGGACCTGGCAGTGGGCCGTGGCGTGGACGTACCCCCTCACCCTCCTCGGATGAATTGAGAATAGATGTTAAATGGGAATGAATGTACATACTAGGTTCATAAGCATTATTATATGTATATATTGGTTCCTTAAAGAAAGAAGAGCACAGTATGTATTTTTTGTATATGTATATATTTATGTGATTTTTATAAAATGGAATTTGATACAATGAAATAAAGAATATAAATAATAATACAAAAAAAATGATATCACCTTCTTCTAATCACCATGAGATGAAGCTCAAGCTCACACAACTTGTGATCTTATCTATAGCGTAATGACTTCCAAACTCATCTCTGGAAATGTACCTAACCATCTGGATGTAAGCCTGCATTACACATAATATAGTTTCAAAACAAAGATTGTTATGATCAAACCTACTGAATATTTAGGTTTTAATTCAAAGCTGAAAAGAGCTATGACATTTCCTTAATTTCCTTTGGGGGTTTTATAATCATTTGTCACCTTTGTTTATTTGAATTGACAATATTAATGAAACAACTTGCTTATGTTACTCATTTAATTTCCTTTTTTTTTTTTCCATTATATTCCAGACATAGATGAATGTTCTCAATCCCCTCCTCCCTGCACCCCTCCTGCTGTTTGTACCAATACCCAAGGCAACTTCTCATGTAACTGCCCCAAAGGTTATAAGAATACTTCAGAAAAAGATATATGTGAAGGTAAGAAGTCACTCTGTGCCCCTTTGAATATTTCAAGGACCCAATGTTGATATATTTTTTTTTACAATTGGCTGCTAAATTGAATCAGAAACTCTACTTGAAGGCTTTTGGGCCCATGGCATGAGACCCATTCAGATACAGATTTCCTTAAAAATGAACCGGAAGTGGCAAATTTAGACCCATCCATTTTGACTATACCCCTCTCATTCACCACATCGCCCTCTCTGGTCATGTCCCAACCACAGTTTTTATTATTTTTCATCACTATTTTTGCACGGATCTGCTTAGGAGATAAATCTGAAGTTATATTACCCTGCATTCTCACTCAGAGTTTTGCTGTTTTACTTGATTACCAATATAATTAAAGTTCTTCTTATTCAACATCCTCTACTTCCCAAGCATTTTGCCCAGGAAACTTCTCCTGTAATTGCCATGTAGGGTATGAGACCTATTCAAACAACAAAACCATCTTCCGTATCGGTAAGAAGACCTGATATACTTCTACTAACTGACATTAAAATGTACACCACCTGAAAAATATCAGTACTTCATATATGTCATGGAATTAGAGATCTAGTAAAAAGCTTACGAGAGCATTGCCGCAGAGGCTTCCTAGGAATGGCAGGTGGGTTACTGTTGGATCTGGTAGGCTTAAAGTTGTGGATAAAAGGCATGTCCCGCAGTCTGTGGCTGTCCAGAATTCATTTTCAGCACTTTCAGAGTGCAGTGGTGTTGTGGAGGCAGGCTCAGACACCGAGTTTGAGGAACCACTCTCCTATGTGGCTAAGGTGTGCAAGGAGAAGGTGAGGCCTGAGAGAAAGCAGTTGTTGTTGGGTGATTCTATCATAAGAGGTGGGGAGTTGGACAGTATTGGCTTAGTGAGATGTCTTCCTGGAGCTACTGCTCGCAGAGACAGGAGGCGTATTTCTAATATTGTTAAGCAAGCAAATCAGGAAGGAGAATTGGATGTACTGGTTCATCTAGGGACAAATGATTTGGTTTGCAATGAGGTTTCAGAGGTGAAGGAAGCTTTTCGTGTTCTTGCCAATGAGATACGGCAGGTTGTGTCCACACTGTCCTTTTCTGAAGTTATGCCTGTGCATTACATTCAGAATGATAGACGGATGCGTATTAGGGACTTCAACTTGTGGCTTGGAGAATGGTGTCGGGAGCAAGGATTTGGCTTTGTTTCTCATGGAAGTTCACTATGGGATAGAAAGGAACTGTACAAAAAAGATGGTTTGCATCTTTCTCAAAAGGGAACGAATGTTCTCAGTGAGCAGTTCAGAGGTTTTGCTAGGAGGTTTTTAAACTAAAAGAGGGGGGCAAAATGGTGATAAAACATCAATCCAATTGCCCCCCAAAAAAGGGACAGAAGTTACCTGTAGTCAGTGTGCTGAAAAATGATAAGCTTAGGGTCATGTCTACAAATGCTCGCAGTTTAGGGAGTAAGATCCATGAACTTGTGCCAATATTGGCAACTGAGAATGTAGATTTAGTGGCTGTTACTGAGACATGGTATAATGAAAAACATGACTGGGACATATCAATACCAGGGTACTCTTTATTTAGAAAAGACAGAGAAGGTAAAAAAGGGGGAGGGGTGGCCCTGTATGTGAGGAATAGCTTAAAATGTAACGTAATACAAGTTAGTGAGGCAGACATAGAGTCAGTTTGGGTTACATTAGAATTTGGTAATCATATGGTAACTCGGGTAGGTGTGATTTATAGGCCCCCTGGACAAATAGAGGAGTTAGATAATCTACTAGTTGAGGAAATAGCTAAAATGACAATGAAGGGAGAAGTGATCATCATGGGTGACTTTAAGCTTCCTGATGTGAACTGGAAATACAAAACAGCTACTTGCGCCAGGAGTACGCATATCCTAAACTCCCTACTGGGATTATCTCTAAAACAAGTAGTGGAGGAGCCAACTCGAAAGCAGACCATACTAGACTTAGTGTTCACAAATGGAGATTTGTTATCAGATATTACTGTAGGTGAAAGTTTAGGATCTAGTGATCACCAGACAGTGTGGTTTAATATAAGAACAGTGACGCAGTCACACCACACAAAAACAAAAGTTTTAGATTTTAGAAAAACAAACTTTTCTAAAATTAGATTAGGTGTGAAGGAGTCATTATCAGACTGGAGCAATTTAAATGGAGTCCAGGAGAAATGGGATTGTCTAAAAGTTACACTACTGAAGGCAACAGAAAATTGCATAAGGCTTGTCAGTAAGAGCAAACAATTGTAGAAACCACTGTGGTACTCTGCAGAGGTGGCTAAAATAGTAAAAAATAAAAAGCTAGCATTTAGTTATTATAAAAATACTCAGAGTGAGGAAGATAGAAAGATCTATAAGAGTAGGCAGAAAGAGGCAAAGCAAGCTATAAGAGCTTCCAAAGCACACACAGAAGAGACTATAGCCCAGTCAGTGAAAAAGGGGGATAAAACATTTTTTAGATACATAAATGAGAAAAGGAAAGTAAAACAAGGATTAGTTAGATTAAAAACATAAGAAGGATGCTATGTAGAAGAGGATAAAGGCTTAGCAGACTGCCTTAATGAATATTTTTGTTCAATTTTTACAAATGAAAATGAGGGTAAGGGACCTCATTTAGGGAAAAAGACTAATGAGTCTTTTGATGCATGTAAGTTTACAGAGGAAGAGGTTTTACTTCAGCTGTCTAAAGTAAAGACAAATAAGTCGATGGGACCTGATGGGATACATCCAAAGTTATTAAAAGAACTTAGTGGTGTACTAGCAAAACCGTTACCAGATTTATTTAACCAATCATTGTTAATGGGAGTAGTTCCAGAAGATTGGAAATTAGCTAATGTTGTGCCCATTCACAAGAAAGGTAGTAGGGAGGAGGCGGGCAACTATAGACCAGTAAGTCTTACTTCAGTAGTGGGGAAAATAATGGAAACCTTGTTAAAGAATAGGATTGTTGAACATCTAAAGTCGTTTGGATTTCAAGATCAGAGACAGCATGGGTTTACTTCAGGGAGATCATGCCAAACTAATCTTATTGATTTTTTTGATTGGGTAACTAAAATAATAGATCAGGGTGGTGCAGTAGACATTGCTTACCTAGATTTCAGTAAGGCTTTTGACACTGTCGCACATAGAAGGCTTATCAATAAACTGAAATCTTTGAGTTTGGATTTCAATATTGTTGAATGGATTAGACAATGGCTGAGTGACAGGCAACAGAGGGTTGTAGTCAATGGGGTATATTCGATGCAAGGTCTTGTTACTAGTGGGGTACCTCAGGGATCTGTTCTTGGACCCATTCTCTTCAATATTTTTATTAGCGATATAGCAGAAGGTCTTGTTGGCAAATTATGTCTTTTTGCTGATGATACAAAGATTTGCAGCAGCGTTGATATTCATGGAGGGATAAGCCAAATGGCAAATGATTTAGCTAAACTAGAAAAATGGTCAGAGCAGTGGCAACTGACATTTAATGTGGACAAGTGCAAGATTATGCACCTTGGGCGTAAAAACCCCAAAAGCAGAATATAGACTATTTGGTACAGTCCTAACCTCAACATCTGAGGAAAGGGATTTAGGAGTAATAATTTAAGAGGACTTGAAGGTAGGTAGGCAATGCAATAGAGCAGCAGGAAATGCAAGCAGAATGCTTGGTTGCATAGGGAGAGGTATTAGCAGTAGGAAGAGGGAAGTGCTCATGCCATTGTACAGAGCACTGGTGAGACCTCACTTGGAGTATTGTACGCAGTACTGGAGACCGTATCTCCAGAAGGATATTGATACTTTGGAGAGAGTTCAGAGAAGGGCTACTAAACTGGTTCATGGGTTGCAGGATAAAACTTACCAGGAAAGGTTAAAGCATCTTAACATGTATTGCTTGGAGGAAAGACGTAACAGGAGGGATATGATAGAAACATTTAAATACATAAAGGGAATCAACACAGTAAAGGAAGAAAGTATATTTAAAAGAAGAAAAACTACCACAACTAGAGGACATAGTCTTAAATTAGAGGGGCAACAATTTAAAAGTAATATCAGGAAGTATTACTTTACTGAGAGGGTAGTGGATGTATGGAATAGCCTGCCAGCAGAAGTGGTAGAGGTAAACACAGTCAAGGATTTTAAGCATGCGTGGGATAGACACAAGGCTATCCTATCTATAGGACCGGGAACGGGGGACTAATAAAAGTACTCAAAAAAAAAATTAAACAATTGGGCAGACTAGATGGACCGAATGGTTCTTATCTGCCGACACATTCTATGTTTCTATGTTTCTATGTTTCTAAGTCACATCAGATTCTGGGCTGTGTTTAATTCTACATAGACCCTGGGTATATTACTTTTGGACTTTTGGTGTAAATGAGCAATGACTGACACCTGGAATTTCTGATTAATACTTCTCTCATAATAGAACATGTTCATTCATACTTTCATTTCATACATTGGTCATCCAGGGTAACAGATCATTAACAATGACTGATTGGTGGTGAGCTACAATGGACCTGATGAAGTCACTGTCGTGGTGAAATGCATTGGGCAGGGTCTCATACTATCCTCTGAGCCTCTTTGCAGCATTATTTTTTTTTTTTACCGGTGTTTGTAGAGCTGGTTTAGACTATCCCAGCAGTGGTGAATGTGATATTTGAACATACTATATCACACGATCGTTAGACTGTGTCAAGCATGGCCCTCCAACTATTGCTCATAAAGCTTTTAGGAGTGCTTCATGCAAGGCTTAATAATTGTGAATGTGGGAGCTTTGTGGTGAATACGTAAATACTGCTGTGCTCCTTTCTTTTCTAGTGTCTGGTAACAATGTGATCTGCTGTTATTATTCTGTTCCAGATATAGATAAATGTTCTTATTCCCCTCCTCCTTGCACTGCCCCAGCGGTTTGTACCAATACCCTGGGAAATTTCTCATGTAACTGCCCTGTAGGGTATGTGACCCATGCACAAAAAGACAACAATCTCACTTTATGTGAAGGTAAGAGCTTCTTTTGTTGTCTTTTTTACACCTTGAGGTCCAAACACTAACAAGACTCTATACACAGAATGTAGTTGGAATGTTAATCTTGTTTATGTGACCAACACCAGACATCAGATAAGCACACATGGTATTTTTGAAGGGTGCTGGTTTCTTATCCTCCCATCAGCATCTTACGTGTAGTAGTTTTTATTTATCACAGTGAAGAAACATATTATTCAATGCCTGTAGGACTTCTACATCCACCTCCAGCTGGGGAGGAGACACTTATCTCCTCCCTCACTATTTGGCTGTTTTATTCTGCGTGTATTCACCAATCATGTAGAGTGACTGTCACAATCAATGCTCTATCATAAGGCAGTGACTGGCCTCCTGCTTGGATCAACTGCTTTTAGGGTTTATTTCCTTCTTTATGAAGGCCAACTATGGAAATTCCTTAATTGTCTTTGTGGTTTACAAACAGTTCTACCCTCTGTTTATTCAAACTGACATATTTGATAATGCCACCCTCTCAACGCTGAAACCATGTGATTTGCGCTTATATTCTATTGCACATAAAGATAAATGTTCTCAATTCCCTTCTCCATGCACCCATCCTGGTGTTGAGCAAAAGTCGAATAGCTCAAGATCTGGGCCAGCTACCCAGCATCCCTGCGAACAGGGTGTGATGACCGCAGTCTTATCCGCCCACCCTTGGTCTTCACCCAGGTCCCTATTAATACCCAAGGAAATATCTTGTGCAATTGCCATGTAGGGTACATGACTAATTCAGGCAGAGACAAAAAAACAAAACAAAAAAAAACCAGACAACCAAATAGCTAATTCAGGCATTAATAGTCAAGTAGGTAAGAGAGACAGATTGAATTTTACTACTTGGTTACCAATTCCCTGTTTATTGAATAGATCTCACTATGTACCTATGTGTCTTTGAGTCATTATATTTCCCATCTAAATTAGGTTGTAACTGTTTCATAGTGTTAATTGTGTAAGATTGTTTTGTGTCACGTTGTGTTATAGTATTGTGACATTTATTGTGTTGCAGATTTAAATGAATGTCTTGTTTCACCGTCTTGTGCTCCCCCTTCCACATGCATTAATACCCGGGGCAGTTTTTTATGTAGTTGCCCTGCAGGTTATGCACCATCCTATGTCAATAAAAGAGGTCAGAACCTGACTACATGCATAGGTAAGCAGTACTTCTACGACTGGACAGTAAGGCGAGTGTGTAACATTATGACAAATTCCCAAACTGCGGATCAAACATCCTACCATACATTATGCAAGACTGAAAAATTTATTTGGCCAAGTCCCCGAGTATTGTGTATACTAGGAAAGTAATTAGCTTTGAAAATAGAGGTTTTTCTATGTTTGTTTGTTTAAGTAGTGCTCTGAATATTAGAGCTGTGAAGTCTGTAGGTCTCCAAGACCATCCCCAATAGCAGTGTGTGACTGATGATGACCATGCCATTTCTATCCATGTTACAGTGTGGGTGACTACTTTGTTATTCATCAGGTCATATCAATCTATCTAGACGCTAGTAAGTTACTGACTCTGATTTTGGCAGTAATAAAAAAACTGCAGCAGTGAAATGAGATGAGTGGTAAAGTGGCTAGTTGTGTATAGAGCATGTTAATAGAAAATGGAATTATTTACAGAACAACGGCAGAAAAAAAATGAAGTTGTACTTAATTAAAGGATTGCATCAAGTTTAGGCATTTTATATAGAAATGCTTTGATGAAAAATTACAAATAAAGTAATTAATTGAGCCATCTTTACTGCATATAGTTCCGCCCAGGGCTACTTTAAAGTCGCATTGTAAAAAACTGTATGTAAATGTGAACTTTTTAATATTATATGCAACTATTTTCATATCACATTCAACTATTTGTATATGTAATAAAAATGTTATTGAAAAATTGCATTTCTTGTTTTTTTTCTATTTTCTATGACGTTTCCTTAATTTTCTTGGGGGTTTTATAATCATTTGTCACCTTTGTTTATTCGAATTGACAATATTAATGAAACAACTTGCTTATGTTACTCATTTAATTTCCTTTTTTTTTTTTTCATTATATTCCAGACATAGATGAATGTTCTCAATCCCCTCCTCCCTGCACCCCTCCTGCTGTTTGTACTAATACCCAAGGCAACTTCTCATGTAACTGCCCCAAAGGTTATAAGAATACTTCAGAAAAAGATATATGTGAAGGTAAGAAGTCACTCTGTGCCCCTTTGAATATTTCAAGGGCCCAATGTTGATAATTTTTTTTTTACAATTGGCTGTTAAATTGAATCACAAACTCTATTTGAAGGCTTTTGGGCCCATGGCATGAGACCCATTCAGATACAGATTTCCTTAAAAATGAACCGGAAGTGGCACATTTAGACCCATCCATTTTGACTATACCCCTCTCATTCACCACATCGCCCTCTCTGGTCATGTCCCATCCACAGTTTTTATTTTTTTTCATCACTATTTTTGCACGGATCTGCTTAGGAGATAAATCTGAAGTTATATTATACTACATTCTCACTCAGAGTTTTGCTGTTTTACTTGATTACCAATATAATTAAAGTTCTTCTTATTCAACATCCGCTACTTCCCAAGCATTTTGCCCAGGAAACTTCTCCTGTAATTGCCATGTAGGGTATGAGACCTATTCAAACAACAATACCATCTTCCGTATCGGTAAGAAGACCTGATATACTTCTACTAACTGACATTAAAATGTACACCACCTGAAAAATATCAGTACTTCATATATGTCATGGAATTAGAGATCTAGTAAAAAGCTTACGAGAGAAGTCACATCAGATTCTGGGCTGTGTTTAATTCTACATAGACCCTGGGTATATTACTTTTGAACTTTTGGTGTAAATGAGCAATGACTGACACCTGGAATTTCTGATTAATACTTCTCTCATAATAGAACATGTTAATTCATACTTTCATTTCATACATTGGTCATCCAGGGTAACAGATCATTAACAATGACTGATTGGTGGTGAGCTACAATGGACCTGATGAAGTCACTGTCGTGGTGAAATGCATTGGGCAGGGTCTCATACTATCCTCTGAGCCTCTTTGCAGCATTATTTTTTTTTTTTACCGGTGTTTGTAGAGCTGGTTTAGACTATCCCAGCAGTGGTGAATGTGATATTTGAACATACTATATCACACGATCGTTAGACTGTGTCAAGCATGGCCCTCCAACTATTGCTCATAAAGCTTTTAGGAGTGCTTCATGTTAGGCTTAATAATTGTGAATGTGGGAGCTTTGTGGTGAATACGTAAATACTGCTGTGCTCCTTTCTTTTCTAGTGTCTGGTAACAATGTGATCTGCTGTTTTTATTCTGTTCCAGATATTGATGAATGTTCTTACTCCCCTCCTCCTTGCACTGCCCCAGCGGTTTGTACCAATACCCTGGGAAATTTCTCATGTAACTGCCCTGTAGGGTATGTGACCCGTGCACAAGAAGACAACAATCTCACTTTATGTGAAGGTAAGAGCTTCTTTTGTTGTCTATTTTGCACCTTGAGGTCCAAACACTAACAAGACTCTATACACAGAATGTAGTTGGAATGTTAATCTTGTTTATGTGACCAACACCAGACATCAGATAAGCACACATGGTATTTTTGAAGGGTGCTGGTTTCTTATCCTTCCATCAGCATCTTACGTGTAGTAGTTTTTATTTATCACAGTGAAGAAACATATTATTCAATGCCTGTAGGACTTCTACATCCACCTCCAGCTGGGGAGGAGACACTTATCTCCTCCCTCACTATTTGGCTGTTTTATTCTGCGTGTATTCACCAATCATGTAGAGTGACTGTCACAATCAATGCTCTATCATAAGGCAGTGACTGGCCTCCTGCTTGGATCAACTGCTTTTAGGGTTTATTTCCTTCTTTATGAAGGCCAACTATGGAAATTCCTTAATTGTCTTTGTGGTTTACAAACAGTTCTACCCTCTGTTTATTCAAACTGACATATTTGATAATGCCACCCTCTCAACGCTGAAACCATGTGATTTGCGCTTATATTCTATTGCACATAAAGATAAATGTTCTCAATTCCCTTCTCCATGCACCCATCCTGGTGTTGAGCAAAAGTCGAATAGCTCAAGATCTGGGCCAGCTACCCAGCATCCCTGCGAACAGGGTGTGATGACCGCAGTCTTATCCGCCCACCCTTGGTCTTCACCCAGGTCCCTATTAATACCCAAGGAAATATATTGTGCAATTGCCATGTAGGGTACATGACTAATTCAGGCAGAGACAAAAAAACAAAACAAAAAAAAAAACCAGACAACCAAATAGCTAATTCAGGCATTAATAGTCAAGTAGGTAAGAGAGACAGATTGAATTTTACTACTTGGTTACCAATTCCCTGTTTATTGAATAGATCTCACTATGTACCTATGTGTCTTTGAGTCATTATATTTCCCATCTAAATTAGGTTGTAACTGTTTCATAGTGTTATTTGTGTAAGATTGTTTTTTGTCACGTTGTGTTATAGTATTGTGACATTTATTGTGTTGCAGATTTAAATGAATGTCTATTTTCACCGTCTTGTGCTCCCCCTTCCACATGCATTAATACCCGGGGCAGTTTTTTATGTAGTTGCCCTGCAGGTTATGCACCATCCTATGTCAATAAAAGAGGTCAGAACCTGACTACATGCATAGGTAAGCAGTACTTCTACGACTGGACAGTAAGGCGAGTGTGTAACATTATGACAAATTCCCAAACTGCGGATCAAACATCCTACCATACATTATGCAAGACTGAAAAATGTATTTGGCCAAGTCCCCGAGTATTGTGTATACTAGGAAAGTAATTAGCTTTGAAAATAGAGGTTTTTCTATGTTTGTTTGTTTAAGTAGTGCTCTGAATATTAGAGCTGTGAAGTCTGTAGGTCTCCAAGACCATCCCCAATAGCTGTGTGTGACTGATGATGACCATGCCATTTCTATCCATGTTACAGTGTGGGTGACTACTTTGTTATTCATCAGGTCATATCAATCTATCTAGACGCTAGTAAGTTACTGACTCTGATTTTGGCAGTAACACAAAAACTGCAGCAGTGAAATGAGATGAGTGGTAAAGTGGCTAGTTGTGTATAGAGCATGTTAATAGAAAATGGAATTATTTACAGAACAACGGCAGAAAAAAATGAAGTTGTACTTAATTAAAGGATTGCATCAAGTTTAGGCATTTTATATAGAAATGCTTTGATGATATTTACAAATAAAGTAATTAATTGAGCCATCTTTACTCCATATAGTTCCGCCCAGGCCCACTTTAAAGTCGCATTGTAAAAAACTGTTTGTAAATGTGAACTTTTTAATATTATATGCAACTATTTTCATATCACATTCAACTATTTGTATATGTAATAAAAATGTTATTGAAAAATTGCATTTCTTGTGTTTATTCTATTTTCTATGACATTTCCTTAATTTTCTTGGGGGTTTTATAATCATTTGTCACCTTTGTTTATTCGAATTGACAATATTAATGAAACAACTTGCTTATGTTACTCATTTAATTTCCTCTTTTTTTTTTTCATTATATTCCAGACATAGATGAATGTTCTCAATCCCCTCCTCCCTGCACCCCTCCTGCTGTTTGTACTAATACCCAAGGCAACTTCTCATGTAACTGCCCCAAAGGGTATAAGAATACTTCAGAAAAAGATATATGTGAAGGTAAGAAGTCCCTTTGTGCCCCTTTGAATATTTCAAGGGCCCAATGTTGATAATTTTTTTTTACAATTGGCTGCTAAATTGAATCAGAAACTCTACTTGAAGGCTTTTGGGCCCATGGCATGAGACCCATTCAGATACAGATTTCATTAAAAATGAACCGGAAGTGGAAAATTTAGACCCATCCATTTTGACTATACCCCTCTCATTCACCACATCGCCCTCTCTGGTCATGTCCCAACCACAGTTTTTATTTTTTTTTCATCACTATTTTTGCACGGATCTGCTTAGGAGATAAATCTGAAGTTATATTACCCTGCATTCTCACTCAGAGTTTTGCTGTTTTACTTGATTACCAATATAAATTAAACGTCTTCTTATTCAACATCCTCTACTTCCCAAGCATTTTGCCCAGGAAACTTCTCCTGTAATTGCCATGTAGGGTATGAGACCTATTCAAACAACAAAACCATCTTCCGTATCGGTAAGAAGACCTGATATACTTCTACTAACTGACATTAAAATGTACACCACCTGAAAAATATCAGTACTTCATATATGTCATGGAATTAGAGATCTAGTAAAAAGCTTACGAGAGAAGTCACATCAGATTCTGGGCTGTGTTTAATTCTACATAGACCCTGGGTATATTACTTTTGAAGTTTTGGTGTAAATGAGCAATGGCTGACACCTGGAATTTCTGATTAATACTTCTCTCATAATAGAACATGTTCATTCATACTTTCATTTCATACATTGGTCATCCAGGGTAACAGATCATTAACAATGGCTGATTGGTGGTGAGCTACAATGGACCTGATGAAGTCACTGTCGTGGTGAAATGCATTGGGCAGGGTCTCATACTATCCTCTGAGCCTCTTTGCAGCATTATTTATTTTTTTACCGGTGTTTGTAGAGCTGGTTTAGACTATCCCAGCAGTGGCGGATGTGATATTTGAACATACTATATCACACGATCGTTAGACTGTGTCAAGCATGGCCCTCCAACTATTGCTCATAAAGCTTTTAGGAGTGGTTCATGCTAGGCTTAATAATTGCGAATGTGGGAGCTTTGTGGTGAATACGTAAATACTTCTGTGCTCCTTTCTTTTCTAGTGTCTGGTAACAATGTGATCTGCTGTTTTTATTCTGTTACAGATATAGATAAATGTTCTTATTCCCCTCCTCCTTGCACTGCCCCAGCGGTTTGTACCAATACCCTGGGAAATTTCTCATGTAACTGCCCTGTAGGGTATGTGACCCGTGCACAAGAAGACAACAATCTCACTTTATGTGAAGGTAAGAGCTTCTTGTGTTGTCTTTTTTACACCTTGAGGTCCAAACACTAACAAGATTCTATACACAGAATGTAGTTGGAATGTTAATCTTGTTTATGTGACCAACACCAGACATCAGATAAGCACACATGGTATTTTTGAAGGGTGCTGGTTTCTTATCCTTCCATCAGCATCTTACGTGTTTTTATTTATCACAGTGAAGAAACATATTATTCAATGCCTGTAGGACTTCTACATCCACCTCCAGCTGCGGAGGAGACACTTATCTCCTCCCTCACTATTTGGCTGTTCGATTCTGCGTGTATTCACCAATCATGTAGAGTGACCGTCACAATCAATGCTCTATCATAAGGCAGTGACTGGCCTCCTGCTTGGATCAACTGCTTTTATGGTTTATTTCCTTCTTTATGAAGGCCAACTATGGAAATTCCTTAATTGTCTTTGTGGTTTACAAACAGTTCTACCCTCTGTTTATTCAAATTGACAAATTTGATGATGTCACCCTCTCAACGCTGAAACCATGTTATTTGCGCTTATATTCTATTGCACATAGAGATAAATGTTCTCAATTCCCTTCTCCATGCACCCATCCTGGTTTTGAGCAAAAGTCGATCAGCTCGGGATCTGGGTCAGCTGCCCAGCGAACAGGGTGTGATGACCGCAGTCGAATCTGCCCACCCTTGGTCTTCACCCAGGTCCCTATTAATACCCAGGGAATTATCTTGTGCAATTGCCATGTAAGGTACATGACTAATTCAGGCAGAGACAACATAAATTAAAAAAAAAAAAACAGTGACCAGACAACCAAATAGCTAATTTAGGCATCAATAGTAAAGTAGGTAAGAGAGACAGATGGGATTTTACTACTTGGTTACCAATTCCCTGTTTATTGAATAGATCTCACTATGTACCTATGTGTCTTTGAGACATTATACTTCCCATCTAAATTAGGTTGTAACTGTTTCATAGTGTTATTTGTGTAAGATTGTTTTGTGTCACGTTGTGTTATAGTATTGTGACATTTATTGTGTTGCAGATTTAAATGAATGTCTTGTTTCACCGTCTTGTGCTCCCCCTTCCACATGCATTAATACCCGGGGCAGTTTTTTATGTAGTTGCCCTGCAGGTTATGCACCATCCTATGTCAATAAAAGAGGTCAGAACCTGACTACATGCATAGGTAAGCAGTACTTCTACGACTGGACAGTAAGGCGAGTGTGTAACATTATGACAAATTCCCAAACTGCGGATCAAACATCCTACCATACATTATGCAAGACTGAAAAATGTATTTGGCCAAGTCCCCGAGTATTGTGTATACTAGGAAAGTAATTAGCTTTGAAAATAGAGGTTTTTCTATGTTTGTTTGTTTAAGTAGTGCTCTAAATATTAGAGCTGTGAAGTCTGTAGGTCTCCAAGACCATCCCCAATAGCTGTGTGTGACTGATGATGACCATGCCATTTCTATCCATGTTACAGTGTGGGTGACTACTTTGTTATTCATCAGGTCATATCAATTTATCTAGACGCTAGTAAGTTACTGACTCTGATTTTGGCAGTAACACAAAAACTGCAGCAGTGAAATGAGATGAGTGGTAAAGTGGCTAGTTGAGTATAGAGCATGTTAATAGAAAATGGAATTATTTAAAGAACAACAGCAGCAAAAAATGAAGTTGTACTTAATTAAAGGATTGCATCAAGTTTAGGCATTTTATATAGAAATGCTTTGATGAAAGATTACAAATAAAGTAATTAATTGAGCCATCTTTACTCCATATAGTTCCGCCCAGGGCCACTTTAAAGTCGCATTGTAAAAAACTGTATGTAAATGTGAACTTTTTAATATTATATACAACTATTTTCATATCACAAATTAACTATTTGTATATGTAATAAAAATCTTATTGAAAAATTGCATTTCTTGTGTTTATTCTATTTTCTTCACCCACATTGCACCTAAAGGACTTAACACAGCACCATACAGTACTTACAGCACTTGCCATGCACCTATAATGCACCCACACAATTTGCTATGACACAGTGTCAATTTGCCCCACAGAACATACCACTGTGTCACTTTGTCCCACAGAATAGCCCCTGCAGAAAAAGCACCGTCTCACTTTCCCCAACAGAACATGCCACAGCATCACTTTGCCAGTTAAAATAAGCCACTGTCAGGTACCAAATACCATGCCGCAGTCACTTCGTTATTAACATGTGCAACAGTCAGTTTGCCTATTAAAATATGCCACCATTTGTCCATTAAATATGCCACAGCTTGCCCATTGATATGCCGGTTTTAGTTTGCCATTAATATGCCACAGCAAATTTGCCCATTAATATGCGAGAATTACTTTTGCCAATAATATGCTAAAATTACTTTTGCCATTAATATTCCAATATTACTTTTGCCATTAATAAATCACAGTCAATTTGCCCAATAATATGCCAGTGTTATTTTGCCATTAAAATGCCACAGCCAATTTTCCTAATAATATGCCATTTAAATACAGGGACCGGATATGACGTACTGTCATGGCCAGCCTTACGTGTTCAGGCTGCCTGTGCGGGCCACCCCCGTGGCGCCACCTCCTCCTGTCTCTTTCCCCACACTCCATTTTATGTCTCTCTACCTTCCAATGTATGTCTCTCCTCCTCCCCAAACCATTTATCTCTTTCCCCTTCTCATAAGTTTTCTCCCCCCCATTTCTGTTATCTCTTCTCCTCCTCATATTGATTATCTCTCCCTCCCTTCCTCATATCTCTTTCCCCATATCTCTTTCCCTCTCCCCATATCTCTTTGCATCTCCTTCCCTTCCCCATATTTCTTTCCATATCCTTCCCCTTCCCATATATATTTCCCCATATCTGTTCTCACCCCCTATCTGTTTTTTCTCCACCTCCTCCCCATCTCTGTTCTCTCTCCTCCTCCTCCTCCCCATATCTGTTCTCACTCCACCTCTTCCCTCTCTCCTTCCCATATCTGTTCTCTCTCCCCCTCCTCCCCCATATGTGTTCTCCCTCCCAATCCTCCCCCATATCTGCTCTTTCTCCCCTCCTTCCCCATATCTGTTCTCTCTCCCCGATATATGTTCTCTCTCCCCCTCTTCCCCCATGTATGTATGCAGAGGGGATAGATGCCCGATTCCTGAGACATACCATAACCCCACAATCCCCCATAGCCATACCAGCCCATGTTCCCCCCAATAAATAGACAGAAGACTTGTGATGGTACAACAAGGCCACAGCACTTCTTTATTAAACATATATCAGGCTGTATAAACCACCACCATCCTTTAATACTTATATGTATAAAACAGAATACAGCCTGACAAAATGACTAAGCCCTTGACAGTAAAACCATTTTAAACTTAAACCCATATATTTACATAGTGCAACTTTTTCCAACCAAATCCAGAATCCAGAAGCTCGCCTCCCCTCCTCGTCCCTTGAGATGCCATACCTCCACCTGGTCCATCTCTCCCACAATGCTTACCACTAGCCGACTCACTTAGCTCAGTGGGCACGTCCAATACAAACAACTTCCATGTTGCTTTTAAGGTTAGGGGAGGACCCGAGCACCATTCTCCTTATAATAACTCCAACTTCATTTTCCAAAACATATGCCCTACTGGCAAGGACTGCCAACCCCCGCCTGCTGCGACAAAGAAAGTTAATACATAAAAACATATAAACAGAGGGAGGGAGGGTGGGAAAATTGCTACCAGGTGCGTTTACAGATTAAAATGGCTGCTGGGGAGAGAGGCTCCAGGGCTTTTCTCAACTCCCCCCTGAAGCCCCTCCCCCCAGCCCCCGTCAGTCATCTCTTGCCTCCCCCTCGCCCATACATGTCCTGTACAATTAATTTGCATAATTTCCCAGGGTTCTTATTTGTTCTCTCTGCAACTCCTCCCCATCTCTGTTCTCTCTCCCCGTCTCTATTCTCCCTCCCCTGCTCCCCATCTCTGTTCTTCCCCATTTTTTCTCTCCCCCTCTACCCCATCTCTGTTCTCTTCCACCTCCTCTGTTTTCTCTCCTCCCCATCTCTTTTCTCTCTCCTCCTTCCCCATTTATGTACTCTCTCCCCCTCCTTCTCCATATCTGTACTCTCTCCCCCTCCTCCCCCATATCTGTTCTCTCTCCCCTCCTCCCCATATCTGTTCTTTCTCCCCCTCTTCCCAATAATTGTTCTCTCCCCATCTCTGTTCTGTCTCCCCCATCTCTGTTCTCTCCCCCCTCTTTTCTCACCCCCCATTCTTAATTGAAGCGGGCAACATAAGCTCCATGTGTTAAACACACATGGAGCTCATTAAGTGCTACTCGCACTTCCCGTGTGTAGTGATGATGCAGGGCATTGGGAATACGATGCCCTGCATCATCACTATGAGCGGGCAGCTCAAGCAGTGTTTCATTCACAGAGCTTCTGCTTCCCGTGGCTCCCTCATGCTTCCGTGGCTCCCTCATGCTTCCCGTGGCTCCCTCATGAAGCAGAAGCTGCTCTGCTTCACAGGGTGGCGGCGGACATTCACCTCTCATCCTGTGATGTACGCTCCATCACAGAATCCTCCACGCTGGGTGATCTTCTTTTTTTTTTTGAAATGGCGCCCCCTGCAGAGTTGCGCCCTGTGAGCTTGCAAAGGCCACACACCCCAAAGGCCGGTCCTGCGTACTATCATATCCAGTGGCAATGATTTTTTTTTTGACAAAAAAGTTGATCTGCGAGATTCGTTGCGAGAGGGATGTCGCCACCTGCTGGGTGACACCCGTGGCCAACGGGTCCTCCTTAACCAGAGGGCCTGGGCAAGTGCCCAGTTTGCCCATCGGTTAAAGTGGCCCTGGCTCCACCAGGAGGCAAACATTTTGTTTAGAATCTTTGGTCATATGGGTTAGGTCTTTCTTCATCTGAACCAAGGTGAGTGAAGATCTGACCCAAGATTCTAAACAACATGTCTGCCCCCTGAGAGTACGATATGGAGTAAAGAAGGCTCAATAAGGAACTTTATTTGAATTCTTTCATTATATCCTTTCTTTATAAATCATTTACACTTGATACCATCTTTCAATTAAACATAAGTTAATTTTGTTGCTACAGTTGTCCTTTAATGCTGTTAGTCTTGCATTCACCATATCCGGCTACCACCTAACCAGAATGGCCATTCCTACCCCTCTACTCACTCCCATTAATTTCTATAGGGGAAGGATAAAATGTTTTTCAGACTAAATCCAACTTTCAGACTAATATCACTATGCTTAGTGGAGTTTAAAGATGTATTGTATTTAAAGATGGTATATTCTCTAAAAAAAAAACTGACTGACTTCTTTCTCCACAGAACCTGCCATAAACTGTGACTGGACCATTCCAGACGAATGTAGAGACCAAAAACCAGGGGTATGTTCAGTGGTTTGTGATACACAAGGATCTAGATCTTGTAATTCAGACCCCTCTGTATGTACTGGGCACCTGGTGCCATCCTCCAGAGGTTCAGTCAGCTAGACTTGTGGGAAATATGTATAACGGCGATTGCACTTTTTTTATAACTCCCAACACTTTCTAGTACGTGACGTCTACTGGGCTTAGTAGACTCACCGCTCGTTATAGGGAAGATCCTCTGCCTGTAAAACTCCTAACAGCTGGAACAGCAAAACTCCTCTGGAACTACTGCTATATGTTCAGAATAAGTACACAGGACTCAGCTCTCTAGAACAGCAGTTGAAGTACAATTTAATGCAGAGCAGACATTATATTTATACAGAGTGAGATCATTTAATATATAATTAAACAAAGGAACGCATTAGCTGGTTAACACAATCAAATTTGCTACTTGAACTGTCAGGCACCAATCAGAAGGAAGGCAGGAGAAGGTGATTGGCTAAAAGTTTAGACGGATGTAGGCACCTCTCTGATTGGCCAAAAGCTTAAAGAGCCAACATAAAGGGTTTAAATGATTGAAACCACTCACACCTAGAGTGTGAATGTGCTGGGTTCTGGTGCAACCAATTAGAGGGGGAGTTACTTTTGATTGTAGAGAAAAGAAAATTGTTGGTGCGCTAAGCTAGTCACAGGCACAAAAAATATCAATGTATAAAATTATGCTTACCAAACAGGTGTGAGCATGCTGCAAATACAGTGGGATAGGCTGTACAATGTATAAAAAAAAAAAAAAAATCTGTCTTTTTGCTTAATTAAGCTTAATTATGCTTTGGCCAATTCATATAACCAAAACCTCTCATCTATATTATATTTATATATTTGTTGCCAACTTTATTAGGGTGAGAAGCGCAGTTTTTGTTTTTTGTATACTTCTGATTTTAGCCAAACCCCAGGCTACCTACCTTTCCTTCTATAATAGTGAGAGTCTCCATCACCTGGGAAAGCCACTTTGGGTGCCTGACTGTCTGCAGATAGAAATCCAATAGTATTACATGTATTCCATAAGCCGAAAGTCTATAAACCGAACGACATTCTGTTTATAGACTAGCAATAGCATTACATGTATTCTATAAACCGAAAGTCTATAAACCGAATGTCGTACGGTTTATAGACTTTCGGCTTATGGAATACATGTAATGCTATTGGCTTTCTATAAACCGAACTAGAGTCCCCATTCATAAGAAATTCTCTCTTTAGTGAGTAGACATCAGAGATATTGCGGTAGATTCAACACCAGCCGTTAACTTTGGCAAGGTTAAAGCCTTTTTAGCACATGTTACTCATATCACACCATTCAGAAAGCCCCTGGTCACTCTAATAAATAAACAGAGTAAGGGGCTGGCAAAATGTCCCTGACCCCCTTTAATAAATAAAAAAATTAAATATATGAAGCCAGGGGCCCAGAACATGTTTTTTTTTTTTTTTAAACATAGGGTTAACCCTTACAGTACACTGTTTGTGTTCCCTACAGCATTGAAAGGGTAAATGTGAAAATATTAACTGCATTCAGCTGGCAATGCTCATTTAAGTCATGGTTTTGAGGCAGTGAATGAATGGCAAAAATGTAGGAATTTTGTGAATTTTTAAATGGACACTCCCACCAAAATATGAAATATTTCAGAAATGTCTTTTGTTTTTGTTGTGTGAGTTTATTTTAAGATATCTTTTACTAAACAAGTGTGCCGCCATTTTGTGAAATATAGTGTTTTTGGGTGCCGCCCCCAAGAGACTTGACTACACTAGTATCTTACTTTGGGACTGAGGACACAGAATGCAGTCTATAAGTCAGAATTCTGACCGCATTGAATGGGTGGGTAATGTAACTACTACATCACAAGGAGGCGGAGTTATGATCCTGTTTAATCAGGTCAATTTCCTCTCTTTGTGTTGGAAGGCAGGTAAAAAATGGTTGTACACAGCCACATAGTCCTGCCAACTCATGACATCATCATGATGCTTTGGCCACCGTTGTAAAGTGAGACTTGCTGAAAGATTTTAGAGAATGTTGCATCATGGGTAAAATTCTTACAATGAATGCTGGAGATAAACACCTAAATTTATTTTTACTTTTATATGCAATTAATTCAACCATAAAAAAAACAGTGGCACAGCGTATCTAGTTACATCTTATGTAAGTGGTAGTGACCCTTTGAATCACTGTTCGTACGGTAATTACTGCATACGTAAATGCTTCGTTAGTTAACATTCAGTTCTCCAATACTTTAGGATACTCTCTGTACTTCACTGGAAAACCTTTCTCGGATTCTGACTGATACCTGCCAGAGCAATGAAACCAGGCAATCAGCAGTGGTAAGGAGTTGAAGACCTATATCATTACAGATGATTAATAATGTTGCAATTATTTATGCAAAACTGTCTACAAGTTGTTTTACTTAAATAGTGCCACATTTGGTAAGATATTTTATCTTGCAAATAAAATATTTTGTAATGGGACACCACCAAAGACCAAATATAGCAAGGCCACTGAATACCGAGTATCCAATATTTTGGACAATTCAAACCTATTTTCTTAGGACTCAGCATCTCAACAATCTCTCTTCTTTCCTCTTAAACTCTGTGTCTAATCAGTTTGTCTTCTGTCTCCCTGCCCTTTGAACTCCCTTTCTTTTTGTAGAATGTCACCAATGAGATCTCACAAGTTCTCAACCAGTCTTTGATCCACCTGGAAGAATCTGAGGAGCTATCAACGGTCACATTCCTTCTGAAATCTGTGGAGACAACTCTGATTACAATTCTCGCTCAGGAGCCGGTTAGCCAGAGGATCACCACTCCTCAGCTAGGTGTGTCCATGGAACTAGTTACATAGTCAATTAGGTGAAAAGAACACAAAAAGTCCATCAAGATCATCCTTATAATGGACACAATGTCCATCTTCATGACCTTTAGGACAATCCATCTATGTCGAGCTAGAAGAAGCCAAAAGATTCCCAGTGAGAAATACACACAATTACTCCTGAAGGGATAAAAAATATATATTTTTTTATTTTAAAGGTGATCAGATCAACTTGGATGGACACTAACGAAATTGAAAGTAATTGTTATAGTCCCTTATTTTGAAAAGTGTAACACACTGATAGAATATACTAAGATTCCACATTTGCCAGTGGATTCCACACCTTAACTACCCTGACAGTTAAAAGAAGAACAAAAGCAGCAATAATGTTCTATTCTTTACATGAACAATCTTTTCCTCTAACCTTAAAGAAATACCTTTTTGGTCTGTAAAGGTGTATATCCAAGGATACTGGATGAAAACAAATTGGGGTTTATCTATAATATCTACCACACTCTAAAGTATCTGGAATATTTTTTATTTAAAAAGGCACAATCACTATGTGTTATGTATAATGACGACTGTGCCTTTTATATATATTCCAACACTAGAAGATGAGCCAAATAGAGTGCCCCATGGTCTTTTGTGGATATGTGACCAATTTGGTCTGTTTGTGGGAAAAATTTAAGTGGAGTCTCCATAAGATGTTACTCTATAACACAGTCATATGTACTCAGGGGGTCAACCTGACCTCCATCGAAATGGAATATAGCTCTGAGGGTTTGATCTTGGAATTTGAGTTGTTATTGGCTGGTTGGATCTGAAATTGCCCACATCTATATTATACAGCATGTGTGCTGTTTATAATTTTCAGGTTGCTTCAAATACACATTATTTCCCAGTTAACAATTAATGAATGGCAGCAGTAGCTTCTTCTGTAGATGTCTGTGCAGGTTGGCTATATTCCAATCCAGAGGCTGTATATGTATGAACGGAGAAATGACCATTGTTCCC